>JAVRXN010000010.1:9822729-10535229 GCA_033556935.1 Timema podura
GTTACTTTTTTTTATTGAAGATGTTTTCATGTAAAATGGGAATATGAATTGAAGTCTTGTAATGACTGAGGATAGTAGTCTTGATGACTTATTTTTTAATCCTGTCTGGTTTAAATTATTGTTTATTTACATATATGCGTATTGTGGAGATAGATATAAATTTATAAATAGGTTTTTTTACTAGGGGTTATTTAACTTAACTTAACAAGCAAGTTCCTTGTGAAAAGTGATGGTTAAAATAAATAAAGCTATTTGTTTTTTCTGGCAAATTTTCAAATGTAATTCTATATGTAACGTTGATATTGTCTTTATATTAACTTTTCATATACATAATAAGTATTATATATTTACACACTCTACGACTATCGTAATAATTATTTTGCTATACCATCATATATGGTTCTATCTGTTGGAATACATATATACATATCTTTAATTATATTTTCAATGAATAAATATCAAAAAAGGCATTTAATGGTTTTTCCTTAATGTTATGAATAGTGAGCATACCCTTAGGATATTTGTTTGTTTACTTATGTGTTTATTAATCCTTTATTCTTTTTTGGGAACTTATATACTTTTGAGGATGGCCGTCTAATAATCTTTCCCGCAACAAGTTGAGTTGCATGCTATGAGTTTCAGGTGTCTGTACTCAGACGATTGAAACAATTACTCAAGTGACTCACTCTGATTGTGTTTTTTTTTGTAACTATTTGAGCCTTCTATTTTGATTAGTTAGGTAAAGGTGGTTTCAAATAAATATATTTTTATAGAAATGCAATCTCAAGAAGGAATTATATATAATAATGATTTAATTTTTTTTATAAGGAAAAAATCTCAAAGTAAAGAAAACACAGCTACTTGGTGTAAAACTGATAGAGAACATTGCTGCATTGAATTATGTGTTGGTGCAAGTAGTGAATTGTGTTTCATCTGAGAGAGTGTATTAAATTTAGAGTGAAAATGAATTTGTAGTTTCGTCCAGGTCAAATTCACTTTATTAATTCTAAAGTAAATGCAAACATACAATGATTTAGTCCCTATTCCATTTATTTAATTACAATTAAATGTTAAGTTCAAAAATAATATATCTTTTTTTTAAACTTCATTCACCTTTAATCTTCTTTAGACAAAATTAACATTAATTTTTTTCTATATAATGTTATTAATTATATTATTTGTTTTAATGTATTTACTTTATTTACTCATTTTCAAGGTGGTGGAAAACATGTCATGGATGATTGATAAAATAGTATTTTGAGAATCATCGGTTTATTAAAGTTTTTCTGTAGTTTTCAGTTGTTTTAACAAAATATAAAAATTGTTGGAATTCAAAGCAAGGAACCAAAATATTTTTCTGAACTCATTTGTATTTTCACAAATGTGTTACAGAGGAAAAAAGTGTTAAAAACCTAGCTAGTTAAAATAATGTTTTGGCATTTAACCCTTTTGGCTATAAAGTAAGAAAAAAAAGTATTTAACAAAATAACTTTGAAATATTATAATTATTTGGAAATCCTAATGTTTATAGCAAAATGAAAGAGCAGTTTACAGAAATGTATAACATTATTTTGTGCGTGGTTAATTGTTCAAAAGGCTAATAAAATGGAAAATCAAATAAAACTTACCTGAAAAAGTCTACTAGTTCAGCTGAAGCATCAATTTCAGCTTGCACAGGAGTTTTTGCTTGTCCTAAAATGGTGGCAGCATTCAGATGCATTCGATATTTAGTGGCCATAAGATCTGCTGCTTTGAGCCACAATTCTATTCTTTCATTCAAAGGAACGCTGTCCCACTTTTTCTGGGCTTCAACCGTTGTTTTAATGGCTCGTTGAACAACTTCCTAGAGACAATGACAATGTATTTGTTGCTTTTCTACTTTTTAAATAATAAAGGGCCCATAAGCAATCAAAACAGATTAATCAGATTAAGTTATAACATTTTCATGAATAGAAATAAAATGAAAGGGCGTTAGGAAAAATATAAAGGGATATTGAGAACAGATTATGGAGAATAGTAGTTAGTAGTTATACAAGAGAGGGAGGTGGAGAAGGGTACATATGAAAGGTGAGGTGGAAAAGAATATAGAGTAGAAGGAAATGGAAAAGGGTATATAAAAGAGGAAAATATTTAAGGATATAGAGGAGAGGGAGATAGATAAGATAAGAGAGGGGAGGAAGATGGATAAGGGTACAGATGAGAGGGATATGGATACAGGTACAAAGGAGAGGGAGATTGATTAGGGTACAAAGGAGAGGGATATTGATTAGGGTACAGAGGAGAAGGAAATGAATTAAGGTACAGAGGAGGAGATTGATTAGGGTACAGAGGAGAAGGAAATGAATTAAGGTACAGAGGAGGAGATGGATAAGGATACAGAGAAAAGGGGGCAGTTAACTAATTTTGTAGTAAAGAAGAAAAAAAATCAAATCAGTGGTTATATATTTCATATTTATCTTATTCAGTAAATCCTGTTCTAACATGGCCCAGTACAATTTTGTTTGGTTAAAAAGGTGTTTAATAGTCTGCGACCCTTTTTACTTTCTCTCTATCTTACAGGTAGAGAAAGTATTGTGATCGTCAAAAAAATCGAACTCGAGATTTTGATGAATTTTGACGTTTCATGACTTCCTGAATCCGAAAAAGTGGTTTTTGAATTTCCGTCTGTCTGTCTGTCTGTCTGTCTGTCTGTCTGTCTGTACCTCCAACTAGAGCCTAAACTATTTTACCGATTGAGCTGAAACTTGATATCTAGGGTTTTCATAGGGTTGCCCCGAGGGGTTTTTGGAATTGGATATCTACCCCTAAAATTAAGGGTAGTTTACTGAAGGGCAAAAAGAGAAAAAATCGATTTTCTCAAAATCGGCTCTAACGATTTTGATTAAATTTCATTTATGAACATTAATAAATATTCCAAACAAAATGGCTACTCTCAATATTTCGGCAAAATCACTTTAAGGGCTCCGGTCTGATGCGTAAAAATTAACATTTTTTATTATAGCTCCGAAACTATTTGAGATATGAAATTACTTAGCATTACAAATATGTATATATATTTATAATACAAATATTTTATTCGAAACATATTTTTATAAAATCAATAACTTTCAATCTATACGCAATTATATATATATTTTTAACTTTTTGGACATTAAAGCTTAAGTATTGCGACCGTAAGAAAAACTAACCTGAAATGTTGATGGATGTCGACGTCTCATGACCCCCCGAACCCTTAAAAATAGTCTTTGCAATGCCGTCTGTCTGTGTGTCTATTAAAACTTAAAATTAAGGGTAGTTTACTGAAGGGCAAAAAGAGAAAAAGTCGATTTTCTCAAAATCGGCTCTAACGATTTTGATTAAATTTCATTTATAAACATTAATAAATATTCCAAACAAAATGGCTATCCTCAATATTTCGGCAAAATGGCTTTAAGGGCTCCGGTCTGATGCGTCAATTAACATTTTTTTAAATAGCTCCGAAACTATTTGAGATATGAAATTACTTAGCATTACAAATATGTATATATATTTATAATACAGATATTTTATCTGAAACATATTTTTATAAAATCAATAACTTTCAATCTATACGCAATTATATGAATTTTTTTTAACTTTTTGGACATTAAAGTTTAAGTATTGCGACCGTAAAAAAAAACTAACCTGAAATGTTGATGGATGTCGACGTCTCATGACCCCCCGAACCCTAAATAATAGTCTTTGCAATGCCGTCTGTCTGTGCGTCTATAAAAACTTAAAATTAAGGGTAGTTTTATAAAGGGCGGAAAGAGAAAAATATGGTTTTCTCAAAATCTGCTTAAACGATTTTGATTAAAATTCGTATCTAGGCGTTGATTAAGATTATAAATAAACTGGCTATTTTCATTTTCCTATGAAAATGATTTTTAGGGTACATTACAGAAGCGTTAATTTCCGTATCTCCACAACTATTGGAGAAACTAAACAACTTATCATTGCAAAATTGTAGGACTATTAGAAATAAAAAACTTTTATTTGACATATATTTTTATAAAAGCAGCAGTTTCTGAGATATTTGCAAATATATTAATATAATTTTGTGAGCTTTAGTTGTAAACATATACTACTTAAGTCTTAACGCAATAATTCTCCAATGCCATAGAGTAATTAAATATAAGTATCTAAAAAAGTATGTTATTTTTCCTTAAATCTCTTAGGAGAAATGTTTGCATAGCAATGATCTATCTTCATTTTAGACTCAATAGTCAATATTTACATTTTTTATTGGTCAAAATGTATAAATGAATAATTAAATATCAATGCGATGACTTGAAGATCTGCAACACCTTATAAAATTTTAAAATTTTAACCAGAAATTGTAATACGAACTGTTGACCCTTGTGGAAGACATTAAACTGTTTGAAATGCTCTTAGGTGGACAAAGATGCGCCTCTTTTCTCATTGATTATATATCATTGTATATTAATTTATGCGTGTTCTTATGTGGAGTGGTGATGATACAATGTACATTATTCCGTTCAGAAATCTTACGAGTTTATAGAAAGAGAGAGAAAGTCTGTGCGGTGTGCCGTACCATTTATTTACTTTGTGTTATCCCCAATTGGCTGAAACATTGTTTTTCAGTGGATTGTAGTGCGCGCCAACTGCCTGATCATTTCCCAATGTGATGCAATAATAGTGCCCACTCAAACTCTAGAATAAAATTCCAGAATAATTCAAGGTTTTCCGGCCAAAAATAATAATAATAATTTCCTAAATTTTTCATAAGGCTTGCGAGACTTTGAACAAATGATTCTGAATTCTGTTTGGTTAGAAATGTGTTTAACACACCACCAAATATTAATACTTGATCAAGAACAGTAAATAAGAATTTCTATTAAATACCCATTAGTCAGTAGACTACTGGAGTCATATCCAATTATTCATACCACTTACAACCTCAATTATGTCTTAAAAAACTTTGTAAATTACCTTTAGTTTTAGTTTTAGTTTTAAAAAAATCCTAATTTCATCATGAGCCATGACAGAACAGACCCCTCCATTCCCCCTCAATTAAAAAATATCAATAAAAAAATCAGGGTACCTCATGGCAAATTTATTTTGGTCTGGATAAGAAATCAATTATTTCACATGTGATGTGTGCTCTAACACGAATAGAGAATATACAAGTTAAGCAGTGGTAGGTATACAAATGTGCTACATCTAGTGGCAGCAGAACCTTACGTGCACCTCCAGACCAGGCCACTAAGAAGCACTTCTGCTTGCAGAAAATGGAGATAAATTGGGGGTTTCCTACCCAATACCCCTTATCACTCTATTTTTTTTTAGCAACATTTCTTACTACCCGTATGGGTTATACACTTATGTACTGATTACATTAATTGTTTTAGGGATTAGGAAGGTTATATTTAGAGGAAGTGTGCCCGCATTTGCATGGAGGTAGAGTGGAAAATTATTTTGGAAAAAAACTCGGTATACCAGAGCCAGATTCAAAACTCGATCCCCCCCTCAGAGGTAGTCTAATCTACTGCAAGAGTAGCGCCTTAGACCATGTGGCCATAGAAAGGAGCCAGACTATACTTTTTTTTAATATTGCACCTTACTACCCTGCGGGTTATACGCCTAGGTACTAATTATGCTAATAGTTTTAAAGATTAGGGAGGTTATATTTAGAGGAAATGTACCAGTATTTGTGTGGAAGGAGGGCGAAAAACCATTTCAGAAAAAAAACTCAGTACACCTTCCTGAGATTCGAACCTCAATCTCTCCATCCCCAGTGCTTCTCACATGACAAGCAGCACTGCTAAGGGGGATTATAAAATGTTTGAACTATTTGTCCTCCAAGCTAAAGGAGGATTAGAAGTTAAACAATCCTAGAAAATGTTTTAAAATTTATTATTTATTTATTTTGAGATTTCCACGTATGAAAACATTTTGAAAATTAGACTCCTCTCCAAGATATTTGGAATTATCCTGCCCTAGAAAATTTTTTAAATTTGATTATTCCTTGAAGCTTTTTAGTTTGAGTGGTCTTTGCCTGGATTATTTTTTTAACTAGATTTCTCTTGATACAATTTGGAGAGGTCAATCCCAAGCAACTATTTGACATTTGTATAAGCCTATAATCTATTTAGGGTGGCCTTCGCCTTTAAATTCCTAACAGAAAGCAATATTCATACAATTTTCCTGTTTTTTTTTTCCCAATGTACAAAATTAAAGCATGATTCCCAATTTTCCTGATCAGTGGCTACCATGACTATCTCAATGAGTCATTTTACATATGTGTCCCCCTTCCTTTCCTGTAATTGTTGAGTGTGGTGTTTTAAATACCATGACCATCTCACTGTTAAGTTCTGGAGCGTGCAAGCAGTGCATGGCTTGTATTTATCTTTCTTTGTATGGATTTTTAGTTTTGCTCTACAGTAATTTTTATCTGTCTGGAATGGCGTCTAAGCATCTGTAGAATTCATTTACAACGCCGATTGCAAAGAAAAGCAGATAATAAATTAGCTTAGCTGTGAAAATTGACAGTGTACAGAGTGAACAAAAAAAAGTAACCATAATCAGTTTATATTTATGCAGTACATCATAGAAGAAAGTTCCTGTGCTGATGAACATTATTTTCACAGATATGGTGCTGAAAGGAATAATAGGCCATCACTGAAAATTGGGATGGTTGGTTTTAAAGAGAAGTATCGTAAATCACCATTGAAAAAAAAAACTCTCCAATGGGGGAAAATTTTTAGGACAGGTTCAGTTGATAATCATAATGAAGAGAGGTCTCTAAGGCCAAGAACTACAAAATTTAATGACAATACTGTTAGAGAAAGATCGCCGCGGGTCAAGTGATCCATAAATAAACAAGATCACACAAGAAAACATACATTAGTTAATACAATAGAAATACAAGTGACGAAGTCGCAGATGTGCATTACAAACTTATAACGGGCATGGCTCGACTTTCAATTGTCTGCTAAAAATATGCGCTGCGCATACATATGCTTTAAGATGGCTTCACTAAACAACCGCAATTTGTAACCAGCTATAAAAGAATACCAATATTCTAACCCTTCCCCTAGAGTTGGTTGTCAAAAGAAAGTCACTATTAAGAATCACCAAGTCTGGCAGATCCCATATATTGCATATGGGCAATCCTTTTGTTGAGAAGTCTGCAACTTGATCGTCCATTAAGATGTGAAGCACAAGAAGTTCTTTGTGTTTGAGTATGTCCCTCACAAAGTGGTGACGGGTGTTGATGTGCTTACGTCTTGCGTGGAACATCAGTTTCTCAGCCAGTTTCAGGGAGCTTTTGTTGTCACGGAAAATAACCATCTCGCCCGAGTCACCAAAGCCCATCTTGACGAGGAATCGCTGCATATAAAGGGCTGACTTAATGCTCTCTGACAGAGCCATGTATTCTGCCTCTGCCGTTGAGAGGGCGACAGTTTGCTGTTTTTTTAGATTCCCAGGATACCGGTCCACCATGTAACATGAATATGTATATAGTATAAGAACTTCTGTCTTTGGGACAACTTCCCTAGTCTATATCTATAAATCCTTTGATAGGTCCTGAATCTGAGCCATAGGTCAACCCCACAATGATAGAACCCTTCAGATAGTAATACATGCTTGGCGGCCTTCCAGTGATCGGTGCCATAGCAGTTGTTAAATTGTCCCAGATTACTAAAAGCAAATGATATGTCGGGCCTTGTAGTCGATGCCAAGGCTGTAAAGAGCTCGCAGTACCAGTTCGCGGTATGGAAGCCTTATATCGTCTTCTGACTGCTCTTTGTTTCTCCTCAGCTTCAGGCTTGTATCCACAGGGGTCGGTACAGGTTTGCATTCGGACATGCCGAATCGCGATAGCAGATTGCCTATGTGGCCATGCTGGTTCATCGTCACCTGCCCTTCTGTCTGATTGAACTCCATCCCTAGGCAAGATTTTGCATAGCCTAGATCCAATATAGAACAAACAAGGGTCTGAGACTGAAGGAGTAGCACCCAGACTTCTCAAGGTTTTGTCCAGCTTGAAGAACCAGCTCCTTCCAGCTTGTTGCAAGCCATAGAGCGATTTCTTTAGGAGGCAAACCTTTTCCCCCCTGCCCAATTCCTCAAGCATAGTCTTTGCCTTCATCCCGGTCTAACTCTGGTCCTCTGAATCAACGGGGGAGCTGAATTGTATCCACTCTGAATGGTATCCATTCAGACTATTTTCAAATAAACACCTTTAAGAAAAACATGAATTGTATCCACTCTGAATGGTATTCATTCCGACAGTTTTGTAATAAAATGCTTTTATGAAAATCCTGAATTGTATCCTCATGAATAATATCCACAAAAACATGAATTGTATCCACTCTGAATGGTATCCATTCCAACAGTTTTGTAATAAACTGCTTTTGTGAAAATCCTGAATTGTATCCACATGAATGATATCTACAAAAACCTGAATTGTATCCATTCTCACAGTTTTGTAATAAACTGCTTTTGTGAAGATCCTGAATTATATCCACAAATATCTGAATTGTATCCACTCTGAATGGTATCAATTCAAACAGTTTTGAAATAAAAACCTTTAAGAAAAAACCTGAATGGTATTCGCAAATGGCCTACTTGACGTTTAACATAAGAAATGTGTGACGTAAAAGTTTCGTCACACTTCTGGTAGAGGGCAGCAGGATGGAATCTTCTTAACTTACTACTTGTGTACTAGAGTGCAGCCAAACCAATATGTTAATTCAATCAAATTATTTAAATAAGTTTAAGTAATTATTTGAAATTTGTAGACTCCTATAAGGTTGCCAACAACACAATGAGTATTAAAAATAGAGTTCTAAATTATTTCTAGTTTCCAATAAAGCACATTGTTTTAATTAGTTTTTATTTTACTTAATATGTATTGTAGAGTAAGTGCTGTTGCACACGTACCGATAATATCGGTGTCGGAGCCGGCGCCGATATCGGTGGTAGTGAGATTCCATGTAATCTTATGGGCCTGTTGCACACGATGCCGACACGACAGCATTATCGTGACGACTACCGACATGTCGGAGCCATGTCAGCGGTCCCCTCGATAAATACGCCGATATCAGTGCGCAGAACAGTTGGCCACTAGTCTGCAGCTGTCATCTTGCATTGTTGGGTTTTGTCTTACGTGAGGCTAGGTGCTTGCACGTTCGTTTCCTCCGTTCTTCTTTTGAGTAAAATGTCTAGTAAATTCAAGTATGACATAGTGACCTTAATTGAATTAGTGGAGAGCAGAGCGTGTTTATGGGACAAAACAAGTGAGGAATTCAAGGACCGGGAGATGAAAAACAAACTTTTGCTTGAAGTGTATTCCTTCTTGGAGCCAAATTTATTACAACTAGACAGAAAGGAGCAAATAAAAGTTGGTAAGTGCTAAGAGTCCTTGCGGCTACTATAGGATGCACCCAAAATTCTCTTCCTCTCCGGTTACGACGTTGCCTCCTCCGGAGATGAAGCAAACACAACAAAAGAAACCTCTTATCCCACATGGGAGCCATGTTGTTTGATCGCCACCATCCACAAAACTGCCTATACCTATCAAGCACCGATAGCGATAGTGTCGGTGTGTGTGCAACAACCCACGCTGGTATTGGTGCTAACAACTATATCGGCGCCGGCGCCGACACCGATAATATCGGTACGTGTGCAACAGCACTAAGGCATGTGCTGCAGAGGATATTTGTATCCTATATGAGCTAGTCCTGCTCGATTATATACTTTAGGGTAACATAAGTTAAACGAAATGACATTAGGAGCACCTTTTAGAAAATATAAACAAAATGTTTGCAGTCAACATTGATAATATTTTACTCTATTTCACTGTTATTTATAGATATCGACTATCTTTATATTAATATTGACACTGTTCACCAAAGTTTTTTATTTTTTTTCCTTGAAAATGCTTCAAAAATTAATTTGTAATCAAATAAAAATATAGGTGAATTTAAACTAAGTTTTTCATTAGTGCTCTAATTCTTTTTCAAGTAGGCTGTAAAAGTATTTTCTTAAACATGAAGTATTCATTCTCTTTCAAGATTGCAATGTATAATAAAAAATTAATTTGCAACCATATTTAACTTTGAAGATTTTTTTTTCAGGTCAATATTCTTTAGAGCAAGTATCGACTTCGATAATTTTAAAGATACAAATCTTTTATTTTACTAGCTAACAGACTTTAGACACTATATTTAAAAATATGAACATTGAAAATCTAGCTTTAGTTTATTCAAATGTAGTAGAAATGAGACACTTTTGATGAATTATGGCAAGAATTTTATTCATGTGAATTGGCAGCACTGCTTTGCTCGTGTCCTATGCTCAATGAGTTCTAGCGATGGGAAGAATCGAGTAACAGTAGTCGACTACACATTTTGTGTGTCATAATCGGTTGTACTCGATTCTTCCAGAAATACTCAAGTAAAGGTAGTTGGGCCCTGTTCTTCTTTTAGTTGCTCCTTTTCTTTATCTTCAGATATAATACAGAATATTGGTTGGAATGTTTAACGTGTTATATTAATACAAAATCTTTTTTCCCATAGAGTTCATTTTTCAGTCATAACAACATTCAATCCCCATTCAACATTTTATCATTAATACATCTATGACCATATCACTGCATATTACAACATGTACATGTTATACACAATACTCTAATAAAGTGGTCTCAAACTCAGGTCGTGTTGCAAGCCACTGCCAACATAAACAAGTTTGCTTTGATATATTATATTTTTTTGTTTTTATTGCAGCTTACTACCCGCCTAGACATTTTAATCACGCTAGTAAGTAAAGGATGAGGAAGATGTAATTTAGTGGAAATATAACCCCATTTGAGTTAAGGGAATATGGGAAACCAGAGAGGAAAACTCCCCTCTGTACATCCAGCTGGAATTCAAACTCCGCAAACCAGACCATAATAATATGATGTTTAATCAACGTTTAGTTCTCTAGTATTTTATTTTGTTTTAAATCGTTAATATAACATTTAAAAGCTTCTATTATCCAAAATATTTATGTGGGTTGGCAAAATACTAAAAGCACTATTTAAATTATATAAATAAAAATTCCCACAATCAAGTATTTAAAGGGATAAAAAATTAGCACAGTTTAATTTTTTTTAAATTATGTTCACACTAATTTTTAACTATTTTTTTTTGTGTGCATATGTGACTGCAGGTTATATAGTAATATAAAAGTATTGTAGACAAGTCGGCCGCTAGTTTGAAAACACTACTCTAATGGGGTAGGAATAAGAAAGATTTTACTATAATTATTGTTGTCTTACTACCTGTTCGGGTTATACGCTTAAGTACTAATTGATTAGGAATTGGAAATGTTGAATTTAGAGGATGTGAGCCCGCATTTGCGTGGAAAGAGAGTGAAAAACCATTTAGGAACCCCCCCCCTCCCCTAGTTCACCCGACCGAGATTCAAACTTCAATCTCCCCGCCTTCGGCAGTCTAGCTCTACATGAAACAAGCGCGTTAGCCAACTACGCCATCGAGGCGGGTAATAAGGAAGAATTTTAGAGGTAATCCACCTGCATTTGCATGGAAGGGGAGTGGAAAACCATTTAGGCAAAAACCATCTTCAGTAAGCCCGACTGGGATTCGAACCCTGGTCTCTTCGTCATCAACCAGCCAGTCTAAAATGAAAGTGATACTTTTAGACCTTGTGGCCAACGAGGCAGGGGAATAGCGACTCATTCATTGATAATTGAAAGTGAATTTACAAATAATACATAACAAAATACAATTAATGTTTTATCCCAACACTTCTGCTTCCGCAGAAACATAGCTTCAGTAGTATTTATGAATGTCGTCATATTTTAGCGCAGGGCCGCTTGGAACCTGCCAATCCCCCCACTACCCCCTCCAGTGTATGTGAAGTGTTTGGGGTGGGGGGAGTGGGGGGATATTTAACTTTCAAACAAACGAGGATAAGGGAAAGTCAAGAATACAGCAGACCGAATTAAGAACTGACTGAGCCTCAAATAATTGGAAGTAGTTTCGCTGTGATATTTTACATATCACTTTCTTACATGAAATAAAAATCTGCTTAATAGCACATCCATATGTTCCATATGTTTAATGGGGGTTAAACCTAGATAAATTTAAGGGGGGGATAAACATTGAGAAACAAGTTTTGTTAAAGTGCTAAAGTTGCACCTTTTCAGATATAAATTTAACCCTAACTTAGTTTTATTAAATTTGATCAATCTTATTTGTTTCAAAACTTTAATGTATTTTCCTTTCATAAAAAGTAATATATTAACCCTTTTGCTGCGTAATTAATTTTTACTTCTTACCTTCAGACATGTAAATTAAAGGTCAAAAATTTGAAATCTGAAAATTTGCATGATGATCATGATTATGATTAAATAATGTGATTTTCAACTAGTAATGCATTTTAAATATTAAATTTAGCACCACATTGTCTATAAATCACATAATAATATATATTTTATATCGATAAAATTGTATATGTCACATATTATTTATGTCACATTTTACCCAAATGCAATGTTATTCTGCTATCAGAACCATTCTTTATTTTACTTCAACCCACAGTAGTGTCAAATTAATTGCTAAATAAGGATTTGACAGCCCTAATATTGGCCTAATATGGTCCAAATGTAATAAAAAGAACATTTTTGAAAATTAGGTTACATCAACACAACTTGAACAATTTTGTGCTACATTGGTACTTTTCTCGGTGTAGTGTAGTCTATAAAATCATATATTTGTCTAGGCATGATTTCATAATAAGAAATAAGTCAAGAACAAAAATAAAATAGCAATCCATTAATCCCTCAACAAAGTTTTCCGCCACATAAATATTGCATGTGTGCTACAAGTAATTAAATGCGGAAGTAAACAAGCGGTACTACTGTTATGATTTAGCAGCTGAACTGGCAGTTCTCAAAATTAAAAACCAGATGTCAGAGGCGCACGTGCATGCTAGTATGAAAAATTCAGCGTTCTAACACTCTTGTGACTATTTCCGACTGTTGCAGCAAGGGTAGATAAAGTTTACAAGTCGTGGGGTAAAGTCGATTTCCGCAGTCAATGGGTATAATTCTGAGATCGGATATATCCGATTAACGCAACAAAAGGGTTAAGAGTGAGGTTTAGCTTTGGAGAGATTTGAAATTGCATATAGATTTGAAGAAAAGTTAGAACTGGTGTATAGGTCCTTATTGTTCTGAAAAGCTCTCCAACCCACGAAATTAGTGCAGAACTGGTAGAGAGAGAAAGACTGAGGATTATTAGGAGGAAGGCAAGGGGAAGGGGGGTGAGGGTGACAAGTCAAAGTAAACAAAATATTTTACCTGAAGATTCTTGTCTTTTGTTTGTTTTGAAGACTGTTTGCTTTCTTACATTAGTAAAATAAATATCCTTTTTTTTTTACTTTCTTATTTGGAGAAAGTAGTGTAATAGTCAAGGCCATAGCCAGTCAATAATTTCGGGGCCCATTCCCTAAATGCTGGAGGCTAGAAAAAATTCTAGATGATAAAGTTCTAGAAGTTATCTGAAGTGGTATTATGGCAACATAACACCATAACTGCTGAAGGCAAAGAAAAATTATAAATATCAAACACCTCTAGAAAGCTCTCTGAAGTGAAGTGCTTTTTTGGGAACACAACCCCCTAATTTGTATTTGTATAGTTTTGATATTGTTGGAACCATAAATAAAGCCATATATTTTGTTCATAAGATTTCCCCAACCTCCCCCCCCCCCCATAAAAGTAAACATTTTCCCTCGAGAATATGATGGATCTTGACTTTTATGTGGCCCCGAATTTTAAAAAATTAGTATCAAATTTCTGCATTCTTAGCTATAGGCATAAATAAATTGAGCCCAATTTATCAAATCTATGTTTCAGCTCGCACACAAATTTATATATATAAATAAACCGCTCATCGCCCTATTTCCCCAACATCAGGATCTGGAAACTTTAAATTTTGGGGGAATATTAATTTTAGGCCTTAGGCAATAGATATGATGGTATTTTCTTAAATTCGACCTCTTAGAGGTGAAAAAGAGGGGTTGAAAGTTTTTTAAATTCACTGATGTATCTTTAGAACCAGCAGAAATTGAGCTTTGAAATTTAAAATAAAGGTTTCCTTCTAAAATTTGGTGAAAGTTTAGTTGAGGGTTTTTCAAATTTAACTCTCCAAGGCAGCAGATAGGGGTAGGAAATCTCATGTCCTCCAAACTGAATGAAATTTAATATCTGGAAGTTGTTTGGGTCACAGAATAAGAATCTGAGATTTTTATGTATGGCAATCAAAAATGGGTCCCAAGGTCTATTGGGAGAAAAGAGGGTGGGGGATCAAAACTTTCAAAACTAAAATAAAATACTATTTATCACTGTGGTAGAAAATTGAAACGTGTCAGGCAGCTAAAGGAACTACTCCATAAAATTATAAGAGTCTGAACATTTTTAACTTTTAAGATGGATCCCGAAAAATAGGGGAGGGGGGCTATAGACCTAAAAAAACTTTTAGGTGTGGTAGAAAATTTAAACACGCCAGTCAGGTAGAAGGACAACCCTAGATAACCGATTTCCGCACGTCCATCATAGGCTTTGCCTTAAAATATGAGTGAAGAATGACCCTGGGCACGGGACGAATCCTGGATAGCTCAGCGGTTAGAGCATTGGCGTACTAAGCCAAAAGTCCCGGGTTCGATTCCTGTGTCCAGGTGTCCTGATATTTAGATGGAGTAATCCTCACTAAAAGCATAAATAATAGCTTTGGCTATTTAATTGTTTGTAATGTTGGCAACCTTATAGGAGTCTACGAATTTCAAATCATTACTTAAACTTATTTAATTTTTGGAAGAAGGTACAGGAAAGGTGGATTGAAACATATAAAAGGGACAAACAATATGGCTTTTACAATGAAAAGAAGAACACAGTTCACACTTTACATTGCTGCCAATAGACTATGAGGTAATGGTTGCCTCTTAAAGAAACTCAATCGTCACTGCTCTTCACCGTTCTTTTCGGTTTAAAAGCCATATTGTGTTGGCCCCTTTTATATGTTTCTATCCTCCTTTCCTGTACCTTCTTCCAAATATAATGCAATAGCCTCATATAGCGAAAAGAGGTTTTCCTTATTGAGATATATTATATATTCATATCCAATGTCCTTTTCCTGTGTTTGTCCTTTATTTTTTACCTTTTGCATGTTCCTATCTAAGTGTCCTATCATTCTTTACATTTTTCTATTTAATCCTTTTTATTCTTTTCTTTTTTTGTTTCCTCTTTTAGGAAGTGGCGTTGCAGGTTTCACACTCCTCACTGATGAGTTCCGATAGAATGAAATCTAGGTCAGGGGATTGGGCGGTGACGATCGAGTTTCTTTAAGAGGCAACCACCTCTTAGTCCATTGGCAGCAATGTAAAGTGTGAACTGTATTCTTCTTTTCATTGTAGAAGCCATATTGTGTTCGTCCCTTTTATATATTTCAATTCACCTTTCCTGTATCTTCTTCCAAATATAATGCAATTGCCTCATATAGCGAAAAGATGTTTTCCTTATTGAGATATATTAAACTTATTTAAATAATTAAATGAATCAACATATTTATTTGGCTGCACTCTAGTATACAAGTAGTAAGTTAGGAAGATTCCATCCTGCTGCCCTCGACCAGAAGTGTGACGAAGCTTTTACGTTAAACGTTCATTCTGTTAAACCTCGAGTTGGCCATTAGTGGATACGATTCAGGTTTTTTCTTAAAGGTGTTTATTTCAAAATTGTCTGAATGGATACCATTCAGAGTGGATATCATTCAGAGTGGATATCATTCAGGTTTTTTATGGATATACTTCAGGTGGATACAAGTCAGGATTTTCACAAAAGCAGGTTATTACAAAACTGTCTGAATGGATAGCATTCAGAGTGGATACCATTCAGAGTGGATACAATTCAGGTTTTTATGGATATAATTCAGGTGGATAAAAGTCAGGATTTTCACAAAAGCAGTTTATTTCAAAAATTCTATTAATTGGATACCAACTAAGAGTAGATACAATTCAGGTTTTTGTTGTAATATAATTCAGGTGGATACAATTCAGGATTTTCACAAAAGCAGTTTATTATACAAAACTGTTGGAATGGATACCATTCAGAGTGGATACAATTCAGGTTTTTGTGGATATAATTCAGGTGGATACAATTCAGGTTTTTCTTAAAGGTGTTTATTTGAAAATAGTCTGAATGGATACCATTCAGAGTGGATACAATTCAGTCCCTTCAATAAACATCGCCCTGAAGGATTTCTTGTAAATTCTTTGGTGGCTACATATAAACTTCTTCTTCTAGGTGTCCATTCAGGTATGCAGTTTCCACATCAAACTGCCTAATCTTCATTCTGTATTGGGCTGCAATAGATGCTATGAGACGAATGGAACCTATTCGAGCCACAAGAGCGAATGTCTTTGTGTAATGAACACCGGGTTGCTGACTGAAACCTTGGACAACCAAGCATGCTTTATTTCTCTCAAGCCTTCCATCCACGATGAATTTCAACTCAGAGGTATGACTTGACGCCATTCGTCCGCATTGAGACTGCACATCGCCTCTTTCATGGTTATTTCGAAGAGAAACGCCTGCTCTGCTCCCTTGACGTTTTCAGCCAGACTTTAAATGACTTGGTACTGCTTCTTAGTTTTACCCTTGAACTTGACCTGACCTTCCTTGGCCGCGACCCCTAGTAGTATGATCAATTTCCTCACGCACGTCTATGTCAGATTCTGTGTCATTGGGGGAGAGGAAGATGTCCCCATCTTGGCCTGATCCATCAGGTGGTGGTGCGTACGCTTTGACGGTTTTGTCAAAGTTGAGGAATACCGTGTCGTCATCATCCTCGTAGTGTGTGACTGGCTGATTATCTTCAGTGTGGCATCTTGGAGGCTATTTAATGTCCAACAAATCGTTGAGCTTGTGTCGAGTCTTCACCCTTCGTGTGTCTTTCTTGATTTGTTTTAGTGTAAAAATTCAAACGAGGCTTGTCATCCTCCATGAATTTAACATCGCGACTTATCACCACACGCTTCTTGGGTGACCACACGTAGTTGGACTCATCCAGTGGGTGCTTTTCCTTTGGTTTGTCCAGGTAAAGCACTTCACCTCCAAACAATATGAAGGAAGAAATGGCCGTTGTTAAAGTCAAAGAGTGAAGACTTCATTGCTCTAAAGAATTCTTTCTAAGGCGTTTCTTTGAAGAGTTATTTCCAAGACATTTCTTTGAAGTGTCAAGTTCATGTCTTGCAATGATGGTAGGGATGAATGCACCATTATACATTTCTTGGTGATCATCAGTTTGTTTTTTATTTAGAGATATTATCTCTTTAATTAGACGAGTTACTAAATTTAAACTTTCTTTAATACAATAGGGAATGGACTTCCCCACTTTTTGAAAATTACACGCTAGCACACTACAACCTAAAAAGGGCTTTATCTTGATCTAATCACGCATCGCCAGTCTTCTGGAAGTTCTGCTGAAGATTTCCAAGGAATGCAACCCATATTTTTATCGGGTTTCATGAAGGAATGTTCTCTTACAGGGAATGTGATTTATTTATGCTTCCTTGAATCTCTCTTAGTTTACAGTCCTTTAATGCAAGAATCTGAACATCCTGAAATTTTCATTTTGTCAGTTTTCAGTGGACTTGATCCTTTTAACCTTACACGATGTTGACTATGATCATTCTTTCCCTCCATTAGATACCTTTAGCGCATTATACCTTGGCCACTGATCATTTTTTCTCCTGTGCTATTTGCACATAGTGAAACGGCAGTAGAAAACTGACATAGAGGCAATTTTATTGCATGAATACAATTTTATTATTTTTGGACTATGATCGTTCTTCCCCTGGGTACTTCAAATGTTTATAGACTCTACGATTCAAGTTTAGCTAATAAAGTATCTAGCAAACAGAATTAATTTGTGTTATATATCAACAGTCTTATTTTGTAAATTCTGTAACAGAGGGACTTGATACAACACAAAACTGATTTTGTCTGGGGTTTGGCCATATTTACCTCAAAAATTTGAAAAATGATCAAAAACTCTAAGATAATTAAATTAATAATCAACTAAGAGGAAAAGCAAAACTTAAAATTCCTTGATTATTTTAACACAACTTGAGCAAAATTTCTTCGTTCTTATCAATTTTCTTCAGTACTTTCTTTAACCTTTTTGTTTCTTGTTTAGATAAAAGACATGTGCTGTTGTCTACTGTAATAGTCAATGGTTCTCTTCCTAAGTCAGGTCCCTTTAAATTTTCCTTGATATATTTCTTTGAACTCATATTTATCATAATATTTTCCTAACCTATAGCTTGTTCATTAATTGGTCACCTTTATCTTTTATTTATAATTTATCATTGTTTCACCTTTGAGATCTTCTAAGTTTCTCTGATAATACTAATGTGAAATTTGTGCTAAAATGATGAGTTTTCTTACATTCAGCATCAAGTGTGGAGAAAGATGGGGACAGTTAATACCGTATGGTGACCTGGTGGTCTAGGGGCTAAGGTGTCAGACTTCTGTGCTGGGGGTCCGGGGTTCAATCCTCGGTCCCGGCACCGATTTATCTGATTGACAAACCCTTCCTTCACCTCTGACAAGACATGTGTTAATCACAACTTGTGAATGTGAGGAATGCCAGGCCTTCACCGTGGTTCGGATCCCACGTTAAACAGTAGGCCCTCCATTTCATCTCACAATCACCCTACCATTGCACATTAGCATAAGTGCGTATAACCCGAACGGGTAGTAAGACGCGGTGCTAATAATAATAATAATAGTTAATACCATATTGATCTGAACACAAGTCTTACTTTTTCTCAAAAAAACCCTTTATAAAACCCTAGAAAATATGTGGCAAATGGTGTAAGTTGAGAACTGTATGTAATTTAGTTATATTGACCTCCTCGAGAGAGTTTATTGTTTCAAAAAAAGTTTTAATATATTAACCTTGACTCTAATAATAAAAATTTAACTTCAAGCCAAAATGGCTGACAAAATGAAAAAGTTTTTTTTTTTTTTTAGCACCGCGTCTTACTACCCGTTCGGGTTATACGCTTAAGTACTAATTACTCTAATGGATTAGGAATTGGTAGGGTAGAATTTAGAGGAAGTGAACCCGCATTTGCGTGGAGGGAGAGTGGAAAACCATTTAGGAAAAACCACCCCCAGTTCACCCGACCGAGATTCGAACTTCGATCTCCCCGTCCTCGGCGGTCGAGCTCAACACGACAAGCGCGTTAGCCAACTACGCCACCGAGGCGGGTAAAGCATGAAAAAGTTAAACCTTCTATAGCTGCCACTACTACTTTTTACACATTGTTCTAGAAACTCTTTGTTGCAGTTGGTTGGTTACTCTAATAAATACTTTGATTTTTTTTTTTTTGCTATAAAAATAGTACAATTTAATTTCAACTTTATTTTACCTATTATATGATATGAAGAAACAATGGCCACAATTGTTCTAGGGCTTAAGAAAAGGCATAGCCTTTTAATAGTCTACTTACCTTACTTTTGAAGTCAGAATGAAATTGCTGTATTAATAAATAACATGAACATACACTTTCATATTAAATATATGGATTAATAACACAATGTAGATCATGATTGTAAAGTATCTCTCGGCAATGATTAATACTAAGTAACAACAAAAAATGTAAAATCTTAGTAATAATATGACATGTAAAAGAAAATTAGCTAAAGGATTCTTTTTCAAACATGAATATTTTTTTCCTTTCAATGTGATCATAATTTTAGGGTGTGGCTTATTTTCGGGTTGATACAGTATACTGTTATAATAAATATATAGTTGTCATAATGACATTCAAGGTCGTCTAAGATAATACAGATGTATTTTCTGTCAAAGCCTATGATACTGTAAACCTGTAATTTTTTTGTGTGTTTACATGAACCAAGAGCTGCTTTCACTACTTTGACATCCCTTTAGACATTATGGCGAGAATTAAATTAAATTGAAGAAAGAATCAAGTAACCTTCTATGCATAAGTCTTGAATCTCAATATAATCCATATATGATTTGAATAAAGTTTCATTTATCTCCTGTAAAACAAAAGGAAGTGGCCTCAAATGGTAATATTTTAACAGCTTCATCTCCTTTGTTCTAGGTCTAAGTTTCTGAGATCTTTTAACAAGCCTGGCAAGATCAGTATTCAAATTGGGTGTCTTAAATATTTCATGATTGGTTACTTTTATGTGACCACCAATGGGCTATACTAGGTGGCTAAGTAAACAACACACATGAATTAATACTACCATGCAATATATTCATTTTATAAAAGAAACTAATTATTAAGGATCCACATTGATATTGGAGAAAATATGAGCTTCACAAAATTTATTAAAGAGAGTTCTTTATTAAGTGGGTTTGTAAAGATAAAACCCTTGGGGGAGGTGGGGGGAATATTAAAGACAAAGCCTGGATTTATATGTAATTATAATATTTTGTAACATACATAAATTGGCATGTCCCATATTTACTATAGACAAAAGTTGTATCTACGCCTATACACTGTCAATATTTAAACAAAAACTCTATGGTGTCAGCCCACAATCAAACCATTCTGGCCAAGCAGCCACCATCTGTTGGCGAAGATACTGCAAACTTCTGCAGATATAGGGTGTCATGTGGTCAGCACAACGAACTCTACCACCAAATTTATTTATTTACTCAATATCTCAGGTTTTATTCATATGTCTTAATGTCATTTTTCAACATATATCTAAACGAACTCTAGAAAATTATAAAGTTTTTTGTTTTTTTTTGTTGGTTGTCATAGTCTTTTCTGTTGTCATTTTTGTTATTGTTATTATTAGCACCGCGTCTTACTACCCATTTGAGTTACACGCATTTACGCTAATGTGTGATGGTAGGGTGATTGTGAGATGAAATGGAGGACCTACAGTTTAACGTGGAATTCGAACCACAGTGGAGGCCTGGCATTCCACACATTCCCAAGTTGTGATTAATACACGTCTTGTCAGAGGTGAATGAAGGGTTTGGCAATCAGATAAACCTGTGCCGGGACCGAGGATTGAGCCCCGGAGCCCCAGCACAGAGGTCTGACACCTTACCCCTAGACCACCAAGTCACCCCATAAACTATTTAAAGTCCTGGATGTTTATGTAGTATTACTGAGGATTTTCAATAGTTATAGTAGTACTGTAAAACAAAATTTCCTTAGAATTCAATTTAAAGTTTATTGGTGGAAACCAAATACACTTTAATTGTTATTTGAAGTACTAAATATAAGAAAATTTAAAAAAATATTCATGCATATTTTAAAGCTTCACTAAATTTAAAAGTGCAAAATGTTTAGCTTTTATTTTAAAAAAGTTCAATTTTTGTATGTAATAAGGTTTGGTTACTGCAAATTCAGTAAAATTTTGCTATAACAATAAAATTGCAAATTGTACATGTTACTATGGGTTTAGTCTGTTAATTTAAATATAACATTAGTGTTATTGACTATTAATAATTGGTTAAAATACTTACTGGGGTAGCATAGTAAAACTTGGCTATTTTCTTTTTGTGGTTGTGTGGCTGAAACAAAAATCACAGCAAAAATGTTTATATTAAAAATATTTAAATGGATCTGCAATAAAAATAAAATTTAATTTGATTTATAAAATTGTAAAATGGAATTTTTTAATGAAGTCACATAATCAGAGTAATTTAAGATGACATTAAATGTGTTTACTTATCATTAATCTATTAAATTAAGCCAATCTTAAAAAGATAATGTAAGAGCAAAAAGGATCCAAATAATCAAGGGAAGAATTATAAAGATAGAAATGGAGATATGAGGTACATAGTTAGATAGAGAAATAAAAGAGTATGTATATAGATAAGTAAAAAGAAATATGTTGAGAGAAACAGAGACATCAGGGGCGCCCGTGGTAATGGACAAGGAGGGGCACTTGATTATGTTTTATTTGTCATTGTTAAACATTGTTAAAAAAATTTTAATTTTCTAGTTTGCCTCAAAAAAAATTCTTTCAACATTTAACAGATATCATATTCACAATTATGGTATATGATCACCACATCCATTAGACGCATTTCCGAATAAAGCCTGTCACTATATTATAAAATATTGCGAACATTTCATGATTATTTTCTTGTCTGATAACAGAGAAATCGAATGATATCAAGTGCTGCAGTGTTTTTAGTATCTTTACTGTGTGTTTTGCTTATTTGTCCCCAAAAATTTATTTTTTTATTTTTTGAGGAGGCACCCTGCCAATGTGTTTTTATTCATGAGAAAGTAACAAATGTTTTATATATATTTTTTAGATGGGTTTTAGGGGTCACTACTAGGCCTTGAAATTTGAGATTTTTTTTTAAAAAAAACACAAATTAATTCTACATATATATTTCTTGGATATTATATAAAATTTTCTTATTTTTGTTTATTGATATTTATGTATGTTTAACAAACATATATAAATAAAATAAAATGCTTAAACAATGTTTAAAAAAAATTAAATAAAAAATATGAGGATAAAAAAGTACATTTTTTCATTTCGGGGCATTTATGTCTGGATTGTTTCACCATTAACAACTATTGTTTTTGTTCTTCATTTGTGTTAAGTAGTTTGTTGTATTCCTCCATCAATGCTACTCTTCACTCTGTAATATCGTTGACAACCCTTAGAGACCGAACAATTTCTCTACTTGTATTATAACATCTTCCTCCCAAATTGCAACATTTTCTATTGAAACTCTGATAGAATAGCTATAGGCCTTTTTAATGAAAAATCTTGAAGTGTTGCAAGAAACCAAATCTTCTATATTTTTGTTATCAATAAGATCAGGATCCATACATATATATTTCAATGGATACTCCATTCACTTCATTGTTCAAGGCATCCATCATCTTCGTACTGTCTTGTATTTTTTTAGATCTTTCAGGAGCTGCAGATCTTTTCTAGGTGCAAAAAACTCTGAGACTGCTTGGAACCCGAATTGTATGTAAACTATTCCTCTAAAAATGCAGATGTCACAAATTCCCTTCTCTTCTCTAGCTTGAAATAATCTTTGAATAAATACACCTTTAATTAAGTCCAGCAGGTGCCCTGAAAGAGATTCCCTTTTCAGGGATACCTCCTAGGGATATCATAGTAAGGTAATACTTACTTGTAGTCATCTTGTTGTGCTTCACTATTCAGTCAGCCCTTGTATCTTTCCTCCGCACTTGCACAGGCCGCGCCACCCACCCTCTCTACTGCCTGGACCGCTACACAGTCTATGTTCTCTAAGCCGTCTGTGACGATTTCCCCACTGTACTCGGGGCCCATGAAAACTCCTCTTTCTATTGGCTCGCTTGGCGGTTACTATCGCTAAGTTTTCACGTGCCAATGGGATGGTCACTTTTTCTCTAATTGGACAAGGCCAGTTAGCAGTGGAGGGTATTTAACACGATGGTTCCTCGGTCAGGCCCGTCGGAGAGTGGCTACCCAGCCCAGGTGCGCCACCTGTTTGAAAGAGCTATTAAATTGTCTTATGTTACGAAAGAGCAATATTGTTTAACCCTCTCTCTTCCCACTATCACCCTACCTCCCACCACGACTCACGTTGCCGGGACTTCCTTCTGTTCCACGGCGACTCACGTTGCCGGGACATCCTTCTGTTCCACGCAACTCACG
Organism: Timema podura; assembly: GCA_033556935.1. Lineage (NCBI taxonomy): Eukaryota > Metazoa > Arthropoda > Insecta > Phasmatodea > Timematidae > Timema > Timema podura. The sequence continues at coordinate 9,846,458 of JAVRXN010000010.1, forward strand.
TTGCCGGGACAATCACCCTACCTCCCGCCGCAACTCACGTGCTGGGACAATACCCTACACCCCACCTTGGGACTTCTTCACATTGCCGGGATTTCCTCAAGTCCCCGTGACTCACGTTGCTGGGACATCCTTCTGTTCCACCGTGACTAACGTTGACAGAACACTCTCGCCGACCTTTTTCCTACCCCTACCCACACTTGTCTGAACACAACATATAACGTTACATTATTTACTAAGATATAATTGGTATTTATAGCCCCGTGATAAGCGCCAATTATAATGATTACCATTGTAACATGTTACATCATACTACCCCCCATATTAAGCTTCACGCAAAGGTTTTCCTTACGAGTCATACTACCCACTCCGTATGAAACCTCAATAATAATAAATTTCCTGCAATAGTAAGCTTCTCTATTGTAGTCCATGTAGATTCAGTCTATATCGAGAACAATATCAAACAAGAATAAACTCCCCGCAATCACAAACTGTTCATGTACTCACCCTGTGTATCTTCTGGATAGAACAACCTTCAAGACTGGAGTACACACCTCGCGTTCCTAGAATGAAGAGCGGGTCAAACTAGCCATGGTGAGCCCGCAACTGAGGTTCCGAGCAGACGGTTCAAATCGATCCTACTAGAACTGGCCAGGACAACAACTAACTGAAACTATCCAGCCGTCCGGCGGGGAAGATGAAACCAACTACCAACACATAGCTGATGTATGTACGTCACAGGTACCAGTCAAACAGATCTCTCTATCACCACTGGAGGGCGTGATCGAGACAGGCCGCCAATCCTAGCCTGATCAAAGGACTACGTTCTGCTCTGCACCCATAAAAATTACCAATGGGACATGTGGACATCCCCCCCTTCCAACCCCAAGCGAACTAGAAAACACTATCTAAACCTGGGGTTATGAACACCAGTGACTATTATTTATATATGCCTTCAGGAGAAGTCATGTCTTAGACTTTATATTTCGACGCCTTCAAGAGAAGGTCATGTCTTAAACATTTATATTTAACCCGTCTGGAGAAGTCCTGTCCTGGACTTGGACATTTACAGGATGATTACGTATTTTGTGTTATTACCTCATCGATGTTAATTTCATAGACTTGAACTATGGCTTGTTCAATTTTGAATTAAAGTAATGTAAATTTTTAGTATAAGCCGGAATAGGCAACTAAATTATTTACTAAATTTTTTTATTAAACTAAATTTAAGTATAATACAGTTAATTTTTTTTGCCGCCACTTGGGCGCTAGTGTCAGTGAATTCACGTGAAATATTAAGTTGCCACATTTATAACCTTATTTTTTTTAGAAGTATTTAATTTGAATTGACAGAATTTTGCGGACTAAGTAAATGTAAATTCCCCTTTTTTTATAATGTTTTCATAATTAATTGTTGTTTGAATTAGTAATGTTAATGCTGATTGATTGATTCAGACTTAATAATTTTACAAATATTTAATTGAATAACTTGTGGTTTAACTAGATTTTTTGTATGTCATATTTTTTATTAACAAGTAGAATCTTGTTAATGTCTTTTGTTGTGTCGACATTTAATAGTCCGCAGGGGGAGTTTGACTTAATGCGGTAAGCTAAACTCTTGTGTTTATTAAAATATCTGGGTGATATTTAACCTTCTTTTTTCTGTCTGTATTCAATGTGGTGAAGCAGACACCTTTGTAACCATTTCAAAGATGCCCATTAGGCTCTTTTTGTAGTCAAATAAATATCTTCTAAATATTTATAAAGTAATGATTTGTTCTAATTGTCAACGTTTAAGTTGTTTTGTCAATATTCGCTGTTGTGAAACTGACAGTGTAAATTTGGTCGAGTTGTTGTCTCTTCCAGACTGACCTAGTAGACTTAAGGATATGTTTATGTTTGGAATACATTCACATGATCGTACTGCGCTTTATGATTGACATGATTTTCAACATACCCCCGATGGATTTTTGAGGCCATGTAAATTATTGTTTCAATTGTTGTTATCTTGAATAAAACATTCATATTGTTACTTAACTGTTGCTAATGTCTTACTTCTTTATAAATTATTTAGATTACAACCCACTTTCCTTTTAGTCTAGCTAAGAGGTAGTAGAGTGGGTGGTAACACCGTTTGATTAGCTGATATTTGCCCCGTGATCGAGCACTAATTAAAGTAGTACAGTATTATTATCGGATAGTGCCTTGTGATTGAACACTATCAATAACGATATTAAATAAACAAGACTTTTGATGTTGCACCCAGTTTATTAAGATGATTATGGACTTCTGCCTTAAAATATGAATGAAGAATGACCCCGAGCACGGGACAATTCCTGGATAGCTCGGTGATTAGAGCATTGGCGTACTAAGCCAAAGGTCCCGGGTTCGAATATTTATTTTATTTTATATAAATAGTTGGTATTGAATTAATATTACTTACTCCATGGCCTGAGAAACTCAAAAGTTCATCGCCGCACTTATAAAAGAATGTCACTTAACCCTATCTTGAGTTAATAATGGAATCAATATTAAATAATTTAATATGATTTGACTCAGGACATACTTATTTTACATGCTTGGTGGAATTTAAATGTGGAATTATGATGTTTGAGACAACTTTAAACATGTTGCACATCCTAAATTATTAATTGTAATCTTTTTAATGTTCTCATGTCACTAGCTACCAAGACATTTTGGTAATACCTTTCTGAATATTAATCTATATATAGTATTTATTAATTTAAGACATTTGAGTTCAGAAAACACCACACATGTATGTACCACTAATAAAGTATCCACATGAAATTTGCTCTAAAAAGAATATACTTCCAAAAGTTTCAAAAATGGTTAACTATATGCATGTAAGTTACTCTCAACATGAATCGCTTTACTTCCAAGAGAATGCAAATCAATATAAGGTTTTATCATATTAAAGTTGCTGTAACATCTTATTATGAACATTTTGTATCAAATATATTTTCAGAAAACTCAAGTTCAACAATGACTGGCACCAAAGAAGATGTTTTTTCATAAGGTCTAGTTCAATACCTTTTAAAATATCATAGATATAATTATTCTGGCATGCCATAAACATCATTTTGTCTCAGAGCTAGATTGGTATTAAAGGTAATGTGCATTGGATAAATGCTATAAGTTGAAAAGGTACTTATGACACAAACTAGACTGCAGCACCAACATGACTAGCAATATGGGCCCTAATAAATCAAATATAAAATCTAATGACAAAGTTGGTTCCATTTAGAGTGGGTATCATCCAAAATCAGTGCTTCCAACATTGAAGGCTCTAACAATATCTATTGTATGTTTGTACGAGACTTTAATAGTATGCCGATCATCGCAGAAGAAAGGTTTAGGACTAGGAATAGTTACACACAAAGATAGTAGTTAAGAGCCAAGTGACCAAAATAAAATGAAAAGTAACCAAAAAAAAACTAATTTCTAAGCAAAACTATTTTTATCATAAAAATCCTTAACAAAGAAGGTGGAAGGTGACTAACAAAACTAAAAATATACCTATTTAAAAAATAAAGACTTACAATTTAGTTATCAGCCCTCACATCCATAATGTAATTACTAAGAAAACAACATTTACAGTTTTTTAAGCATGTATAGTCTAAGATTACCACCATACAGTAGGGGTGTTTGAAGCTTCAAAACTATGACTTGACTTCGAAACAAATATCAGTTTCAACTTCGCTTCAAAAACAACTCTGGCTTCAACAATTATCAAGCTTTGCGAATAAAAAAATTGAGAGCCAAAATACTCAATGTTCAATTATAACCATTCTGAGCTCACACATACATAAAAAATCAATATTCATATGGAAAAAGTGAATTTTTTTTTATCCCACTACCCATTTGGGTTACTAATTACGCTAATGGTTTTAGGGAAGAGGTAGGTTATATTTCGAGAAAGTGCACTCAAATTTGCAGGTGAGGAGAGTGGAAAACCATTTGGTGTGGGGGGGGAATATCTCAGTACACCTGACCGAGATTCGAACCTTGATACACCCATCATCAGCAGTCTAGTCTATTATGAGAGTAGTGCCTTAAACCATGCAGACACCAAAGCAGGTCGAAGTAATTGAATTGTAAGTTAAAATAATAGCTTTATTTATCAGAATAAAACAAATATTTAAAAAAACGTTACAATAACATATTTTTCAAGTAATTTGATTGCAAAAGTTATATAAAAAACCACAATATACTATTATTTTAAGCATAAAGAATATTTCATATATTCGATTTGACGATTTTAGTTCCATTCGAATTGAAAAAGTGGACTTTGCACACCCCTAGCATATAGTATTAATATTAGTACAATACATTTCTTTTTGAAGCTTTATTAATAACAAAAATCTTCCAAAACATTAATTTTATTATTTTTCTCTTTCACCAAAACATGCTTCCCTTTTAGCAATTTAAAGGATATTTTTTCCATGTGAAGAAATTTTACAATATAAATGAACTAAAATTAAAGTTTCTCCAAAACCTCTTTTTATATCAAATTTCACATATGTGGGTGGATATTGAGCAACTAAACATTTAAATTATATGCTTACTGTTATTAGAGTTCAAACTACAATGACCAGTGAGCAGTGACCACTAATCACTTTATATTTCTTGGTATTTTCAAATAGAAAGTATCTCCACTAACAACTTAGGCTATTACTAAGCCCATTCAAATCGTAAACCCATCACACATTATCAATATATGCCCAAATAAGTATTCAATATTTTAAAAAGCATTTAAACATATCACATAATGACACAATTAGATATAGAATTTATCATCCCACTATTACTTGGGCCCACTCAAACAATTAATTTTTTATCAGTAGAGTCACAATCCACTTTTGTCTTCACTATATAAATCCATCACAAGCATTTTAAAATGGAGAGCTGCATCTGTGCAGGGCTCTATCTATAGCTTGTTATAATAAAATATTATATGGTTGCAATCACACCCAAAAACATTTTTACATAGAAAAAAAAACACTGGAGAGTATGTTAACACAGAAAAACCGATGCTATGAATTTTTTGTAAGAAAGACACTGGGTTTTTTTTTTCCAAGAAATTTCTGGGTTTTTTTTATGATCCACATTGAAATATGTTCCGAGTGCTTTAGTTCTGACAGATTTAACTTATCTTGTTTTTGTACATCACATCTTAATACCCATATATGTAGGGTTACCATAATTTATCGAGGCCATATCCGGACAGAGGTTTTTCCGGGGTGGCTGGGAGTGGGGGGTCCCGGAAATTTTTTTGAAAATTAGGTACTGAAATCTGCGTTTTTAGCTATCCTGATACATGAAAAATGTTATCAAACTTAGCTTGATTTATAAGCTTTTTAAATTACAAAATAAGTATTATGGGGTTAATAAATTACAAATTTATTATAATTAAGCCTTTTTAATACCCTATCACTTAAATTCCATGAAATATTTACATACAGTAGATAACATAAGTGTTCATATTATATTCTGAACTTTTCAAGTACTTTATTCATGCTGCAGTGTGACCAACCTTAGGTGCGGCGCAGAGTAAAATTCCCCAATTTGGCCACGTTTTCGGTTAATATTAGTAAAATCCGGACATTTCTCAGATCCGGACGAAATCCAGACGTATGGTAACCCTACATATATGGTAATCACATATTTAAACTAAGAGGGTAGGTATAAAGAAGGTTAAATTTAGAATAAATATACCTGCATTTGTGTAGAGGGAGAATGTAACCATTCAGGAAAGATCGATCACCTTTAGTACCTGGTCAGAATTTAAATTCAGACCTACCTATCGCCAGAAATCCAATCTAGAATGTGAGGCCATCGATGAGGCTTTAACCCTTTTTAGTTTAGCTTGTGCTTGATGTACCTCTATGAACTTCTACTCTTAAGAACCTTTTAAGGCTTATGATTAGCTCCTACAAGGCTATTCTTACAAGATTTTCTCGATGGTGTTTATTTTTCTTTAAGATTTTTCAGATCTACATATATTTGATTAATAGATTTTCAGTTTCCATGTATTTAAGTTAATTCGTTTTCTTGTGTTCTTCCATTCTAATTTCCTTATCTTTGTATTTTTGCTCATCTTCTTCAACTCTTTTTTTATCTTCCAAATAAGATGTGTGGTTATTTTCTGCAATCTTGAGCCAAGGCAAGCAATTATTTGATACAGCTACCTAAATTTGATTTTTTTTAAAATATATTTGCTTCATAATTCTTAAGTGCAATAAGTTATTCTTAAGTGTACTATGGAGAGTTTATAATAGCAACGATGGTTGACCAAAGATATAATTTGATCTGTATTAATTTTGGAGTTTGTTTCCCTATTGAAACGTAAACGTGAATATTATGGACTATTTAAAAAAAATACATTTTATTCTATTAGCCAAATATAAAGAGAATCATAAATATCTTTTTTAAATTGTGAAAAACACTACTGTCAAGATAATTGCATTGATGACCAATAAAAACTATCAAAAGAAGATTATTAGAAGGGCTGTGTGTTTACCAGTTTGGTTGAAATCCGTTGAGGTAGATTTTGTTTGAAAATTTTGGAATTATAGTTTTCCCATTTGAGAAAGGCAAGGCAACATCTATTAGATGTTTTGTGTTAGTTTAGGAGTGCCAAACATAATTGTAATTATCTATTTTGTTAAGTTTGGAGCCCCCTGGTGCTGGAATGGTGATCTGGAAAAGATCACAAATATAAAATGAAGATGTTTAGGTGGGGTCTATGTGTGTACTGAGTTTAATTAAAATATATCTATTAGTTTGAAAGTCACATAGAAAACCCATGTAGGAAATCATGACAATATCTTAAGTGTGTTTTCCTCACATTTTAAGTGAAAGCTACAAATAGTTAGTAGTAATAACATTAAACTTTCAGTGGTTAATATAAATTTAGAATTTTAATCCAATAAAATTCAGTTTTACATAAAATTATTATCTTTTAGGTTAATTTTATTTGAGAGATTAAGTGATTAGTGCTCAATTTGAACTGAGTACTTTGTTTAGTAAATAATTTTCTCAATTTTAACATAGTATCTAATTTAATAAATCATTTTCTCTCTTAAGTGTTTTGAATGGTTAGAATTTATTATCAGTTGAAGCTTTCTCTTATCTGAAAAAGATATCAACAATCTCTCAAATTAAATATCTTTCAATTTAAAATGCATTTCAGTGAGATAGCAAAATGAATATACAGTAAAATGTTTTATCCATTGCTCAAAGCATTTAATTAAAATGAAAATTCCTTCAAAATCAAACTATGGACCTTTTGTATAGTGTATAGGGTGGTGTTGTGTATGTGTTTTGGTGGCCTGTGTTGGAGATACATGAGTCAACTAATGATTTAAATAGTGTCTTTAAAATAAGTATATTATTGTATATTTGAAAATTATTATTGACTATTATTTTTATGGTTGTTTGATTATTTTGTGTTTTTAACTTATTCATTTGTTTATTGAATTTAGTCAATAATATTTTAAGTTTTAGTTTACCTATGCATTTCTTCAGTTGATTAAAACTTTTCCAATAATTTAGTGTCTCTAATATGGTGATATGTTTAGTAAGCAAAACAATTAATACTATGTGTTTTCATTTGTGATGAACTACTAATGTGAACTAATAATCTGAAAAACAACTCACAGTTGCAATGTATTTGTTGGTTTAGTAAGAAAATGTTTAATACTCAAGAATTGCAATTGACCATTAAGTGCACCTTTAAAAGATCAATGAGATCAATCATGATTTAATTAAAACAAAGCATTAAATGACCAGAATATTCAAATATTGGATCTACTTATTTTATAATAAAGGGGCACATTAAATTATTGGGCTGCTATCTTCCTTCCCGCTATCTAAAAACTCACCCCGTAAAAGCCGACTTGACATTTCTTGAATAAAAAACAAAGTGAGGTACAGTTATAGGATTACAAATATAAGGGAGGAACCTTAGGGCTAACTTTATCAACATTTCCAAGCCTATTGACAAATCATATATACTAAAGGAAATATAGACATGGGTACAGAATGAGATATATAACTACTTCCTATTTACAGTAGATTGACAAAAATGGACCCCTATATGTCAAAGGTAAGTCAGAAGTTCATTAATGCAGTATTCCACCTAATCATTAATTTATTTATTTTTTCGTCCTTCTATGGTGTCACTGGCACACACAAACCTTGTGATTGAATCTTGAGAACACTATGATAGCTACCAACATAGGAGTCTCAAACCACATGGGTCGCATTGCTTTGCATGACTGGTATCTTTGATTGCAAGCCTGGCCACCATTCAGTTATATATAGGGGCCAATGTGGGCATGTTTGCCTAGTGGCCATTAATTGGTTTATGGTTCTCAAGCAGAAATATGTAGCATAATCTCCTTAACAGCTGTGCTGATAAAAATTGGTTCTCATCTGCACTATTGATCACATGATTTAAGGCTTATAACAGAATGGATTGCCAGTGACTGAGAGGTTGGAGTTTAAATCGTAAGCCATATGTACTGGGTAGTTTTCTGTTCCTATTTTCATGCTAATGAAGGTATACTTCCTCAAAACAATATTTCTCATCCCTTTACCTTATATTACGCCATTAATGATAAATGTTAAAAATGTGATAGTGAAAAAATGTCTTGTACACCAAAATACAAATACGCCAGTTTTATTTTTAATATTTATTTTAGGGATTTAAACACTTAACAATTCATATATATATATATATATATATATATATATATATATACATACATACATTTATGTAAATTTTAAAAACTTTTTGACTTTGTTTGGAGGAATTTGTAGCCATCAAGATGCAAGATCTAAAATTTTTGAAATAATGTGTTTACATTCATCATAAGATAAAATAAGTCTTTATTTAGTTTTTGGTTTATTTCTTAAGACTTGACTTTCATAAAATCTTCTTCTATTAGCTTGTCCAGGAACTAAATGAGTCAACTTTAAAAACTTATCTCAATGCTTTGAAGTACTTTTCAAACACGGATATTGTAAATTGCTATTTTAAAAATTTTGAAATACCTAACATGAGTATTATGAATCACAATTAATTGGTAACAATTAAATTCTAAGGAAAGGATAGGCCTATGGTATGTATGTACTAGGTTTAGTCATATTTGTTGGGATTTATTTATTTTCACTAATTCTGACTTATCTTGGACACATTTTAACTAATTAAATTCATATTGATACTCAATTATGCTGTTTATAGTAGAAGATAGTCAATGTTGGATGTGCATCTCACAAAGTGGCTACAAAAAAACTCTTATTACAAAATTTCCTGACTTTTTCAGACATTAAAAAAAATTCCTTACTTAACCTTTTAACAGTTTTACTTAATGAATTACATTTTTTCTGTACAATACATTGATAATATATTTTTGAAAACCATCCTAACAGCTGCTAAAGATCAACATTATTATAAGTTTTTATTCAGTATTTAATGCTTTAGGTACTATTTGTGTCCCTGTGTAAATGTGTTAAAAACAAACCTTTTAGAAGTATGTCATGTTAGCACAGATATTAACCTTCTGATAGGTGCATAAATCTATCACACAAGGCTAGTTTGAGTTAGTTTCTGTTCCTGGGATGATGGGGGAGGGGGGGAATTCCCACTCTTGGCTATTCTTTCACCCCCACCAGACCCGTTGACTTCGTCAGGCCTTTGTAGCATGGCCTTGGTTCAAATATAGCCTATACTGTATATGACAGATACACACGATCATTCTTGTAAATTTTACCACTTTATTCATTTGAATTCAAACTTACCTTAGATTTTCTTGTAATAGCATCAAAAGTATCATTACATGTTTTGTTTTTGCTTGTTTCATAGTGGTGTTGAAAAGAGACATTGTATATACAAGATACGTATGACCGTTCATGTGGCTTTTATTTCTTTTTTGATCAATATGGCTTGTGAATAAAAAAAATTCTACTTGAACAATCCTGTGGATGTCGAAACTATCGTGAATGCTGTTCTCGATTATGCCATTGATGATGAAGATTGTTTGGATGAAAGTGATGATACAGATGAAGAGCATATCTCAGAACAAGAAGGCAATTCAGAATTGGAACAAAGTGCTGATTCTAGTGAGGAGAAGAATGACAAAAAAAGAATACTGATTGCTATACAGCCATTCAGAAGAAAAATAATAAGCACATAAACTTTGAGAAATGGAAAAAAAATTACCGCTAATATGTAGTAAACGTGCAAAACGTAACATTTTGCTCCACCTCCCTGGTGTCATTGGTCCAACCAAGAGTATCTCGGCTTTTCTTGGAATATAGAAATGCCTGTTCTATATTATCACAACTCAACGCACCGTAGAGTGTAACAAACAAATATGTATTTAAAAAAAAAAAATTATTCTCTCCCAAAAGACACCAGAGAAACAAATGAAAGTGAAATGAGAGCTCTATATGAACTGCTCAATTAAGCTGGGGTTTACCATGCCAATCGTCTAAACCTTCTAGATCCAAGGAAAAGGGCCGATTTTAAACTACTCGCTCAGTGAAAGTGTTACCATTGGCGTGAAACTAGAATTTTGAGGAAGGTGTCAATTTATTCAATACAGCACCAAAAAAATCAAGGATATACAAGATCAAAATTTATGTTATGGTAGATGCCAGAGTGTTCAACAGGTATAATGTAGAAATTTATGCTGGAGCACAACCAGAAGGCTCGTTTTCAGTCAGCAACAAACTGAGAAATGTTGTGAAAAGATTGACGTCTCTTCTTCAATAGAGGTAGGAATGTAACAACCAATAATTGGTTTTCAGATTTCAAATTGCTCAGCGGAGAATTAGCTGATAAAAAGCCTTCATTGGTTTGTACCATTAAAAAAAAATCAAATACCACCTTAGTTTAGAATAACGAAAAAAGGTGTGCACCAAACAAGTTTGTTTGGTTTCAGAAAAGAAGCAAAGCTTGTTACTTATGTCCCAAAACCTAAGAGAAATGTAATAAATGATCTCCAGTCTCCATGATGATAATGCTATTGATCCTGAAACCGAAGAAAAATTAAAACCAGAAATAATAACATTTTACAACATAACAAAAAGAGGAGTTGAACCAGTCGAAAGCTTTGTGAATCTTACAGCGTTGTCAGGGATACAAAATGGTAGCCTCTTGTGGTTTTCTTTTCTATGTTGAGCGTCATAGCTATCAACACTTTCATTATTTACATGGTAAATACTCATCGGAAGCTAAATTCCTTCAGAGGCTCTCGGATGATCTTGTTGAGGAGAATGTTCAGTGAAGGGCAACTGTGGTCACAGAGAGCTACGGAGAAAATTTCAAAGAGAAATAAAAATGCTACAAACAAAAAAGATGGACAACTTAAGAAAAAAAAGGTGCAGGCCTTGCCGACAAGAGAAACACACAAAGTAACCTGGTACACTTGTGAGTTTTGCAGAAAATTCATGTTTTCAGCATTTCAAATACACTTGTACAGATTGCAATTATTTATAGTCCCCAAATGTTGTCTTTGTTATTATTTTTTCAAAACAAATGTATTGGCATTTTTATTTTTTAAGTCTAGGTATATTTTAATATTATTTCTAGCTTTAATTTGTTCAAAGTTTCTTATTTTGACATATTTTAGAAAATTAAATTATTAAATTTGTTACTTTCTTTTTTATGTTACTTGTTCAGTGTTTTTAATGTCGTAATATTATTTTTTGTTAATTGTATGAAGTGAGATTGCAACCTTAATTGTTCCCTAGTCTTGTAAATTTTGTTATGTTTATAAGAATTATTTTGATTTTCAGAAACTGGTAATAAAAGCCCGCCAATTGTAGGAGACACTATAAACTTGAATGCTATCTTATGGATCAAAAATATTTTTTGTAACTAATTATACCCTTAAGAATGAGTTTAAATAAATGCTTAGATATATTCTTGTAGTGTTACTTTTAATTCTGATGTGTTTTCATGGCCTGCGGTGAGATTAATCTAGAAGTGTATCTGTAAGATATATGCAACCATCCACATACCTATTGGAAGGTTAATTTGCAAATTTTACAGGTGATATGAAATAATGGTTATATTTTAGTAGTTTAGTAAATCAAAGACTTTTATTTCTATTTGTCCTAGCCTGGAAAAAAATAAATTTTTACACACAGATTTCAGATTTAACATTTCAATTTTAAATAATATTGCACCTACAGGATCATGATAAATATAATAAAATTAGTGCAATGCTTAGTGCAGCTTTGTGTGCATATACAATGGTAAATCTTTTTCCTAGTGTCTATTCTGGCACCAATAGTAAAGCTTGTGGAAGTTAAATAAGTAAATAACTATGATGATTTATTTAAGATGGACTATGTCTGTATATAATTGGGTTGAAAATTATTTATTTTAATGCAATACAAACTTTTGACATCCTTTGCCTATATTTTGAAATATTGTAGCCCAATTTAAATCCATTTTTTTTAAAGAGTGGCAGTCTAATTGAAGACATGGAAGCTTAGAAAAGTAAAACTAAAAGCTCTGTGTTTCTTTAAAAGTCTCAAACAGTAATTATTTGGAGCTTTGGGCACCCTTGAAACTGAAATAGTATAGGAACATTAAAGAAAAATACAAGCTGAAGGTCCTGAGATTGATGCTTAATTGTGTCCAAGTGTGTTCAAAACCTATTTATTAGTTCAAAGGTTATGAACCACACAGACTGAACAGGCAAATGCATGATTTATTTTAATGATGGAAAATAGGTCCAAAGAGGTTTATGAAGACAAAGTTATTGACTCACCATAGTTTGGTAACGAATATCATTGGTTCGAAATTCCTTTCCACCTATTATAATAGGAATATCTTCACACTTGTCCGCAGTTTCTCTAAGCGCAACTTTTAATTCTCTGCGTTCTTTGCTTTCTTTCAAATACTCTGAAACCCAACATACAAACAACCATACAAACAAACAAATTAAAGACAAATTAAAGTACCATACATAGCTGTCAATATTTGAAGGGAAAAATTGGTAAATATATATCTACAGCATTGCGTCTTTCTACTTTCTATTTTTAGCACCGCATCTTACTATCCGTTTGGGTTATAAGCTTATGTACTAATTACACTAATTGTTTTTATAGGTGAGGAAGGTTATATTTAGAGAAAGTGTACCCAAATTTGAGTGGAGGAAGAGTGGAAAACCATTTTGTAAAAACCAGCCTCAGTACACCTGGCCAAGATTCGAACCTCGATCTCTCTGTCATTGGTAGTCTAGTCTAACACGAGAGTGACGCCTCAGACCAGACGATGTGGCCACCGAAGAAGGTGGTGAATATATTTTTTAATAACAGTAAAAATTTTAGACCACCAGATTTACCCTAAATGTGACCTATTCCTGTTTACAATTACTATACAAGGTAAAAAAAAAGTCCATATGCTTATTATATCCAACACAAGGAGCCTTAATTTTTAAAAAGTAGTGGAAGAAGGTCAGAAGACATCAAACTACACTAGCCTCAGTGTCCTCTCATAAAGAGATCCGTGGTGCTGGTTCTTGTGAATCTTATTGTTGCCAAAATGTGTTTTGTTTAGTGTTGCAGGTATCAGCAGCTTTTAAAGATTGGACATCATGGTATTGCTATACTTTACGATTATGTAGGTAGAAGCTGATAAACATTCTTAGCTCCAACCCTTGTCCCAGCTTTGCCAGCTTACGTTGAGCCTTTTTTATTTCTTTAGCTGCTTGTAAGATTAATAACACAGTACATATTGTATAGTATGTAAGAAGAAACTTTTTAGAAAATATAAACATTTTATTTTTGTGATTATTATTGAAAACATTTTACTATACTATCAGTATTATTTTATAGATATTGATATTATAACTATGGGTCCAACAAACCAGTTTATTCATACTTAGTGAAGAAATTGTTTCTCGGAACACACAGTGATAAAAGTATAGATGTATCACAAGTGAAATTAAATGTTCATGTACATGCCACTAGCCATGAATAGTTGCAGTCTTACATTGACAGATTACACTATGGCCCTATCTTATAAGCTGTTTCTGATATTTTATAGTGTGAACAGTATCAAATATGAGGAAGATATTGTGATCACACAATTTGACTGAATATTTATTGGGGGACCCTTCCCATAATATTGAACATATTGCAATTAATTCTATTGTTATCACAAACAGTCTCAAACCACAACTATTAACTAAATGAATAAGAGTGAGAGTCATGGCATGTAAGTCAGAACCTGTCGAATTCTTGACAGTGTATGAGAGCAACAACTTCCTTGAAACTACCAAAAGCTAACGACACCATATATGCTATAACAGTTTTTGCATGTTTTGATGTCATAATCTGCGAGGCCGTAGCTCTTATCATTTTTATAAATAATGCTTGGTTTTACATTTATTTTATCCACTCCAAGTAGCACATACTTCTCTCAATTTGTCAATATGTTGGTAACAAATTTTAGGAAATTTTTGTTCTGAATGTTTTCTGTTGGAGAAATCAACCTTTTTTGTGACAATTGGGTATGCTTTGATAGTATTAACTGTGTATTTATTATTTTGTTTTGTATTTAATTCAATCTGTTCTGTAAGAAAATCTGAGTGAAGTTCAGCACTTGAACATTCTTGTAGCTGTTCTTTCAATACACACAGTTTTTATGGTGTTTTCAATAACAGCTCCTGATTTAGTTCTTAGCATCGCGCTTACTACCATTTGAATATACGCTTAAGTACTAATTACACTAATGGATTAGGAGTTGGGAAGGTTGAATATAGAGGAAGAGAACCCACATTTGTGTGGAGGGAAAGTTGAAAACCTTTAGGAAAAACCCACCCCCAATTCACCCGAGCGAGATTCAAACCTTGGTCTCCCCATCCTCGCAGTCTAGCTCAACATGAGCAATTCCTGTGGAAAGTACAAAAGAAAAGTATTTGTAAAGAATACTTTGAATTTGTGACCCATTTTGGAAATTTAAGTTATGTTGCAAAAGCCGTCTCAGGTCATTCGGTTATGACATCAAAACCCCAAACGTGAACATTTACTGACAAATGCTCATGGATTTTAGCATTAGCAAACACTTGTGGATTTTTATTTTTTATTTAACAATGTAAAAATAGATTGCTTTGTTTACAATTTCATATTTGTATCAGTTCATATAAACTAGTTCAACATTAAATCAGTACCTAATGAAGAAAAGTCTTTGATTAAATCTTTATTTTAAAATTCTTCACTATTCCCTTCAGAATGTTGCTGAAAACGTTGGCTTCTTATTTCAGGATCACTTCTTGCTTGCGGTTTGGTCAGATAGAAAGACAAAGAATGAAATATTCTTGGCACTGGCCCTGAAAAATGTATTCTCTCACACAACCGTTTTAATCTTTATAAACATCGGTCTTAGAAATCACGTTCTTAGAATTGTTTCATGCAAACTACAGATCCTGATGATGGTTACTAGTAATCCATGGGAATACTTTTAATATACTTTTATTTAAGTTCTCCATAACCTGAAGATTTATCAGACCTATAATTGCTTTTACAACTAGAAACACAACACTTTCTTGGCATTTGGCTTATATTTTAGAACATAATGATAGGTCATCAATATCTCAATAAAGCAAGAAAAGTATGAATCACCCAAAGTTATCAAATAAAGTAAATTACATGAGAAAAGAGCATTCCGCTCAGTAAAACAAACTGTACTAATCAGCAATACTGCATGTGGCTGTGTTGTCGACCGGCCCCAACACAGTGTTGCCAAACTTTAGTATTCTGGTTTGCAACTAAAGAAGGCCATGGCTCATTCCCTTTTGGAAACTATTCATAAGCAGGGGTACAGGAACCCAATATTCCCACAGAATAAAAAGTGTTCATATAATTTTTCCCCAAAAAAAAACTAAGCACACAAAATAGAACATTGAACATTTTATGGAGGCTGCAGGGAATAAGGACAATTACTACATAGTTTGTAAAATTCAAATTTAAACACGCTTTTAATCATACAATTAATTACTTAGGCCTACCTTAAACAAAATTTAGTTGTCTCAAATAAATGGCAGACCTGCCATTTCCTTGTGAAGTTTGTCAATGACCTTTGACATGTTGTACATCTTCAAGCGAGAATTAGAAGACAACCTGCTAAAGTGGTGCTTTACTCCAGTGAAATGCCTGTCTAAGTATTCCTTTAGAAGACATGATGCTTTGTGGACAAGTGGTCTATTCCAAGAAATGACAACTTCATGAAAAATAGTGTCATACATAATATTGCAGTAGTGTAGGTGGTTGCCTAGCACTGATCCATATGCTTCACTGCATATTTTCATGCAATTCTCCAGGACATAATGGATGTCAGGAATGTGATGAAACATATTTTCATTCGTGAATGCTTCCTTTAATACAGCATTATCATGAATTATATTCAGTTTTTGAAAAAATATGTGTTTAAAACATTATTTATCAAGGTTTTATCAGTAGTTAATGCACATCTATGATTTTTATTAACTCTAGTTGTTAGTGTTCCTAGTGACTCTTGACTTTGCTGCTCTAACATTTTGTCTGAAATTGAAGTGCTCGTTAAATAATTGCTGCTGAAACATAGGTGCATATTTTTTACAATTGCTGGTTTTGTTATCCTATGTTCTAGTGCCTCCAATAATGTTTACACAGGTTTTCCAACTCCTTCCTTGCACTTTTGAAGTTGCATACATCTGGTGTACCTACTGTACCTAACAACTCCAAACCTTCTTCAGCAATTGACTGGCCAAATAGTTTAATCTTCTGAAGATTCTAGGAACAGCTTGAGCACTGGTCGTCTTCATTTACCAATAAGCGGTCCTGATAAATTTTGTTTTCAGGGAATCAATTTCCTTAGTGAGTGATGGGAATTTTTCTTCTGATATTTTTTCCACTCTTTAATTCCATCGTCATTTCTTTAAGTGTGCTTTGCAAAGAAGCATATGAATCAAAGATTGTCCATATACAGACATTTACATTCTGACAGATAAATCTGAATTTTGTGATCAACTCTAATATGACAATCATGCCAAGCAGTTTAAAAATAAAGCTTGACTTTAAAAACTTTCTCAGTTCCCATGAGAAATCTTGAGCATCAGTATTATTGCCTTGTCATTAACTCTCAGTGTGTTTATTTTGTAGAGCAATAAAAAATAACTAAGAATCTCTCAGGAAGGTTTTGTAAATCTTGTAATTTTTCATTATATTACCTATAATATGAACATGATGATGAACACATTAATGATATAACGTTACAACATCATTTCACATACATTCTAACCTATAAGCTATGTCCCACATATAAAGTAGAAAGTCATCATTCAAATTTTCTCAGACCCGCCAGTTTTTTATCTACACTAGGATAAAAATATTGCCCATCAAATGCCATACTATTTAGCTGCTCTTTCCACTGAATAATTGAACTTTTAAGGGCAATGTGGAGTTTTTCAATGAAAACACTACTCTTGTGTGGGGAGCCACAGGGTAAAATGTTAGTCAACATACAAGTCTGAACACCATCTACATGAGTAATCACACGTAAGTTATTTGATTTGGTGTGTTTAATTTTGTTATTTTTTCTGTTCATGGTTCCTGCAGTATTTGTAAAAAAAATTCTCCCTGACTTTCCCTGACTATTTTCCCAAGTTCCCTGACCAACTTCTCACAAAATTTCCACTATAATTTTATGGTACTATTCAAGTGGAAATATTAATTTAATTACATTTATTTCAGCCTCCTCCTCCATTACAGCCGACCTTGCCTCACCTCTCATGGAGGAATAAGAAAGCAGACGTCTTGCCAATCAGTTCAGGGAGAATATGGAAAAATAACAAAATATATCAAAACCTATCAAAAAGGAAAGGCTGAAATCCATCTGCAATTGTTTTGCAGAAAGTTAGTATAACTTCAGGAATGGATCACAGGCTGCTATTTTCAGTATCCCTACAGGTTGTGATTTAGAAAGCTTTTCTTCTTTAAGAAACTTAACGTGGTCCCAAATTTGTAATGCCCTTTGAAAGCACGTTGCATTCTCTAACCATTGTACACCACAAAATTTCAAAGGAAAAGTTGTACACCCTGTCAACTGGGATAAACAATGCTGCGAGTTGTAAGTCAGTGAAAGGTAGTATGTGTGACACAATGAGCATTTTTATCCCAATTGTACATTCCACTCCTGTTCTCAAGGAAACCATGAACAACATGAAGCTCACATGTCCCCAGATTTATCAAAATACATACTTCATTGTCTGTGACCGATTTTATGTGTTCCTGAAGAAGTGTTATAAACTTTAAATTGATATTTGGGCCACCCATTGACACTTGTATCAACTTAGAGACTGGAAGAGGAGAAATACCATCCAAGAAATGCTTTAGTAATTATTCAGCTGTGCTTCTATCGAAAAAAACACTGTTCAAGCAATGATCGATAACTTTATGATTTTCCTTGTCACAAAATCTGAATACAGTGTCCTATTTGCCCTTTTTGAATAACTTAATTCAATGCCTCACCAAAAGAAATTACAAAGTTGTTACATGATTTTAGGCGGTCCAGTAAATTGTTATGAAAGAATGGAGCCAAGCCATCCACAATGAAATATGCAGCCTTGTCTCCACCAAGAGTAAAGGAACTGGCAAAGGAACACTCGGAAAACATAAACTGAAAAATTGTACTTAAATTATTGCACGAATTGAATTACATTTTATTGTCAACAACTTGCAAAGCCCAAATGACTTCCGCCTTATTTATATTATCTTTCATAACAAAGGTTAGGGTTTCTTCGAGCCACTACACTACTTTCACTTTTGGCAACACCTTCCTTCTGTGGCTTTACAATTTCTGATGAAACTGAAGTGTGACATGAATAGTCATTTCCCTGACCTGACTTTATTTTCTCCTGACTTCCCGTTATTTTTTCCCTGACTTTCCATGACTTTCCAGACGGTAGGAACCCTGTAAGTAGTTTACATAGATTAGACTTCAATATCAAATATATAAAGTTTTTTAATAATAATAAATAATGATGATGATGATGATGATAATGATAATAATAATAAGTAAGCCGGTGCAAATCTTTGAAATTTAAAGTTTGAATTCGAATTGTAGTAAGATTCGAATTCAATTCAAAATTTAGAATACTTTTCAGATTCAATCCAAAATTTAAAATATTAGTATTGGAAATATATGAATTTGATTTGAAATCTCGAATCTAAATAGATCCTAGATTCGGATTCGATGAGTTTAGCTTAAAATTTGAGTTTATAATTTTTACTTGCAAATACATACAATCAGACCAGAAACCAGTTGTGGAGTCAACTGAATAAATAAATTAACTTGAGTTTCAGGTCATAAAGAAATCATGTGGATGACAGTTGTTGTTTTTTTTTTTTAGAAAAACGTAGCTAGGCCTATCCTTTTTAAAATATTAATTAACCTTTGCACATTGAATGAAAAAAAAAATTGTGTGATCTTTATTCGATGTTTCAGCTTTTGAGATTAGTTTCATTGAAGAGGCCTACATTTTTTGTTAATAAACCTAAAATGTGTCTATAATGATTATCATCATATTTTGAAATATTTTAATATTGGATTGGAAGTCGGAAACTTAACATTGTGAAATAATCAACACGGATTCTATTTGAAATATTATCATGGTAGGCCTAAAATAAATTGTTTGATTCAGATTTGAACCTATTTTTAAAATAAAATATTCAATCCAATTTTTTTATTTAAGCAACGGATTCAACCAGGATTCGATTTGATCAAATAAAACTAGCATAAGTTTCGATTCTTATTCGATTCAAATTTTTTAAGCTTGAGATTTGATTCGAGTCAGCCAAGATTCGAATTCAATTTGAAATTGAAAATAATGATGGATTCGCACAGGCTTAATAAAAAGTATAGTAATAATATTTTTTTTTTATATTTAAACTAATGTTATTCTAGACACAAAACATATGTATTTATAGCTTTGCTAGCCATCTTCTTTATTTAGTTTTATAGATGTTGAAAGTTAGCAGTCGGTAATCTTGCTCACGTGTCAGTTAGAAAAAAATATCTTTATGCATTAGCGCTCTCTGTATTTGTGTTTATGTTTTGGCCCCATTGAACAAAAATTGACAAATATAGAAGATTATGGATTGCACCAATGGGAGAGGCACTGGAGAAAGTGCCCCTCGCCCCTCCAAAAAATTAGATGAATTGAAACCACTATGACTATGTTTTCCATATTTAATATCTGCAGCGTTAGAAATTTGTATTACACTTAACAACTGGATCCAAGACTGTACACAGATATTTATTTTGGGATTTGTATTACTTTTGGTAGCTCGTTGTCAACTGTCAAGTGTCCCAGCAGTTGACAAGGTATTATTTAAGCATCGAATCCCTCTCGAAACTTTTTTTTTAAATATAACAATACTTCGTCAGGAGGTGTTTAAGAACCCCTAAACACACCTTCTCCTTCCACCACTTAGTAAGGGATTGGCTGGCTGACACTTCAACAGTGATGACCACATTTGTAGTCCTCTTTGGTTTTTTATTCCCATTTTAAATAAATACTTTTAAGGTATAGTTTACTACAGTATAGTAAATTAATACATTCAAATTAGTAATAATTGGTGCGTTGGGTTGGAGTTGGGGTTGGGGTTGGCGTTGTTGTTATTGTTGTTATGTTGTTATTGTTATCATCATCATCATCATCATCACTGTGTCTTACTACTCATTCAGGTTGTACGCATTTACGCTAATGTATAATGGCAGGGTGATGAAATGGAGGACCTACAGTTTAACATGGGATCCGAAACCACGGTGAAGGTCTGGCATTCCGCATATTCACAAATTGTGATTAATACATGTCTTGTCAAAGGTGACAGAAGGGTTTGGCAATCAGATGAATCTGTGCCGGAACTGAGGATTGAACCTCAAACTCCCAGCATAGAAGTCAGACACCTTACCTCTAGACCGCCAGGTCATCTATTTAGTCAATAAAAACTGTGTAGTAGGTAGACTTAAAGTTATTTTAATCTCATTTAACAAGCTAATAAAATAAGCATGTTCACACTTTGACTACCAAAAACTTTGTACATTAATTTTTTTTTTAAATAACTTATTCCAAAGTCCCATGAGAGTCAAATCTTAGACTGTAAAACAAATATAGAAAATAAAAACATATTAAGAACATCTCCAAATTATGTTTAAAACCTATTTTATTTAAAATAACTACCTTTGATATGAGCAGGAATACCTCTTCTTATTATAATACCGGTAATGGATTAAAAAATCAATGTGCAGTATTTTTTTTATACTCTGAATATAACTTTAACACTTATTATTACAACCTGCAATGCTGAAGAATAAGAAAAACCATGAACGAATGCAGGCCACGAGTGTGGATTTTTACATGTTTGACTGTCTCAATTAAATAAGGGCTAATGTCATAAAACTTTGTATAGTGAGAAGCATATGATTTTTTTCTATGAAAATAATGTATCACTAGAGTGAGACTCATACATGTCTACACTACAAGAAAGTAGGGACCAACTATCTTTATTCAAACAGCAGTTAAGACTTTGTGAGTATTTTAGTTACTTAATATATTAAGATGTTTATATTTAATTACGAAAATTTTCATAAATGGACATTGGCCCTTCTTATCCCAATGCACGTGGTATTAATCTTTCCTTGACTCAAGAAGGTCACAGAGATTAGCTTCACCCTCCAGTGCCGCCTGGATTCTGATACAGCAGGTTAGCCAAGTTTGCAAAACGATACTAGCCTATAAATGGGTAATAATCATACTAACAGCACCTATTATCAACTAAGATAACTATTTGTAGAAGAAGAAGTTGTATTTAAAACCATGTATTTTTTACTAGAGTGTTGACTTGGAAGTCATTAGAGCTCAATATCGTTGTGATTATTGAAACTAACCCAAATTTTAAAATATACTTAAAAAGAAGAATAAATTATTCATTAAATGATGTTTTATAAACAAACACTCTTGCTTAATTTTACAAAGAAAATAAATAAATCAATAATTTTTGTTTTCCCATTTAAAATGCATTGAAATGGAAACATTTTAATGAAAATATTTCAATAACTATTTTTAGCATGGTTTGAAGATTCCATAAGAATTATGAAAGATGTCCAGATATGTTAATAAAATAAATAAAAAACAACAATGTTGAATTATTAAATATTTTTTTGAATACTTTTTTTGTTTAGAGCCGTGCATTTATGGGTAGGCTCAGCCTTAACACCCATATTTTGAGGGTGGAAAAATTAAGGGTGATTTAAATATTATATCCTCTAAGCACCCAATGCAAATACTTTAGAAATCCTATAATTTAAGTTAATTTTAGACCTCCTTTTACAGAACCTGATTTGAATGGCTTCATACACTTTTAAATCTGGCCCACACTAATAAAACACAATTTTAAAGTTTGAGGTAGCAAAAACACATTCATATTATTATTAATGAATTTTTTTCTAAAAAACATACATCTAAATCATATTTTAGTATTGTAATTTATTACAAGCCGGGCCGGCGACATAAATCTTGGTGCCCGTTAAACTGACAATTTTGGGACCCCCTATTCCTCCCCCCTCACCCCTTCATGACACATACAGGAGCAAAATTTAAAAAAAGACAATGGTAAAAAAGAGGTTAACCCATTTAATATCTCAGTTGTATTACGTATGATCATTAATACAACTAGTAGTTGACTGACTTCCTAACAGTTGATTAGTTAGCTGAGGACACTTTTTATGTATATCATATTATAATAATAGCCTTCTCACTTTCCCTGCTGCAAAGTCTTTAATTACATCATTTAAGTCAATCCTGCATGATATTTGTGTTCTATAGAGAGTAGGGCTAAACTTTTAAGAGGTCTTCTAGCATCAATGCTCACATATAGTTTTTAATCATAGCAAGCTTACGGAATGCTTACTCACCTTCAGCAACTGTTATTGGGAGAGTGCAGAGAATTCAAAGTGCTATGCACACCTCTGCGAAAATGTCTTCTAGTTGCAGCTTATGTATTAAATTTAAAATATCAAGTGGGCCACAGACATATCTTTGTATAATGTTTTCAGGTGGATGATTTTGTCATCAAATGATGTAGTCAAATCATCTGGGTACTTTTGTCCAAGGTATTTATAGAGCATTCTAGAATCTCTTCTTCCCTCAAATTTTCAAAATCCAGAATGGGTGAGAACAGCCTTGAGATTATATTCCTATGCTCAAACGTATGCCTAAGCTCCAAGCTAAGTGAATCCATTATTACTAAGAATACTTTGATCTTTATCTTCAAAAAGTTAGTCTATCAAGAGGGCACTGTAAATAATATTCACCCTATTTCTGCATCAACTTTTTAAATATTTTTTCAAATGAACCTTTTTTTATTTTCTCCATGAACAACACCACTGAAGTTTAAAAAAACATTATTCTTTCCTCTATACACTACTAAATTGATTTCCTTTGGGTTTTTTTATTGTTGGGTTGCCATGAACACATTTTCATCAAGAAAAAAAAAAGAAATAAACAACGAAAAAGGACGCGCTGAGTTTTATCTTGAAAAAAGGAAACCGTTTTGTGAGTGTAAGATCAAAGTTTTTGATTCAATTTTCACCAGAATGAATCTACATTAGTCACCAGAGCGAGGTTCATCTCCAAGTATTTATGTGATGACTTCTACCAGTTTATCGAGCCATTTTCATCAAGAGAAAGAAAAGAAATAGGAAAGAGGAAGATTTTTTTTTACAACTGATGAACGGTGCCCAATTACTAAAGAAGATCTATACAAGTAAGAACTTTCCGTTTATTATCATACCACCAAGGACGGCAACTACACCTTTCTTTAAATTTTCTTACCAAGACAATTTATGTGGGGTTGAATAAGTTAATCAGAGGAGAGACTCAATACTTTATTTTATCTAAATTTTTCTTAACACTATTTTCCATTATTTTTTTTTCTTCAGCAAGTTTGTCAAATGAAAATTAGTATTAAATTATTGGGTTTTTTTTTGTTGTTAAATATTATTTTGGCGTCAAATAGGTAGGCTTATAACTCTTTTTTTTTCAATTGTGTCAGTAAATTAAAATATGTACACACTAATGAAATAATAAGTTCTGGGTTTTTTTTTTGTTTGTATCGACACAACATAATCCATTGTTTCATACCTTTTTGGTACCATACCCCAATTTTTTAGGTATAGTCACTAGTAAAAAAACCATAAGATCGTGTTTTTTTTTAATTTAATTTTTTTATAAGGACCTTGCTCACAGATGTACCAACCTCAGCATATCGCTGCGAATACCTTGAGAGGTGGAATCTCACTTCTAGTTGCAGCTTATGTATTAAATTTAAAATATCAAGTGGGCCACAGACATATCCTTGTATAATGTTTTCAGGTGGATGATTTTGTCATCAAATGATGTAGTCAAATCATCTGGGTACTTTTGTCCAAGGTATTTATAGAGCATTCTAGAATCTCTTCTTCCCTCAAATTTTCAAAATCCAGAATGGGTGAGAACAGCCTTGAGATTATATTCCTATGCTCAAACGTATGCCTAAGCTCCAAGCTAAGTGAATCCATTATTACTAAGAAGACTTTGATCTTTATCTTTTCCTCTGGGTTTACATTACCATCTCCTTTGTCATGTTTTTCTCTAGCTATTCTTATGAGTCATCCCTGACAAAATTCTGATGGAATACCCAAATTTTTAGCAACATGTTTTGATTCAGGGAAAATGCTTGGTTGTACCTAAAGATTTATTGGTTGTTTTTATTCAAAATAACTAGAGAAAAGATTCTTAAGAAGGGGATCCTCTTTAACTTGGGGCCAGATACAGTTGTCCCCTTGTCCCACCTGACACCTGACACCTGACACCTGACACCGGCCTTGACTGCATGAGTCTACTGGTGTACTTAACCCTTGCATTATACTGGATTGTCAATGACCAAAAGAATGAGGTTTGAATCTCGGTGATATGTACTGAGGGTGGTTTTCCCTAAATGGTTTCCTACTTCCCCTTTGTGCAAATTTGTGCACATCTTCTCTAAATTTACCTTTCTCATTTCTGATCAAAGTGTGAATATGGAGGACATCCCACATGGGCAGTAAGAAGCAGTGCACCAAAGTCATGGGATCTGCAGCAATTCCTTTTGATAGAGAGTATCATAATAACATAATAAAATGTAATTAATGTTGACCTTGAAATATATGATTTCATCCTCTAAAAGGGCCTTCCTACAATGTTCCTAATGTGTATTACTAAAATATGATGATGGCTAAATGCAACCTGACACCTACCTAAAACTGGTTCATTCTCTACTTGAAAATCTTTAATCTTCAATGCTGGTACAACAGAGCCCAGAAATCGAGTATTCAATCTGTAACAAAGAGATTTAAAAAGTTATGTATATAAAAATTCTCAATCCTATAAATTAGCGGTTCCCAATGTGGGGTACATGCCAGGAAGTTTGGGGGTATGCGAAAATATTCAAATAATAGCGGAAAGAGCTACATTTGCCAGCAGTGTAAGACATAAGATCAGTCAAAAGTTATGAAATTAACTCAACAGTACGACGACCATGACCTTGAGAAAAAATTATTTCAATTAAAAAAATAGTTTTATAATTATTAATAAACTAATAAATAAACTAAATGTGTTAGTTTATATTGTAACTTTTGCTTTATGAATGTAAAAATATATTTCACCTTAAATTTCATATTATTATTGTTTTTTTAATCCCATTGCTAGACCCTTTATTTTCAGTTGCAATAAATAAGTTAGAAATAACTATTACTGTAGTAATTAAACATTTTGCTTAACTTAAGGGCATAATTTATGGAAATGGGATGCCAAGGGGTACGCAAGAGAAAAAAGGTTGGGAACTGCTGTTTTAAATGAAAGATTATGACAATATTAAGAAGCTGCTATGGACTTTTTTCCATTTTTAACAAGAAATAATTAAGGATTAAAATAAATTAAAACAAAATAGTATCAATAAGAAAATACATAGAAAATATAATCTGAAAAAAAAACAGTAAAAAGTGAAATGGTTTTTAATTACATATATTTATAAATACTTTACTTAAGAGTTAAAGTGTTGCCAGGATTTGAGGATATATTTATGAGTAAAGTGTTAAATAAAAACAATGATGTATTCATGCGATAAATACTGTATATGGGCCATTCCACGAGAGAAGAGACATGACCACTTTATTTTAATTTTCTAGTAAAAATTTTGAAACAAGTCTCATTTTACTCAGAAAACACTATATTTTTATATAAAAGCCAACAATTTGACTTATAAATTAAATGGACTAGTATAGGTGTACCCAAATTTGCCACACATTGTTGAAGATAAAAACCGCTTACCAAAGTGTGAAAAAAGAAATTGAACAATTCAATCCAGGTAACAGTATGGCTTATAAAAATATATTGATATTGTCTACTAAGGTCTTATATTCAATATAAATTTAATAAAAAACCTAAAAAATAAACAATATCAATGTTAAGAATTTTTTCAATAATGTTTAATAGTTTTGTAACACCCGTCACAAAAAAATATAAAAGTTTCTATAACATTTATAATTTTTTCTTCTAATGAGTAAATTTGTGAGAACAAAGCTAAAAAGCTCTCCCAATTACTGTGCAATTTTTTGAAAAATATATCTCCTCAATCTTGTGGCAAAAACTATGTGACGGGAGTTACATGTGCGTGACGGGTGTTACAAATGAGAGTGACGGGTGTTACAACGAAGCTAGGCAGGGTAATGTGTTTGTTGTGATAAATAGTCTTCTTATTAAATTATGTTCACTTTATTGTTTGGTAGTTTAAATATTACCTTACCATAGCTTAGATTGATAAAATAGTAGGCCTATGACTTCAAAAGTTAATATATTCATTGTTAATAAAAGATTATGTATGTCTCATCTTCAATTATTCCTTTTACTGTGTAACTTTGCACTGTTTCCAAATAAGCAAATGAAAGATCAATGTTTAACTTTAAAGTAGGCCTTTATTATAAATGATATTGCTAGCATGGTAAATATTAAATTAGGTTGGCTATGCTGATAAGACCTAACCATTGTTGTTTTTTGATTATACATATAACATAGGTCTATATCTGATTCTTGATAAGTTAACTCTTAGCCTATTTCCTTGTGTGTTGTATAAAGTAGGTTACCTACATCAAAATTACCTACTAAAAATAAGAAAGGTTGGTGTTAACATTAAGTATCATAATGAGTTATTTTAGTCTTTAAATATACTAGTTTGATTCAAAATAATCTCAAATTTATGTTCTTGTAGCATAAATAATTTTAAGGTTAGGCCTATGTTAAAACCAACATATATAAGGTAATTAATGCTATTTATTATATTGTTAAAGGATGGCTAAAACAGTTACAGAAAGACAAGTAATATGTCGACAAAGAAAAAAATTTAATGCTGATACATACAAAGAACATTTGCGATTGTTAGCGACTCACTTTCCCACGATAGATATGCTGTGTACACATTTATGAAAGTTTTGATTGGTGGAATTGCTGATCAAGGTTTTGACCATATTGATATATTCAGTGATGGTTCAGCTGCTCAATTTTAGAACAGATATATGTTTTCAGTATTACATTACCTTCAAACACAGTGGAATCTTACACTTAAATGGCATTTCTTCGCTACCTCACTTGGGAAAGGAGCTGTAGATGGGGTTGGAGGAACTGTGAAGCGTGGAGTTAGTTCTATGGTCGGAGTACGTAGGGAAATTGTCACTGAACATTAATCTTTTGCCAGAGTTGCAAAAAAAGTTTGTCCAAACATTAACATTATTACTATTACAACAAATGATATAAAGCAGACAACTGTGAAAGACAAACTTAATGAGCTTTGGAGCAACATTAATCCGATTCCTGGTACACAGAGTTTTCACTGCATTGCCCCTTGTGGTCAATATCGGGTATGTGCAACAAAATTTTCAAACAGCAAAGAAAAACAAATCTACAGTTTAAATGATGATATTTCAGGACCTGAACAGCCTTGTCCTCATACCTCTATTTCTCCAGGGGATTTCTTGCTGGTAAAATTTGCCACAAAATCAAGACACCTGCATTACGTTGGGCAAGTAATGGAGAAAGAGAACTCCTTACTAAATATGAAATCTTTGAGGAAGCAGTCAAATGATTTATTATTTGTTTATCCACCTAAAGAAGATGTTGCCTGGATTGAAATTGAAGACGTTATTCAGCAATTGGAAGCTACTGTTGATAATAGGGGAAGAGTTAAAGTAGAGACAATTCTAAAATATAGTGCTGAATAGAGTTTCTCTATTAGGCAATTCTATTTACTTTGAAGGAGATAATGTAGTCTTACATATTATTATTTAGTGATTTTATATTTAAACACTTATTTAAAATTCAAACCATGGAACTCATGTAAACAGTATTCAAATATCTGAAAATGTTATACAATATGCTCTAGAATGTAGTACTGTTTAGTATTTTAAAAATTTAATAAAAAATTTTACTCAAAATAGCTACCTAATAAATGTATATTAATAACTGACAAAATATCATAATGTTTCATGTATAAATAAGAAAATTCTTGTTTAGATACTAAAACTTTAATTTTATTTCAGACTTGTAACACCCGTCACAATGATTTGTAACACCCGTCACAAAGTTTTTTTTAAATATCAAATAATAGTTCTCAAATATTTGTAAACAATTTTGAGTTAAAACACTCATTATAGTATATACTTTAGAACTATATACTTGCAACTGAGAATAGTGCCCTAATTTCACAGAGTTTTTAGTTATAAGAGTTGACTTCTGAGTTGATGTCTTTTCATTGTAACACCCGTCACACACAAAAATCTATTTTTGTATAAAAAATGGTTGTATCTATTCTAAATTTGTTAATGTATTCTAAGAGATAGTAGAAAGTTTTGTATTCACAAAATTTAAAAGTTGTGTAACATGTTATTAAAAGATACAATTAAATTAAAACTATTCAAAATCATGTCAGAATGTAACACCCGTCACATTGGAATTGCCCATATTAAAGATATTGGATTGGTAGAGAGTAATGGGAAATACCGGCACATGATCATTTTGTTTTAAAGAAAGCTTAAGAATACAAGGTTTTAAAGAGTTTAAATGAAATATTTTGAGTTAGTTTAACTTAACTTTCAGGTTCATTCTAATATTAGTCTCCAATTTGTGTTTAGGTCTACTCACTTGTGTCTTTTGATTAGCTTTACCATTCAATACCTTAAAGGTGGTTCTAGTTCCTTCCATTTTCACTGCATGTCCTGCCCCCCATAACCTTGGAGATTTGACTACCATAACAGTGTATGGTAAGGAGTAGAGGGTATGTAACTCATCATTATGTAACCTTCCCAACTAATTATTTTCATTCCTTTTTGAATCAAATAAATTTATAAGTACCTACTATGTTTTTGAAAACCTAAATTTCTTCTTGTTATGTAAGGTAATAGACCATATTTCCCAAACATAAAGAACCAGCGAATATATGGTTTGAGAATAAATAATTAGTAGAGGGCACATAAAGACTGAAAGACATGACTAAATCAAAACTTTAATAGGGGAGTGTGTTGTACCTTGCACCAGCCTTAATAACTCTGCCATCTAGAGTAGTAAGCAAGTACTAAATCAATTTATTTAAAATTATGACATTTAAAGTTGTGTTAGTAGTAGGATTTGTATGTGTAATTTATCAACAAATTAAAAAAGTTTACTTTATTCAATTTAAAGTAATTTATCAACAAATTAAAAAAAGTTTACTTTATTCAATTTAAAGTAATTTTGTAACATTTGTGTTCTTCATTGTTGAAATATAAGTTAACATCTGTAAACTAAACATAGCCAGGTAAGTACTCTGTTTATTTCCCTACAACATGGTGTATTCAGTTTTGGAACTAGCTTAACCAAACCATAAAACAACATGGTGTAGTACCTTGGAACTGTACATGTATTGTACCTCGGTCCGGTCCAAGGTACAACATTCTGTTTTGTTGGTTGCATACAAAATATTTAAATAAAACCTTAACTAGCTATACATTTTATTTAAATGTGATTATAAATATAGTTAGCTATATAGCAATACTCAATATCTAGGCCTATTATAGATGCAATATTTTGCAACAGTGACAGGGTATTAAACTTTAACCTAATTTTAACCAACCCATACAATATATATTATCTTTTCAGAATCATGCCTAGAAGTAAGAAAGGTTTGAAACGTCCTTTTGTTGATGTCAAACAACTAGAGGAGGGAAACCATGATGTTCTAACTAGAAAACTATCAACTAGAGTAGCTGCTAGAATTCATGGAATCTCCAAAACCACATTACTTCGCCACCTTAAAGAGCATTGCTTGTCTGGAAACCCTCAGTTTGAGTACCACTCTCAAATAAGGGTAAAACAAATATTTACAGACAATGAAGAATTAAGTCTTGTAAATTATTTAAAAATAGCTTCAAAGCTACACTATGGTCTCACCAAAAGAGAAACAATGATTATGGCATACCAGTTTGCCAAAGAGAATGATAAAAAAAAAACCGGATAAATGGCAATAAGATTCACAAGCAGGAAAAGAGTGGATAAGAGGATTTTTGCATCATCATAAAACATTATCTTTAAGAAAGCCAGAACCTACCAGTCAACCAGTTTCAACAAAAATAATGTGTCAGAATTTTTTTTTTTTTTTTTTTTTACTAATCTGAAAGAATATTTGTCATGTGGTAGTTTTGAGCCAAGTAAAATGAATATTCAACTTAGATGAAACAGGAAATTCAACTGTGCATACAACCCGCCGCGGTGGCGTAGTTGGCTAACGCGCCAGTCGTGTTGAGTCAGACCACTGAGGACGGGGAGATCGAGGTTCGAATCTCGGTCGGGTGAACTGGGGGTGGTTTTTCCTAAATGGTTTTCCACTCTCCCCCCACGCAAATGCGGGTTCACTTCCTCTAAATTCAACCTTCTCAATTCCTAATCCATTAGTGTAATTAGTACTTAGGCGTATAACCCGAACGGGTAGTAAGACGCGGTGCTAAAATTAAAAAAAAAAAAAAACTGTGCATACACCACCAAAGGTAATAGCTACCAAGGGTGACAAGTTGGGAGTGTGACATCAGGAGAGCGGGGTGTGAATGTGACAATGATTTCTGCTGTCAATGCTGTGGGCAATCATGTACCTCTCATGTTAATATTCCCTAGAGTTAATGTTGGATCTATTGGAGGCTGTAACCCTTCTGGATGGTAAATATTTGAATCATTTTATCAACAATGTGAGGCCCTCTAAGGAAGACATGGTTCTCTTAATACTAGACAATCATGACACACACATTTCCATTCCAGCAATAAACTTGGTAAAAATAATGGTATTGTGTTGCTAACCCTTCCACCCCACACTTCACACAAGCTGCAGCCTCTAGATAGAACAGTATTTGGGCCCCACAAAGCTTACTACAACCAAGCTGCAGCCTCTAGATAGAACAGTATTTGGGCCCCACAAAGCTTACTACAACCAAGCTGCAGCCTCTAGATAGAACAGTATTTGGGCCCCACAAAGCTTACTACAACCAAGCTGCAGCCTCTAGATAGAACAGTATTTGGGCCCCACAAAGCTTACTACAACCAAGCTGCAGCCTCTAGATAGAACAGTATTTGGGCCCCACAAAGCTTACTACAACCAAGCTGCAGCGTCTAGATAGAACAGTATTTGGGCCCCACAAAGCTTACTACAACCAAGCTGCAGCCTCTAGATAGAACAGTATTTGGGCCCCACAAAGCTTACTACAACCAAGCTGCAGCCTCTAGATAGAACAGTATTTGGGCCCCACAAAGCTTACTACAACCAAGCTGCAGCCTCTAGATAGAACAGTATTTGGGCCCCACAAAGCTTACTACAACCAAGCTGCAGCCTCTAGATAGAACAGTATTTGGGCCCCACAAAGCTTACTACAACCAAGCTGCAGCCTCTAGATAGAACAGTATTTGGGCCCCACAAAGCTTACTACAACCAAGCTGCAGCCTCTAGATAGAACAGTATTTGGGCCCCACAAAGCTTACTACAACCAAGCTGCAGCCTCTAGATAGAACAGTATTTGGGCCCCACAAAGCTTACTACAACCAAGCTGCAGCCTCTAGATAGAATAGTATTTGGGCCCCACAAAGCTTACCACAACCAAGCTGCAGCCTCTAGATAGAATAGTATTTGGGCCCCACAAAGCTTACTACAACCAAGCTGCAGCCTCTAGATAGAACAGTATTTGGGCCCCACAAAGCTTACTACAACCAAGCTGCAGCCTCTAGATAGAACAGTATTTGGGCCCCACAAAGCTTACTACAACCAAGCTGCAGCCTCTAGATAGAACAGTATTTGGGCCCCACAAAGCTTACTACAACCAAGCTGCAGCCTCTAGATAGAATAGTATTTGGGCCCCACAAAGCTTACTACAACCAAGCTGCAGCCTCTAGATAGAATAGTATTTGGGCCCCACAAAGCTTACTACAACCAAGCTGCAGCCTCTAGATAGAATAGTATTTGGGCCCCACAAAGCTTACCACAACCAAGCTGCAGCCTCTAGATAGAATAGTATTTGGGCCCCACAAAGCTTACTACAACCAAGCTGCAGCCTCTAGATAGAATAGTATTTGGGCCCCACAAAGCTTACCACAACCAAGCTGCAGCCTCTAGATAGAATAGTATTTGGGCCCCACAAAGCTTACTACAACCAAGCTGCAGCCTCTAGATAGAATAGTATTTGGGCCCCACAAAGCTTACTACAACCAAGCTGCAGCCTCTAGATAGAATAGTATTTGGGCCCCACAAAGCTTACTACAACCAAGCTGCAGCCTCTAGATAGAATAGTATTTGGGCCCTACAAAGCTTACTACAACCAAGCTGCAGCTGAATGGATGTTATTGAACCCTGGAAAACCAATGGGCATAAATGACATTGCAGAAATTGTAGGGAAAGCATATCCCAAAACATTTACAATTGAAAATATTTCCAAAGGGTTTACTGTGACTGGGATTTGGCCTCTGAATGAAAATTTATTTAGTGAGCATGAATTCTTGATTGCCTATGTCACTGATCGGCCATTTGAACCTATTATTGACAATATAACTTCTGATAAAATATCTGTAGATGCAACAACAAATGACTTAGTTTATAATGAGCCAAGACCCTTGACGAGTTTCAAAGTGCACTCGTTTGGATTATCGCCTGAAATGATTCGACCCTATCCAAAAGCACCCCCAAGAAAAGCTCGAGCTAGAAGACAAAAGGGTAAGACTAGAATTTTAACAGATAAGCCAGAAAAAGAAGAGAGCAAGAAACTAAATTGAACTACACCAAAACCAAAAACTGTAAAGAAATTTTTTTTACAAGAAAGTTCTGAAGAAGAATCAAGTGATGTGTTTATTTTAGATGAATCAAGTGATGAAAATGAATTTGTTGATAGCTTGATTGAGTCTTATACATTAGAAAATAAAGAAAAATAGGAAGATAAAGTTAGTAATGAAATAACCAAAGGAGATTTCGTGTTAATAGAGCTCAAAGGAAAGAAAAGTAAAAGACATTATGTAGCTGAGGTATTGGGTTCAGGCAGCGATGGCTATGAAGTAAAATACTTTAAAAGAATATTCAACACAAACAAGTTTCTTCCAAATGATGAAGATATTTTTGAAGTCTGTGAGGGTGATATTGTGACAAAGTTGCCACATCCAATCACAACTAGCGCTTCTGAGCGACAATTATCACACATATCATTTCCTGTTGATTTTTTAACATATAATATTTAGATTAATAACATGTTTGCTATAGGTTAACAAATAACATATATACAACAAGAACTGTGATATTAAAGTGTAGATTTAATAAGAGTTGTATGGGAAAATAAGTTGAACATTTTACATAGGGCCCACTTAAAAAATAATTCTTAATGGAATACAAAACTTAAATTTAACCTCTTGGGGTAAAGTTTTATTTTGCAAACTTGCATGAATTTTCAAAGAAAGATTTTAGGCAAAATCAAATTTCTAGATTTATCTATGTTTATAGTTTTGGTCCAAGGTACAATATGTAGTGATCCAAGGTACAAGTACATAGTGTTGTACCTTGGACCACTCTGGCTTTAAGGAAAGAAACACTATTCATTCCGAATTCACATTAAATTACTTAAAGAAAAAATATATATTGCATGGCAAAAGGTTTAAAGAATTTATGACTAAAAATTGATACCTCTTAAAATATTAGTGTAAGATCAAAAAAATAAACTGTTAAAATTGGTCCAAGGTACAACACCTTCCCCTACTTTTAATCAAATAAATATGGTTTCTATCATTTGCGTTTACAGTAATAGTTAACACTACTTTCAAATAGAAATAGACCTCCATTTGGTACTTTCGATCAAAAAGTAATGACCCTATTCACTTAGAAAAAAAAAATCAAATGTGATGATTTCATTGTAATTTGATGTATTTGGAATGCATCTGTATTATGTTTTTATTTTGTTACTAATGTTACAAATATTATTTAATTTAGCACCGCGTCTTAATACCGTTCAGGTTATAAGCTTAAGTACTAATTATGCTAATGGATTAGGAATAAAGAAGTTTAAATTTAGAGGAAGTGAAAACCCAGTGAGGAAAAACCACCCCCAGTTCACCAGACCGAGATTTGAACCTTGATCTCCCCGTCCTCGGCAGTCTGGCACAACATGAGACTAGCATGTTAGCCAACTATAACACCGAGGTGGGTGTTTCAAATATTAATATTGAATTTACCCAGAGGGTTATTAATTACTTTTTTTTAGCACAGCGTCTTACTACCCGTTCAGGTTATATACTTATGTACCATTTACGCTAATGGTTTTAGGGATTACAAAGGTTATAATTAGAGGAAATGTGCCAGCATTTGTATGGAGGGAGAGTGGAAAACTGTATTGAAAAAACTTCAGTACACCTGACTGAGATTTGAACCTTGATATCCCCATCATCAGCAGTCTAGTCTACTGCGAGGGTAGCGCTTTAGATCACACAGCCACGGAAGTGGGTTACATTTAACTATATTACATTTAGTGTTAATAATTGTTTACACAATAGTCTTCATAACAAAGTAACCTTGTTTTCTAAACCTTGTTTATTTTAAATAAAGAGTAGAATCTGCTTAATTGGTTTAGCAATTCCCATAGTTACAGTATTATAGATCTACAGATATTTCTGTAACACTCTATAGGTTACCCATATAATGGCTTGTGGTTAGCCTAACCATGTAACGCCTGGGACGAGTTATCCTGCCTGTCCTAGTGTTGGGTAAATCAGATGGCACTATTTATTTGAAGATGAAATTAAACTCAACAGAGACAAAGAAGGATTCATCCAGCTTTTATTTGGCACTTTCAAACAACGATGAATGTTTCTGTACAAAGCATTCTATCGCAATGCCACCCTGATTGTTTGTGACACCTCGGGTGTTTGTATGCGAGACCTTGACCTACCCCCAGGCCATGGCGTGACTTTTTTTTCTATATACCCGTAACACCTGGTGGTGTTCTCGCTAAACATTCCCGGAAAAAGG
Organism: Timema podura; assembly: GCA_033556935.1. Classification (NCBI taxonomy): domain Eukaryota; kingdom Metazoa; phylum Arthropoda; class Insecta; order Phasmatodea; family Timematidae; genus Timema; species Timema podura. Next base: position 9,882,119 of record JAVRXN010000010.1, read on the forward strand.
AGTGGGAAGAGAGTATGCTAACGTGCAGACTTATCATGTAGAGAAGAACTTTCCAGCTGAGCCAACATGGTGGTTGACCTGTCTCTAGTTATACCATGCTTGCACAACGAATAGAGTTGATTGGTTGTGAACAATAATCGGTGTAGTGAATAGTGCAGAGCCCCTAAAGCTGAAATTATTTGAATTTGCTCGGAGCAGAGAGCAAGGAACTATTTAAAATGGATTATAACTCATTAAGTAACCATATTTATGTTTTGCTCTTGATTTTTGGCAAGCGCTTGACCCCAGAGTGAGGCTACAAATGTTTACAGGCCAAAATAAATTAGGTATTATAAGAAATTTTCAGATTTTTGAAATATTTGTCTCAGAGTTTAATTAGATCTGATATCTCTGTTATGTATTTATATTTATCTTAAGTAACTTAAAAGAAAAAAGTTTAAAACAATAGAAAATTTATTGATTATATAGTTATACATAAAATATATATTCATATTAGTAGTATTTACATTCCTAAACCAGTATTCAAAATACTGTACTGAGATAAGTGTCCGACTGTGAGGCCCGCACGCTTGTCATTTGTTCGCCCTCTCTGTCTTCTCTCTCTCTATCCTTGTTTAGCAGGTAGCTAGGTAAACCCCACTATCATGAGGTTTAGAGGAGGCAGGGGGAGAGGGGAGCAGGCTTTAAGGAAAGAAACATGTCTGGAAGAGTTTCCGGTTCATTTTCTTTGAATCCGGTAGAGCCAAGGTGGGAAACCCTGTCGCCAATCGCCACATGGGGTGAATTGGCCAAACAAGTGTGGCAAATTTGAGTTTGCCAGCTCTGAGAGTACAAGAAACTTTTTCCTGATGACTTATGCTGATTGTAAATTGATGTTTCCTGTGAGGAAGCATTGGAAGCATTCCACTTTTTGAATGCGTCAATGACGCAACACTGCCATCCAATACTCCCCTACACTCCCTTTACCAACAATTCATTTCATTACTGCATTCTGACAAAAGGATTTTCAAATTTTGACCTAAATTGTCTTAAATTTTAACACAAACCATTTTCCTCATTTGCATCTTAGGCAGTTGTAAATGAGTAGTCAAAGTGTACATGTCTTGAATTAACTTGTTTTCACAGAGTGTACTATTTTAAATGTTCGTTTGAGCAATATATTTTCTCAGGCTTTACATGGTGTGGCGAATTTCACTTCTCCTTCACCACACCTGTGGATATATTTAAATAAATGGTACGGCGCACCGCGTAGATTTTCTCTCTCTTTCTATAAACTCGTAAGATTTCTGAACGGAATAATGTACATTGTATCATCACCACTCCACATAAGAACACGCATAAAATAATATACAATGATATAGAATCAATGAGAAAAGAAGCGCATCTTTGTCCACCTAAGAAACATTTCAAACAGTTTAATGTCTTCCACAAGGGTCAACACTTCGTATTAAAATTTAGATTTCTGGTTAAAATTTTAACATTTTATAAGGTGTTGCAGATCTTCAAGTCATCGCATTGATATTTAATTATTCATTTATACATTTTGACCAATAAAAAATGTAAATATTGACTATTGAGTCTAAAATGGAGATAGATCATTGCTATGCAAACATTTCTCCTAAGAGTTTTAAGGAAAAATAACATACTTTTTTTAGATACTTACTTATATTTAATTACTCTATGGCATTGGAGAATTATTGCGTTAAGACTTAAGTAGTATATGTTTACAACTAAAGCTCACAAAATTGTATTAATATATTTGCAAATATCTCAGAAACTGTTGCTTTTATAAAAATATATGTCAAATAAAAGTTTTTTATTTCTAATAGTCCTACAATTTTGCAATGATAAGTTGTTTAGTTTCTCAAATAGTTGTGGAGATACGGAAATTAACGCTTCTGTAAAGTACCCTAAAAATCATTTTCATAGGAAAATGAAAATAGCCAGTTTATTTATAATCTTAATCAACGCCTAGATACGAATTTTAATCAAAATCGTTTGAGCATATTTTGAGAAAACCAATTTTTTTCTCTTTTCGCCCTTCAGTAAACTACCCTTAATTTTAAGTTTTTATAGACACACAGACAGACGGCATTGCAAAGACTATTTTTTAGGGTTGTGGGGGTCATGAGACGTCGACATCCATCAACATTTCAGGTTAGTTTTTTTTTACGGTCGCAATACTTAAACTTTAATGTTCAAAAAGTTAAAAAATTCATATAATTGCGTATAGATTGAAAGTTATTGATTTTATAAAAATATGTTTCGGATAAAATATTTGTATTATAAATATATATACATATTTGTAATGCTAAGTAATTTCATATCTCAAATAGTTTCAGAGCTATTATAAAAAATGTTAATTAACGCGTCAGACCGGAGCCCTTAAAGCCATTTTGCCGAAATATTGAGGGTAGCCATTTTGTTTGGAATATTTATTAATGTTTATAAATGAAATTTAATCAAAATCGTTATAGCCGATTTTGAGAAAATCGACTTTTTCTCTTTTTGCCCTTCAGTAAACTACCCTTAATTTTAAGTTTTAATAGACACACAGACAGACGGCATTGCAAAGACTATTTTTTAGGGTTCGGGGGGTCATGAGACATCGACATCCATCAACATTTCAGGTTAGTTTTTTTTACTCTCGCAATACTTAAGCTTTAATGTCCAAAAAGTTAAATATATATAGATATATAAAATTGCGTATAGATTGAAAATTATTGATTTTATAAAAATATGTTTCGAATAAAATATTTGTATTATAAATATATATACATATTTGTAATGCTAAGTAATTTCATATCTCAAATAGTTTCGGATCTATTATAAAAAAAGTTAATTTACGCATCAGACCGAAGCCCTTAAAGCCATTTTGCCGAAATATTGAGAGTAGTCATTTTGTTTTGAATATTTATTACTGTTCATAAATTAAATTTAATCAAAATCGTTTGAGCCGATTTTGAGAAAATTGACTTTTTCTCTTTTTGCCCTTCAGTAAACTACCCTTAATTTTAGGGGTAGATATCAAATTCTAAAAACCGCTCGGGGCAACCCTATGAAAACCCTAGATATCAAGTTTTAGCTCAATCGGTAAAATAGTTTAGGCTCTAGTTGGAGGTACAGACAGACAGACAGACAGACAGACAGACGGAAATTCAAAAACAACTTTTTCGGATTCAGGGAGTCATGAAACGTCAAGATTCATCAAAATCTCGAGTTCGATTTTTTTGACGATCACCATACTTTCTCTACCTGTAAGATAGAGAGAAAGTAAAAAGAAAAATGTAGCCCACCTCTGCATTAGAGTTGTCTAGAAGTTGAGGATTTCAGACACTTAACTGTGAACTCTATATATACATGGATTCTAACAGTCTGTTTGCACTTGCTACAATGACTTGAAAACGGCGGGGAACCAGGTGACAATCCCTAAAGAGAGATGTTGATGGGTCAGGTCGATAATCTTTACAAACATGCCAAAACCACTGGTGACATATTTATGGTTTCAAGGACAGACAGCTAGTGACTTGGAGTGAGAAGGGATGAGCTGTCTGCTCTACTCTAACCGGGCCGTTCTGTTTAGGCTACTACAGGGTTGTATCAGATATATTTTCAAAATCCGGGGGCAAAATATGTAGCATCTCAGCTCATATCAATTTTCATGAGTTTCAGATTGAATATTAATGTGAATGAAGTACCATTATAAAGTTAAAAGAAGTCGGCACTAATTGATTTACTTCCCAATTTATCACACACGTTTAAGTATACAAAATAATCAAATGAATATTGCATTTATTTGGCAGTTTTTTATGCAATTAATTAAAGGTTCATTGAATTAATATTTATTTCAATTAATATTACAAATATGAAATCTTTGAATCATTTGATTTTTCTACAAATTGTTGCATTAGATGCCAAAATTTCAAACTTTGAGTAAACACTGTGCTCAAAATATACATTTAATATATATTTAATACACTGATCCAAGTTTGATTTAAGAAGACCTACTAATATATATATAATATATATATATTATATATATATTAATATATATATAATATATTAATATATATATAATAATAATATATATATATTAATAATATATATATATATATATATTATATAATATATATATATATATATATTATTAATTTTGGGCCATACACCCTTAAGTGAGTGGGCCAGTGAGTGAATCAGCAAGTCTAGTGTTCATGTAAAGCTGGTTAGCACAGTGTGTCGTGTGTATAGCGGTGTGACGTGAGTGACTTAGACTTTGACTGTGAATTGTACAGGAAATGAACATTATAAGAGACTGATGTTTAATTGTTTTATTAGTCATTTTGTAATCTTATCAATTAGCTGCTTATTTAAATGTGTTGTTTTATTTTTAATAATCAAAACCTTGAATATTTCATGTGTATTTTCAATCTCGTTTAAACAGCAGCATACTCCAATATCCTGAAAAGAACTCGCGGGTCAAACAGCGATGTGTGAATGACCCATGATCTTCTTAGGGCGCCCACCCCCATTATAATCCTGTATAAGTGTCACTATCACTTTCAAATGAAGCTAGTACAATGTATATTTTATGGTCAAAGATAGACTAATCTAAGTTTAATGTGGTCACTAAGTAATTTTGTATTATTTACTGTTTTACTAAGATGAGATTATTAATGTGATACATTGGGATCTTGTTTGCAAATTCATACTATTGAAGAACAGTTTTATTAAAACAAAAAATACTATCAAACAGCAATATTAATCACAATAAACACACATTGTACCCGAGTCATTCTCATATAAACGTGCCTTTCTCTTGCCCAAGTAAATAAATATTTTTCTTTTAATTTAATGTAAATACATTTTTATCTGTTTTTAATGAACTTATGTTAGTGAACTAATATTGATGTGTTTTTTATGAAAATTTACATCATTTTACCTAGCCAAAGTGTGTTAGATCTTACTTCCTTGTCATGTCCCATGGTCTGTATGGCTCCATTCTTGAGGTCATAATAATATGTGCAGGTCTTTTTTTTATGTTTCATGGTGAAAAGTATATCAACTCAAATTGATAACAATAACATATTTATTAATATGCATTATTAACGGTTTACAAGTAGGGTCTACTTCATTTTTTTAAGTAACAAACCTAATTCTTGTAAATGAGTAATTGTCTTGATTAATAAAACTTTGGTGCATCTTCAAATGACAAAATAGATCATCACACATCTAAACTGTGCATGAGTATATGGTTAAAATTCTAAACTGCCTAGGAAATATTTGAGCATTTGATAAAAAAAAATTGGTGCACAACATATGTGGTTTAAAAAAAAACACCACCAAGCTTAACCTCTAAACTTTAATGTATGAATAAATAAACATTTTGAAGAGTTAACTATTGTTTTTAGAATACTTTTATTAAAAGCAAATGAAAGATTAGCACAGCCTAATATAGGACTGTGCTTCAAAATAGCAATTAGGTGAGTCTTCTAGGAATTTTTTAATGATTTAGAAATTTTTTTAAAAGTCTTCTAGGGCTAAGATTTTTTTTACATTTTATAATTTTCTTCGCTTTTTTTTTTATAACTTCCTTGGAAATTTGCTTATGTTGTTTTGTGTATAAGTGCTCGAAAAAATTACATTTCTGATAATATGACCGAGGGAAACAAATTAAGAATCCATCCTTCGGCATACAATGTAACCAAAACTGCCTTATATGTGTGATAATGTCTCCCATTTAATTTAAATTACAGAGAAAGTGTCAATAACATGATGAAGATTTCACTGTTCCCATCTCAGATACGATTCGCTTCCAAGTGCCATTAGTCAAACTACTAAGACACAACCAATGAGTAAATATTATTATTATTATTATTATTATTATTATTATTACCGCGTCTTACTAACCGTTCGGGTTATACGCACTTACGCTAATGTGTAATGGTAGGGTGATTGTGAGATGAAATGGAGGACCTACAGTTTAACCTGGAATCCGAACTACCGTGGAGGCCTGGCATCCCACACATTCACAAGTTGTGATTAATACACGTCTTGTCAGAGGTGAAGGAAGGGTTTGGCAATCGGATAAATGAGTAAATAAAAATATACTCGCATGAACATGAATTCAAGCAACTAGGTTTATTTTCATGGCAACTTTTTAAGTTTATAAACATATATAATAGTTAGGTTCCAAGTGCATTAATTTTGTTTATGAAATTAACAAATCCACTTGGAACTGTTTAGTAAACAAATAAAAATAAATGCATAAATATATAAAAGTTTGTAACAACTGTACTATGCTGGACAAAATGTTAGTAGTCACTTGAATGTTAGATACACCAATACAAACAATTTAAATCGTTGTGTAAATATTACCTTTGGACATGGCCTAACAACAACGCTCCACATAAGTTGAGCATAGTTATAAAAATATTCCTTTATAATGTTAGAAGAAATAAATAAATACATACAAACAACGATAGTGAAAAATACCACGTATTGGCGGATTAACTTTTAACCGTAGAGTACCAACATGATAATAAATAAAACAAGAAATAAAATAGGTAGAGTGATGAGTGATGCGGCTTGGATTGTATTTCGTTTTACTATGTGAAAGAGCAGATTTTATGGTGAACTTACCTTTCTATAGAGCATGCCACTCTTAAATTGCAATAACGAAGCTTACTGACAACCCATTTATTTATTCGTTGATATATTGTTTTTTGTCCAGTGGAATTGCTATTTTATAACTTTGTAACCCACCCTTTGATTTGATAGGTTCATAACACTATAAATAAAAGGTAGGTTGATTACAAGAGAGTTTTTTTTTATTCATAACATACAACTCGTAGAAAAATGAGAGTGAGACATACTAAGAATAGTCGAGTGAAAAGTCAACAAGGACTGATTCAAATAATAAATAATGGGGCAAGACCCCAAGACTTTGAGAGAAAACAGTAAGACAATAATAAAAGAATACATATAAAATTGACCCAGCGCAGAAGGCGACTAACCTAACTAGAAAAGTTAAATAAAGACAAATAGAATAGGTGTACACTACTCATCGATGCCGATACAAATTCGACATGAGTATGCTAAATAATTATTAACTGCCATTACAAGGCGCAAAAGAGAAGTTTTAATAAAAAGGCCAATGACTTAGATCAACCTAATCAGTTTTAACAGACACCATTTAAATTAGATCAATCTAACTATAAACTTGGCCGAAGCGCTAAGTGCGCGGGCTCGCGGCCCCAGAGTTGAACAACAAGTTCATTTATTACAAAAGACTAAACCCTTAAAACTTTGACAAGCAAACCAAACATTTCAATAAGTTTAACTTTAAGAAAGATAACTAGCGCCCCAAGATGGCGGCGTAATAAACCCCAAACCCGTCCGTGAGGCGGACAAGGCGGGCCAGAAAAAAGAAACACAATTTAAATATCAAACAATCCATAATGGTTGACAGGCAAATCCTGCAGTCTCTAACGAATTTAAATCTGAGTAACGTTTAAATAAATAAAGCCGAAACATATACATTTAGAACATGAAGAGCCAAACATAATTTAGATACGACGACAAATAAACTAAGCCTAAAGCTAAGACAAAGTGCCTCACCTAATTGAGCGCAGAGAAATGAGTGACACTACACTACACAGTCCAGCCGTTATATACAAAACACAGTCTGTCACGTGTTCACATACGGCGGGAACCACAGTTGGAACAGGGGAAAGGGGCGTGTACATGTTTCGAGAACATCCCAGCTCGGAGTTGTATCTCGAGTCACGGACGGTTAGTTGGATACATGATGTGTTGCTGAGTGGGCGTGTTTTCGGAGTCGTGAAGCAGGCCAGTCAAAAGGGACAAGACTAGGTGGTCCAAACTGTCTTCTTTAGTTTCATGTCTGTGACAACGTCACAATGTCCCCCCTTGGACGGAGATGAAGAAGGTCCTTAGCCTTTGGTGAAGACACGGGGAGGCGCCTCCCTCGAGGTTCACCGCTGACTAGAAGGTGGGTGACGGCTCCGGTATCCTCTGAGGCCCTGGTAGGTGGCCAGATGGAGGTTCGGGAGAGGACGAACAACCGGACTCTAAGGCTGACTTCTGCTTCACACGCTCACTCCAACACACCGTCATCCCGAGTGACAGGGAGACAGCATACGCTCGCATGGTGGCCCACTTTAACCATCAGGGTGGTTTCTTCGCCACGCCCAGCTTGGCGACCACCGACCGCCGACGAGTGCACAGAAGAACGGGGGAAGGAAAGGACAGGGTAGAGAGGGAGGGACGGAAGGCCAAATAGGGGAAGTCTCTGAGAACAAAAGTCCACACGTGAACACCACATACAATTACAAAGTTTATCAGTTAGCACAACCATTCTTTAACGCTACTGTGATAGTTTCGTTGCACCAACATTGTCTACCGGCATGAGTCACAGAGTTACCCACTACTCTGTTTAGCGACGACTTTCCACGAGTAAGGAAAGGTGGGTATGCCACTTCACACGCACTTAGAGGTAGTCCTTGTCGGAGGGGTGAACGTTCTGCACAATGTACTTGGGACCCGGCACACGCTTCATCATAAACAGTCAATCACAAGTTTCTGCCCAAAGTTATACCTAGGCTCTACAGTATTACAAAAAAATTATCCTAACAATGTGGGGGGGTACCCCTTCCCTAATTTCAATTAAATATACAACTATATAGATACTCAGAAACATGTACTTAAGAACGGAAATTAAATCATAAAGGTACACATAACTAAACAGACAGCACACAGCACAGGGTCAATTGACTCATTTCCCTGCAGCCTTTAGGTGGCTGACGTGTGCTCTACGTGTCAAAGACGGGTCAGATAATTATTTTAACAATACAGAGACAGGTGTGAGAAATCTTTCAATTGACCAGGGACCACTCCACTTATAAGACATCTTCGCCGAAGACTTGTCAGCAGCTGAGCTAAGAGGAAAACACTTGCAAACTGCAATGTCCCCTAGCTTAAATGGGACAGGGATACGCCCTCGGTTATAGGTGGCGGCAACCTTCCTTTGGGATTTCAGGAGGTTTGAAAAAGCTATCTCACATTTCTTCTCATAAGAGCAATCGCCCGCGTCATTAAGAACTGGGTCAATATCCCAGTTAAATAATAATGGGTGGTTTAGGTCCCTATTAAGGAGGATAGAGGATGGAGTGGCTTTGACTGACTCATGGAAGGCGGCATTAAAAGCTACGTTTAAAACGTCTATGTCCTGGTCCCAGTGAGTGTGATCCTGGTGGTGGAAGATCGTTAAGGCAATGTTCAGGTTACGATTAAACCTTTCTACATGGTTCGGTGACGGGTTGTACGGGCGAGTGGTAACATGCCTAATCCCCCACGAGAAACACATATCCCCGAAAGCTCTAGAACGGAAACACGGTCCATTATCACTCACGATGACCCTTGGGGTCCCTAAAATCGCCCAAACACGTCTGCATAGGGCATTAACAGTTGTCCTTGCCTTCATGTTCCTAAGGGGGATGAGTATGACAAATTTTGAGAAGGCGTCCATGGCTACGAGTATGGAGGTGTTCCCTTGGGAAGAGCGAGTCAGTGGGCTGACAAAATCAACGAAAACTTTCTCCCATGGTTGCTTAGCAACATCCGCTGAGTGAAACCCTATCTTAGAATTACGCGCAGGTTTGGCCAATTGACACGGTTCACATTTTCGCACCCAATCCCTAATATCTCTCGGCATTAAAGGCCAAAAAAATTCCTTGGAGATCTTGCGTTCGGTCTTAAGGACACCGCAATGGCCACCAAAAAGGGAGTCATGGAAATATTTAAGTAACATTGGCCTAAGTTTTTCTGGCACAAAATATCTAATCCTACCCTTGACACGAACTACAAGGAGGTCTTTATAGATCTCGTAGTTACCTATCCTCTCTCCACGCTTGATCCTGTCAACGATCTGCGTGCAGTACGGATCCATCAACTGGTGGTCTTTAATAGAAATAAATGATTCGGGAATCGTATGGATAACAAATAACGAGCCTTCCTCCTTACATTCCCCTACAGGTTCCTTATCCTCTGACATCCTAGACAAAGCGTCAGCAACGACATTAAGTTTCCCCGCTACATGATGGGTGGTAAACTTAAACCTGGATAGCTTCCAAACCCACCGTCCAATCTTCCCTAGCTGTTTCGGGTGATTCCACATCCAGTTGAGGGCCATGTTATCGGTATACAACTCAAACTGGCGAAGCTCAAGATAGTCAGCGAACTTCTCTATGCCGAAAATACAACTAAGACATTCCTTTTCATAAATGCTATACTTTCTTTCGGCAGGGCTCAAAGTCCTGCTGGCGAAAGCTACTGGTCTACTCCCCTCGGAGGTCATTTGGGAGAGAACCGCCCCTAGCGCTACAGAAGAAGCATCAACGTGCAATTGGAAGGGTACAGAAAAGTCAGGCATGCGTAGCACGGCCAGTGACACTAGTTGGCGCTTAAGCGCAACAAAAGCCTCCTGTTGGGCAGAACCCCAAATAAAGGTGGCACCCTTTCTTTTTAAAGAGTTAAGGGGGTTGGCTAAGTCCGAGAAGTTAGGGATGAATCTAGCGTAGTAGGCGCACATGCCTAAAAACCGTAATACCCCTTTGAGGTTTTTGGGGGCAGGAAAATCTAAGATGGGCTTGACCCGATCCGGGTCGACAAGCAGGTTACCCTCGGAAATAATATAGCCTAAATACGGAACAGATCTCTTCGCCCACGTAACCTTCTCCGGGTCTACAGTCAATCCAGCCTCGCGCAGGCGCCTCAACACTGTCTCTACGTGACGCAAGTGGTCATCAAAAGATTTGCTGTAAACGCAGATATCATCAAGATAGTTAAACACGAAGTTGTATTTCAGATCTGCCAAAATATGGTCTAAGACTCTACTCAGCGCTTGCCCCCCGCAACTTATCCCTAAAGGCACGCTGTTGAACTCATAGACTTGCCAGGGGGTGATAAACGCAGTATATTTCTTTGATGATTCTGAGAGAGCACATTGGAGAAAGCTGGCATTAAGGTCAATCAAGCTGTAATATTTGGCTCCGCCAAGATGTTGGAAGGCGCACTCTATGCTAGGCATGGGGTATGGGTCGAACACAATTTTTTTGTTTAATTTTCTATAATCGACAATTAAGCGATGCCCATGCCCTTTCCTGGGGATTATGAACGCAGGACTTGCGTATAGGGATTTGGAGGGACGAATAACCTCCTTCTGTTCTAAGTCCATGATAAGATTCCTAAATATCTCAAGCTTGGGGGGCGCACAGGAATAAGGACCAGATCTCACAGGTATGTGGTCCTGAGCCACAATGTAGTACGGCTAAATGTCGCACTTCCCCCATCTGTCAGTGATGACGTTAGGGAATCGAGCAATCAAACGATCCATCGCTTCGCGTTCCTCGACAATCGAGAACAACCTACGAGGATAGTGCCCAACACAAAATGGAACAAACGAACCTGGTTCAAAGCTAAAAGATATTCCCAAGCGTCTCAAATCAAGTTTGACTCCAGTCTCGAACATAAAGTCAGTTCCCAGAATAATATCAAAGGGAAGGCCTGGGACAACAAAGAATGAACGTTTCCAAGAAAATCGCTCTATCTTAATAGAGAGCACTACCTTACAATCGACCAAGATAGTCTGCCCATTAGCCACGGCGTAAATCTTAGGAACAATCGATCTATAATCGATTTTAGTTTTACCTTCCAACTGGCGCAAGAACTTTTGGCATATAAAGGAGTGACTGGCTCCCGTATCTAAAAGAGCAACGCAGTTTTCCTTGGCTACCTGGATCTGAACAACAGGGGTGGGGACACGTGGTTTAACACAAGTGGGCACGATCGGACCACGACTACGAGCGCGCCATATAAGTTTCCCGCTCTACACTCTCTCTGTAAGTGACCTAACCTCCTACACCGGAAACATCTTACGCGCGAGAGGTCGCGGGGCGCACGGTTGTTAGAACCGGAAGGCCTGAAGTTGTCTCTAGGAGTATTAGCATCGCGATCACTCGGTGGTACAGCCGCTAAAGACAAGGCCGTATTCATAGGCCCGGGAGTTGAACCCGTGCGTCCGCGGTCTACAGCCGCTGGCGCATGTGCACTCAAATACTCTTGTTCAGAGAGCAAGGTGTTTTCAATCGAAGATGCCAGAGAGAAAAGTTCTAGTACCGTACAGGGCTTACATGTGAATACAAAATGTCGCCGGGTAAGGGGGGACACATTCTCGAGTATAATATCAACAATCTGACTTTCCCCGAGGCCACTATTGAGAACTTGAGCTGCCTCCGTGATAGATGAAACAAAATCCCTCATAGACTCGTGGGGATATTGAAACCTGTGAATAACTTCCCTACATAACCTTTCCCTTACCCTACTGGGTAGTAACGCTTCTAAAATGAGGTCGGTAAGCGATCTCCAAGATAAACCATTCTGAATTCCCCGGGAGAATAACTGGGTTAAAAAATCAGAAGTTTTAGACAAACACAGAATCAGAAACTCATTATCACTCGCTAACTTCAGACTATACGCTCTGTTAATCTCAACCAAAAATCTAAATAGAACAGCGTGATCCTGACCGTCGCAAACAGGGGTGCGATTTAAAATCTCCATAAGTACTTTGTTCTGACATTTAACTAGTGTAGGGGGTGGAGGTGGAGCGATAGGCGCTAAGGGGGGTGGATTCCCACTCTCAATCCTGTCCATGCCCGAGTCAGTCTCGGCCTCCCCAGTCCCGCTAATCTCCCCACATAGCTTAGATCTGAGCTCACCCACTATAGCATTGGGAGGGAAGGAGACGCCCCTTGAAGTCAGCTCAGCCGCCAACTCGTCCCGGCTCAGACGGTAGACTGCAGTCTTAGATGTGGTCAAAGTGGTCTTGGCAGCTTCAGGAGTGGTCTCCATGGTCACAGATGTCATGAAACATACACAAACAAAGATCAGAATGATACCAATCATATAACAACACTCCAGATGGGAGGGCCCTACTTTCACTCCTAACCATACCTAATTTCCTATTGTATGTCCCACTCCCCTCCACGAAAGCGGAGTGGCGTAGCTTCTCTCTTGTAACCCCACCTTTGATTTGATAGGTTCATAACACTATAAATAAAAGGTAGGTTGATTACAAGAGAGTTTTTTTATTCATAACATACAACTCGTAGAAAAATGAGAGTGAGACATACTAAGAATAGTCAAGTGAAAAGTCAACAAGGACTGATTCAAATAATAAATAATGGGGCAAGACCCCAAGACTTTGAGAGAAAACAGTAAGACAATAATAAAAGAATACATATAAAATTGACCCAGCGCAGAAGGCGACTAACCTAACTAGAAAAGTTAAATAAAGACAAATAGAATAGGTGTACACTACTCATCGATGCCGATACAAATTCGACATGAGTATGCTAAATAATTATTAACTGCCATTACAAGGCGCAAAAGAGAAGTTTTAATAAAAAGGCCAATGACTTAGATCAACCTAATCAGTTTTAACAGACACCATTTAAATTAGATCAATCTAACTATAAACTTGGCCGAAGCGCTAAGTGCGCGGGCTCGCGGCCCCAGAGTTGAACAACAAGTTCATTTATTACAAAAGACTAAACCCTTAAAACTTTGACAAGCAAACCAAACATTTCAATAAGTTTAACTTTAAGAAAGATAACTAGCGCCCCAAGATGGCGGCGTAATAAACCCCAAACCCGTCCGTGAGGCGGACAAGGCGGGCCAGAAAAAAGAAACACAATTTAAATATCAAACAATCCATAATGGTTGACAGGCAAATCCTGCAGTCTCTAACGAATTTAAATCTGAGTAACGTTTAAATAAATAAAGCCGAAACATATACATTTAGAACATGAAGAGCCAAACATAATTTAGATACGACGACAAATAAACTAAGCCTAAAGCTAAGACAAAGTGCCTAACCTAATTGAGCGCAGAGAAATGAGTGACACTACACTACACAGTCCAGCCGTTATATACAAAACACAGTCTGTCACGTGTTCACATACGGCGGGAACCACAGTTGGAACAGGGGAAAGGGGCGTGCACATGTTTCGAGAACATCCTCAAATAGCCGCGTAATTATTCAAATTCACGCGCCGGTGGATAGGTCTTATTTCACCAGAACACAATCGTTGGCGCATATGGGTCTGCGCATGTCAATCTTCACATGTCCAAGCCCAGCTCGGAGTTGTATCTCGAGTCACGGACGGTTAGTTGGATACATGATGTGTTGCTGAGTGCGCGTGTTTTCGGAGTCGTGAAGCAGGCCAGTCAAATGGGACAAGACTAGGTGGTCCAAACTGTCTTCTTTAGTTTCATGTCTGTGACAAATTCACAACTTAGAAATGATTTTTTTGTCTTTAAAATAAGCATTCCATATGACATTCACTTATACTTCAAGTAAAAGCAGTAGCTACTGAAATTGCTTATTTCAATTTATAAAAATATTCCTTATGTCCCAATTCAACGAGGTTCCAAATAATATTATGTCTTTAGTTCCTTGTTGTATAAGAAAACCAATAATTTTATGATGGCTCTAATAATAGTCGTTAACAGCCCTGGGGGAAAAGCATGGGAGTAAACCATAGTAAGCCAAGGAAAACCGTAGTTGGTTTCGTATGGTTCTTTAAAGTCCAAGAAAATCCAAACCATTACTCATGTGTGGGCTACTATGGATTTGTCAGGTTCTCCCAGGGATAGAGTATACCAATGGGAACCAGACATTGTCTGGAACACTCAGGGTCTGTGGTTTAAAATGGTTTTCTTTGGGAGGGGCCAAACCAATGAAAACCAGACTTTGTCGGGAACACTTTAGGTCTGTGGTTTGATCTGTTTCTTGATAGTATGTGCATAGCCATTGCAATCCAGACCTGGTATGGAACGCTCCGTGTCTATGGTTATATTTGGTTTTCTTTGGGACAGAACAAACTAATGCAAACCAGACATTGTCTGGAACACTCTAAATCTGGAGTTTGACCTGGTTTTCTTTGGGACAGAACAAACCAATGCAAACCAGACTTTGTCTAGAACACTCTTTGTTTGTGGTATTATTTGGTTTTCTGTGGGATAGGACAAACCAAAGCAATCGAGACATTGTCAGGAACACTATTTGTGGTTTGGTCTGGTTTTCTATGGGACAGAACAAACAAATGAAAACCATACATTGTCTGGGGCAATTTAGAGATGTGGTTTGGTCTGGTTTTCTTTGAGACATAGAAAACCAGTGCAAACGAAACTTTGTCTGGAACATTCTTTATTTGTGGTTTGGTCTGGTTTCCTATGAGACAGAACAAACCAGTGCAAACCACCCTTTGTCTTAAACACACTAGATCTGTGGTTTGGCCTGCGTTTCTTTGGGACAGAACAAACCAGTGCAAACCAGACTTTGTCTGGAACACTCTTGATCTGTGATATAGTCTGGGTTTCTTTGGGACAGAGGATCCCAATGCAAACCATACTTTATCTGGAACACTCTTGACCTGAGGTTTGGTCTGGTTTTATTTGAGACAGAACAAACCAGTGCAAACCAGACTTTGTCTGGAACATCCTTGATCTGTCATTTGGTCTGGTTTCTTATGGGACAAAACAAACAAATATAAACCAAACTTTATCTGGAACACGCCAGCTATTTGATTTAGTCTGTTTTTCTTTGAGACTGTACTAACCAACGCAAACAAAATTTTGTCTCGAACACTCCAGGTATGTGGTTTTGTATGGTTCTCTTTGGGATGGACCAAATAAATGGGAACCAGACTTAGTCTGGAATGCTCCAGGTCTGTGGTTTTTGCCGGGTTCCTTTTACAGCATAACAAAAAATTATTTGTCTGGAACACTCCGGGTATGTGATTTGGTATGGTTCTCTTTAAGATGGACCAAACCAATACGAAACAGACTTTGTCCGCAACACTCTGTGGCTATGGTTTGTTCTGGTTCTCTCTGGGACAGCCCGAACCAACAGGAGCCAGGCTTTGTCTGTAAACCTCTGGAACTGTAATTTTTTCTGGTTTTCTCTGGGACGGACCAAACCAATAAGAACCAGTCTAACATATGCGTGCCTTTAATATTGAAAGGTGGGAAGGCTTGTTTGTTTTTTAATTAATTTCACAGGATCCTAAGCAGAGCACTGTTGCCTACACAGGCCTACCTATATAATTGTGTGGGTTGCTTGTCTAACACTAGACAACCACGTTTATTACGTCATATTGATGCTAAAGGTGATAATAAAAATTTAAAAAAATATTTTTATTCTTAATTATACTTCTTAATGTGTCTTCATTTTCAGAACATGTTTCCCAAGGTGTTAACCTCCATTTATTAGTCTTGGAATAAATAGCCTTGCGTAGTATATAATTTGGCTCCAAATATTGCTTTCTTTTAAGAGACATCTCAATAAGAGATATATATTTTGACGCACGGTTATTGGATGAACGTGATAACCTACTACAACATTCAGAATAAATATCACTCACGAAAAGCTATTGATATTAATAAACGTGTCCAAGCTTCAATGAATCAAATTTGGGTTAGCGCATACCTATATAAGATTTAGGGATGGGTTGTGAAATCCCAACCTGCTCCTCTGACGTCACATTCACAATCTGTTCCTGACAGACGAAAGGAGCTGTTACTTTTTGTCACTGGTCCACGGATCAAATACACGCTGTAACAGGTCCGGAGTAAACTTGTTCCTCGTCTCTCTGTCACAGGCAGCGCTGGAACAGGTTCAAAGTAACCTTGCTCCTCGTCTCTGTCACAGGCAGCGCTGTAACAGGTCCAGAGCAACCTTGTTCCTTTATGCTCCGGAGATATTTTGGAGCAGTCGTACAGTAGACAGGAAGTGGATACTTTGTGTTCGTGTCACAGTGCTGAGATCAGGTCCGGCGCAACTTTACTTATCTATTAAATAGGCCTAGTTTAGAATTGGTTTGGGGAGTCACAAATGAGTTTTGAAGGCTAAAGCTTTCATAGTACAAAACATTAATTCCACAATACAAGCACAGTATGTTATATATTCTCAAATAAATGGTTACGTTGATGATTAACATTGAAGGGACCCACTTGGTGATAAAATGACTTGAGGCAAGGGTAAACAGCCCATTGACTGATTTTATCTAGCCCACAAAATATTTAGCAAACAAATAATTTGTTCAAAAAATGGACTTAATAACTAATTACTACATGGGAAATAAAAAATTGAACTTTTTTTTGCTCTAATTTTTTTATTTACTTTTTTCAATTTGCCAAACATTTTTTAAAACCCATATAGCCCGCGATATCAAAAAGGTTGCAAGCCTCTGGTCTCTGGCTTCACTCTCGCACTAGACTGGACTACCGATGACATGGAGATTGACGTTCGATTCTGGCTGGGTGCATTGAGGGTGATTTTCCCTAAACGTTTTCAACTCTCATTCCAAACAAATGTGGGTGCACTTCCTCTAGAATCAACCATCTTCATCCCTAACACGGTGGCGTGATTAGCATAAATGCATAAAACCCAAACGGGCAGTAGACGTGGTGCTAAAAAAAACTAGGCTGGGAGTAGGTACGAATATAGTGACTGTGATTGCTCCTCCTTCACCAAAGGAGCAGTTTTTCCCATCCCTAATAACTAATAAGATTAAGAGAGTAGGCCTACGCGAAAGCTGAAAATGAAAATAATCATATCAAGTACACAGCGAATATGATTTAGGGATGGGAAAAACTGCTCCTTTAGTGGAGCAGGAGCAATCTGTTACTGCTCCACCACTGGACCTGTTCCTTTTACCTGCTCCTTTTTGTCACAGTTACTATATTTGTACCTACTCACAGCCTATTTTATTTTAGCACCGCGTCTACTGCCCATTCTGGTTATACGCATTTATGCCAATTACGTCAATGTGTTAGGGATGAAGATGGTTGATTCTAGAGGAAGTGCACCCACATTTGTTTGGAATGAGAGTTGAAAACGTTTAGGAAAAATCACCCTCAGTGCACCCAACCGGAATCGAACCTCAATCTCCTTGTCATCGGCAGTCCATTCTAGTGCAAGTGAAGCCAGAGACCAGAGGCTGGCAACCCTTTTGCTATCACGGGCTTTATGGGTTTTAAAAAAAGTTTGGCGAATTTGAAAAAAAAGTAAAGCAAAAAAAGTTCAATTTTACATTTACCGATTAGTAATTAGCTATTAAGTCCATTTTTTGAACAAATTGTTTGTTTGCTAAATATTTTATGGGCTAGATAAAATCAGTCAGTCACTAGATTGCTGACCCTTGCCTTAAATAATTTTACCACCAAGCGGGTCCCTTCAATGTTAATCATCAACGTATCAGTTTATTGTGAGAATATATCACATACTGTACTTGTATTGTGGAAATAATGTTTTGTACTACGAAAGCTTTCCCCTTCAAAACTCATTTGTGACTCCCCAAACCAACTCTAAACTAGGCCTATGTTAGATAAGTAAGGTTGCGCCGGACCTTATCTCAGCATTGTGACAAGAACACAAAGCATCCACTTCCTTTTTACTGGACGACTGCTCCAAAATATCTCCGGAGCATAAAGGAACAAGGTTGTTATGAACCTGTTACAGCGCTGTCTGTGACAGAGACGAGGAGCAAGGTTAATTTGGACCAGTTCCAGCGCTGCCTGTGACAGAGAGACGAGGAACAAGTTTACTCCGGACCTGTTACAGCGTGTATTTGATCCGTGGAGCAGTGACAAAAAGGAACAGCTCCTTTCGTCTGTCTGGAACAGGTTGTGAATGTGACGTCAGAGGAGCAGTGACAAAGGAGCAGGTTGTGATTTCACAACCCATCCCTAATATGATTAAAGCTCAAACAAAACATAATAATGAAGTACAACCATGAATGGAGGGAACACAAAACAAAATTAATATTATTGTTTAATTTACTTATTACTTTATATTAAATTTTACATTAATGTAGGTGTGATTAAAAACCATTTAATAATATATTATTAAATGTGAGTTGAAAAAAAATCATTTTGGACGACATTCTCGCAGTGATGTTGGCAAATTTTTATCCATGGCTGTATCCGAATAGTCAAGTACACTTGACTTGTTGCTAGCGTCACTAGGGTTGGTTTCTCCCTAATTATAATTATTATAATCAAGCTTACTATTAATTTTAGATCAAGTAGTCGCCAGAATAACATTTCTGTGGAAAGGCGGCTTGGAGGCCAAATAGTTTTAAAAAAGGGTTTCCCCTCCAGCCCAAAGGGGAGACTTTTGAGGACCGTCTCCAGTAAAATGTTAAAAGGCCTAATGTTAAGATTTGGATGCACCTGGAAGCTATTTGTTGAGGTTATTCCCAAGAATAAATTTGAAATTTGGATGCCTCAAGAAGCTATTTCGAGGGATCCTCACATTTTTTTAAAAATCAGGCCTATTCTTTTATAGCAACTATTCGGAATGGTCTTTGTCAGGCAAATGTTTAAAAAATTACACACCTCTAGAAGCTATTTGGAGTAGTACTCTCTTGGCAAATTTTTGAAAATCCGGTGTCTATAAGCTATTTGGAGTGCTCTTCACTTGGCAAATCTTTGAAATTTAAATGCCTCTAGAATGTATTTGGAGTAGTATTTGGTTGGCAAATTTTTGAAATCTAAATGACTCTTAGAATATATTTGGAGTAAACTTCACTTGCCAAGTTTTTTAAAATTAAGTGCCCCATGAAATTATTTGGAGTGGTATTTGCTTGACAATTTTTAAAAAATTAGATGCCTCTAAAAGCGGTGATCTTCACTTGAAAAATGTATTACACTTACATGCCTGCAGAAATTATTAATTTAAAACTTTTATCAGCCTAATAGTGCCAACTAAATGAGAAAATTGACAAGTTACAAAGTTTTTTATTTTAATTTTAATTTTATTACAGGGAGACCTAGAGGGAACATTGTACCTAGGGCCACCCTTAATAACACTAAAAATAGTAAATTTAATTTATTCCTAAGAGGTGGCGGAGGGGGGGGGGGGCTTAGCCGTTGGGACACAGAGAGACATCCTGGTGGGCCGGTTCCATTTGGACTACCACCACTACTTTATAAAGCTATCCATTAAATTCTAAATGATGTTTTTATTAAATTTTAACCCACCTTGGTGGCGTAGTTAGCTAACACGCTTGATTTTTGTTGAGCTAGACTGCCGAGGACGAGGAGATCGAGATTTGAATCTCGCTCGGGTGAACTCGGGGATGGTTTTCTCTAAATGGTTTTCCACTCTCCTTCCACAAAAATGTGGGTTCACTTCATTTACATTCAACCTTCCCAATTCCTAACGCATTACTGTAATTAGTACTTAGCCTATATGTATAACCCGAACAGGTAGTAGTGCGCAGTGCTAAATAAAAAAATAATTAAATTTTAATAAAAAGTTCCCGAGATTAAGTGTGAAAGTGCCCTAAATACATCATTTGTGAAGATATACACGATGGCATTAACTGTAAGACCTTCCCATTAGATTTATGAAGTTGAGATTTTGCAAGCAGGTATCCCCTGGAACTCAAAATGGTGATAAAATATTTGATAACCAAAAATTCCCTTGGGTGCTTCCATGTTGTTTCTTTGTGTTGTTTATAGGCCAAAACAATTTCTTAAGCTAAGCATAAAATCATTACTGTCATTAAAGTCATTACTGACTGTTAGTAACGTTGTAATCTATATAAGTAGCAGGTGAAGGATAAATTTACAAACTTACGGTACATATTTCGAAAATAGACTGGTGAACTGGGGGTGGTTTTCCCTAAATTGTTTTCCACTCTTCCTCCACGAAAATGTGGGTTCACTTCCTCTAAATTCAACCTTCCCAATTCCTAATCCATTAGCATAATTAGTACTTAAATGTATAACCCGAACGGGTAGTAAGACGCGGTGCTAAATAAAAATAAATATTTAACAATTTAGAAGTGTTTTTGAGTGTCAGTAAAAAGTATATTATCAAGTACTGCTTTCAGCCCGTGACCGGGTCTGTTAAGTATATTTACTGATGTTTAAACTGAGATAAATAGTGACTTAATCATCAATAATGTACCTAAAATGGCCTCTGGATTAAATTTACTAATAATAAAACTATAAATACTTCACCTCACCCCTTTAGCTTTCACTGAAAAATAACTTCATGTTATTATGTTATGTATGTTATGTATGTTATGTATGTTAAAGGAACCGCCCCAGTAAGCTGAAAACTACTCTGCAGACGTTCAGCTCTATCATCTCTTATTTAATCAGCTACCTATGTTTTATTTCAAAATATTGTTTACACCAAAATGAAGTCTAAAGATTACAACCAGGACCTTTGTCCTTAAAAACCCCATATTTTGAGTTTTATTATTTACTAGCTTTTGCCCGCGGCTTCGCTCGCGTTAATGTAGGTTTTATCAATAAATTCAGGTTGTCGATTGACACAGGGAATATGACAATAAAAACGATGAACATATTGAGGTTGTTAGTCAATAGAGGTAGATATAAAGAAAAAAACAAACTACACAATATAAATCTGGATTAAGTGTAGGAGTAGAAAAGAAGTAGTGGAGTGTGTGTCAGTAGATTCATAGGTTATACCTTGCCACGAATTGGAAGATCCTACTCCATCTTAAATTTTACTTACAGTTAATTAACATCCCTTATTTACTCCGCTTGTTCTTGACCGTTGCAATCATGGGCACAGAATAGATCATTATTTTAGGACGCTCCTATATACTCTGTTGTATGTCCTTTCATTTGGCGCAAATACATACAAATTCTGGGTATTGGACACACGCGAACAGGCTACATATAGCTGGCCATGGGAAAAACATGGCATTTCCAAATGCACCCCTGCTACCTGCAATGTTTGCCCTTGCGCTTTGTTAATAGTAATAGCAAAACTAAGTTTGATTGGAAACTGGAGTCTTTTGAATTGAAATGGTAGGTCAGTGGGGATTATTGGGATTCGAGGTATGATTACACTTTCCCCTTTTCCCACACCTGTCATAATGGTGGCACAGATTATATTTTGCCCTAATTGTGTAATTTGAAGCCTCGTCCCATTACATAAACGGGGTGCATCTAAATTTCGCATAAGCATAACTGTTACACCTAATTTCAATTGTAGTTTATGCGAGGGTACACCCGATAGCTCCAGAGAATTTAAAAACTAAGCGGGATATGAAGTGCTCTGTTCTGTGTCCATGATTGTATCTTTTGACAAATACTCCTTTATTTATCCCTGCATCTCTTTCAAAATGTCAGTGTTGATTTTGTTAACGATTTCATTTTTTGGTGCAAGAATTGCTCTTGCACACAACCAATTATCACAATTTAAATTTAGTTGTAAGTCTGGGTAAACTTTAACAATGAGCTCCACATCATTTCTCTGCGTAATGTCCTGAATCTTTCGTCATTATAAAGGTGGACTCTCATATTCGTTGTTAGGCTGAATTTTTTCACTTTTGCCCACAATCTTGATGACTTGAGACAGGCTTTGATTTAATCTGCATGTGTGCCCCTCTGGATCACCGTAGAGTTTGTCGGAAGTCACCAGCCAGTAAAACTACCATTCCTCCTATAATATCTGTACTGTCTCGCAAGTCCTGAAGAGTTTGGTTTAATGCCTCTATAGCTTTTTTGTGGGACATCGTACTTTCGTCCCACACTGAAAGTTTACATTGTCGTAGCATCATACCTCGAGAGCTATTTTTGCTGAAATTGCAGATGGGTGACTCTTCCGGTGCAAGTGCAAGATTTAATGGCAATTTTAGAACGGAATGTGCAGTACGGCCACCGTTCAGTAATGTAGCTGCTATACCGGAGGAAGCGACGGCAACAGAAATTTTCTGGTCTTTTCTTATGAACGTCAATAATAAGTTCAGCAAAAACATTTTCCCGGTTCCTCCAGGGGCGTCGAGAAAGAGGAGTGCACCATTCCCTGACTCTACTTGACGTAACACTTGTTGAAAGACGTGACTTTGTTCTGGAAGCAACAGAGGAACTAATTCGGTTACTTTCTGTTGCAATACTGTGAAATCATAGTTTAATTCCCGAGTAATTTCATCGTTTAAGTCATTTTCGTCTGATCGTTGAGGGCTTACCACTCCAAAATCTTGAAGCTTCTTTCCCGCCATTGTCATAACCATGTTTTTAATTTTCGTCAGCGCTTCGTAGTAGATGTGCTCATTAAAAGTCATATCTGCATGTACTTTCTGTAGCCGTCGCAAAATATCTTCCGCCATTTACTCTTTGTACTTATCCCACAGCGTTTGAGGATTGGAAAGACCACAAGATGATATGAGGGTTGCGTAAAGCTCCCTGATTTTGTCTGGTGATCTGCACTGCATGGCTTCCTCCATAGTTTCGTCCCAGTGGTTATCATTCTCTAACAAACATAGAGCTTCATATGTTTCTTTATATGTTCCGCATTCCTGACCGTTGACAATTTTAAGGTCTCAATAGCTAGTTGGACCTCGAACATGATGCAATAACATGCGCAGACAAAAGCATTCAAAGTTCATTACATGGACGGTGAAGACACGACCAAGAGTGTCTGATGATTTAACCTCTGGCAAATCTTCAACAGAAGCCATAGATAAACAAAACGATACTGCGTTAGTTAGTACATTCAATAGCACAAATCGATACAGCATTTTAAAGTAAAAATAATGTTTTTATTTGATATACCAATACCAATAATACCAAACTTCTTACGACAATTTTGTCATTTACCAAATGGGGTGAACAGACAGAGCTTAATTAGCTGAATATAATCATTTTTAATCATTTTAAGATAGATGTGCCTAAAATAACTCGGGAACAGATTTTTATTCGGGATATCAGATTTTCTTCCGGGATACCGCAGGTCCCTTTTTCTCTACTCCAGGCATCATGTTGCAATTAATTTATTCATATCAGTAGGCCGAGTTGTTATGCCGGATGACCGTCTAAAAGTTATTATTTTCTATCCCTCTGGAACAGTATTTTTTTTCTGCATGAAAGGTACCCTATGTCCTTTTCGTACTCATGACAACGTGTATGCGAAATTTCATGATGATCGGTCGAGTAGTTTAGGCGTGAAAGCGTAACAAACAAACAAACAAACTGTTGAATTTATGACTCAAGTAGTCCAATTGCTTTGTTCATCTAGTAGTACGTCATTTTCGCCTTCATCTTTACTCTTATACATGGCGTCAGTGAGGTTACAACGTGGCCTACTTTATTCTGTATCATTTAACAATGTTATACCATGCATAATTAAATATTAACACATTTAAATTAGTTTGTACGGTTTATCATTCTAAACCTTAACAGGTTATGGGCCCAGTAATGCTGATCAATGTGTTAGTGAATAAAGTACATGTCAAAATGATTTGCACGTTGTGAACGGACACGCCGGCACGCGAGAGACGCCATTTTTCGATAAAGTCTTTTTTCTTTGTGAGTGCTCGGAGATTTTCACTGTAGCGGATTTGTTTTTCTGTGAAAAGAGCATAAAGTTTACTTACAAAGATGGATAAAGTCAAGAATTTCCACATTCAGAAATTTGATGGTAATAATTTCCAACTCTGGAAATATCAAATGGAGATAATATTGCGTGCGGAGAAACTTATTGATATCATAAATGGCAAGAAACAAAAACCAGCAACAACTGAGGTTGAGGAGGTTAAGACATGGAACGATGGGAACGAAAAAGGAATGTTGATAATTTCAACGGGACTTGAGTATATTCAATTACCAACAGTCATCGCATGCGAGACAGCGGCTCAGATGTGGAATCGCCTCAAGAACGTTCACGAACAACGTAGCTCTGTAAACAAGGTTAGTCTCAAGCAGCAGTTCTTCAGCTATAGGATGAACCCAAACGATAATATTGCTCAGCATATAAGCACGATCGAGTCAATGGCGCTGTCATTAGCGGACGTTGGAGAAGCTGTTTCCGATGTGGACAAAATTGCAAAAACACTTGAGAGTCTGCCAAGTAGCTTCAGTGCATTCATAAGTGCGTGGGACTCGTACGCCGAGGCAATGCAGACATTTGAGAACCTAACCTCTCGACTTCTCAGGGAAGAGAAGCGGCTCATGCAGAACGATGACGTCACTACAGCGTTTGCGGCGCTGAACCTCCAGAAAAATTACAAAAGTATGAAAAGTCAAACTTCCCACAATAACGAGAAGAGAGAAAATCACGGAAAACTTAGTGATAAGAAGAATATGAAATGTTTTTACTGTGGTTGGGTGGGTCATATAAAAAAAAATGCCGCAAATGGCTAGCGAAAAATAGTAGTGGAAGTAACCCGGACGAGTCGAAGCATGTTGCTTTAAGTGCTGAATACAAAAATGTTTCTGCTTCTGGATGTGAAACTGTGTGGCTGGCGGACAGTGCTGCGTCAAAACATATGACCTATCACAAGGATTGGTTTTCTGTGCTAAATCCAAAAGATAATTCAAGTGTCGTACAGATTGGGGATAATTCGTATGTTCAAGCGGAAGTTATCGGCTCTGTAGAAGTGTTAGCTCTTGTAAATGGACAGTGGGAGCTTCGCACACTTGAAAATACTTTGTATGTTCCGAAACTTAAAAAAAATCTATTTTCAGTAGGAGCAGTGACTAGTAAACAGTTCAAGGTGATTTTCGATAAAAACAAAATCGAAGTACAGATTCCAGCACAGAATCGAGTTGTTGTAACTGGAATTAAAATGGTTAACCAATGTTACAAGATGCTTTTCAAGAATAAAACTGTTGAGCAAGCCAATTCAACAGAGGAGTCAGTGAAGCTATGGCATGAACGACTGGGACATCCAGGCATCAATACCTTCAAGATCATGGCAAGTCAGGGACTCCTACCAGGATTAAGGGTGAACAACATAGACAAGCTGTTTTGTGAGTCATGTAAATTTGGCAAGACACATCGACTGCCGTTTAATGAAAATATTAATCCGCGTGCAAGTAAACCTGGCGAGTTTATACACACAGATGTCTGTGGGGAAATGCCGGTTACGTCGCTGGGAGGATCCAATTATTTCTTACTATTTAAGGACGACTGCACGTCATATCGTTTTGTGTATTTTATTAAGTACAAAAGTGATGTTTTTGATACGTTCGTACAATTCCAGCAGATGATAGAAACGCAGACTGGAAACAAAATAAAAGTACTCAAGAGTGACAATGGTCGCGAGTTTGTGAACGAAAAATTTACAGAGCATATTAGGAAAACTGGGACTATCTGTGAGAGAACTGCTCCATATTGTGCGGAACAGAATGGGCGTGTCGAGCGGGAAAATCGATCCATTGTGGAATGTGCTAGGACAATGCTGATTGACGCAAAACTTCCGGAGGAACTGTGGGCTGAGGCAGTAAATCTGAGTGTTTACATTTTAAATCGGCGGCCAAGCAAGGTAAACGATAATGTGACACCGTTCGAGAAGTTTACTGGAAAAAAGGTAACTTTGAAGCACATGCGTAAATTTGGAGCAGACGCTTATGAGCATATACCCAAGCAAGCCCGTACTAAATTTGAAAGCAAAGTTAAGAAGGCCATTTTTATTGGCTATGACGGTAACAGTACTAACTACAGATTGTATCATCCAAGTAGCAGAAAAGTCACAGTAGCTCGGGACGTTAAATGTAATGAAGACACTAGTAAAGGTGCTATAATTAAAAATCCAGAATTTTTCATTTATAATTTAACTTCACGGAACGATGAACCAAAAGAGCAAGAAGCCAAGGAAAGTGTTACCACATCTGAGAAGAATGTCAACCAAGGAGGTAGGCCTATACAAGACAAGAGAGATACAGCGCCAACACTTCGTAAGAGAGCTACTCTAAGGCCACCAAAACGATTTGATATTTGTCAAGTATCCATTGAAACAGCCTGTGCAGCAATTTATGAGGAGCCTCAAACATACCAGGAAGCTGTTACTGACACGTATTCTAAGGAATGGATTGCTGCCATTGAGGAAGAGATGACGTCGTTAACTAATCACGAAACTTGGAACTTGACAAATCTACCTTCAAATAGACAAGCAATAGGCTGCAAGTGGGTATATAAGATAAAAAGAAAACCAGATGGGAGTATTGAGCGCTTAAAAGCACGGTTATATGCAAAAGGGTATTCACAAAAGGCCGGTATCGATTATACAGAAACTTTTTCACCAGTAATCAGGTATGATTAAATCAGAATACTTCTTGCACTTACAACAATTTATGACATGGTAATGATACAGTTTGACATAAAAAACGGCGTTTCTATATGGAGAACTGCTAGAAGAATTGTTCATGAAACAGCCAGAAGGTTTCGAGAAGAGTGATCCAAACTTGGTCTGCAAGTTAAGGAAGAGTTTGTATGGACTAAAGCAATCTTCACGTTGTTGGAGTAAGACATTCTTGGAATTTTTAAAGTCATTTGAATTCAAGCCTTTGGAATCAGATCAATGTGTATTCAGAGCAACGATTGATAACGTTGAAGTTTGGCTTGCATTATGTGTGGACGATGGAATGCTAATAAGTACTTGCTCAGAAATTTTGGCACTTATTATAATAGAGGCACAGTTCGAGATGAAAGAAGAAAACTGCAATTATTTTGTTGGAATTGAGATCAAAAGGGACAGGAAAAATAAGAAAATGTTTTTAAGTCAACAAGGATATCTTGAGAGAGTACTGAACAAGTTCTCTATGCAAGATTGTAAATCCCAAGCAGTACCAGCTGATACAAATCTGATTTTACATAGTAATGATGGTAAATCTTGTTACCACCCCTCTACTTTTTATCTTTGTTCTGTAACGCTCTTGCATTCCCAAAGCGGTCCGTCGTGCTCTACCCCTCTCCACCCCTCCTCTGTTCAACCCCTCAGGGTCTAAGGTCGCTAGCCAAGCATCCCCCTCCCTTTCTTCGTGGCCGCTCGGCAGCAAGCCGAGTCCAGCCGAACTTCCCAACAAAGGGGGATAAAAGGAGCAGACGGACAGCTAGCCACCACCAGTCACCCTTTGTACAGCTCTGCGCTGAGCAACCACCCACTTTGGGAAATAAACCTCCAATACGTATTCGCGTGTCTTTTCTTTCTCGTCTCAACAGCCCATCATAACCACCCTTCCTACCCGGTCAACCGCGGTAACTCGCCGGACCACCCTTCCTATCCGGTTCACCACGGTAACTCGCCGACCCATCCTTCCTATCCGGTCCACCGCGGTAACTCACCGGACCACCCTTCCTATCCAGTCCACCATTGTAACTCGCCGGACCACCCTTCCTATCCGGTTCACTGCGGTAACTCGCCGAACCACCCTTCCTATCCGGTCCACCGCGGTAATTCGCAGGACCACCCTGCCTATCCGGTTCACCGCGGTAACTCGCCGAACCACCCTTCCTATCCGGTTCACCGCGGTAACTCGCCGAACCACCCTTCCTATCCGGTCCACGGCGGTAACTCGCCGGACCACCCTGCCTATCCGGTTCACCACGGTAACTCGCCGGACCACCCTTCCTATCCGGTTCACCGCGGTAACTCGCCGAATCATCCTTCCTATCCGGTCCACCGCGATAACTCGCCAGACCACCCTTCCTATCCGGTTCACCGCGGTAACTCGCCGAACCACCCTTCCTACCCGGTCCACCGCGGTAAATCGCCGGACCACCCTTCCTGCCATCATCCCCCCCCACGGGTTCTCCCTCAGATGGGCCCTACCAAGGGATACACCAGCCGTTCGGGGGAAAGGGAACAAGTACGCCGACAGAAGGAAGAGAACCTCCGCGCAGCACACCCGGGCTAGTCAACCGTGGCCAGCCCCCCCCACCCGCGGGGTCTAGTCTCACCCACTACGACCGCCCATAATCAACTCGGGGAAGACGACATTCTTTGGTGCCCAACGTGGGGCTCGACTACACAGCTAGTGGAAGAACAGACGTTCTTCGGACCACCCCGAGACCACGCCCCGCCACACCACACTTCCGGGAGTGAATAAACACCCGGTGGTGCCCAACCTTACCTCAAGATGGTCCTCACAAGAAGCCAAAAATGCGCTGTCACTTCATGCACCCCAGGAGGGGACCGCCATTACATAAATTGTGACAGATGCCAGAAACCTTACCACCATATCTGCCTGGGATGGACGGATGAACCAAGAGACACAACAGGACTGGAATATATCTGCGCTTCATGCCAAGCCCAACCACCATCACCACCCTGTGCCGCAACTAACTGTTCCGGAGGAAGCAACAATGAGATTAGCTGCGAGAGCTGCACTCTCACTTACCATTACTCCTGCTTGGGATGGGCCGACGAACCCCGTGACCTCACTGGCCTCACCTTCCGCTGCCCTCCTTGCCGAATCAAACCTACACCCAGCTTCATTACAAACACAAACGTCCGACGTACGCATCCCCACCAAATCCCTTCCAACCAAACAATTGGTTACCCACCCTGACTGCCTGAATTCCACGGAAGAGGTCACGAAGATCCCACCAGCTTCGTCCAGGACTGTGCCACCTTGCTAGAGGCAACTCATACTCCAATCCAAGGCTGGGTACCTATAGTCCGTCACCAGCTCAAGTCAGAAGCTGCCCGTTGGTGGGACCAGTTTGGTGAATTCATCGGCACCTGGGAACAGTTCCAGACTCGACTTACCTCACGATTTTCCAATCCAGCAACCTTGGCCGCCCTCCACACGGAACTCTATGGGAAGGCCCAGCTCCCCAACGAATCCGTGGAGAAGTTCATCCTTCAGAAGGTGCAACTTTACCAGAGACTCCTGCCAGCATCTTCACCTTTGGAGGTGATCCCATTACTCATCGAGCTGATCAAACCAGGGATCCGATCGTTCCTGCGCGCCCCACCTCCAACCAGCATCGAAGAGCTTGTAGACAGAGCCACAGCGATTGAGAAGGACCACCCAAAACCACAAGCACCCCCACCTCTTTCAAGGATGAACCGGAACCCTCCAGACCAGAGATTCTCCGCACCAAGATGCCACCACTGCCCCGAATACCACTTCCATAGAGATTGTCCAGTCTTACGGCGCCGCGGACAAGAAAGAAGCCACCAGGGAAACGATCGACCGGAGGGGAGCCGCGCCCCACCCCCAACGGGTCAGAACCAGGGGCCCCAACGATTATCTCAGTAATCACTCACCAATCTCCAGCCCCACTACCTAGGATACTGGTAGAGACCACGTCTGGACCCCTATTAGCCCTCATCGACACGGCTGCCACCACAAACTTCTTGCGAGCCAACTATCTCCCAACCCAAGATCATACACCGCTATCCCCCTTCTCCACGCCAGTATACCTAGCGAAAGAAGGTAGCACCCTCCCCATCGATGGAGAAGTATGCCTCACTCTCACCATCCAATCTTTACCTATTCCAGTCACCTGTCTGGTCGCCCGTGACCTCAGGGAACCATTGATCCTTGGACAGCCATGGCTAGCTGAGCAGAAATGCGTACTGGACTACGAGTCTCAAAATCTACATTTTGGAGTAAACGAACGACGCACGCTATGCTGGACAGCACGGCCAAACGACGAGACCCCACCCATAGCACTATCGGATGTCCAACATGACGTCACCACTCCATATGCTGAAGGACTACTAGCCATCCTCAACGATCACCGAGCCATCTTCTCAACCCAAGGACCCCTCCGTAGAACCCGGAGCGCAACCCATAACATCACCTTGAAGACAAATGAGCGGATCTTCGTCAAGCCGTACCGTCATTCTGCCCCAAGGTGTGCCATCATCAAGGAACAAGTCCAAGAGATGAAAGCGCAAGGCATCGTGGAGCCCAGCTTGTCCGAGTATAACTCCCCAATTGTCATCGTTGAAAAAAAGGACAAAACTCCACGCTTCTGTATTGACTACAGGAGGATCAATGAAGCCACCGTTGACGCACCACCACCCTCAGTGAACCTCCACGACACCTTACGAGACATTGGAGACGCCCGGATATTCTCAACCTTAGATATGAAGTCAGGGTACTGGCAAGTGCCCCTACATCCCGATGCTAAACATCTCACAGCCTTCACCACACCTGAAGGAGAAACTCTACAGTTCACTGTCATGCCATTTGGACTCAAAAACGCTCCCAGCACCTTCCAAAGACTCATGAGCCAAGAGGTCCTACGTGGGTACATAGGGGAATTTTGCTTCGCCTACTTGGATGACGTCATCATTTACTCGCGCACGTGGGAGGAACATCTGAGTCACCTATCAAAGATCCTGGAACGCTTCAATATACATGGACTCACCTGCTCCCTACACAAGTGTCACTTCGGGAAAACTACCTTGGAATATTTGGGACATCTGGTAACTGCCGATGGAAACACACCACAACCACAAACCATCACAGCTATTACTCACGCCCCCACCCCCAAGAATCGCCGACAGCTGAGACAGTTCCTGGGTCTCTGTAATTGGCTCCGAGAGTTTGTACCTAAGATGGCTGAGCTTGCTGCCCCCCTGACCAACCTACTGAAGGCCAACACCCGCTGGAAATGGCCCATGGAAATCGAAGAAGCCTTCCAAAAACTCAAGTCAGAGTTTCACCAACTCCAACCGCTCAAGAGACCGAAACCAGGCAAACCCTTCATCCTCCAGACAGACGCCAGTGGCACTGGAATTGGAGCCGTCTTATACCAGGACAACCCCGGGGGTGGTCCACACATTATTAGCCATGCCAGCGCGAAACTCACTCCAACTGAACAACGTTACCACAGCAACGAGCAAGAGTGTCTTGCTGTGGTGTGGGCGATCAAAAGGTACCGTCACTATCTAGAAGACCGCCCCTTTACCCTGCGTATAGACAACCGAGCCTTAACATGGCTTAATTCAATGAGGGACCAACGAACCAAGCTCACCCGATGGGCTCTCCTGCTACAAGAGTTCTGTTTCACAATAGAACACTGTCCAGGACGAGAAAATCAACTTCCCGACGCTCTGTCACGCCATCCAGATCCAGAACTCGCCGGACCCGAAAATCACGACTGGGAGAGGATGATACCCCCCTAGAAGGAAGCAGCTCGATATTAGGGAGCCTCTGTCACTCCAAAACCTCGTGGCCAACCAAGGGCCCTTATACAAAGAGGTTGTGGAAATGCAACAACAAGACGAAGAATGCCAGAAGATACAGAGAAGATGGGAGAACCTATCAGGAGATACCCTCCGGCCCAAAGGACGTAAATTTCCTAAACTCACACAGCGTTAAAGACAGGCAAGTCTTTCGCCGAAGCAATAATGAAGAACCCTGGAGGCTACTAGTTCCACGAAATCTCCAACCTCGGGTACTTTTCCAATACCACGACCACCCCCTTGCTGGTCACCCAGGAGGAGAAGAAACATGCAGAGCTATCTTACAAGGCTATACCTGGACGGGGATCCGCCGGGACGTAAACACCTATGTTAAAGACTGCCTGCTCTGCGCTTGCCGGAAGGTGGGACCACCACAAGGAAAAGAACCACTACGACCACGACAACCACGTGAACCTTGGGAAATAGTCGCCCTCGATCTCATGGGGCCATACCCGCGCACCGGCCGAGGAAAAAGGTTCATACTCGTCCTAACTGACCTATTCTCCCGCTGGACAGAAGCCTTCCCCCTCGCCTCATCTGAAGCTCCCGTATTGATAAGGACCCTGGAGCAACAGGTATTTCCGCGATGGGGATACCCAAAGGTGATACTGTCGGACAACGGAAGGCAATTTCATAGCCACTCCTGGACAAGCGCCTGCTGACGCTGGGATGCAGAGCCCTGGACCACACCAGTGTATCACCCCCAGGCCAACCCCACTGAGAGGAGAAATCAAGAACTGAAGAAAGGTATTAGGTTACGCATCTCCGAGAATCACCGGGAATGGGACCTACACCTCCCCCAAATCTTGTTCACTCTACGCTGTAGGAGAAATGAGGCGACAGGTATGACGCCGAGTCAGCTCTTGTATGGGCATACCCTACACCGACCTGGAGAATGGAGATTCTCTAACATGGATCATCAAGATGACCTCAAGGATCACAGCGCACTAGATGATCCCATAAATAATGCCCAGCAGCGGCAAGAGAAGGCAAGAAGTCACCAGGAAAAGTACCAACAACGATACGCACAAGAACCTAAAAGGAAGTCAAAGCCGTTTCAACGTCTCGACCAAGTCCTGGTAAAAACCCAGCACCTCTCCAATGCTGTTGAAGGGTTCCACGCCGGCTTCGCCCCCAAATGGGACGGACCATACACAGTGGAAGAAAGAATAGGTGCGGTATACTGGGTAACCCACCCAGATGGTCAAAGAAGGAAGGTACATCGTGAGCAGCTACGACCCGCCCCGAAGCCAAGGGTCACCCCGGAAGAACTCCCGGAGGCCACGCCTGTCAAACCACCAGCCTCGAATACCAACACTGGACCCGAAACTCCTTGCAGAGTCCTTCGGCCTCGACCGGGCCGAGCCCCAGGATCAACGACACTTTGGAAGAACGAGGACAAAGTGTAGTGATATGTGGGGCAACAGTGCCCACTATAAGTGTACGTAAAGTTAATAACCAACATTCTGTAGATACTCCCGGGTCTTATAATCAACTCCATTGACGGTTCACTATCGTTTCATTTACGAACCAATAAGTTTGTGTAAATAAGGGTGACCCAGACGTTTTGCCTACGTGATAAGGTAATTAACTATAGTTTGAACTCTGGAAACAATAACAATGTGTCATGTGTTTATCTTGTGTTTAGTATATATATATTCATCACCTTTGTACTTAGTCATTAAGTAGTTGTTAAGTTATGTTAATATTATTGTATCAGTCAAGAAGTGGATGCAAGAACTCTTTCGCAAGTATGGGGGGATGGTTACCACCCCTCTACTTTTTATCTTTGTTCTGTAACGCTCTTGCATTCCCAAAGCGGTCCGTCGTGCTCTACCCCACTCCACCCCTCCTCTGTTCAACCCCTCAGGGTCTAAGGTCGCTAGCCAAGCATCCCCCTCCCTTTCTTCGTGGCCGCTCGGCAGCAAGCCGAGTCCAGCCGAACTTCCCAACAAAGGGGGATAAAAGGTGCAGACGGACAGCTAGCTACCACCAGTCACCCGTTGTACAGCTCTGCGCTGAGCAACCACCCACTTTGGGAAATAAACCTCCAATACGTATTCGCGTGTCTTTTCTTTCTCGTCTCAACAGCCCATCATAACCACCCTTCCTATCCGGTCAACCGCGGTAACTCGCCGGACCACCCTTCCTATCCGGTCCACCGTGGTAACTCGCCGGACCACCCTTCCTATCCGGTCCACCGCGGTAACTCGCCGGACCACCCTGCCTATCCGGTTCACCGCGGTAACTCGCCGAACCACCCTTCCTATCCGGTTCACCGCGGTAACTCGCCGGATCATCCTTCCTATCCGGTCCACCGCGATAACTCGCCAGACCACCCTTCCTATCCGGTTCACCGCGGTAACTCGCCGAACCACCCTTCCTACCGGTCCACCGCGGTAACTCACCAGACCACCCTTCCTGCCATCATCTCCCCCCCCCTCGGGTTCTCCCTCAGATGGGCCCTACCAAGGGATACACCAGCCGTTCGGGGGAAAGGGAATAAGTACGCCGACAGAAGGAAGAGAACCTCCGCGCAGCACACCCGGGCTAGTCAACCGTGGCCAGCCCCCCCCCCCCCCCCCCCACCCGCGGAGTCTAGTCTCACCCACTACGACCGCCCATAATCAACTCGGGGAAAACGACAATCTAATAAGGTCCTCGATGTACCCTATCGAGAGGCAGTTGGAAGTTTGATGTTTCTCGCTATAGTGACACGTCCAGATATTGCATTTGCAATTAATCAAGCAAGTCGTTTTTTAAATGAACCACAAGACATCCATTGGACAGCAGTTAAGAAGATAATTTGATATCTAGCTGGGACTAGGAGCTATGGTATTTGCTACCAAGGAAATCACCCTGAGTTAACTGTATATTCAGATGCTGACTATGCTGGGGATGAAACTACAAGAAAATCTACGACGGGATATATCACTCTTTTAGCGGGAGCAACCGTCACCTGGTCATCTCATCGACAAGAGTGTGTCAGCAGGTCAACTACAGAAGCTGAATATATAGCAGCTTCCTCAGCAGCTCAAGAAAGTGTGTGGCTAAGAATGATGCTTGCGGAACTTGAGCTGATTTCCAGTGAGCCTACCACACTCTTCGTGGACAACCAAAGTGCAATTAGGTTGGCTAAGAACTGTGAGCATCATAAAATGACCAAGCTCATAGATGTTAAGTACCATTACATTCGTGAGTGTGTAGAAAACAATGTTATAGTTGTCCAATATGTGCGTTCTGAGAACCAATTAGCAGACTTTTTAAGTAAGGCTTTGCCACAAAAGAAATTTTGTATGAATCGTGAATCTGTGTCGATTAGGGATATCAATGAACAAGGAGTGGGAGTGTTGAATTTATGAGTCAAGTAGTCCAATTGCTTTGTTCATCTAGTAGTAAAGTCATTTCCGCCATCATCTTTACTCTTGTACATGGCGTTAGTGAGGTTACAACGTGGCCTACTTTATTCTGTATCATTTAACAATGTTATACCATACATAATTAAATATTAACACATTTAAATTAGTTCGTACGGTTTATCATTCTAAACCTTAACACAAACAAACTCACATTCACATTTTTTCTGGATGAAAGGTACCCTATGTACTTTTCTGTACCCATGACAACGTGTATGCGAAATTTCATGATGATCGGTCGAGTAGTTTAGGCGTGAAAGCGTAATAAACAAACAAACAAACAAACTCACATTCGCATTTATAATAGGATTTTGTGATGTGATATTAGGTCATTTTCAATGCTTTTTTAACCATATTTGTGGAGCTTTGTGACTAGGCTTGATGAAAAAGGTCTCTAGATTTAGCCTCCCTCTAATTAAATACATTCATTTTTGATAGGCTCACAACAGAAAATTTTAATTTCAATTCTAACAACCAGGCCATTAATTAACAACTTTATGTAAACAGAACAAGAATAATTGAAGAAATAAAACCATATAAATGTTTCTTTTGTTTTCTAGGTTTCAGAGTTAAAATGAAAATATGGATTTGAGAACTACAGGGTTCAATCCATCTCTAATTTTAAGTAGGCCTACATATTTTGAATAGGACCAAGATAATATAATCTGTCCATGGATCAAAATATTGTGTACACTATTTTAATGTAAGATATTTTGGGGTTTTGACAGTTCTGGGAAAACTTGTTGAAACATTGAAGGTTAGATTCTGTTAAGCCGGGATAGCTTATAATAAAAAAAAAAGTCAACTAGTGTGCATTAAAATTACTAGGGATGGACGGGAATGACATTTTTACTGCATACGAGAACGGGAAGAGAAATGTGTCAAAATATTGGGAAAGGGAAATTATAAAAATTACGCGTTGAAAATAATTTTAAATTAAAAATTTATTATACTGATTTTTGAGCTAATATGGTAATAGTCGTGAAAGATTTAATGTACAAAAAACATTAATATGAATCAAAAGGGTAGACCACTTAGTCACTTTTCTCAAAAGGATTTTGGTTTAGAGTATAAAACCATAATTCAGATAGGATCTGTACAGACCTTGGTTAAAATTCAATAATATAGATTGTGAGTATTAATATAATCCTTAAAATAATTCAAAATAATAATAATGCTGATCACAATGTGCTAAACAAACTAGCCCACTGTTATTCACAGTCCCATAGTCCTGTTGTTTTGTCATTAATTTTTTACGGGAAGTACAGATAAACCTATTTCTAATTAGTATTATGATTAAATAAAAAAATCTAAATAAAGGACAAAACTAGTTTTAGTGTAACACTATTAGTAGGTATTAAGCTGAAATACATTTAAGGTAATGTTAAGTCCTGTATCGTTATACGAGTTTAAAAACCTCTAATAGAACCTCCATTGCTTTAGCAACCCTTAAATCTTCCCCCTCATTGTTCAGCTGTATCTCTGCTTGCAAGTAAGTGACCTTGTAGTTTACCTTGCAAAGGTACCCGTCCTTCGCCCCCTTAACCTCTAGTGTTGAAGGACTCAAGCTGGCAAAAGGAGAGCAACCATTTTAACCTGGAGTCTGAGTATATTATTTGTCTGTGCCCTAGGTACATTAGTACATTAGGTAGATTTCATTCAGGTACAAGTGTAGGCCATTTTTTCGAGATTCATAGTATAACTTCAAATATTGCACCAAATTAAACATTTATTATTGTATTCTATTCTACAGACTGTAGTGATTATAATGATTTGTAAAATAATATGTTGTGCTGATTAACTTTGTGGCTAAAAATCTTTAAGTTGGAAAATAAAAATTTACTTTTGAAGACCAAATTCAGTAGAATTCTTAAAACTTAACCATATAAACTTTGATTCACACAAAAATGGAGTGTCAATGTGCGAACAGGTTAACTTGAATATGGCTTAGAAACAGGGATGGACTGGCACACTGCAAGCAACCCGGGAATACAAATATGACAGCCCTTAAGCCGGCTGCCTTAGTCAGTGAAAAAGTATCAAACATTGTCAGGCCACACGCTAAATACAATGGTCTGTGACTTTGACTCATCTAAACTACAAAATGAATTCTCAAATAAAAATAAATAGATCACACAGCCCTAATTAAGGTGCACATACAGAGAGAAAACAGGCCGACTGCTTACCTGTTTCCAGCGCTGAAGTCCAGCGAGTGTAGGTGTACACAGAGGACGCAGACAAAAGCCTAAAAGCCTGCCAGTTGTCACATGTTATTCCCTCCGTCACGATGTACAGTTCATCATCTGATGAAGAGTTTTTACTTCTTGATAATGTTACTCCAAAATTGAAAAGAAAAAACCTTATGCATCCAATAAATCGTAGTAGGAAAGATGGTGAATATAACCATTTATTTAATTACCTAAAACCAGACAGAGATTTTCAATAGTATTATTACATTTTAGATAACGCTTAGAGTGTAGCATGTCACTTAAATCAAAAGGACATTTACAAACCATTATCCGCACAATATTCTAAATTACGACAAGGGAATCAGAAGATGATAATTAATACTGATATATTTAGAAATAATATAGTTTGGATTCTACTTACATTACGCGGATGTTCCCGGATATGCTTTCACCAACTGTTCTACTAGCATGGCGGAAGCATAGGCGTGGCAGTTTCAACGCACGTCTAACCTCTTGACTTCAACATCAAAGAAATACCAGACGGTCCTCGGTTCATCGCTAGCGACGACACGAGCTACGACCACTACGCCCCTAGCGGACTTCCTTGGCAACTCTTTCTCCACAGTCCCTAAACTCCCTCCCCTCCCCCCCTTTGTTCCTATTCCATTGTTTACGGTGCCCTATTTGCTGGTCAAGGAAAGTGTGTGTATATAACGAGAAACTCCTAGGTCCATTTTTTGTAGGTCATCACTTGGATTTCTTCGAAGAAGGAAACTCTGCTCCAGCACCTGTAGAAGAAACTGCTGACCATGACGGTTAGGACGTGGGAGTCACCGCCTTGACACCGAGGGAAACCCATCAATTAATCCAAGTATTCTGTTATTTTCCAAGTCCCTCAGACTTGTTGAATTTGTCCTTATGACTATGTAAATTTTTGTTTATTCAATAGGACTAACTTATTTTGTACGTCCATCAGACGTGTTTCATATAGTCAATATGACTTACTTATTTTGTACGTCCAGCAGATGTGTTTTGTTTAGTCATTAGGGCTAACATATTTTGTATGTCAGAGGTGTTGAATACATATTTTCCTATGTCCATAAGATATAGCTCTATTTGTTATAAGACCCAGGCTTTAGAGCCCTATCATTCACAAGTTCATTATTCAGGAGTAAATTCATAAAACTTCACAATATCACATGACGCCACGGACGTCATGCTCATATGTGCTAATATTTGTATGGATACAAGCAGGTTACCCGCCTCGGTGGCGTAGTTGGCTAACGCGCTAGTCGTGTTGAGCTCGGCCGCCGAGGACGGGGAGATCGAGGTTCGAATCTCGGTCGGGTGAACTGGGGGTGGTTTTTCCTAAATGGTTTTCCACTCTCCCTCCACGCAAATGCGGGTTCACTTCCTCTAAATTCAACCTTCCCAATTCCTATTCCATTAGTGTAATTAGTACTTAGGCGTATAACCCGAACGGGTAGTAAGACGCGGTGCTAAATAATATTATTATTACAAGCAGGTTGTCTAACGCCTTTATTTGAGGATCTAGTTAGGTCAGTATCTCACAGCACTGTTATTTGTATCTCTTTTTCAGTGTTATTATTTTGGGTGCGCAAAGTGCGGAACACGGCTAATCTTTTATGGTGGCCCGCACAGATAGTACTTTTCTTTCGCCCCTTGGTTGGCACATCTTATGATTTAGTGTTTTAAATTAGTGTTTCCTAAACGTGAGGTTTACCCCTGGCAGTGGGTAATGTCATAAATGTACTATTGAATGCTCTGGCAGTTCCCACTGGGAAAGGACCGGCCATAGTACTATTTAGTGTAGACACCTGGTTGCCTTTCAGCCATTCACTGATGTAATGGACCGTCCGTCCTTTAACTATATCTGAAACAGTTCTTTATCTCTAGCCGAGCCAGCTAGCTAGGACGAACTTCGGCTAATAACTCTAAAATTATAGGGTCAGTTGTTACATCTTTATTTGTCTCTAATTCATCTTGTTTTGTTTAGACCCTTCTGGTGGAAGTCAGGCTGCTAGCCCGACTGTTGCCGTGTCATCTTGGACACGTATTCTCCCGAACTACGGGAAGATACTGTAACTTTGGAGTTATTATACCCCGTCATACTTAATGTCATATTTTGATAAAGCACTTGTTTTTCTTTGCCCTTTCAACGGGCTTCAACCACAGTTTCTACTTTCTGTTTTTTCTATTCAGGTGTTGTATTCTAATTCCAACCTTTATGTTTTTGTATAATAAATCTATATTTTTTACCTATTTAATTCTTTCTCTGTTATAATGTATGTTTCTATCACTCAAATATAAAAATGTAAACAACCCTTAATATTAAATACCCAGGTAATAACAATTCCTACAAGAGCAACATCCAACTGAAGTGTCAGTTGAATCTAATCAAACAGAGGAACAAAGGCAACCTACAGAAAGACCAGCCAATTTAGCTTAGAGAATTAAAGATTATTTCACAACATTTATTTCACTAGCGAAAATTCGGACTAAGCAGTAGAATATGCAGGTTGGCGGGGAGACAGTTTATTTTCACAAATTTTAAATTACAGTTGAACAAGTTTTATAAAATATATAAACAGTAAACTTATACAGTAGATACATACTGTATGCACATATATACAGTATATACATACATAGGGCATCTGGGTTGCACACTCGTATTTAAACTTTCAGTATATACCATTTCTCTTGAACACATTTGTCAGCACTGACAACTAAAAAAGAATGAAATGTTAATTTCGGTAAACTTGCAGGTGCGGGGTACCAGCGCGAACCTGCTTTCATAATGAGCTGACACAGGAAACCTGATTTCTTTCTGTACACGCCTTAAATCACAGTATGCCCGATAGTCACTACTGTCAATTGGTCTAAGCTAAACAAATCTGTACTCAAGTTCAGTGTTTCATGAACCAATTTATTTTTTTGTTTATTTTAGGTAATCGGACAGGGCTACCTTCATCCAACCAAAAAAACTTTAGGTTTAGTCTATAATAATAAAAGGAAGTGTTTGTCTGTGTGTGTTTGTGTGTGATGCCCAGCCAAATCTATGGCACCCAGAGATCTGAAATTTTTAACACAGGTGGACGGAAGGGGGTCGGAATGTACCTCGAAGCCAAATTTTTAATTTGCTTTATAATTAGGCTAAAAAAAAGTGATAACCTTATCACATCGACCAAATCAAAAATATTATCGTAAGCCATTTAAAAGTCCAATAGTATCACTTCTAGTACTGTGAATGGCTTGTTACAGTCCTTGCTCATACTTTTGCCCAAACTTTCTTTCTTCGCATAATTAGGAGTGGCTCATTGGAACTGGAACATATTTAACTGAGGTTTAGATTGATACTGAATATTTCCTCGTAAAGTGTGTTAAGTCGGACAAAGAAACTGTTCCTTTTAGTTAGTAGTCTAATGTGTTAAGTTAGTTATAATGGTATTAAATTATTGCCAATAAGTTCGTCCCTTATAATTTTAAAGATTCTCAGCAAGAAATTTGAGAAGAGAACCGTGGAAAGCCTATCAAAATACCTAGGTTGGATTTATCAGAGTGTGAGTCGCTAAAACAAACAATTATGAAGAGGATGATGATTGTGATGGGGAGTAGGATGATGATGGTGCTACCCAGTTGAACATATTTGAGATTTGCAAAAATTAAAGAGTAAGAAATTATGTTTAAATTTCATAATTTGTACCTTTAAGATGTTGGTTTGTGTAGTTTCACCTGTTTGCCATTTCGTCAATATCAAATGACAGAAACAGGAAGGATGGGGGTTATTAGTCCTCACAGAATGTGACTGGCAGGAGAGCTCTTACTGTATTTCAAATTTTAAATAAGGAAAACATTTAAAATCTTTAATAGCTTACATAAAAAGCAAAGACTTTACTAAATTACCATAAACCAAAATGAGTTTCTTGATCTATGTACAATTTTTGCATTAGCTAACCTATACTTATAATCATTCAACATAACTTCCAACTCTTGTGACATCATATTGGATTTATAGCTCAGAATTATAGCTCAGATCTTAATTAACTTGAAATTGAGGAAAAAATTAATATATAGAGCTAATAATAATTTAAATTAAAAAAAAATCATGGCTAAAAATTAAAGGGGATAGATGGGTGGACCTCCAAACATAACAGTTAAAATAAGTCAGCAAATTGTTGTCGGCCTTGGTGGTCTTGGGGTAAAGTGCCTTAAAAAAATTATCACTTTAATTTTTGAAACATTTATACAAAGATCACTTCCTTTTTGTCACCACATTCAAACAATTTAATTCATTCTGCAAATCACTTTCATTCTCGGCCATTAATATGATTGGTATCATCTGCATAATTATAACATCACTCACACACTTGCATTGTCCATTTGCATACCAACTGCATCCTCACACGCACTCCTCATACACTTATCCAAAAATACATTAAACAACCATGGAGACATAACCCAAACTCGTCCAACACCCTGCTCCATGTCAAACAATTTGCTCTAAAACTCATTCACTCTAACGCATACTTTACTTCCTACATACACTGCCATAATTGCATTTACTAACCATGCATCCACACCATAATTTCTCACAACATTCCACAACATACTCCTATTCACCAGATCGTACACTCTCTCCAAATCGACATATTCCAGTACACTTTCTTTTACTGCCATACATTTCTCAATCACTTGTTTTAATGCAAATATCTGGTCCATGCATCTTTTACCTGGCATGAAACCACATTGCGCACCCCATTTCTTGTCCTCAGGTTTTTCACTCATTATAATTCTTACATTCACTCTTACTTTGTACAAAGGAACAATGACGGCATTCTTCCAATCATTAGGACTTTTGAAATTCCAGCACATATTTAAAAGCTCAAATAATCTGGCAAAAAGTACCTAACCTCCACACTTTGGTATTTCACTTGTAATCCCATCTACACCCACAGCTTTGCCATTCTTCAACACTTTCAAAGCTTTTAACACCTCAGACGGGTGAATGCATCTCGGAGAGTATTTGAGTGTATGCAGACTGTTTCTAAGAATGAGGTAGTATAGAAACAGACTAAGACGGCAGTGTATAAAAGTGTGTTAACGCCAACTTTTCTGTATGGATGTGAAGCATGTGTATATCAGAATAAACTCAAGAGAAAGGTGAATGCAGTTGGAATGAGATATTTAAAGAATATATTCGAAAAAACTCAAATGGACTGTCATAATGAATGAATGCTGAAAGATTGTGGTTTGAAAGTGAATCCAATGTCAAAAGGAAGGAGTGGGCCATATTATATGTGGTTAAATGTTATAGAATGTTTGAAAAAGAGAAAAATTAAAAGTTTTTAAGAATTAGAGGGCATGTATGACTATGGATGTTGTTGAAGTGAGAGGAGTACGAAAGGATAGAGTATCATGGAGAAAGTTAGCATGGATCAATAAGTATGAAGTTGTTTTGAACTCATTTCTTGTCTACCCCGTAAGGGGGCTGCGTGACTAGGTATGTGTGTAAATGATGATGTTAAAGAATTTTCATGTGAACCACTATTTTTTTTTTTCAGATACGAAGAGTACCCCTATAAACGAGGATATTATGGAGAAGCCAAATCCACGTTTTTTTTATCGAGAATGAACAGTTTGGTTGGCGGGAAGATAGCTGATCTTCAGCCCCACCGGTCTAAAAAATGAAGCTTGCCTGCTTTTTAAAAATGTTATTACAAATTAGGTATATGATAACACATTAGAATTCTGTATGGTTGATTTTAAATTACCTATTTTTACTTAGTGTAAAATACTTAAAAAAGTTTTGTTTTGTAATTAACAAAAAAATTTGTTTTGTTTCAGGGACGGCTTATTTCTTTGCCACCGCCATTGCCCACATAAATACTGTGTAATTTTAACCCTTGATGTTGATGGAAATAATTAGCTCAATTTTTTCAAACCAAAATTATAACAAAA
Source organism: Timema podura (assembly GCA_033556935.1). NCBI lineage: Eukaryota > Metazoa > Arthropoda > Insecta > Phasmatodea > Timematidae > Timema > Timema podura. Next base: position 9,925,757 of record JAVRXN010000010.1, read on the forward strand.
ATATATTTTTAATTAGATAGAAAATTTTTACTTTACTTGTGAAACTCAAGTCAAAAAACATGAATTTTAATGTTTCATTCATAATATGGTATTATAAGTCAGCATGGTTTGCCAACATATTGGTTAGTTTCCTCACACAAATGGTCTAACATTTTGCATCAAAAAGGTTTGGCGTTATTATGATAGGTTTGTATCTTCACTATTATCAGTCATTTTCATCGCTTGTAAGATCACTAAGCTCACTGTAATTTATATTTGACAAAATATCCCGCACTCTTGCCATCGCTTTATTGGTAGCCATTCTGTTTACTTACAATGGAAACAATAAGTCACATCCAGTTGCCTGCTGCCATCTACAAAATATTCTTTAATACAGAAAAACGAGTGATTGAGGAATGTTCGGTTTTTGACACGTAAAGTATACTAAATTGCGGTGGAATATATCGTAGATGACACTTGAGCAAATTTTAATAGGCGGAATATTCCGATAATGAAACAGGAAGGGTTAAAATACAGAAAAATAAATTTATTTACTTTTTTGCAATAAATGGTATAGTGATGACTAATAAAATGAATATACTTTTATTTTTACTTTCTCTCTATCTTACAGGTAGAGAAAGTATGGTGATCGTCAAAAAAATTGAACTAGAGATTTTGATAAATCTTGACGTTTCATGACTCCCTGAATCCGAAAAAATGGTTTTTGAATTTCCGTCTGTCTGTCTGTCTGTCTGTACCTCCAACTAGAGCCTAAACTATTTTACCGATTGAGCTGAAACTTGATATCTAGGGTTTTCAGAGGGTTGCCCCGAGGGTTTTTGGAATTGGATATCTACCCCTAAAATTAAGGGTAGTTTACTGAAGGGAAAAAAAAGAAAAAGTCGATTTTCTCAAAATCGGCTCTAACGATTTTGATTAAATTTCATTTATGAACATTAATAAATATTCCAAACAAAATGGCTACTCTCAATATTTCGGCAAAATGGCTTTAAGGGCTCCGGTCTGAAGCGTAAATTAACATATTTTATAATAGCTCCGAAACTATTTGAGATTTGAAATTATTTAGCATTACAAATATGTATATATATTTATAATACAAATATTTTATTCAAAAAATATTTTTATAAAATCAATGATTTTCAATCTATACGCAATTATATATATATTTTTAACTTTTTGGACATTAAAGCTTAAGTATTGCGACAGTAAAAAAACTAACCTGAAATGTTGATGCATATCAACGTCTCATGACCGACCCCCCCCCACCCCCTCGAACCCTAAAAAATAGTCTTTGCGTCTATAAAAACTTAAAATTAAGGGTAGTTTACTGAAGGGCGAAAAGAGAAAAATTTGGTTCTCAAAATCTGCTCAAACGATTTTGATTAAAATTCGTATCTAGGCGTTGATTAAGATTATAAATAAACTGGCTTATTTTCATTTTACTATGAAATTGATTTTAAGGGTACTTTACAGAAGCGTTAATTTCCGTATCTCCTCTGCTATTTGAGAAACTAAACAACTTATCATTGCAAAATTGTAGGACTATTAGAAATAAAAAACTTTTATTTGACATATATTTTTATAAAAGCAACAGTTTCTGAGATATTTGCAAATATATTAATACAATTTTGTGAGATTTAGTTGTAAACATATACTACTTAAGTCTTAACGCAATAATTCTCCAATGCCATAGAGTAATTAAATATAAGTAAGTATCTAAAAAAAGTATGTTATTTTTCCTTAAAGCTCTTAGGAGAAATGTTTGCACAGCAATGATCTATGTCCATTTTAGACTCAATAGTCAATATTTACATTTTTTATTGGTCAAAATGTATAAATGAATAATTAAATATCAATGCGATGACTTGAAGATCTGCAACACCTTATAAAATGTTAAAATTTTAACCAGAAATCAAAATTTTAATACGAAGTGTTGACCCTTGTGGAAGACATTAAACTGTTTGAAATGCTCTTAGGTGGACAAAGATGCGCCTCTTTTCTATTTGATTATATAACATTTTATATTATTTAATGCGTGTTCTTATGTGGAGTGGTGATGATACAATGTACATTATTCCGTTCAGAAATCTTACGAGTTTATAGAAAGAGAGAGAAAGTCTGTGCGGTGCGCCGTACCATTTATTTTTAGATGTAAAATAAATTATATGCATAATTAACTTTTTATTATTTATCATAGTTACATAATGTATCTTTTATTAATCATAATTACAAAATATAACCATAATGCACCTTTTATTCCTAATCATAAGTTTAAAAAAAAATTGATCTAATTCTCTTGTAAATATGTTTTTTTATCACTAGATCTCAATTCCATGATTTAAACTTGTGAACCAACACATACAACCTTAGCATCTCAGAGAGAACCAACATATACCTGAATAAAATACCATAGCATCAAAGAGAGAACCATCATATTCCTGAATAAAATACCATAGAATCCCAGAGAGAAACAACATATACCTGAATAAAATACCATAGCATCCAGAGAGAACCAACATATACCTGAATAAAATACCATAGCATCCCAGAGAGAACCAACATATACCTTAATAAAATACCATAGCATCCCAGAGAGAACCAACATATTCCTGAATAAAATAACCATAGCATCCCAGAGAGAACCAACATATACCTGACTAAAATACCATAGCATCCCAGAGAGAACCAACATATACCTGAATAAAATACCATAGCATCCCAGAGAGAACCAGCATACACCTGAATAAAATACCATAGCACCAGAGAGAACAAACTTATACCTGAGTAAATTACATAGCAACCCAGAGAGAACAAACTTATACCTGAGTAAAATACCATAGCAACCCAGAGAGAACAAACTTATACCTGAGTAAAATACCATAGCAACCCAGAGAGAACAAACTTATACCTGAGTGAAATACCATAGCAACCCAGAGAGAACCAACATATACCTGAATAAAATACCATACCATCCCAGAGAGAACAAACTTATACCTGAGTAAAATACCATAGCAACCCAGAGAGAACAAACTTATACCTGAGTAAAATACCATAGCAACCCAGAGAGAACAAACTTATACCTGAGTTGAATACCATAGCAACCCAGAGAGAACCAACATATACCTGAATAAAATACCATAGCATCCCAGAGAGAACAAACTTATACCTGAGTAAAATACCATAGCAACCCAGTGAGAACAAAATTATACCTGAGTAAAATACCATAGCAACCCAGAGAGAAATAACAAATACCTGAATAAAATACCATAGCATCCCAGAGAGAACAAACTTATACCTGAGTAAAATACCATAGCAACCCAGAGAGAACAAACTTATACCTGAGTAAAATACCATAGCAACCCAGAGAGAACAAACTTATACCTTAGTAAAATACCATAGCAACCCAGAGAGAACCAACATATACCTGAATAAAATACCATAGCATCCCAGAGAGAACAAACTTATACCTGAATAAAATACCATAGCATCCCAGAGAGAAAAAACTTATACCTGAGTAAAATACCATAGCAACCCAGAGAGAACAAACTTATACCTGAGTAAAATACCATAGCAACCCAGAGAGAACAAAATTATACCTGAGTAAAATACCATAGCAACCCAGAGAGAAATAACAAATACCTGAATAAAATACCATAGCATCCCAGAGAGAACAAACCTATACCTGAGTAAAATACCATAGCAACCCAGAGAGAACCAACATATACCTGAATAAAATACCATTGCATCCCAGAGAGAACCAACATATACCTTAATAAAATACCATAGCATCCCAGAGAGAACAAACTTATACCTGAGTAAAATACCATAACAACCTGGAGAGAACCAAATCAAACCAGAGCAAGATACCATAGTATCCCATAGAAAACCAACATATACCTGAGTAAAATACCATAGCAACCCAGAGAGAACAAACATATACATGAATAAAATACCATAGCATCCCAGAGAGAACAAACTTATACCTGTGTAAAATACCATAGCAACCCAGAGAGAACAAACTTATACCTGAGTAAAATACCATAGCAACCCAGAGAGAACCAACATATACCTGAATAAAATACCATAGCACCCCAGTGAGAACCAACATATTCCTGAATAAAATACCATAGCATCCCAGAGAGAACCAACATATACCTGAATAAAATACCATAGCATCCCAGAGAGAACCAGCATACACCTGAATAAAATACCATAGCATCCCAAAGAGAACAAACTTATACCTGAGTAAAATACCATAGCATCCCAAAGAGAACCAACATATACCTGAATAAAATATCATAGCATCCCAGAGAGAACCAACATATACCTGAATAGAATACTATAGCATCCCAGGGAGAACCAACATAGACCTGAGTAAAATACCATAGCATCCCAGACAGAACCAGAGTAAAATACCATAGCATCCCAGACAGAACCAGAGTAAAATACCATAGCAACCCAGAGTGCCATTCCATGTCAAATGTTCCAAATTTTATCCACTCTTGGACCTGACCCTTTTAGATTTTAATAATTTTTGGCACAATTGCTATTCCTACAAAGACATTTAAAAATCTAAAATTTCATAATTTTTTCTTATTTAGTTTTTGAGATAAAAATTTTCAAAATTTCAAAAAAAGAGCGTTTTGAGCTTCACCATCCATCATATTTTATTTAATTTCTTCAGTTAGAAATAAGATATATAAATGAAATAAAAACTATTTTGTAGGGTTTTTATTGGGTTTTAAAATGATATTTTACATGCCCACATTAGGGCATTTTGAAAGTTCAAGGTTACCAACTCAAATTTTTTATTTTGAATTTTTCAAAATACATATATTTTAAATTTTTGAAAAAAATCACAATTTTTCATTCATATATCAAAGGTATGCATGCCAAATTTCAACATGGGATCTCAATGGGATCATATTTAAATTAATTTTTAATGATATTAGGGTCACCAAAATAATACCATGCTAGAGGCTCTCATAAACAATAAATCAAAATAGGCCTATATAATTTGTAAATTCACCAAAATGAATTTGTGTTTTGTAGCCTACATAGATTTCAATAAATTATTTTTAAAAAAGTAGCAATAAAATCTCACTAAAACCTACAAAACATTCATATGTTTTATAAATAGGCCTTTGGCATTTAAGATGGTAACAGATTCAACACAATTAAATACATACCACAAACAAGATAATACAAATATAAAACAATATAATATTTAAAAAAAACAGCTTACGTTTTATATTCTTGTGTAAAGGTCACTTTGAATGAATATTTTTCTTCAAAGCATTATTTGCAAATTCCATTTCTTCTTTAGTTAACGTGTATGTCCGGCCAGTTGCTGTTGTTGGTTCAACTTTTGTTAAAATTTGATTGACAGAAACAGAGAGTGTGTTGGGTCTTGTTGGGAAGAAAAAAGATGGTGCAGGCCCAGCCGGGTGGAGAAATGTTAATATTACTCCTTCACTTGGAAAATTTACAGTTAAATCATGAGACAGCCACCAATGGTTATCGTACTCACATGTAACAAATCCTGTTATTGCCTCCATTGCCTATCGCTTTGCACTTTCATTACCAGTTAAATAATATTTAAGTGTTTGATCACAAACTGAATACACTTTTGCTTCTACACAGTTTATTGATACAGGCATAAAACAATGTAGTTTTTGTGTTCCAGGAATAGGTTTTGTCTCAAGGAAACGTTTTTCAAGTAACTTATACTCATCACAATGTTCTTCATTTGTACAAAAAAAGAAATGAATGGATGGTATGTTTGATTGGCTCCAAGTAAATAATTGAAGTGGTGTCATGATTTGACCTTCATAAGGTCGTTGGAGACTTGCTCTAGCTACAAGTCTCTTTACAGTCCCTCCTAGATCATCACAGACTCCTTTACCATGAGCTGTTGCGTAGAAATGCCACTCTGCACTTAATCCAATATCTTCATTGTGATGGCATAGATTAGAAAAGTTTTTCTTGTTTTTGAATTGGGCAGCAGAGCCATAATAAAAGTAATAGACCTTTGCTAAAGATGGAATGATATCTGAACGTAGGTATGCAATGAGCTTTTTCTGAAATAAATGCACTGCTATTGTGTCATGCTTGAGATTCTCTGAAATAAATACAAAACTTTTAAACTTTAGTCCTTCAGAATCTTTGAAGTAGACTGCAGCAAGAAAGAGTGTAACTTGATCATTATTCCAATGATATGATTGAGCTTCGTCTTGGAGTACAAAAGAATAATTTTCTGCAAAATCAAAGGATATAACAGCTTCATTCTCTTTTATATTCTCTTTCAAATAAGAAAAATGGGTTAATTGTTTTTTAGCTATAAATGAGTGTTTTTACTTTCTCTCTATCTTACAGGTGATCGTCAAAAAAATCGAACTCGAGATTTTGATGAATCTTGACGTTTCATGACTCCCTGAATCCGAAAAAGTGGTTTTTGAATTTCCGTCTGTCTGTCTGTCTGTCTGTCTGTACCTCCAACTAGAGCCTAAACTATTTTACCGATTGAGCTGAAACTTGATATCTAGGGTTTTCAGAGGGTTGCCCCGAGGGGTTTTTGGAATTGGACATCTACCCCTAAAATTAAGGGTAGTTTACTGAAGGGAAAAAAAAGAAAAAGTCAATTTTCTCAAAATCGGCTCTAACGATTTTGATTAAATTTCATTTATGAACATTAATAAATATTCCAAACAAGATGGCTACTCTCAATATTTCGGCAAAATGGCTTTAAGGGCTCCGGTCTGAAGCGTAAATTAACATATTTTATAATAGCTCCGAAACTATTTGAGATTTGAAATTATTTAGCATTACAAATATGTATATATATTTATAATACAGATATTTTATCCGAAAAATATTTTTATAAAATCAATGATTTTCAATCTATACGCAATTATATATATATTTTTAACTTTTTGGACATTAAAGCTTAAGTATTGCGACAGTAAAAAAAACTAACCTGAAATGTTGATGGATGTCAACGTCTCATGACCCCCCGAACCCTAAAAAATAGTCTTTGCAATGCCGTCTGTCTGTTTGTCTATTAAAACTTAAAATTAAGGGTAGTTTACTGAAGGGCAAGAAGAGAAAAAGTCGATTTTCTCAAAATCGGCTATAACGATTTTGATTAAATTTCATTTATAAACATTATTAAATATTCCAAACAAAATGGCTACCCTCAATATTTCGGCAAAATGGATTTAAGGGCTCCGATCAAACGCGTTAATTAACATTTTTTATAATAGCTCCGAAACTATTTGAGGTATGAAATTATTTAGCATTACAAATATGTATATATATTTATAATACAAATATTTTATCCGAAACATATTTTTATAAAATCAATAACTTTCAATCTATACGCAATTATATGATTTTTTTAACTTTTTGGACATTAAAGTTTAAGTATTGCGACCGTAAAAAAAACTAACCTGAAATGTTTATGGATGTCGACGTCTCATGACCGACCCCCCCCCCCCACCCCCCCGAACCCTAAAAAATAGTCTTTGCGTCTATAAAAACTTAAAATTAAGGGTAGTTTACTGAAGGGCGAAAAGAGAAAAATTTGGTTCTCAAAATCTGCTCAAAGGATTTTGATTAAAATTCGTATCTAGGCGTCGATTAAGATTATAAATAAACTGGCTTATTTTCATTTTACTATGAAATTGATTTTAAGGGTACTTTACAGAAGCGTTAATTTCCGTATCTCCTCAGCTATTAGAGAAACTAAACAACTTATCATTGCAAAATTGTAGGACTATTAGAAATAAAAAACTTTTATTTGACATATATTTTTATAAAAGCAACAGTTTCTGAGATATTTGCAAATATATTAATACAATTTTGTGAGATTTAGTTGTAAACATATACTACTTAAGTCTTAACGCAATAATTCTCCAATGCCATAGAGTAATTAAATATAAGTAAGTATCTAAAAAAGTATGTTATTTTTCCTTAAAGCTCTTAGGAGAAATGTTTGCACAGCAATGATCTATGTCCATTTTAGACTCAATGGTCAATATTTACATTTTTTATTGGTCAAAATGTATAAATGAATAATTAAATATCAATGCGATGACTTGAAGATCTGCAACACCTTATAAAATGTTAAAATTTTAACCAGAAATCAAAATTTTAATACGAAGTGTTGACCCTTGTGGAAGACATTAAACTGTTTAAAATGCTCTTAGGTGTGGACAAAGATGCGCCTCTTTTCTCATTGATTCTATATCATTGTATATTATTTTATGCGTGTTCTTATGTGGAGTGGTGATGATACAATGTACATTATTCCGTTCAGAAATCTTACGAGTTTATAGAAAGAGAGAGAAAATCTGTGCGGTGCGCCGTACCATTTATTTTCCTGGCTTAAGACGACTTATTTCATTGTAAAAATGTTCTACTTTTAGAATAACTGACTGATGTAACACTTTACCATGCTTTGGATTAGGCGAAGATAAAATCCCCTGTTCTTTAACCAGATTTTACTTTCTCTTTATCTTACAGGTAGAGAAAGTATGGTGATCGTCAAAAAAATCGAACTCGAGATTTTGATGAATCTTGACGTTTCATGACTCCCTGAATCCAAATAAATGGTACGGCACACCGCACAGACTTTCTCTCTCTTTCTATAAACTCGTAAGATTTCTGAACGGAATAATGTACATTGTATCATCACCACTCCACATAAGAACACGCATAAAATAATATACAATGATATAGAATCAATGAGAAAAGAGGCGCAACTTTGTCCACCTAAGAGCATTTCAAACAGTTTAATGTCTTCCACAAGGGTCAACACTTCGTATTAAAATTTCGATTTCTGGTTAAAATTTTAACATTTTATAAGGTGTTGCAGATCTTCAAGTCATCGCATTGATATTTAATTATTCATTTATACATTTTGACCAATAAAAAATGTAATTATTGACTATTGAGTCTAAAATGGAGATAGATCATTGCTATGCAAACATTTATCCTAAGATATTTAAGGAACAATAACATATCTTTTTAGATACTTATATTTAATTACTCTATGGCATTGGAGAATGATTGCGTTAAGACTTAAGTAGTATATGTTTACAACTAAAGCTCACAAAATTGTATTAATATATTTGCAAATATCTCAGAAACTGTTGCTTTTATAAAAATATATGTCAAATAAAAGTTTTTTATTTCTAATAGTCCTGCAATTTTGCAATGATAAGTTGTTTAGTTTCTCCAATAGTTGTGGAGATACGGAAATTAACGCTTCTGTAAGGTACCCTAAAAATTATTTTCATAGGAAAATGAAAATAGACAGTTTATTTATAATTTTAATCAACGCCTAGATACGTATTTTTAATCAAAATCGTTTAAGCAGATTTTGAGAAAACCAAATTTTTCTCTTTTCGCCCTTCAGTAAACTACCCTTAATTTTAAGTTTTTATAGACACACAGACAGACGGCATTGCAAAGACTATTTTTTAGGGTTCGGGGAGTCATGAAACGTCGACATCCATAAACATGTCAGGTTAGTTTTTTTTTACGGTCGCAATACTTAAACTTTAATGTCCAAAAAGTTAAAAAAATTCATATAATTGCGTATAGATTGAAAGTTATTGATTTTATTAAAATATGTTTCGGATAAAATATCTGTATTATAAATATATATACATATTTGTGATGCTAAGTAATTTCATATCTCAAATAGTTTCTGAGCTATTTAGAAAAATGTTAATTGATGCATCAGACCGGAGCCCTTAAAGCCATTTTGCCGAAGTATTGAGGGTAGCCATTTTGTTTGGAATATTTATTAATGTTTATAAATGAAATTTAATCAAAATCGTTGTAGCCGATTTTGAGAAAATCGACTTTTTCTCTTTTTGCCCTTCAGTAAACTACCCTTAATTTAAAGTTTTAATAGACACACAGACAGACGGCATTGCAAAGACTATTTTTTAGGGTTCGGGGGCTCATGAGACGTCGAAAACCATCAACATTTCAGGTTAGTTTTTTTTACGGTCGCAATACTTAAACTTTAATGTCCAAAAAGCTAAAAATATATATAAAATTGCGTATAGATTAAAAATTATTGATTTTATAAAAATATGTTTCCAATAAAATATTTGTATTATAAATATATATACATATTTGTAATGCTAAGTAATTTCATATCTCAAATAGTTTCGGAGCTATCATAAAAAATGTTAATTTATGCGTCAGACCGGAGCACTTAAAGCCATTTTGCCGAAATATTGAGAGTAGCCATTTTGTTTGGAATATTTATTAATGTTCATAAATGAAATTTAATCAAAATCGTTAGAGCCGATTTTGAGAAAATCGACTTTTTCTCTTTTCTCCCTTCAGTAAACTACCCTTAATTTTAGGGGTAGATGTCCAATTCCAAAAACCCCTCGGGGCAACCCTTTGAAAACCCTAGATATCAAGTTTCAGCTCAATCGGTAAAATAGTTTAGGCTCTAGTTGGAGGTAAAGACAGACAGACAGACAGACGGAAATTCAAAAACCACTTTTTCGGATTCAGGAAGTCATGAAACGTCAAAATTCATCAAAATCTCGAGTTCGATTTTTTTGACGATCAACATACTTTCTCTGCCTGTAAGATAGAGAGAATGTAAAATTTGTTTTTTGAATTTCCGTCTGTCTGTCTGTCTGTCTGTACCTCCAACTAGAGCCTAAACTATTTTACCGTTTGAGCTAAAACTTGATTTCTAGGGTTTTCATAGGGTTGCCCCGTGGGTTTTTTGGAATTGGATATATACCCCTAAAATTAGGGGTAGTTTACTGAAGGGAAAAAGAGAAAAACCGATTTTCTCAAAATCGGCTCTAACGATTTAGATTAAATTTCATTTATGAACATTAATAAATATTCCAAACAAAATGGCTACTCTCAATATTTCGGCAAAATGGCTTTAAGGGCTCCGGTCTGATGCGTAAATTAACATTTTTTATAATAGCTCCGAAACTATTTTAGATATGAAATTACTTAGCATTACAAATATGTATATGTATCTATAATACAAATATTTTATTCGAAACATATTTTTATAAAATCAATAATTTTCAATCTATACTCAATTATATATATATTTTTAACTTTTTAGACATTAAAGTGTAAGTATTGCGACCGTAAAAAAAACTAACCTGAAATGTTGATGGATGTCGACGTCTCATGACCCCTCGAACCCTAAAAAATAGTATTTGCAATGCCGTTTGTCTTTGTGTCTATAAAAACTTAAAATTAAGGGTAGTTTACTGAAGGGCGAAAAGAGAAAAAATTGTTTTTTTCAAAATCTGTTCAAACGATTTTGATTAAAATTCTTATCTAGGCGTTGATTAAGATTATAAATAAACTGGCTATTTTCATTTTCTTAAGAAAATGATTTTTAGGGTACTTTACAGAAGCGTTAATTTCCGTATCTCCACAAATATTTGAGAAACTAAACAACTTATAATTGCAAAATTATAGGACTATTAGTAATAAAAAACTTTTAATTGACATATATTTTTATAAAAGCAACAGTTTCTGAGATATTTGCAAATATATTAATACAATTTTGTGAGCTTTAGTTGTAAACATATACTACTTAAGTCTTTACGCAATAATTCTCTAATGCCATAGAGTAATTAAATATAAGTAAGTATCTAAAAAATGTATGTTATTTTTCCTTAAAGCTCTTAGGAGATATGTTTGCACAGCAATGATCTAAGTAATGCATCTAGAAATCATTTGGAGGTTTATTTAAGGCAATCTTTTAGTTTAATATTCAATATTGTTGGAGAAATATTTCAAATTTTTTAAAATTAGTAATCTGTGAACCATCTTTGATTTGGGGGCTAAAGACAAAATCAAAAATTTAATAAAATCCATCAAACCATCTCAGCTCTATCCCTTAGGGTGGACAGACAGACAGAATTGTAAAATCCACTTTTTTGGGTTTGAAATCACATAAAACATAGATTCAGCATAATCTTGAAGCCGAAAATGTTCATGATCATTTGATCACAATACTGTTTTTATTCTTAATAAAGTCAAAAGCCACTGCGTTTTACTACACTTAAGGATTAAGGAAGAGTAAGGTAGAATTCTCCTGGAAATTTTCGCGCATTTGCGTGGAAGAAAAGTGGGAAACCATTTAGGAAAAACACCCTCATACACCCAACTGATATTCGAACACCAACCTCACCAGCACCAGAAAACCAGGCTGAATGAGCTTGACACGAGTCCACAGGGGGACGCGGCAGTTGGCCTAAAAGGCATTTGGCCTAAAGGCATTTGGCCTAAAAATGAAACCAAAAGTCATTTGGCCTAAAGGCATTTGGCCTAAAAGGCATTTGGCCTAAAGGCGTTTGGCCTAAAGTCGTTTAGCCTAAAGGCGTTTGGCCTAAAGGCGTTTGGCCTAAAGTCGTTTGGCCTAAAGACATTTGGCCTAAAAGGCATTTGGCCTAAAGGCGTTTGGCCTAAAAGCATTTGGCCTAAAATGTAAATTTAAAACCTTCGGCTATCTTCGGAAAGTAAAAAGTACTGTTAGTTGTTTCATCTGAATATAGATAGCACAACTGATGCAAGGTAGTTACAATATTTCTAAAAACATTGACACTATCCTACATACAACTAGATCAGTTCACAAAACACAATATCACCTTTTTTATGTATAGATTTCTGATATTATTTCCTTGTTAATATATCTCACGGTCATAAAGTTAATGAAACACAATAAGAAAACACCATTCTCGGGGACTTTTGACAACTTATTTCGAAAGGCAAAATGAAAGTAGAAGCCAATATTAATAATTAATATATATAATAGTGACGCATTAAATAAATTTTGCCAGTAAATATGTAGACGTCAAACGGAGATCATAATTTGTTTACGTGGCCCAATTGTAATGAGCCCGTATATACACGTGTTTGTATATATATATATATGTTGTAATGATATGGAATTATACATCTAAATAATTTATTATTCACATCTATATTCAAAATTATGATATTATAAATACGAGCGGGTAGTAAGATTTATTTGTGTTAAGTTGCAAGGTATGGCGACATCTTTCTACGCCTCTGTTTGAAAGGCGAACTCAGTTTTGTAGACAGAGACGCACCTGGATGACCACACCTTTCTTTCTTTTGGGAAGTTTCGAGAAGGAGATGTCACTAGATATAACTACTTCAAAGTACGCATCTCTTCACTTGCAATCCTGACGAGGAGCCGTGTGGGTTGGGTCTATGATAAATTTCACGTGCCGGGAATTAACATACACATAATACAATAGTCGGGTTTTTAAATTAATATTTACAACGTGTGAAATATCTAGCAAAAACTGTTTATCTACTTAAAATAAAAAAAACTATAAAAGACCAGAACTTTTAATTTATAAAATAAGACATTATCCCCTTTTGATTACCATAATACAGGATAGCAAACTTGGACCCAAGTCAATCATCATATCAAATATCACCCTAATGGTGGCGAACGAACATTAATATATCAGGCTAACTTTTATACGTTACAATAATGGCTTCCCAACATGGAGGGCCTGATAAACTGAAATAATAAAATTAAATCCAGTTCACAACCCGAGAAAGTGAGTGCTCAAAGAACAGTGAAAGTGCCGCAAACAACTTAAGTGCTTTATTACAAAAAAAAAACAAAAAACAAGTGACTTAAGAAGTAGAAGAAGCTCCAAACCAGGTGATTTTGGAAGAAGAAGCTCCAAACCAGGTGACTTCAGAGGGAAGAGTTCAAAACCCGGTAGATTCTGAATAAGGTCCAAAGCTTCTAGACTTCAGGTGGGGTACGCAAGGAAAATCTCACGTAAGTCATCAACAGCAAAACTTCATTAAATATGGAAGAGACAAACAGTAGTAGCAGTGAGGATAATCCTCCCCTAAAGCAATATTCCCAACCAATGGTAGAAGACCATTCTTGTTTAGAACTATCTGATCAGGAACAAAGTGAACAACATGAGAAAGTAGTTGAACCAATAGTTCATAAAGAAGAAGACTTAAGGGGGGTGGAAAATGTTTCAAAGGTAGGAGGTGTAGCTCAACAAACATCAGCAAATGACCTAAATGCAATATTAATGCAGTTAGTGCAGCAAATGAAAGAGGGTAGTGAAAAGAGTGAAAAGTTAAGTCAGCAAATTAAAGAGAGTAGTGAAAAGAGTGAAATGTTAAATCAGAAAATAAATGACAGGTTCGATAAAACTAGCCAGGAGCTACAAAAAACTAGACAGGAGCTACAAAAAGAATAGCCGGGAGTTAAAAGAAATCAAAGAAAAGAATCAGAATTTAAATACAAAGTTTGATGAAAAATTTAAGGGTGTAAATGAACAATTCAACAGGTTAGAACAAGAATTGCAGGGTAAATTTCAAGAAGTATAAAACTACTTTGACAAAAAATTACAGAGAATACAACAGACTGAAAGTGACCAAACGCAGGTAAGGGACGAACTACAGACGCTTAGGGAAGACTGTAATAAGTCAGAAAAACAGACGAATGAGCATATAAAAAAAACTTTAAAATGCAAAGGAAAACTTTAAGCTTAAACAGGACGTTTTAAATTCCGAAGGAAAAACTACTCAGGAAATTTGCGATAAAAATAAAAATGAAATTCTAGAACAGGTACACCATTTAACAGAACGATTTGCGACTGTTGAAAAAGAACAACAAAAATGTAGTGATAGCCTTAAATTCCAAAATGATTTCTCTGATGGACACACAGTACCAGATGTTTACTTACAGGAAATAGTTGACCAGCAATTGGACAAATTTAAGGACAACTTGACTGAAACTGTGGACAAGACGTTACAAACAGTCGAACAAATGCGACAACAACTAGAACAGGCTAAGTCAAAATATGACGAAGTAGTGGAAAAAGGGACGCTAATTACTGCTGGTGCCTTGGTATTACCTAGTACAAGCATCCAGAATCAATTAATGGACTATGTACCCACCTTCAGTGGAAATAATGTTAGGGTGTATGCTGTACAGTTTTTGAAAAAGATGGATAGACTTTTTGAAAATAGTAAACTCACCAAAGCACAAAAAATAGCATTTTTTAATTCAAAGTTAGTAGGTGAACCTGAAGTGTGGATGAATAGTCACGAGGCTGACTATACATCCTATGAAGCAATAAAGATAAACTTTCGTAAAAGATTTTGGTCCGTGTATAAGCAGGACAAGTTAGTAAATGATATTTTTACCATTGATCTCTATAGTATAACTGGATGGACATCTGTGGCTGAAATTTTCGAGCTGTCGTCTGCATACCATTGTGTAAGAGAGAAATAAACTTTCGGGTATCTCTTTCTTTCTTTTACCAATACAAGGCAATGTGTCATTTTGACATAGTTCATTAATCTGATTGAATATATGAGAAAAATCCATGTGTAAGTGGTTAAATTAAATAAATATGTTAGTTAAAGCTTTGAAGAGCATATAAAAGTTCAAAACTGGTTAGTTTTTTCTTTAAATAAGTTGATGTAGCCTAATATGTAAGATGATTTTTGAAGTAAGCTTACTTGTAAGGCTTTATCTCGTACCAGAATCCTACCCTATAGTTGTGTTTAGTTAGGATAAAAGACCTTACAGAAGGAAATTTCTACTTCTGTTCTAAATTGCCGTTCATCCTACCAAAATATTATATATATGATATTATTTTGGTACGAAATAAAGCCTTACAGATTGGGATTATTACTAAAATCAGGGTTTAGTAGATAATTTAATTCCTACAAGCCTATAACCTAAATTATCATTTGAACGTAAGACTTCTACACAAAGTGTGTCATTCAAACAAATGTAATACAGTTTTTAGCTGACTTGTTTCATTATAGTTATCGAAATTTCAACATAATATGGTTTCTGAAAGATATGAGCCAACTTATAGAAAAACAGGTATTATTAAAATAATACTTTCCACAAGCCTATAACCTAAGTGATAGTTTGAATGCATGGCAACTATTCAAATTTTGTCATTCAAACAAATGTAATCAAGTTTTAAGATACCTTGTTCATTATATTTATAGAACTTTCAATATAATATGGTTTCTGAAACCAATATACAAGCTAATAATCAACTTTAAATATAAGTGTAGTCGTGCCAGACTGTAAACAACATTGATGATAAATACATAGAAATGGGAATATCTAAGGTTTTATTCATATCTGTACAGTATTACATGTAAAACTGGATTGTATATCCTTTAATGTAAATGTTTCTTCAGGAAAGTGTGGTATAATACTTCACTATTTTCAAACAATAACACTTTTATTCATCAGAGACATGTTTTCGCATAAGAACATTTAAAGAAACAGTTAAATCTGTCCCCCCCCCCCCCCCCCTCTGTGTAGCAGATGATACACTTGAGCGTCAAGCTTTTGTCCTTGGAATGTGCATGTGTGTGTCCATCCAGTTATATCATAGAGATCAATGATTTTTACAGGCCGGTATGATCCACATAAAGGGCCTATATGTGAATATTAGAGAATAGAGAAATTATGATTGGGGAGGAGAAGGGAAAATTTTCAAAAACCAATAGAAACAATTACTAACAGAACAATTTATTTGATAAGCTGAGGTGCTTACTAGAGTGATTCTTTCAAATTAATTCAAGTTTAATTAGTAAATTTAAACTATTTATTTTGGTGTTCATTTCAACAATGTCTCCGCGTAAGCGAGCAAATATTGATGCAAAGACTGCACATATATATAATTGATTTTACTTCTTATAGGTAGTAGTTAATTTGTGGCTTCATCAACATACAAAGTTCTCACCTCACACGTGTCTAAAATTGTATTTTTGGTAGTTTAGATCAGGGTTGCTCAAACTGCGAGGCGTGAGGGGATTTCCAATGAGGTGTGAACCAATTTTTCACTTCCTTCGACTTGCTAAATTATGATTGACTAAAAAATTAATATTCTGTTTGGCTTTTGAAGCAATAAAATTAATTAATATATTACAAATCTTTACTATTCTTAATAAACTTCTACAAAGCTCTTATCAGAAAATAACGAAATAAATTAAATAATAAATGTCTCATTTTTGTATTTTAACGTAAAAAAGTTATCTTATTCTAAGAAAGAGAGTTTTAACAATTACTTTAAATGTTCATGTAAGGCTTAAGAGCATAGAGTTTGAGAAAACCTGGTTTAGATGATTTGCTATAAATAAGATAATTTAGCCAACTTAAATGTGAGCGAAGCCGTGGGCAAACTCGAGTAAGTTAATATGATTATAAAAAAAAGAATGATTTATTAATTCATTTAGCAAAATTAATAAACAAATATACTTTGGCACTTAAAAAAATTCAAAATAAAACAAAATCATTAAAATGGTGTGACCACATGTATGTGCTAATTAAAATTGAAAACGGTACGTGTACAAAACTTTTTATTTCTGGTACAAAACGGTACAAAAACTAGTATAAAACCTTGGCAATGTAAAAAGTTCAACATATACAAAAGTGGTACTACAGGTTAA
Organism: Timema podura; assembly: GCA_033556935.1. Lineage (NCBI taxonomy): Eukaryota > Metazoa > Arthropoda > Insecta > Phasmatodea > Timematidae > Timema > Timema podura. The sequence goes on from JAVRXN010000010.1 coordinate 9,943,265, forward strand.
TGGACGTGCTGCTATACCTTGGGAAGTAGTAAATTGAGAAAAGACTTACGTATTTTGAAACGGTAGTATATACTAGTTAACTAAACACTACACACCTCGCCATCTATTAGCATCACTACAAATCATAACGAATGTTTCCGGAGACAGCAAAACACATTTTAATAAATGGTCTAAAAATTAAATTTACAAAAAGTCATTTGGCCTAAAGGCGTTTGGCCTAAAGGCTTTTGGCCTAAAGGCATTTGGCCTAAAAGGCATTTGGCCTAAAGTCATTTGGCCTAAAAGCATTTGGCCTAAAGGCATTTGGCCTAAAAGGCATTTGGCCTAAAGGCATTTGGCCTAAAGGCATTTAGCCTACACTTTAGGCCAAATGCCTTTAGGCCAAATGACGGGTACCCGTCCACAGATGCTTATTTACATGAATGGGGTCACATCTCTCTTCAAAAAAACAAATAGAAAGCCATTCTAGTGCACTAAAATAGGGTATAGTTTGGATGAACATTGTCTGAAAACATCGATGTTTTAGAACCGAAAACCTCGGTAATATTTTTCAAACCAAATGAAACTTTAACTGAAGTGTATTTATAATAAATGAATATGAAACTCATATATCAATTCAAGAAATTGTATTAAAACTAATAATAAAAAAAAATACCATTTTTAAAACAAACACATTAACATATCGCTGTCTCAGACATCGCTACAAAACATTGATGGTTGAAAATCATCTATGAGGAAAACATCGAACCTTCAACATCTATTTTCATTGTATATCCCTGCTGGACTGTACTATAAGCATGTCCCGTTTCCCGTGTCAGGTTGATCCCACCAGTGATCTCGCTGTAGCTGAGCCAACTCTTTAGGTAAAAGGCTACACTAGTTAATGTAGTAATAAAACTATTGATCGAATTTACCATTTTTATGAGTAGTTTTTTTTAGCACCGCATCTACAACCTGTACGGGCTATGCACCTATGTAGACCTACTAAATTACTCTAATGTGTGTGAGGGAGAGTGGAAAGTCATTTAGGATAAACCACGCTCACTACACCTGACCGGAATCGAGACTCGACCTCACCACCTTGGCAGTCTAATTTATTGCTAGAATGGTGCCTTAAACGATGCAGTCAATGAAGCGGGTATTAATAGTTAAAAGTATTTTCATCAATTCTTGTAAAATGTGTTCGATAATTAAAACCTTAAAGTAAAAAATATATAATTAAAGTAAATTTTTGTTAAATGTGTAAGGTACCTACAAAAAAGAATAAATGCAACATTTAAACTATTAGCATCCAGAGTGGTTTTAACATTCGAAGTTGGAACTCAAGAAGCTTATCTGCACTTGAGATCAAGCTATTTCTGTCTTTTCTTCCTTTACTTGGGGGAGATAATGACTCATAAATACCTGGCTGGCTACCTTCCTCACTTCACTCGGACAAAGGGGGAGAGTTTGGGAATGATTGACACTCAAGGACCCCCACCTAAACAGTTTTTACTCCTTCCCTAGCAGTTTACAGAATTTAGGCTCCACCTCCCGAGATGATATTTTTTTCTTCATAACCTTCAACTTTGAGTTCATCATGTCGTGAAATGGGGTCTTAAGGGGGGGGGGGGGCACTCTATAGGGGACCTCTTAAAACAGAGGAAAAATGAAACAGAAATTCAAAAACAAATACAGTCAAACTTGGTTATAACGACCTCGGCTATTCCATCAACTCAGGCGTAGCATCATTTTTTCAGCAGTCTGGTCAAACTGTCATCTATTAACGTATAATAACCTCTGTTTTAGCGTCACTACCACTCAGTTGTAGCGTCATAAACTTCTTGGATATTTTACTTTAAATTATATTTTAATATACGTACAGGGGCATTGCACCGGGGGGAGGGGGTTGGGGTTGGGGGTGTCACCCCCCCAATGTTGGTTAAAAGCTTGAAAGTTGGGAATCTTGTGAGATTTGAGATCTGGAGTTGGGAAACTATAGGCTTTTTCTGTACCCCATTACTTTCTATTATGTAAGTCCTTCACATTCTTGTACAGACAAATCTAAAATTTCCCAACTTTTGATCCCTACTCTACAAAAAATTCCCAACTTCAAAAATCATCAAACATTTAAAGGAGATTCCTTCTGTAGTAAATTGTAGAAAGCTTAGTTAATCAAGTAGTCTAGTAGCACCGTTTTCAGTAGGCAGAGACAACAACCAGTCAGTGTATGCCGAATATGGTATGGAAACGAATCATAAGGGAACATGAGCTGCCCAGTAGAAAAATTTCACCCCTCCAGCAATGTTCGAAGTGGCAGCATTGTCAGCCAATTTTTTTTTATTGTTTAGTGGTTTTATTTGTGACTTTCGTGGCCAAGTGCGCCCTCGGAATTTTTCTCCAGGGGAGGGGGAAAATTGGGGGGTATAGCATATCCCCCAGCACGGCGGAGGGTTCGGGGGTCCTCCCCTGAGATAATTTATTAAATTGAAACCTCAAAAGACGCTTTTTAAGACAATCCTTGTCTCTTGAAAATAAGATACAGCATAAGAAGAATGTTTCAAACTAAAAATATTTATGCAAACTCAGAATCTCAGGGGGGACAATTGCACCCCTGTGGGTGCCCCTGTTTGTGTCACAGTTTTATTATACAGATTTTCATATGTTGTACAGCCAATGCCTTAATTAGGGCTTTATTAAATTTTTAAGGTATAAATGCAGTGAGTGTTATGCAACATTTTATTGTTTTCTTATCGAAAGCTCTGACTGATGAAATGAGGACATTGAGGTTACTGTTAATATTTGACTTCTGAAATACACACTAATTTTCCTAACAATTATCTATACTAGTTTGAATTGAACACTGATGTATCATATTTAATTGTTTATTAAAATAGGCTTTCATGAAAGCAATTTAAATAGGCTCAAAGAAACAATGAAGGAAGAGGAGTAGTTTAGGGCTATGTTACATTGTTACAGCTCTTATAATTTTTCATTTGATTAAGTAGACTACATTAAACAAAAATTAAGTTTTTTTCACCCTTTAACATTTTCACACTTGGGATAAATTTTTTAATTCATTATTTAGTGTTCAATTTGCATGAAATTTCGTGTTAACCATATTGTTTAGAGTGCTTATTTCTAATTTGCTATCAGTTATTTCATACAATGTCAAGGGAAGCCCCTTACCCTCACACGCTAAATTACCAAATGTTATGAATAGTTTATTCACGTACCAGTATTGACATTTTAGGCAACTTCCATGAGATTATGAAGCAGGACATTGGTAGAAAGGTATCAAAATACTGTTGAAATATCGATAAATTCAATTTTTTATTTCTTTATTTTACAGCTGAAAATGTTAATTTTTTTATAAAGTGACACACGAGTTCTACAGCTCAGGGAACTTACTAGTTAAATATTGCTTTGAAGTGTGTAGTAATAAAGCAGCGGCTTCCAACCTGGGGTCACAGCTTATTTTGGGTGGGGTCACAATATAGAGTTCTTAATTTTATATTTACTTTTTCAAGGATTTTAGTGATTATAGGAAGATGCAAAATTCTAAATATCCCTCTAAGCAAATAAGGGTACATTTCCTCTAAATTTTACCCATACCACTGGTGTAGTTAACTGTAGATAGTCCGGGCTGGTAGTAATACACAATAAAGAAAAAAATAAAAAACTAGGATATGAACGCTATTAAGTTATCAAAGGGTGTTGATGGCCGCAGAGAGAAAAGGTGTGGTCATAAACTACAAAATGTTGGAAACCGCTGTAATAAAGTCAGTTAATTTTTTTAATCTAAAAATACACAATTTGAATGATATCTGCAAATCTAAATAAATATATTTAAGCTCAATTGGATATTTAGCTCAGATGCAGGTAAACTGAAATAAATAATAGTTCAAGTTATTTACTTATGCACCAAAAAAGCCCTGTAGCTTTAAAAATCCAGGATCAACAAATAAATTTACAAAAACAGTTGAATAAAAAATCGGTTCAAGGCTTGATTATTATTTATTTATTTATTTTGCACCGCGTCTTACTACCCGTTCGGGTTATACGCTTAAGTACTAATTATGCTAATTGATTAGGAATTGGTAAGGTTGAATTTAGAGGAAGTGAACCCGCATTTGCGTGGAGGGAGAGTGGAAAACCATTTAGGAAAAACCACTCCCAGTTAACCCGACCGAGATTCGAACCTCGATCTCCCCGTCCTCGGCAATCGGTCTCAACACGACTAGCGCGTTAGCCAACTACGCCACCGAGGCTGGTTGCTTGATTATTATCACCCCAGGTTTAAAAAAAAAAGTTCTGGAGCTCCTGCCCCCTCCTCCCAGCCACCACCCCCGATCTCATCATTGCCTTTGTACTCTCCTTTGCCACTTGGGCATTTTTTTTTTTAATTTTGAAATGCTTAGAGTTGGGAAAAACACTGGTTCACCGCCCCCCCCCCCAATATATTTCGTGTAACGCCCCTGTATACATGTATGTAAAAACTGAATAAAATGGTCACTTCCTACAGAGGTATATTTTATAGCAAGCTGGGAGTGTACTAGTCATACCGTGCGCTGGTCTAATAATAGAATGAATGGCAAAACAAAGTCAGGGAGAGGGTTGCGGGAATCATGGGTGCTTCAAGGTCAACATAAGAGAGGACTAACCTCCTTCATTGTCACTGAGCTGGCTGGAACTGTCTCGTGTCGCGCGTCTAAGCGCAAAGCCAAGGTGTTTTTTCATGTTTTATAAGCTCAACTTTAGTTTTGGTGGTTATTGTGTAGTCATTTGGTAGTAATTATACATAGGCCTACATTTTTTTATAGTCATGGCAAATTGTAGCACAGAAAGAAGAGTTATGTCTATGAAATTTGTGAAATGGCCTTCCTTCTGTTCTGTTGGGTATCTCTTTTATAACGTCACTCTGATGTAACGTCAAAATTTGTTTGGGCCCTTCGATGACGCTATAACCAAGTTCAACTGTATCTATGAGCTAGCCTATTGAACACCAGAAAATAAAACATTTTTAGGTTCATAAATTAACTGGGTGAATATAATTAGAAATATTCTGAGGTAAGAGATTACTTTAGACGGATGTGAATAATATGAGACGGGGGCATCCACACTTTGAATACTGCAATGTGGCGGCAGAAAGGGTGTATTAAGAGACAAGACTGCCAGCAGCATGCAGCAGAAAGGGTGGAGTGAGAGTTAAGACCACCAAGTCACAGTCAGCATTTATGACCGCCCGTCTTTTCTTCTAGACCTGCTGACTTGGTGTTTCACACACAATGACATTGCTTCAGGTTATCTAGGGCAGTGGGACTGACAGATTGACTCGGTCATTTGGTAAAGTAGTCAGTAGATAACGTGATATCGGTGCGGGAGTGCATGTACCAGTTTTGAAAATCTAGCTATATTACAAATAATTTGTTCTGTTTTACAATATATGTAATTAAATACTTAATTTTCTCAAGATATTACAGTGTGACTGTGATTAGTATTAAAGTAATAATAACTAAACAAACTTTCAATTTTTCTCTTTAGTAAATATAATTTAATAATGAAGTGTATTTTTGAGAGTGGGGCTAGTTAAAGGAGAAAGGCTTAGGCATTTCAGAAACAATCTGCTCTGTTATCAAAATTGACTAACTATTTTGCGAAACAAGAAAGTGATATGAGTGCATGTGAAATGTGAAAGTGTAAAATGTTATTAATGCTACTGTTGGTGCTGGAAATATAGACGAGAATCACAGTGAAGAAATACACACTTGTATAGAAGCTAGCAAATATAATGATGACGCAAAGGCACAAACTACCGAATTTGAAGTAGCCTATCTTTGGATTCGTCACTTCCCTCCAACGATCAAACTCTAATAATAGAAAAAAAAAAACTGAAATATCAGTCTCCGAGGAACCAAATAGTAATTTTTCCAATGATTTGGGTCATTGGGGGTCAATAAATGATCAAGATCAAGAATATTTGGTGCTTAAAGGTCCCTCAACTCGTTAAAATAAAGATTCAAACTTTAGAAACTTCACACATTCCTACACATAGAAAAACCAAACAAAAAAAACTAACATTAGGCAAGTGCAGTGGACATATCCTAATTCAGAAATATTTTTCTGTACCTATATTTTTATCAATGATAACAATTGTATTGGAGAACGTTTGTTTCCAAAATTGAAAAAATTCTCAATGAATTACGAACCACGATGCTTCAGAAGAGGTTGAATTGGGTTTATCTTTAATGAATATGGAATTTCAATTATTGAACCAAATTGATTTCTCTGAGTTAATAAAAAATTTCACTTCTATGAAGACAAAGAAAGGCTTTGATGGGTTGACACACTCCTATTAATTCGTGAGTAGGCCTATACTTGATAATTTTCTTTACACAGAATTTTAATTTTTCGGGTATGGGCGCATTTTATTACAACTTCCTAGAGGTTCTTCTCGTCCCTTTTTTATTTTCTCTCTCTCTCTTTACACAGAAAATATTTTATGTCTTTGTCATATTGCATTAAACAGCATTTTATTATTTTTAATACACACAACAACAAACAAGAATGCATTTAAACGAATAAAAACAATATTAACATTGTTTCTAGTTTTTATAGCATATAAAATTAAAAATATACTCACCTAAATCGCCAAAGAACATAAATATTAAAGGGAATGTAAATGTCCCAACGTGACACCAAAAATATTTTAGTATTTAAAATATTCCAACCTAACAAAACCTAACCTTCTACGTGACAACAAAATGTTTTTCCTAAAATATTTTGTTCCAGCCAATCTATATCCTGGGATATAGATAAGCACATCATTCATTTTATATACTATATAGGCCCCCTAATCTAGAAACAGTGTAAAAAATTACCATTATTATTGTTTTTTTTAGCACCACATCTTACTACCTGTTCAGGATGTATGCCTTTAAGTAATAATTACGCTAATCTTAAATCTAGGACAGATACAACATCCAGTCCCTGGCCGTTAATTCATCACTGTGAAAGGGTAAACCCACATTTCACCAATGATACATTTTTCAGCCATGCCAGGAATCGAACCAAGGAACCTTATTTCTGTAGGCAGACGTGCTACCGACTAAGCTAAGGCGTCGGACTACTATTAATCAATTTACTCCATGTTTGTTGTGTGTATTGAAAATTAAAACTTTTTTTAATATTATTTGACTAAGAATATTATAGTTTTCACAGTAATAAGATGCACACCATCCCCAAGTGGTTATTTATAGCCTCCACCCTCTAAATAGCTATTGTAACAATTTTAACATTTTCAATCAATGCAAAAATGTTCTAAAGAAGATGTGCTATACAAATGGAGAGGGGAAGAGCGGCCTCAAAAATGTTAAGGCTGATCGCATCCAACTGCCTTAACTGCTTCCCTGAATTAATTAGCTGTGCATTCACACAATCAGCCATTTTCTGAAATGGTTTGTCAAGCTGTGGTCAATTGGGACTTAGTTTTTTGATGCCGTCACTCTTTTTACCAGCCGTCGAGACTTTGAAAGATTAAGTATTTTTTTCAGACAAGAATGATATCACAATACAATCTTTGTCCCTTTCTTTCACTAGCAATTGTCATTAAGTATAGTGGCAGCATCATTTATGCTTCTCTTAACTTCTAGCTTTTCACAACTTCTGAGAGGTTTTTCTCGTCCCTTTTTTATTTTTTCTCTCTCTTTACACAGAAAATACTTTTTTTTTCAAATACATCAGATGTTGTTGATAACGCTACCTGAAACTCTGCAGAAACAGAAGATCTTATTTAGCTTTATAAGGGTCCTTATATTCAAACTTTTGTATGGCTATAAAGTTCTTGTAGCGTTTTTATTATACCAGTGCTACTCTTCAGGCAAGTTTTCACATTATCATGTGGTGTCATTTAAAAAAAAAATATTTAGGTTTTTAATGTGCACTTTATGATCGACTGATTATATCAGCACATAACTTATAAAATAACTTAAATCTAGAACAAACATAATATCCAGCCCCTGTCTGTTAATTCATCACTATGAAAAATTAAACCTACATTTCACCAATGATAATTTTTTTTGGCCATGCCAGGAATCAAACCCGGGACCCTTAGCTCAGTAGACAGATATGCTATCAACTGAGCTACGGTATCAGCATGTGTTGTCCTTAAGTTTTATTCCCACAGTGTGAAACTTCCATTTTCCATATCTGTATTTATGCCCGAAAAACCAAAAGAAGACCAAAAGGACTCAATATTTAGTAAATTAATAGAGAAGAAAGTAAACGTGAATCTCAAAGAATTGAAAGTTGGTTTAATGATTTGTCAGTACCATAATGACCAGCACTGGTGGGAAAGTAGACCAAGTCCTGTATGGTCTGGTCTGCCGGCAACGAAGAGGTGGTTTTGAACCCCGGCCGAGTGTACTGAAGGTTACTTTAAACAGACTCTCACTCTTCTTCCATGCAAATGCAGGTACATTTCCTTGAATATATATCTTTTCATCCCTACTTAAGTAATGTAAATTTTTGAATAGTCTGGATAGGTAGCAAGAAATGGTCACGTAAAAAGTATCACAGTTAAACATGTTGAAAAGGTTCTTTACCACAAAACCATATCACATTTGTTTATTTCCATTCAGTGAAACATTAAATTATTGTATCTTATCCTATATTTAAAGCTTGCTTTATTCATAAATTTACTGCACTGATATATATAAAAAAATTCTTTACCCATAATATGATTGATTTGCATAAACCTTGTAACATGTCCTGTGAAAATAGTGGTGTGGATAAAAAAAATTACAAAGAGGTTTAGAATACAATTTTTAAAATAAGTTATTCAAACAAACTTTTATTAACACATTTAAATCTTGTTTCTAAATATAATTTTGAAAATATGTCTAATTTAAGATATCAAATAGGGTTTTAGTTTTAAAATATAAATAAAAGAAACTATATATATAATTAAAAAGTCAGTTGTAGATTTACTAAATACATTGTTTTTTAGCATTGTTAAGAATTTTTTTTTGAGATAGGTTTATTATGGTTCTTCTCATAACATGTATTGTACATTCTTATATAAGCAATATTTTTGAAATAAATGGCATATATTTATTATAAATAAATTAGATTAATGTATAGTGTATCACCAAAATACCTACATACAAATCAATAGATACTATTGGAGATTTGACTCAGAATTCTAAATACATTTTCAATTAAAATTTCTCATGTTTACAAAAATAAAAAATAACATAGGCTCACTAGAAAAATAGTTGGGAGTATTTTACAGGGAAATTTTATCTAACTTACTGAAAATAATAAAAAGAAAGGTTCAATACAATTTATTAAAATCCAAAACAGATTAAACATCATTAGATTAATTAAGAGTTAATTAAAAGCATCACTAACACTTGTGTATTTACTATAGTGAATGGACTCTAGCAAAGAGGTGAGCTTAGGGGAAAAAATATAGTACAACCCAAACTTCCTCAGAGACTTCAATACATTATTTGTACATTTTTCATTATGTTTAAATTGTTGCAATACATTTAATTGTTTCACATTTTGAATTTTGTTTGGTTGAAAGAGTTATTTCTATGTTTTTATTTATGATTCTTCAACAATGTCATTTTCCACTCTGCTATTCCTTACTCCAGTTTTTCCAGTCCATGGGTAGATATCAGGACAAGGCTGACACGTCCTCATGTATCTCACTCCAGACTTGTGCCAAAGATTGCATACCTTGGGGTTGTTACATCTTTTGGGTCTCCCCTTAAACACAATTTAAGAATAATCACTTATTACTGTATTATATAATAAACACTTTATATAATATATGTTTCAAGACTGAAATTAAAATAATTTTACTGTCAATGAGGAGCACTAAATTTCATTAACATTTACAATTTATGCTAATACTCTACCTATTTTATGTGAAATAGTATTCATGCTACACATTAAAATAACTTAACACCCATTTTATTTGTAAAAATATGTTAAACATTTACCATTAATTCTATCATGGCAAAAAGTTTTTAACAAATCATGATTTACATATAATTAGAGTACTGTAGTTATAGAAATATATAAAGATTAAATGAACTTATATTATATTTAGAGTTAACTTAGTTGCAACAAAATTAGGTATTTAAGGAATTATGAGGTTGAAATGAAATTTAATATTTTCAGTATTAAACTGATTTATAAAATTTATTTTTTCATAATTTTATTACAACTGAACCTGCATCAGTAGGCACGCTTAAAATACATTGTTCTTGTATCTTATGGTTTGCCAGTGATGGGAGGTTGGTGTTCAAATCCTGGACAGATGTACAAAACTGTTTTTTCCTTAATAATTTCTTAATTTCTCTCCACACAAATGCGAGTGCATTTCATTTAACTTATATTTTATTCATCTATATCCTACTAATGTAAATATGAAAATATATAACCCGGATGTATACTAGTATACTAAGACGTGGTGTATCTAATAAAATAATTGACTAAGCTAGGTAAAAGGTCTACACTGATAAAGTAAAATGAGATTTGGTTTCCTATAAATAATTTTTATTATTAATAATAGTGTTTAGTAGCACATCTATACATTTAGGTCATTAAAGGCTTTTAAAATAAATGTACGCATACCGCACAGACTGTCTCTCGCTTTTATCTTAAAATAAACATTTGCTAAAAACTCATAAGATTTGTGAAATGAAATAATAGAGCTATGCATTATTGTAGAAACTTTACACCAAATATCATAAATGATATAATATGTATAGTTATTTAGTTGCTGTACTTACTCTATGGCATTAGGTACTAGGAACATTGTTTACAGAAAATATTGAGAAAAGAGAAACATCTTTGTCCACCAAAGAGCATAAGAATCAAATTCATTTACAAAGACCTGAATTAAAAAGTGTATATGTATTTACTTATAGCTAGAAATGATTGGTTTTATAAAAAATTATTTCAAATATAAAATCTGTATCTTTAATAGTAGGCTACTACAACTTTACAAGGATAAAATAATTCCTATCTCAAACAGTTGCGGAGAAATGATGAAAATTGGAAAATTTCCCCCATGTAAGGTACCCTCAAAGTCATTTTCATAAGAAAATGAGGACTGCCATCTTGTTTATAGTGATAAACAGTGTCAAGATATAAAATTTAATCAAAATCTTCAGAGCAGATTTTGAGAAAATCGATTTTTTCGCATTTTGCTCTTCAGTAGACCTCTATAAATTCTTTAATTTACAATGCTTTGATTGATTTTACCTTAAGCTGCCCTCTGTTATTTATGAGCTGTACTAAGCATAAATCTAAAGTTTGTCACTTGTTATACCATCTAGCGTCTGACAAACTAAAGCAATCTTAAACGTTTCCGTTTTACTTATTCTTTATGAGCATAAGAATTAAAACTTAAAGTCGTCTACTTAGAGATACAATTCAGGATTTTCATTTTGGGCTTTTGTGTGTAAAGTGTTGGAAGAGAGTCTCTTCCGAGGAGGTACAATTCAGGATTTCGGAGATATAATTCCGATTTTTAAAAGAGATATAATTCAGAATTTTCATTTTGGCTGTTTGTGTCTAAAGTATCGGAAGAGAGTTCTTTCCGAGGAGATACAATTCAGGATTTCAGAGACATAATTCCAATTTTTAACGGAGATATAAATCAGGATTTTCATTTTGGCTGTTTGTGTCTAAAGTATCGGAAGAGAGTCTCTTCCGAGGAGATACAATTCAGGATTTCGGAGATATAATTCCAATTTTTAAAAGAGATATAATTCATGATTTTCATTTTGGCTGTTTATGTCTAAAGTATCGGAAGAGAGTCTTTTCCGAGGAGATACAATTCAGTCACCTCGTTTTTATTAGTTAAAGTAGTTATTCCAGTGTAGTATCCATGCTCTAAAAATTTTATATTTTCAATTTTAATCCACTTTAATTTGTTTTTCATGACAGCTTTTAATGACTAGAATTATATATTGTCCAAATATAATTACAAACAACAGTGACTTATTTTCTATTATTGTGTTTCACAAATATTCTATGCTCTATTTTATAGTTGTATTTCATATGGTTTAAGTTAAACTAAAATATTTGCTCCCCTTATCCCCTTCCCTTTCTAGGTTCATCACTGAATGCTTCTTAGACGACATGAAAATCACATGTTGAATTTGAAAATTGATATTAATATGCCTAATTGAGTTAAAATAGATTCATGGTATGTATTAACCGGAAGAAAAATCTTATTTTGGCTATTGTAAATAAAATATGCTTAATTGTTTGGTACATATGTCAAAATTTCAGAAATTTATTAAAATACCTTGACTTTTCCCTGACCAAGCAAATTTCCTGCTATTTCACTGTTTTCCAGGTCACTGGAAAACCTGTAAAATATTTCTTTGACTCTTTGAGTTTAATATATTTTCAGAAAGATATAATATATTATTATGTGTCTAAATGTAAGCTATTAGATAGTAAGTAGTATTGAATTAGCCTAAAAATTGTGCTAATCCAGGTTAATTTCAATCAAATTATGACCATCAGATTTTTATAGAAATAAGTATATATATTGTGAGCCAATTTATACACCAGCCAGTATTACTGTGGATTTTATATGACTTCATGAAATACTATATTTAAATTCTAAAGTAGACATATATGGCACATTTTACTCACTTGATAGTCACACTGGAAAGGTGGAAAGTTGTTTATTCTAGACAGAGGAGTGGGGTCTCTAACCCACTGTATAGCTTGCCAGTTCGACACCAACCAGACATCTTTCATCGCGACTAAGGTATCAAGGAAAGCAATGAAACCTTCCTTGTGATGAATCTGTGTAAACCATGCAGCATGGTAGAACAGACCAAATGGTGCTCTGCAAATATATAAAGAACATTTAATAAAAATCAAACATTTGCGTATATATTAGATAACTTTGGTTGGGATGCTCTATTTCTCAATACGAAGTACCGGTACACTCATATTTAAAGGTAATGGTATGTCTAGATCACCACCACAATAAATATATTTATGTAGTCTTTCTAACAAACCTTGTTATACATTTGAGAATGTGGGGAAAGTAAAACATATATGTCAAATGGAAAGCCATGGCTTAATTTAGAGTGTGATTATCTCTCTAAAGAGGGAATTAAAAGAAAATGTTCAATTTTTTCAACTATGATTTTGATATAGAAAACACTTTTTTCTAGTACTTAGCAATTAAGAAAACTGAATAGTGTTTATATGAATTAAAGATAATTATGAATGGGGTTTTATTATATTATTATTATATTAAAACACATAAAGAGGTATGATTGAGTCAGATTTCTAAAGATTATGAATATAAAAAGTTAATAAATACCATATTTGCACTTTTTTTTTTAGATTTAATAGTTTAATTTATACTCTGAAAGGTATCAAAATAGACTAGTTTCATTACACTATGTTGCATCTTGCATGATCAGGGTCATTAGTGTCACCAGTAAAGTTAACATTGCTACTCCTGAGGGTAAACAGAGTGTACCTAAGGTAGTTGTAACTATTGGTAGTATTCACATTTAGCACCTAGGCCTACATTTCTCTTCTAAACATTATAATTAGATCTAGTTTTGATTTTGAAGAAATTGTTTTGTGCAATGTGCACTTTCATTAAAGCATTTTAAAGTTATTTAGTCTCAAGCTAGTTTTAAAATGGATTGAGAAGAACTGAAAGATAGCTATTCCAATGGAGAGACTTAAAATGACAAAGTTTATTATGTTAGTCTTGTGCTTATCAACAGCCAATTGTTTGTCGACAGACCGAGGGCCAGTAAGAAATGTAATAATAAGAAAACTTGAAAAGTGATGGTTATACAGCACTGATAACTAACTGGCTGTAAACCACCAGCAGGAGAGCATTGTGTTAGGGCTCTAAGAGATTTAAACAAACTCAAGGATAAAGTGTGTTCATATTGTTTACTGGTTTAATAATGTGAATAGTATTCTACAGTAAACAACATATGTGGAATAGTTTTAAATTAAAATCACTCTAAGCTGAGCTCAGTCTGTGTTTAATAGATCTATTATGTATTGTATAGGCCTAAATAGCAAGTGTAATATTTTTTTTAAATGTTTGAAATAGTTATTTCTTGTGATACTCCAAGGTATGGTGTTTATATTCATATTTTTACTTTACCCTTTCGTTTGGTTGAAAGCTATTTAATAAGAATCTTTGACTTAATACATATTCCTATTGTTATGTTAGTCCTATTTTTCAACTATACATAGAAGTATAGAGTTAAATATTTAAAATTTTTCAAATATACACATAAATGTATTAAATTAGAAATAAGTATAATATATATGTTAGGGTGCTGCTTATTTGACCCCCAAATTTATTTTTTATTTTTTGTGGAGGCACTTTGCCATTGTGTTCTTATTCATGAAAAAATAATATATCTTTTTTTATATAATTTTTAGATAAGTTTTAGGGGTCGCTATCAGGCCTTGAAATTTGAGAATTTAACAAAATAGAGCACAAATTAGTTATATATATATATACATATATATTATATATACATATATATTATATATACATATATATTATATATACATATATATTATATATATATATATATATATATATATATATATATAATATATATATTATTATATATATATATATATATATATATATATATATATATAATAGATCTTCGATAAATTATATAAAATGTACTTATTTTTGCTTATCGATATTTATGTATGATTAACAAACATATGACTAAAATAACATGCTTAAACATTGTTTAAAATAAACATTAATACTAGGACAAAAAAGTACATTTTCTCATTTCAGGGCATTTATGTCTGGATTGTTTCACCATTAACAACTACTGTTTTTATTCTTCATTTGTGTTAAGTAGTTTGTTGTATTCCTCCATCAATGCTACTCCTCGCTCTGCAATATCGTTAACAACCATAATTGAGTGAATAATTTCTATACTTGTCTTATAATCATCTTCTTCCCAAATTTATACATTCTTCCATAGAAACTTTGATGGAATATCTGTTATCCGGAAAATCTTAGAGGGTTACAAAATACAAAATCGTCTATATTTTTCTTACTAACAATACCAGGCTCCATACATACATGTTTCAGTGGAGATTCCATTTCTTCATTGTTCAAGGAATCCAACATCTTCTACTTTGTCAGAGTTGAAACTTCTTCATTAAAAAAAGGAGAACGCAACGAGCTCCTCTGATAAGTACCATAGTTGGCCAATAAACTTCTGCATGGTGACTTTGGACAACGCTTGATTTACTTTCTTGTATTTATTTAGCTCTTTCAGGAGCTGCAGAGCTTTTATAGGTGCAAAAAACTCCGAGGCTGCTTGGAACCAGAATTGTATGTAAGCTTTTACTGTAAAAATGCAAATGCCACAAATTCCCTTCTCTTCTCTTTTCATCAGCTTGAAATGATCTCTGAATAAATACACCTTAAATGAATAAATTGCTTTTGCCTTCCATATAGCATGATGCAGTCCAGCAGGTGCTCTGAAAGATATCCCCTTTTCAGGGACACCTCCTAGGAATATCATAGAAAGGTAGTAATTACTTGTAGTCAACTCGAGGTTGGAACTTTTCAAGTTGCTTCTGAGTAAAAGAGATCATGTCAGTGGTAATATTTTTTGACTTTACTTAGGGTAGAAGCATCAGAAGTGACAGTATTAAACTCAGTATATTCAATAGTGTTTCAGGCATTTTAAAATCTTTTGAACAATAATATCTCTGGATTTGTTGAACTGCCAAGCGCATTAACAGCTATTGCATCTTGCATGATCTCCAGGATATGAAAACGACAGTCCAACCATATAATTTATTTGTCCATCTTTCATTCCAAAAGAATGCATGCCCTGTTTCTTGGTCCAGTATTTACTGCTGTAGTGTCGAAGCTCATACATTTTAATTTCAAAAACTTCTGAAGCTGCTGACTCTTCTGTAGCAGAAACAAGTTTTGGAACAGCGAGAATTTGATCAACACTTACTTGATACCACATTTGGAAAGCAATGTACGTTTTCATGTCCGGTTGTATCTTATACCTTTTGCCATCCCAATGAATAGTGACTTCTGGCGTAGGTACACTCCTCAAAGACTTCACAACCTTCTGTCAACACATTATACATTAACGATGGATAAACGAAATGTTAGTATTGTATTTGAAGTCGTCATTACAACAAATGCTTTTCTATCACTTAATTTTGAATTATAAAAACTAACAGCCAAATTATAATCAATAAGTTTCGTCCTATTTCCTATACTTTTTCAGAGGTGATTCAGAGGTGACATTGATCAGCAGAAGCACATTTATCAGATAAATCTATCTTCTCTTCACTCGAAGAAGAAGACGATGGGATTGGGAGTTCGTTTGATTGATTTAATAATCTCCTCTTCTTTATTGTGCCTGCATTCTCGTTACACGAGTTTTATCTTTTCAACTTCAAATTCCTCTTTGGCGAGTACTATTTTACCTATGCATCAAATCCTGCCAGGACGTCCTTTTTCTCGTTGAGCAAGAAGAAATTCTTTGTCTTCCTGAATACGAATAATTCTTAGAACATCAGTATGGGCGATATCAAAAAGATCTTCCAGTTTCTTCTGCCATTCTCTCCTTGTTTTAACCCTTCTGTACGTTTAGCTTTACTTTATAAGTCTATACCTTCACTTGAATGCATCTTAATGTTGTAACAAACACAAAACAAAATTTAAACACAAGTTACTTGACTACTTAAAGATAACATCATAGACTTGTTTACATATAAATAGAAACTCAAACCTACAAACACAACAATTAGATAGCTTGAGTGCGATGTCATGAGAGCGTGTCATGTAGCATTGAGGCTACAATCTAAAATTTACTGGCAGCCAACCAATGCTGTATGGAAAGGGAAGGGGGAAAGGAAAAGAGGGTGCTTAAAGGAGTGGGGGTGGGACATGGGGTAGTCCTCAGTATAGGAAATTGTGGTGTAATAATAATAAAAAATTCGTGGCTCTGGCTTTCACAATATCTGTTAGATGGATCACTTCAAATTAAAATGACCAATTTTTACAAAACTTTGATGTGCGATTTAAAATTCCTTATGCATAATTTATTCTTCTCCTCCACTGCTTCCTACACCCTGTCGTTCTACAGGGTTTCTCCTTCCACTTCCCTTTTTATCATGTGTCCTCCACATACCTCTTCTGCAGCTTCTACCAAACTTTTCTTAAATCTTTCCCATTCCTCCTCTACATTTTGCAAATCCTCCTTGGGCATTATAATACATGGTCAAATTATAATATTTGGCTCCTATTTTTGTAAAGTTGATATAAACATGGCAATATATATGTAGGTCTATTTATAGCACAAATATTTTATTTGAGACATATTTTTATAAAACAATAATTTTCAAGCTAAACGCAAATATATATATATATTTTTTAACTTTTCGAACACTAAAGGTCAAGTATTGCGACCGTAAAAATAATCTAACCCGATATGTTGATGGGTGTTGACGTTTCATGACCCCCCAAACCCTACAAAGTGGTTTTTGAGGTGCTGTCTGTCTGTGTGTCTGTTTAACCCTAAAATAAAGAGTAGTTTAATAAAGGGTGAAAAGAGAAAAAAATCTGTTTTCTCAAAATCGGCTAAAGCGATTTTGATTAAAATTCATATTAAGGCATTGATTAAGATTATAAACAAAATTACTATTTTCATTTTCCTATGAAATGACTTTTAGGGGGCTTTACAGAAGCAGAAATTCCTTATCTCCACAGATATTTAAGATACTAAATAACTATCATTGCAAAATTGTAGTACTATTAAAAATAAAAAACTTGATTTGAAATATATCTTTATAAAACCAATGGTTTCGGAGATATTGGCAAATATATTAATACAATTTTTTGAGCTTTAGTTGTACAGAGATACTACTTGTGTTTTAACACAATAATTCTCTAATTCCATAGAGTAAGTAGATAAGTAAGTCTCTCAAAATGTTTATGTTCTTTTTTATCTTAGGGGAAATGTTTGTGTTTTGAGTAAATATCTCAATTTTTAAACAATAGAGTGAGAAATTCCGTGCGGAGTTCCGTACCATTTATTCATCTATGTTAATCAAATTTGAATTTGAGATTTGGGATATGTAGGCAGAGTGAAGATTCAGATTAAAAATTATGATTCGTAAAATACTAAATTTGACCTAACTCTGAAAAATATAATTTTAATTTCAAAAAGAACATTTTCTAACTATGTCGATTTTACTAAAATATATGTTGTGGATATTCAATATAAATATAATGAAACGAGAAATAAACAAATAACTATTCACGTCAACACTAAAGAACAACATGGTTTCTTTTTATTTATTTTCTTAAATAAATGTGTTCACCCAGGTTTTTTAATACAACTTTAAATGCAGCCACAGTGAGAGGTGCACACAACATTCACTTGAACAAAATTTCTCTTTTAACATTGCTCTAGCCCAGTTACCTTTAAACAGGGTTAAATTTAGCTAACAAATCTGCTTGATTAAATGAAGATGTTTTGAGAAATGTTTTTGTGGACACAATCTCCAAGCTAAAGGTAAAACATGATATTTATCTATTAAGAAAAATATGTCATTAGATATTGAATAAAACTAATATAAAAAAATACTCATGCATTAGAAACAAAACAAATGAAAAATATATGTGGAGTCAAATACCTATTGGTTGTGTAGTGGCGCTCAAAATTTTTTATGAGCATTTTATATACTCCATCAGCAGTTGGTGGATTGCTACAAGCATCGCCCATGGAACAACGACCTCCATTCAAATCTTGCCACATTACCATAGGTACTTCCCACACTCCTGTAAAAGTAATAAATATAAGAGATGATGAGATTATACATGTAACATTGGTGTTGATGCAATATATGCACTTGAAAAGTAGATTACACTTTAGTCACTCTTTGCTGATTTTATTTCTAATTTCTACAAAGTCAGTGGCGTATTAATTTGAAGCCTAAATAGACCTGGGCCTAGAGCTGCAAATTTTGTCTGTCAGCAAAATTTATTATTATAGAGAAGGAGACTAAATAGAACTATTTTTTTCATCAGTAGCGATCACATGAATATGAAAGACACAGGACAAGATTGTCAAACACAAAAGATTATGGTCTGCCGGATGGAGGTCCGCATACCCTTTGTCCCCTCACAATCTATATCCACTTAGTATTTATTAATAAAACTAATAACAGCAATTAAAATACATTTAGAATGATCACTGTAAGTTTTTTTTATTGGACAAAGTCTCAGTAGCTATCTTTGTTTCATTAAAAATTATATTTTTAGATGATCATATAAGTAAAGTGCATATAAGCACATCTTTGTTGGATAATGTTCGGACATATGAACGTAAATGGCTACAATGAATGCATTACACAACTATGTCTTAAATATATTTACTGTGCTCACCTTAGCAAACATTTAATATGCTGTAATGTAGCAACAATACATGATCAAAGCAAATTCAAATATCAAATCCAGTTCAAAAAACATACAATATTTTTTATAAATATAAAATAGAATTGTTGGCTGTTCGCTCGAAATGCACAAAGGCATATTTGATTTTTAGATTATTATGTAAAACTTTAGAGTAAATGTCAGATTTCTTGCCACAGATTTGATATGCCCAAGATAAATAAACATAAACCTTCTGCTTCTTCACTAGGTCTGAACTACTCTTTCGATATTCTTAATAACATAGGCTTCAAATGAATGAAAGAGGAAACTCTATCAGTGCCAAATACTTTTTCTCTTATTTCTTGATTTTTTAATTTCTTTTATTTTAATGTTTGAAAAAATTTTAAGATACTATTTTTGCCCACTGTTTTGTCACAGTAAATAATTAATATTGTGTATTCCTAAAAAAAATTTAACAGCATTTAATATTATAGTCATAAGCATTCTAGTTAGAGAGAGAGAGTTCCAGTTTGGAAAAACCACCCTCAGTACACCTGAATGAGATTCAAACCTCGATCTCCGCATCATCAGCATTCTAGTCTACTGCAAGAGTTGTACGTTAGACCCTGCGGCCACCGAAGCGTGTTTTTTTAAATAATTGAGGTAAAAGGGAGGTAAAAATAAATTTTATTTTTTGCTCTATACACCCCATAATTCTGATAGAGTAGTGGGGAACTGGTTCAATCTTAGGTGGTAGAAAGAGTTTTGTTATTAATTATTGTGAATATAATTGGCACCAGGTATACTGTATGTGTATTGAACTGAGCCTATTTAATAGTCTATGTTGAGCTTATTTTCACTCAGTATGTTTAACTCATGAGTTATCAATGTTTTTATCTAAGGGGAATACATTAAGCGTGTAGTTTAGAGGACATCTAAGCGAATTAGTGTATTTAAAGGGTTAGGGAACTAAAGTGATAAATCCCATAAGTAAAACCAGACCTCGTACACCTAGCAGGGATTCAAACCCCGATATCCCCTTTACTGGCATAATATTTAATGTGGTCCCAATGTCTTGAACCATACCATAGCTCCTGATATCTAGGTTCAGTTATTTTAAGTAAGTTATCATTTTTAATTGCATACACATACCGTTTTTTCCTTGATATAACCTGACTCCAACCTTTCACCAAATCATTAGTTCCCTCCATCTCACAAAGCCACAAGCATAAAAACGACATAGCAAAATATTATTTTTAGAAAATTTAATGATAATAATTTTAAACTCGTCAAACTGTACCTTTTAAATATTGATATTAATGTAACAACTTGGTACTTCAATGTTTAAAGAAAAATCCTTTGTTTAGTTATGTGTTATAAATAGTTATCGTAAAAGAAAAAAAAAATTTAAAATATTTTACCTGGATATGATCGGGTTGGGCATGGAGGAATCATGCAATCGTGGAATAACTTGTAGTCCAGAGTATAAGGAAAACTGGGAGGTCGATTTTCATATACAGGCATGGACGAGTCATATGTAAAGTTGGAGTCATACAACATCTTGAACATTTTGTTTCCACCAACCTGTACAATGGATACGAAAAATATAATATAAATTACTTTTATTTGCACAAGGTTATATATAGTGAAATTAATAATTTGTTAGACTGATAATAATGATATTACTTTAATATGTTCCTATCTAAGTGTCATATCATTCTTTACAAATTTTTTTTTCTCCCTTTTGTTTTTTGGTTTCCTCTTTTAGAAAGTTATGTTGTGCGTTTCACTCTCCATCTTGATGAGTTCTGATAGAATGAAACCTAGGTCAGGGGATTGGGCGATAACGATCAATTTTCTTCAAGAGGCAACCATTACCTCTTTGTCCAATGGCAGCAGTGTAAAGTTTGAACTGTGCTCTTCTTTTAATTGTAAAAGCCATATTAAGTTCGTTCCTTTTATATGTTTCTGAACACCTTTTCGGTCTCTTCTTCAAAATATAATACTGATATTTTGGGATAGTTGGACAAAATGATAATATAAATGCAGAAAAACATGTAGGCACTAAAATAAATAATAATACAAAAACATGTAAATATTGACTATGTTTATATTTTGTTATTTTATATGTTTTTAAATGATTTAAGGTTTTTCACACTGAGACACGGTGTGTGACACTTCATTGTCAACTAACTGAGTATAATTTTATTTTACTATTTAAAATTGACTCAAGTGATGAGGAGCTATTGTTTGTGACAATGGGTACAAAGTATGCCCTATACAGCATTTCCTTACATTTCAAGAGCTCTTCTCTTCTCCATAGCAGGTCTCTTACACACCTAAAGAACAACTCTCCCCCTGCTGTCCTCATTTTATTAGATCCTCTCTACTTCCACTTTTTGCCTCAATCACGCTTCCAAGATATTTTAAATTATGTATTTTTCTCATCTTTACTCCTCCAATTTTATAGCTTTGACAGACCTTACCCTCTTCCTTGTAATTACCATCACTTCACACTTCGTCATGCTAAATTTCATTCCACTATTTCACATCCTCATTCCATTCATGTAGCTGTTCCTGTACTTCCACTTTCTTCTCCCCCCATAACCATCAAGTCATAAGCGAATATCATGGCTTTAATTCTTTCTTCCACGATTTTCCTTGCCACCCTTTCCAATACCATTACAAATAGTAGTGATGAGAAAGCACTCCCTTGTTTCACTCCATTATTTATTTGGAACCACTCCGTCCTCCCATTCTCTGACTTAATACAACTCATGTTATTCTCATACCTGCTTTTCACTCTCATTACAATTCCATTTTTCACTTTAGCCTCCTCCATAGCTTTTCAAACTTTATTTCTATTCACACTATAATATGCCTTCTCCACATCCATAAATACCATTAGTATTGTTACTAGTGCTTCTAAACAGAAACAGGAGGACCAAACATTTACACATACATCCTCTGTTATGTGAACGGCTGGAAAAAGACTTGTTTAACAAAGTATTTGACGATCTGAGGCATTCCAAATGGCAGGATGATTTTCTGCATCACGTACAAAATATTCGATGCTAAGCAAATCTAAACTCATGGCTATAACAAGAAAAAAATCCCAGCAGTTTTCTTGATGTCGAATCAACAACTGAGTCTCAGTGTGTGAATGCTCTGATTGAAACTGATGTATCTCAAGCATTGACTCGCCTGGAACTTGTCCATCACATGTGACCAAGCTCAGACATTGCAATGTCACTGTGACAGGGCCAAACACTGCAGTGTACCAGAGTTAAAAGCTGCAATTCAAACTGATGTATTATGAAACCAGTCATTTGTAATGGTCACCAGTATTCCAGCATGAAAAGGCCCTAAGGTAAGCAAAACAATAGGCACAATTTAGCATCCTATTTGATTCAAGAGAGAATAAAGGGCCATATGAAGAGATTGCAAAGGTATCAGTTCAACAGGACAGTATAATTAATAAAAAAAAAAGTTGAAACAGTATAATTAATACAAAAAGTGACTAATTTAAAAAGAAAAATTTAACGAGAACTTTGACATCAAGTGTCATTGGGAAATTTAGGTTCGTTCATGTTCTACTAAAGAGCATTAATTAAGTTTGATTTTAGTGTCCAAATTGGCACTTTTCAATAATTTAAATATTTGTTTCACATAAATGGGCTACTCCTCATGCTTAGTAACCAGGTTATGGTTTACAGTATTGAATTAAACGAAATTTCATTTGCTTACAGCTAAAAATGGAGCTCTCATGCCTCTAACATCTTCTAATTTGACACCACCATAGGCTGCCAAAATTTCTCGTTGGCCTGAAATTTCTTTGGTCCATTTCTTTTGTGAGAACTGCTCTCCAAAGCTATGGCTAAATAAAACATAAAATAAAAAATAATAAACATGATGTTTTGCTTCTACAGTGCTTGGCATCTAGAAATTTATTTTAGATTCTACTTACAATTTTAATATTAAAAGTGATTTTCATCTGGCTACTTTGAACATTCTGTACTAATATGATTACAAAATACATCTTTATTACAAGCCACAAATTTAAGGTATTCTAAATTAAAATTAAAAAGATAATTTGGGGAACTATTGTCATAAATATAAAGGCAGATAAAAGGTAATGTATCATTAATTTAACTCAGTTGAAGAAAATTTGTAGAAATGCTAAGCTTATGCTAAGGAATATAGAATTAAAATGTATAGCAATCTAAGCATTATTGAAAAGAAAATTCACTCTGCAATTTATATTAAAAATATTGAGATTAACTGGTGAACTATTTCATTCTTGTTGTTTCGTCATGATTTTTTAATGGGAATTATAAAGATTTCTTGTAACTTACAAACCAAAGACAAAATTGTATTTAAGGGTATGCTCTTGATCTGTCACTAAGGCTAGCCTCACTTAACAAGATGATACCAGTAAATTGCTACTCCGTACTGCCATTTAGTATCAAACTTGAATTCTAAAGAAAATTAATTTCAAGCTAGGTATTGATTTGGATGATAGGTTGTTAAAAATATATTTTGTGTTTTAGCTACTCTTGAGAGACATAGGTTTCACTATAAATGAACATAATGTATTTTAACAAGTATTAAACTTTTAATTAAAATTAGTACTTTAGAAATTATGAACGATTGAGGCTTTCTATATTTTATTGTATTTTTATATCCTTGGTTAGTAAAAAGTTGTAACATTTTCTTCAAACTCAGTAAATTGAATGAATTGCTATTTGATGCACTGAAGAAGTCCACATCCCATAAGAAAACATAGAAACACATGCTTGCACATAAACACACACTTTTGTGTTTATAAGACATCAGTTATTTATTCAATAAATTAAAATATGTTTTATAAAAATAAACATCGAATGCAGTTTTTTCACTACAAATAGCATTTTTTTTTCACACAAACTTTAGAGAAAATTTTATTACAATAACTTGAGACTGCACTTGGAAGAAACATACAAAATATCCCGCTTAAACTATCCTGCCATTGAAGCATGTGGAAACTTCATTCCAAACATGATTCAAATCAAAGTCCCCAAAATGTGTTTATTATTGAGTGATTTATGAATTTATGCAAGTAGCTATTAGTCCAATGATTATAGAAAACAAAAGGTTACTTTGAGCAGATATTTTCTATTTGTTAACCTATGAATTTCTGTATCAAACCTGAAAACCTGACCTATTTCACCATTTTTAAATTAAACAGAGCTTAGTAATGCAAGCTCTATTTATAGCTTTCCATTCTAATGTCTTCCTTTGGCATAGTCTATGCAAGAAATAATTTACATTTATTTAGCAAAAGTTTCTAGGTTAATTATGTTGTCAACACTTAAATTAGTATATCTTGGTTAGAGGAAGGGTACAAATAAGAGTGTAAAGAAGTTTTAAAAAATGAAGAAAAAACCGTTATGTTAATAGAAGCTATGCTTAGAATTTACTGCTAAAATTCCTAATAAGTCGATATTGTTAAATACTTCTAGACAACAATGAGATTCAAGAGGATTTCTTTAATTGAATTTGTAACAATAACAGAGAGTATTGAACATGAAACAATAGGAATTTCTTGCAGTAACCAGCATTGGGTTGGCCCATTTTACCGTAAATCTAACAAGCAGTAATTTTTAATGAATAAGCATTTATGGGAGTGGACAATATTAAATAGTAAATAGCAAAAACTTTAGAAAAAAGAAGTAACGGGAACAAGCAATAATGAGGAGTAATTAAATATTACCAACAAGCATGAGTAGGAAATATCAGTGAAGTAGGTAGTACCATATTAGAGAACAAGGAGGAATAAACAACCAATTTAAAAAGATTCCACAGGGAAGTGTAGAAATGAACAGTAAATTTAATATTAGCTAATTGAGACAAACAGTATTGGATAGTAAATTCAATTGTAAATGGCAGGAACAAATTGTCAATTATTATTAGGAACTAACAGGAATATAAATTAACAGTAATTGACAGAAATGAGCAATATATTTAATTTTTTTAAATGTAAACAAGGGGGAGTTAACAATAAATATTATAGTATTTAAGACAAAGTGTTAACAAGATATAGTGTATTTACAAGAAAAGATGGAATAAACGTAAGAATTATAGTAGTATTTTACAAGGAAAAGATGGAATGAAAAGTAGGAATTGTAAAAGTTTAATGTGAAATATTCAAGTATTCATATACTGCATATTATATAACCCAATTGATTTACGAAAATCAAAACTTTAATGGCCAATACAATGACCAATACAGAAAAAAAAATCTAACACAGAAACACTCTGCTTACCATAAAAGGTAAAACACTCTTGCCTTGACTGATTAGAGCATATGTCTTATATGCTGCACCATAGTGGAAACAAGCAAGGTAAGCTTGGTATTTTTCAGTTTAGATTAATAATTTAATTAGTGGAAATAAGCAAGATAAGCTTGTATCTTTCAGTGTGGATATATAATTTAATGAAAATAAAGTGAGATCATTTTTGGCAAACATAGGCCTATAAGGGAAAATGTTGTTTTACCTAAAATATCAATTTTCATTAGAAAATGAACACACACAAACATTAGTGCACCATATTTATTTTGTCTCAACCGACAACATCTTGGGAGGGGGAAAAGACCTCGTCACGCTGCAGACATTCACCATGGTCATCCTATCACTACTGGAGGGTATAAACTAGCTGTCTCTAATCTGGCAGTTGGGATAATCAGGGCCGTTATAGCTACTGATGCCCTGGATGATCATGTTGGATGTTATAAGTGCTTGAGAAAATATATTCACCACACAGCAATGGACACACACACACAAGGGGGGAAACCTGATATGACCATACATTCACAAGTAGGTAGAGGGAGAGTAATATCAAAAGTCAAATGAAGGTACGAGATAATTAGAATAGTGGTGGAAAAACCTATACCAAGGCAAGTAGGACCAAACTTGAGAAGCATGGAGGAATAGGGATTAGACACTAGTTTAAAAAAATATAACCTTATGAATATATTAACACAGTTCTCAAATGCAGCTTCCAGTTACATATTGGAGTCAGCGATACTATTAGTCATTCGACCAAGGGTAGCTACTGGATGTCATTATTGAAAAATTTGCCAAGCCTTTAGGTGACCTGGTATTCTCTGGTTGAATTGATAAGTACTGGGACAAAAAATATACCTTCTATCCCCAGAGATTGAGCCAAGATAATTTTATCATTGGTGATTGAAACCAATAAGTACTATGCAAGATGGGCCTAGGGTAACCAGGAGAATATGAAATTTGGAGAGTAAATGGTAAAAGCAAACAAAAAAAGAACGACCAAGAAGATAGGAGCAAAGATGATGAATGAAAGAGAGGACAACCTGACTCGTTAAAGACCTGTGAGGTGTGCCTTATGTTTAACACTATAAAAAATACCCTGGATATCTAACACAAAAAATTCGTTGTGAGCTTAAAAGGTTGAACCCATTGGTTGCCAGATTCAACCACCAAGCAGTACAAAAGAGGTCAAAATCAAAAGTGATGACATGGTGACATTGAGAGGCTTCGAAGTAGATGTGCATCTGCTTCTATGCAACACTTCTGATGCAGGGAAGTAAATAAAAAGGACAGCAAGAAGCTTGGCTTAGTTTTGCTGAGATTATGAATAAGGATCACTAAAGATTTCTTTCAAAATGTTGGAAAATAAATAAGAAGGAGCATGGTATCAAATTGTCATTGCTGCACAAAACATATAGTGAATAGCAAATATAGGTATATTTGACAGGAACAAAGCTTAAAAATGAACTGTAAATTGGTTTTAATGAGTTTAGTAATTTAAAAATTTATTATTTATAATTATTTGTACCTTCCAAATATAATTAGATACATAATTGTAGTTTATTAATCATTACTCCTAGCTATGACTATACTTAGTAATAATTTATAATTTTTCCTACCAAAAAACGATACTTATTGATTGTTTAGTACTGCCTTTTGATACTATCTACTTAAATTATTAATCATTTCTACTCATTCCAGTTAAATACTATTTGATTTAATTTTAATTTCTACTCATTAGCTATATTTACTATTACATTTACTATTCATTATGCTAGCTATAGTAAAAATTTAAATTCGTTGTTAGCTTACTTAATCTTTGGCATTAGGAACTTGAAAGTTCATTGCCACACTTACATAAGTATGCCACCTATCCCTATTTTGAGCTAGTTCTCTCCAGTCCACCTCACTACACCCTATCTCTTTCAGGTCCATTCTAATTTTATCCTCCCATCTTTGTTTAGGTCTTCCCATTGGTTTCTTCCCATTTGATTTGCCAATCAATACTCTGAACATGGTTCTAGATTCTCCCATTCATGCTGCTTCTCCTGCTCAATGTAATCTACGAGATTGGATTATCCTAACAATGTCATATGATGAGTACAAAGTAGGTAAATCATGAGTAATAGAATGCATTTCCAGACTTTTTTTCTCCTAATTTCCAATCTAATATCGTTATTGCTAGATAAAATTGTTCCTAAATATTTAAACTCATTAACCCTGTCAAATATATGTTACTCGAAGTAATATTTAAATTATCAGCACCGATCTATGTTCTCTGTGTGATCATATACTTAGTCTTTTCAGTGTTCACTTCTAAACCTATTTCTTTACTATTCTCGAAAAATATTTCCGCATTTCTTGCAACAGCTTACTTATTAATCCCCAACAAAGCTAAACATCTGCATATCTTAATAACTGCATTTTACCGATTAGGTAGTGTCAACCCTTCCTTATTCTCTTGCATTAAATAGCCTAATAGCATACTGTAGCTAGATTAATAAGAAACGGGGAGCGTGCATCTCCTTGTTTCAACCCACTATGTATTTCAAAAGTGTCTGATAAGTGACATCCAACCCATACTCTGCCATGAGTAGATATCATCAGTCAAACACACCTAAATTAGCTTGACAAGTTTTTTGGGTATCCCAGACATAACTAAAGATTTATATTTACTTTAAATTCATTCCTAGTTGCTAATCAAATTAATATTTTTTTCTACTCATTTATGCTAAATTCCATTAGATTTACTGTTAATTCCTGTTCAATACTGACATTTACTTTTATATTTATTGGTAGTTCCAGTCAAATAATAATGGATTTTGCTACAAATGGTGAGTCAACAAATTTACCTGCCTACTGCCGACCTTGCATGTACACAGCCATATTAGAGCAATGGGCTAAAGCTGACAATTTAGCAAATTAAGTGTCATTGTGAGACTACCTTTACTGGACATGAAAATTAAATACACTGTGAACGTTTTGTTTGTTGCATTTGTGCTATTAGATATGTGATTTTATAGCAATTCTATTATGAAATTGTGCTTATTGTCAAACTTAATCACACTTTTTTTATTTTATTTCATAAATAAAATTTAATAATGAAGCGTAATTTTAAAAATAGTGCAAGTAAAATAAAAAAAAGATAAAAAGTTTCAGAAATGAACTGCATTAATACCGGTAACAAAATTATTTTGCGAAACAGCCTCTTGATGCTCTAAGTGTATGGGAAAATGTTAGTGACATTAATGTTAATTTTGAGGCTAAAAATAAATAGAAGAAAATCATAGAAAGTAAATAATAAATAATAAATATTAAAAACACTAAAACCATGTAACTAGGAGAACATTATATCTAGGCAAGGCACTTAAACTGAAACAGCTGAATTTGAAATTCCTTTGGGTTCACCATTTTCCTCCAATAATCAAAATTTCACAGTAGAAAAAAAAGTTGAGTCACCAATCACTATTCTCCAATAATAAAAATTTCACCGATGAAAAAAATAATCTGAGTTAACAATCTTCGAGGAGTCAACTTAACATCAAACCACGTTATCAGTGGACCATAAACAGCCAGGATCAAATGATGGATGCTTAAAGATTTCTCAACTTGTCATAAAAAAAGATTAAGACTTCCATAGCTCCATGTACACTTACATGGAGTAAACATATGAACATAAAAATCATTAATTTTTTGATGGATATACACACTTCTACTGAATTGCGAGTTTAATGGATATTTTTATTTATTTATTTAGTCTTTTAAATCTTCCAATATTTATTTACACCCTTAACATTCTAAATACCAGTATTTAAAGGATTCATTTTAACATTTTACAATCCATGCAGAGTGGTTTAAATATATATCTCAACAAAATGATACTTTAAGAAAGTTCTGCCTTTAGCAGAGCATTATAGTAACTGCATATTAGGACATTGTTCCTTGTGGCTAATTTTGAACAGACCACAAGTCTACACATTCTGAAAAAGAAAGTTTGAGTAGGAATGTCTGACTTGGCTTGCATAAATAATTGAAAATTCTTGAAATTATCATAAAAGATGAGATTTTACAAAAAATTAATGTAGATATTATTAGAGTATAATTTCGCAAAGGTTGATTCAAAGTTAGGAAAAACCTTTAAAATTATATTGTTCTAGCAAATTTCAGCCAAATTAATAAACAAGATACTTTTTAGAACAGAAATAGATATAATTTATGTCTATTTTTAGTTATGTGATATGAATAAAATTATTGTACACATTTTTTTATTCACAAATTTGTCTAGTGGGTCAAGCTGAACTATCACGAATTTATTTATGAGAAAATTGATTACAAGCTGCACACTCCACTTACCCTAAAAGGTCGCAGGCTGAACTTTACTGATTACACTATGACCAAACATAATAGAACCAAGCAATGTAGGTTGTTACCTTCTAAGATGAACATTAAAAGGATAAATGATATATAAATTGCGACTATCAATACTATTTGTTCTTAATAAAGAGTTTAATTTGTATTATATATGCTGTATCAATGGTCAAACAGTCTTAGACACCAAGCTCGCATTAAATTATATTGCCAGTGATGAGGAGGTCAAGGCTCAAATTTAATTTGGGTGCACTGCACTGTGTGTGGTTTTCCATAGGCGAATTTAGCAGGTGCATTTCCTTCAAACCACGGTCCTCATCCCTCCCTTCTCTTTAAAGTGAGCTATTAATAACCATGTTGTTAAATGACATTATGAATGTACTATGTGATTTAGTGAACATGTTAGTTAATTTAAGTAATGAACTGTGTCCCCTCATTTTACTCTGAAAAGTTGAAATCTTACCTTGTTTGGTTCCTTTATGGTGTTGCTTATGAGATAAGGCCAAAGTGTAATAAATCAAGGTAGGATTGCTAATTTTCAGGGTAAATGAGCAATATATATAAAAATAAATTGTTTTCATGCAATTTTGGATAAATGTAATACATTAAAAATAC
Source organism: Timema podura (assembly GCA_033556935.1). Classification (NCBI taxonomy): domain Eukaryota; kingdom Metazoa; phylum Arthropoda; class Insecta; order Phasmatodea; family Timematidae; genus Timema; species Timema podura. The sequence goes on from JAVRXN010000010.1 coordinate 9,974,027, forward strand.
CAAAATATTTTTAAAATATCTACAAACTTACGATATAGAATGTGATGCTATTTCATGCCCAGAGGCATAAAGGTTCTGAACATGGCTATAATCAGTCCATTCGTGGGAAACATAGAATGTCGCAGCAATGGGACAGCCATTTGGGTTAGTTCGCCCTTTCTCAAAGAGATCACTGTACAATCCTTTATTTAAATCATTGGCAGAGTCGTCGAATGTGAGCAGAACAATTTGCGGGATCTCTTCGGTAGTGTAGTCGCCTGTTCAATTTTAAGGTCAGGGATGTTTCGGATGTATCGACAGAGAAGGAAGTTGTTGGAAAATTTGTAAAGTGGACCCGATTAAGTTTAGTTACAATCATTTATAATTGCATCGTTTTAAAAATTATTTGGACAATATGATTAGGAAATATTTTGTATGGTAAAAAATATGTATATTTTTGTTGTATTTTAACAAATATATTTTATAAATTATTATTTATTAATTTTAACATAATGTATATCAATCAAGCGATTAGTAATAAAATTAATGAATATAATATATTTTAAACAAATAAATATTATTTGAATTTGAAAAAATAAAATCAATACAAGTAAATTTATAATTTGGATAGAAGAAACCATTATAAAAATAGTGAGATAAGTTGTGTTAGGGCGAGAAGAGTGTTTATTGAATTAATATTTTTAGATGTATCATGTTGAATATATATATAAAATAAATATATATGTGATAAAACATAAAATATAAAGTTTTATCATAGGTTTATATATATATACAAATTTAAGAGTAGGTGGTAAATAATTTTAATGAAATGGTTAAAGAAGATGGAATTGTATAGAGGAAAAGGAATGAAAAAAGAGACAAAAAGACAAGAATTATGTTAGTATAGCATATATTACGTCAAATAAAGTTAAAAGAAAGAAAGATGTCTAAACGCAGCAAGATATTGAAGCAACAGCATAGTCCCCAGCAGCAATACTGCAACATCTGTTATGATTATTCTAGAATTTTAGCTATTTTCCTACCTCTTGAATCTAGAAAGTAAGTTATTCAATCATCAGTGTATATGACAAACAGAAAAATGATTTATTTAAATCAAGAATCGTTTAAATATTAGATAAACTAATTAATAATGAAAACAAACCTCAAGAGAAGTATACACCAAAGTTGATAACATTATTTAACAAAATTTTAATTTATTATTTTGTACCATTTTGCAGAATTTGTTAACATTTTAAATTCAAGAGGAATAAAATACAAACTAAAATTTCAGAATGGAAGAATACAACATATGTATGTTATATGTTCCTTCATGAGATTTATTAAAACAGTATGGAGTTAAAAAAATAAAATATTGTTAGCGCCATGTCTTACTATTCGTTTGGATTGTACGCATTTGTACTAATTATGCTAATATGTTTGGGATGAGTAAGTTTGAATTATGAAGAATTGAACTCACATTTGTGGGGATGGAAAGTGGAAAACCATTTAATAAAAACCACATCCCATTGACCCTACAGGGATTCAAACCTCAATTTCTCCTACATTGGCAGTCTAGTCTAATGCGAAAGTGACTCCTTAGAACATGTAGCCACGGAAGAAGGTTACAAATTAGTTAATTGCAAATGAAGTTTAAGTGAAAAAAAGATTGTTTTTATAATCCAAAGCATATCCTTATATCCGTCCATTCTTGGAAATTCACAATTTGTTCAAAAACAATCTAAAACACAAGATAATTATGGTGTAATTGCAAGAAAGTTATTAGCATTCACAAAAAGAGAAAATGGTAAAACACTATTTAATGAAAAAGCCACCTCTAGTCAACTCGTTTAAGATTAAGCTATGGCCTTCAGGATCTGATTAAAATATGGAAGGAGCCCCACCAACCTTGATGGTTTATTACAAATACATTTATAAGGGAGAACATCAGTACAATATATTTTGTTATGATGCTTTAGAGAGATTGATTGGTGCTACTTTGTGAACATTCTTTGCAAATTCTTTGTTACAGTTTTTTTAAGCCCTCTACTTCTAATGTCATCACATTCGATAATAGGTACTCTTGTTTATTTATAAAGTAATAAGATAATATAGTGTGTGGTGTGTGTGTGTGTGTGGTGTGTGTGTGGTGTGTGTGTGTGTGTGTGTGTGTGTGTGTGTGTGTGTGTGTGTATAGTATTACTGTGGATAAATGTCATATCATAAACCCCATAAAAACTCAGATATATTTAATTGATGATTATCTAGGAATAATAATTAGATTTAAGTATCTTTAAGGTTTAAGCTTTAAAATTTAAATTAGTTTCTGTGTTATATATAAACCACATGAAGGACCATACACAAGTAACTCAGACACATAAAGCATAGCCTGACATATAACATGGCTAACTAGGACTTACGAAACAGAGTGAGAAGCCATTTCATGACCATCTGCATACAAGTTTTGGACTTGACTATAGTCTGTCCACTCATGAGATACGTAGTATGTAGCACTTATGGGACACCCGTTTGGGTTTTTCCGGCTCTTTTCAAAAAGATCACTGTATAAACCTTTGTTGAGATCATTTACTGCATCATCGAATGTCAACAAAACAAGCTGAGGTATTTCTTCGGCAGCCAGATCACCTATATACCAAATGTTAAAAAACATAATTCACATTGTTATCTTATGGCATAGCTTAAATAATAACTATACTTTATTTATAGTATACATAATTGATAAGTTGGTTTTCTAGTTTAAAATAATAGTAGTTTTAAGATAATGGATATAGGATACTGTATATTATATTGGATAATCCTATGTGGCATTTGTAAATCATGCAAGTTGAATAATTTTTTTTCTCTATAAAAAGATTTGAGGAAAACCATCAAGAATGTAATCACTTAGGGTAGGATAAGTAGTTGGATTTCATTGGTGATCTGAAAGATCGGCATCAGCCTAACCAGAAAAGGGCTGATCGGCCCAGCCCTAGAAAACATACTTCACCCGTATTGGTGGTCACATGGTCTATGGAAACAGTTTCAGATAAAATTGTAATACCTGTGATGGGAAGGAGAAAACTCTAATTTCATCCAGGTGCAATATTGTTGGTTTTCCCCATTACCTTTCTGAAAAAAAGTTGGTGAACTTTCTAAAAACTATCTTTCCCATCCCTACTACTTAAATTAGGCATTTAGTTACCATTGTGTTACGAAATAATTAAAAGAAGCCTAATAAATCATATCTAATTGAAAATAATAAAACTATGTTTTAAGGACAAATTTATGACTTCCTATATGTACTCTTCATTTTAATTATGCTAATTGAATGGTAGGAAGAGGGTATATTAAATAAGAGAGGATGTATACATTTTCTTATAATATAGTTATTATAAGGGGTCTAATGACATATTCCATGAGGCTTTTGCTAATGGCTCAAAGAAGTCACCATTTTTAAAACAAATAAGTGTGTATTTAGTTTCTAATAAATATTGTAATATACACTGAATTTTCTTGAGAAATATTTTGAAAGTAATGAGTTATTTAAATGATACTTTTTTATATGTTGCCTCCCGAGAATGTCAAATGGTTTTCATCGTACACCTAACCCCTGTTACATCGTCATATTTTAATACTCTTGAGGACGAGAAATTATCAAGGGGTGAGAGCGCTATCGCTCTTTCCTTCCATTTGATTTCTAAAGGAGGCAGATTTATTCCACTCTGGTTGAATTATATCAAGAAGGGGGAATTATACCTGTAATTTGCCAGTTCCCCCACCATTGGCGTGGGTGATGTTCAAATTGGACTGTATAAAAATCCATACAGAGAATCAAGAGATAAAGGAATACATTATTTATGAAAGATTTGTTTGGTTATTAGTGAATAAAAATGTTTTACGAAGATATGTATCGCTACATTTATAAATTATATTTTTAGTTATATTTTACACCCTAAAAACTAGAGATACGAGTGTTTGATTAAGCTCTTTACTTAAATATTATATTTATCGTTGTTTTTCAGATATTTAAACTTCCTCAATTTTAATATACATTTCAATTTACTCATGACATGACCAATTTTATGTTGGAAATTCCAGAGCTGGCATTGAAAAATAATAATAAATACATTTTACACTATACAATTAATTTGGAAGAAACTTTAAAGTAAATCACCATAATGAATAAACAAAATACAATTAGTTCAATAAACATATATATTATAAACTTGTTATTAATAAGTGAAGTTTGGCCACTAACTTTGAATAAAATAGTGCATGTAATGTTACATGGTACCATAAAAGTTATGAACACTTATTTATTATAAAAACACATACAAAATAATTATAAAACCAAAAATAAACCCTAAATAAATTATTAGTATCCTATATTTTGATCGGTAATTTGAAAAAAAAATGGTAAAAATTTAATTCAGAGCCTTACATAAATATTTTACGGTTAGATCAAAATTGTTCAATTTTTTTTTTTATTTATTTTGGCTTTCCATAATAAGTTGGCAATCTTTTATAGTTTAACTGTTATTAGTATAAGATATATATAATATAGAATATAAATATGGATGAAATTATTAATTCATAAATAGTGATAGGCACTACTTAATGACATGGATAGAATATAAGTTAGTACCTATGGAAAGAGGGCTTTATGCTTTATGCTAGTAAGTAAAACTAATCAGTTTGAGTCACAATGCCAAAAAGAATGTGTGACATTATGCTAGAGAAATGGGCAGTTCATGGGGTAGTAAAGGTAAACATGATAAATTATCGTGAATACAAAGATTTACTCTTTTCTCAGGAAATATATAAAAATGTAGGATAAATACAATAAAACAAACCAAACTGGCATGGCAAAACAGATTCACAACCAAATCCCATAGCATAGACAACATTATTGCAATACCACTGGCGTCACATGCTTTCATTCTCACAGTAAATATGTTATTAGGTCATTCTCAAAATCAGGCCTTGCTCGGAGATATGTAATCTTCTTTTCAATACTGTTGGATAAGTTGCTTGGAAATACATCTTCCGGTGGTGACTAAATTACTATTGACAAGTATATGGTATGGACTAAGTATCCATACATAAAAGTTGTAGTCTTATCTTGATTGATTACACAATAGTCATATCCTATAACTACACCATAGTGGAACCAAGTAAGGTAAGCTTGCTAATTTTCAGGGTAAATGAAAGGAAATCTTGAATTTTAACAAGTGATGCACTAACAAGCACAATTAGGCACTAACAACTCAATGTATCTCATGTTTAAAAGTAATGTGAATTACATCTTATTGTAATGGATTCTATTCCATGTTTTTAGTGAATAGACTTTAATTAAAAGTGCTGTTAGAATTACAGACTTCCCCTAAATTTAAGAGTGTACTGTTTAACTCTGGTTATAGGACAAAACTTGATAGCTAAGTGAGCGAAAATTAGCACACTAAGCCAAAGGTTCTGAATTTAATTCTCATACCCAGATGTCATTTTTTTAACATAATTTAGATTCCATTTAGAGTTGGACTAATTTTAATTTCAAATTCCGGCCAAAAAAATCTAATTTTGTGTATTTTATAATGAATATATATATTTTTAGTAAGCATCATATTCTAGCAAGTAGTAATAGCTACAACTACTCTCGGTGCTAAAAAAAAAAAACCAACTGTGGGTTTATATAGTTTAAATATATGTTCCAAGAAAATTGATTGCAATATTATATTTTATGCAAAGCTTTCCTGCTTTATGTGTACTATTTAAATTGTTAAAAATATATATATTCTACTTTCAATTAGCCAATTGATGTTTGAAGCATACCTATGTGGTATACATTTACTTGATTTTCTGCTTGATGAACACCATAATTTATAAAATAATTTTAGTCATAGTGATACTACATGTAGATTTAGTTTATAAACATTTTATCTATGCTGTAGCTTTTGTGACAACAACCTTTTCCACCCCCTATATATTCGTCAGGATGTCTGGAATGAGAAGTATTAAGAGTGGCCTTCATGAGTATTAGTGTATTGATTACAGTGAAGGAATGGATTATTGTTGTAAATTCTGGCTGAGTGTGTCAGTGTCTGAGCGATGAGTCACAACCATTTTCTCCATGTTAACTAACCTAGATCACTGAAAATACTTATATTTATAGGTTAACAGTCTTGCTCAAAGAAGCAGCCGCTTGTACTAGTCCCACACCATCTTGAGATTCACATAGCCTTCCAGTATATCAACCAACTACAACAAGGGTCATGTGGTAGGTACAAAACAAGAGTGGTTAGAACTACAACAGCAGTTCTCACAGCCAAAGTCTGATTTTCATAGGAAGCCCGATATTTGAAAACTGGAAGTTCATGTGTCCACAATGCCAGAAATAAAGGTATTATAATTATTTTATTTGCAGTCTTAGTCCATTTAATTAATGATTCAAAGATAAATCATACATTAATGCATGAGTAAGTATTAATGGAAGCATTTGATAACTATTAAATTAAATTTATAATCAATAAATCAAATAAGACGTATTTCTAGGATTCCAAATTATAGTGAATTTCAATCAAGGTTGGCAGTTGAAAGTTTAGGATTTAGGTTGCCTTGCTCAGCATTAAGGAGCGTCTATGATTTACGTGAATCTGTTACTATTCTGTCGCTAAATGTTCAGATTACAGTCACATAATACCTCTCTCAAACCTCCAGTTTACAATGACCTCAACAAATTGATACAACTCATGTTGATAAAATAAACACTAGGTAAGTTGAGGATTTTATACTATAGGCACTAGTTTTGACATGATATTTACTATTTATTATAAAAATATTTGTTCAACATGCATACAATACCTGGAATTTCTTTTCCACCACAGTAACAGTCAGGTAGAAGACAAACATCTTTGCGGCACTTAGCAGCAGTTTTATCAACCTGTGGAGTTGGATAGACTGGATCAGGCCTGTTAAATTAAAAAGGGATTTATTATAACTTAGACATTTCAGTATTAAGTTTATAATATAGATTCATGTTTCTCTTAGTGAGTACCTTTGGTATGAATTCATTTTAAAGTAGCTTTTCTGGAACAGTTTAATTTTATAATAAAAGGAATGAATGAGGAACAACTTTCTGTTTTAATGGGATGTAAACTAAATACTTATATTTTTTTTATCTGTTTTGAAATATTTGTTTAAAATTTTTCAGATGATCATTGATGAACACGTTAGTTATTTTTCACTAAAATTTGCACTTTAATTGATATCTCATATTTTTCTAAAATATATTACTTGTATCAGGCTGGTTCGACATTTTTCATCCCAAGGGCCAAACCTGATTATTAATTCGCATCATGGGCCAAATATATATTTAGTAACTTGATATAGGCCTACAAACAATGCTTAGTAAACAATTATTAGTTTTTTAACCTCCTAAAAATTTATTATGAAATACATACAGACACACACACACAGAGACACACACACACACACACACTCACTTTCAAACCCTAACCCTTCCACCACCAGAAAACCAGACCAGACAAGACAATTGTCCGCATGTCTAATGGTGTTTGCTTCTCACACATAGAAGTAAAATAATAATTAGACATCAGATTAATAAAAGCAAAATTTAATACATATAGAATAACTTGTAAAAAAGTGACATTTAATTAAATTAATTATATATATATATATATATATATATATATATATATAATTATTTACATATATATATATATAACCCGCCTCGGTGGCGTAGTTGGCTAACGCGCTAGTCGTGTTGAGCTCGACCGCTGAGGACGGGGAGATCGAGGTTCGAATCTCGGTCGGGTGAACTGGGGGTGGTTTTTCCTAAATGGTTTTCCACTCTCCCTCCACGCAAATGCGGGTTCACTTCCTTTAAATTCAACCTTCCCCATTCCTAATCCATTAGCGTAATTAGTACTTAGGCGTATAACCCGAACGGGTAGTAAGACGCGGTGCTAAATATTAAATATTATATATATATATATTATATATATAATTATTTACATCCAAATTCGTGTAAAAATCTAGTCTAATATGTTAATAACATTTTGTAACAGTTACTGTACTAATAACTACAAGTAAAAAAAATATAAAATTTCATTGGATTACAAGTGTTGGAATTTGTCTATGTACAATGGTAATATCAATAATTGTTTATCATACAACACCCATACAACGTACACCTGATAACACACTACAACATCACATTGAATAAATAATATACTTAACAATAGGGTCATATAATTATATATTTATCAATTTCCATTATTATAAAATTATTTAAAATTAAAGAATAGTAGGAAAATAATAGAGCACATAGCATCGAAATAATGAAGTATATGTAAATATGTGTTAGTGTTTTTACTTTTATTTGTGCCCCATTATTTTCCCACTATTCTATCATTCTACTTATTACAAATTGTTTTTGCTCAATGCACTTTATTTCATACATATACAATTATTTAGCTATTGTGCCACCACATTTTTAACCAATATCAAGTTTTAGGAATAATATAATTATGCAGAAATAAAAGTTTGCAAGGCATTAAATATTAGCTAAATAAAAGCTCTATATTTACCTCCTAGGTGGATATTTGTAGACATCAACAAATTCCGCTGCTTTGGAAACAATAGCAGTGGAAGGTTTAAGGGTTGGACGAGACCTGGGAAAACATTATAAAACTTAAGTTTAAAGTAAAATTATAATATTATGGACATGTGAATAAGTGATTAAAATTCTTTGCAGCTTTGTTAGTTGGAGGAAAAAATACAATGTAGTCACAACTCACAACTTAAAAGTGCTAACTATTCACATTTTTCTTTGAAATTGTTAATACAAAGTAGTATTAATAGAGTGATTATGATGCGCATTTGCCTTGTAATAATTTACTAGAAAGACATTAAAACTAGACAACAGTGGGTAATATGAATATAATTGGACTAATTCAGGGATGGGGAACCTTCAGCCTTTTGAAGTGATCGGTGCAGCCTTTTCACATATTTATTCAACTATATATCTTCAATGTTTGTAAATGATACAATTTCAAACTGAGTGTATTTTATTTAACAAAAATATACAATCGTTATTTTTAAATTGTAATGTTAAAAAATGAATCACTTTTATTGAGCTATGTTTGGTGATCTATCATATTTTGGCAAAATTTATTGTACATGAAGTGTGCGACCCTATGAGAAATTCATGAAGAAACATCCTTCCAATGCCGATATGTTCCCCATACCTGCTGGACTAGACTAACATTAATAATATTCTTTATTTTGTAAAAAGCAAACTAAAGATCAAGAGCGTTTCTGTCTTTCACAATATTCTTGCAATCAATTATAACACATACTTTTCCATACATGTTTAATATTCCATCTTGAATTAGTTTATCATTAGCACAAACATAAATACTTTAATATGAATGAATCAACCTGTCTTTCATACGGCAAGTTTCACAATATGATGTTATTCAGCCAGTTTTGTAGTCAACTTGTCACAAACAAATTTGCATTTCCCTGGTATTATAATTCTACTGTATTTGCAACTAGTTCATTTTTATTAAATTCCCTTCTTGATACTTGTTATGATTCCATAAATTTGGTTTACTGATATAAACAATGGAACTTGGAGGGGCATGGGTACATATCCCTCTGTTATCTGGTAAATTAAGGCAAAGTGGGGAGGGTGGATGGTCAGGGTAGCAGGGGGGGGGGGGAAGTTTAGGAAAAATTGTTCAACAATTTCTTGACACTTTGGTTTGTGTGAGTAGTGATATTAGCCTTAAGGCAAGTGTACTTAAAGTTCAACTTTCAAAAGGAAGTACATGTGTTTTGGAATAAAATTAAGCCAAACGAGTTTTACTTTCTTGTTACCTTAGGTAAAGAAAGTAATGTTATCATAAAAAAAAATTGAAAATGAGATTTTGATGAATGTCAACATTTCATGAGCCCCCGAATCTGAAAAAGTGGTTTTTGCAATGCAGTCTATCTGTCTATCTCTACCTCGGTCTAGAGCCTAAACTTTTTTACCGATTGGTTTAAAACTTGGTATCTAGGGTTTTCATTGGGTTTTTGGAACTGAATATCTAACCCTAAAATTAAGGGTAGTTTCCTTGAGGGTGAAAAGATAAAAAAATCGATTTTATCAAAATTGACTAACGATTTTGATTAAATTTCATTTCTAAGCTTTGATCAATATTGTAAACAAAATTGCTACTCTCAATTTTTCATAGAATGATTTTAAGGGTTCCATACTGATGCATACATTCTAATTTTTAATTATATCTCCATAAGTTTTTGAGATATGAAATTATTTATCTTTGCGAATATCTAGGTATATTCATAATAAAAACTTTTACTTGAAATATATTTTTATAAAACTAATAGTTTTCAAACTATACACAGATAAATATATATGTTTTAACTTTTCAAACACTCAAGGTAAAGTACTGGTATTGCAACTGTCAAAAAAATCTAACCCGAGATGTCGATGTATGTTGATGTTTCATGACCCCCGGAACCCTAAAATGTGGTTTTTGCAATGCCATCTGTCTGTGTGTCTGCCTATAACACTAGAATTAAGAGTAGTTTACTAAAGGGCGAAGCGAGAAAACTCAATTTTCTCAAAATCGGCTCTAATGATTTTGATTAAAATTCGTATCTAAGTGTTGATTAAGATTATAAACAAAATGGCTATTTTCATTTTCCCATGATGGTCAAAACCGACAACTGGTGCATCATTGCTGAACAGAACAACGAACACATTTTGTTAAAATGTTTTGTTCGGTAAACCTTCCACACTTGTCGTGAACATGTTCGTGTTAGTTGTTTTGTTCTAGTCTGGACGGGGCTTTAGGGGAAATGTGTGTACAGCAATGATCTATCTCTGTCATTTTAGACTCAATTGGTTAACATTTTTAAATTAGGAATTTAATAGCAATGTGATGACTTGAAGATGTGCATCCCCTAATAAAATGTTGAAAATTTTAATACGGAGTGTTGACCCTTGTGGACCCAATAATGACCTTTTTTATTGGTTCAAATATACAAACAAGGACTTATCTCCTTTAAAATTAAATTATAAAATTAAAAACCGGGAGTCAAAAAATGTTTTACATAAGTAGGATGAGTTTTGACTAAATATCTCCCTTTTTAGATAATGGAGCGATAAAGTCAGTGTGGAGTTCTGTACCATTTATTTTAGTTATTGAATGATTAATTTTAATTTTCCACAAATATTAGGGCCTCTCCTTGGTCCACAGATATAGGATTCCATCACCTTTTTGTGCTACGTAAGTAGGAGAGACCAAAATAGGCTGAGTCAATTCCAGTGGTTCTTCATTGGGTTAAGTTCAGTTAGTTTAGTTTTTTAGTTGGGTCAATTATTTAGTCAATTTCACAACAACCTAAGAGTTCTCCTGTGAGCTTACATCAGTTTAAAGTTTAGTTATCAGACTATAGTTGAATAATTAATTATTGTTATAAAATAAATATTATTTGATTAAGTTTCTAGTAATTTACTAGCGAATACAAATAAACTTTACTGGTTATTTGAATTTTTAAAAAGCAAACAACCCATCACTAATAAATATCTCTTTATTATTATTGTAAATAGTGTAGTACATTAAATATATAATAAACATAATTTAAATATGTAGCCTAATATTGAAGATAGAACCATAATAGATTTGTACAACAGAATAAATATAAATTAATGTGTAATGACAACAAGACTGTAGTTGGGGGATGAGGGGTTGGGGGAGGTCCAAGGCCGTAGCCAGCCAATAATTTCAGGGGGGGTTTGGTGGGCCCATCCTCCAATTGACGGAGGCTAGAAAAAATTCTAAATAAAAAACTGTTCTAGAAGCTATCTGAAGTGTTTTTTATGGCAACACTACCCCCAACTATCGGAGGCTAGAACAAATTCTAATTATTAAACGGCTCTAGAAGCTATCTGAAAATTTTTTTATGACAATATAACACCATAACTGCCGAAGGCTAGAAAAAATTCTAAATAATAAACACCTCTGGAAGCTCTCTGAAGTGCTTTTTATGGTAACACAGCCCTCTAATTTGTACTTGTACCTTAATTTTGATATTGTTTGAAACATAAATAAAGCCATATATATTTTGTTAATAAAATTTCGGGGGGGTTTGAACCCCGAAAACCCCCCCCTGACTACGGCCTTGGGGAGGTCAACCACTCCTCCCTCCCCAAGATAGCCTTTTTTACAGTTTAAATGAAACCAAGAAAATATGTGTTTTTTAAGTTTGTTGCCATCAATGTAATGTGATGATTTTAAAAATAGTTTGGGATTGTGTTCATTAGTCAGGCATCAAAGCTGTGTAGACTAAGACAACAAAATCAGGGAAGGCAATATAAAGTGTGTGTTGTGGGGAGGACTTTGGAAACAGCTAGGTCTTTGAGATTATGAAACAATAAAACCTTTCAACTGAACTGATGTAGTCTAAAATCAGTGTTGATCAACATTGCAATAAATATTTTACCAAACCTTCAACACTTATATAAAAAAGCATTTACTATTTCATATTATCTACTATAAATTTTATTTTACCATCTTATTTTTCATTTCAAAGTATAAACATCAACTTTAATAAGCATTATAAATTGAATTGAAATAAATTCCATAGTAAGATATTTTTCTGGTCAGAGCCCATATTAGGCGCATGCACAACTGCACATAGAGAAATGGAATAGGAACAGATGAAATGATCATGCACGATTATCACATTGACTAATTAACGAAATTTGAATCATTTCAAATTTCTGATTGTGATTCTTACTTTTTCTTATAGGGTGGTTAAAGCTCATTAAAATGTAAATTTAATAAACTTTTTATGTAATTGTGATTGTAATTGTAAATGTCTTTAAAGACCTGAGTGTTGAAACCATTTTGATTATTTTTTATATTATATTTTTATTTGAAGGTTCTAGCTATTTTTAAATTTTTTACTTTACATCTATTACTGTTTCCAGCCTATGGACTAGGTCAGTTATTTTTAAATCATATTTTTTAAGTGTTATTTATAATATAAAATGAGTATTTTCATTATTTTAACTTTTTTTCCCAAAAATATTTATTTGTCATTCTTATTTTAAGAATATGTGTTGTTTTAATATATTTTAAAAATCTCACATTTTAAAATTATGTTATTTACATTTTATGTTTGTTTTGACCGGTGACATTTTTAATATACCATTTTACATTTAAAATAAATAAATATATCATTAAACATTTTAAAATTATGAATATACTTAAACTTGAAGATTTTTGAAATACTGACTCAAATGAAAAAAAAAAGCTCGCAGACCCCTAGCTTTATCACTTTGGTAATACAAATATCTAGGTTTCAATTTAAAATGCCCATTTTTGTAAATTCAATGTAAAGAATTTGTTTTAGTGAAGTTTTAAAAGTGAAATTTCTCTATAGATTTTGGAAAACTTAAGAACTATTTAAAAACTTAAGAAAAATAGTAAATATTTCATTGATGGTGGAGTTAATAGTGATTTAATACAAGCCTTGACGTTTAAAATGATGTGGAAAACACTCTTTAGGACTAATTTGTTAAATCTAAAATTTATCTATTTGATTAAAGTTTCCAAATCCAGGAACAAATCGTTTTCCTTACACACTGTAAGGACACATTTCGAATGATGACAAATTAATTGCTAACTAAACTACTAAGAAATGTTACCTGACAGAAGCTGGGGTACCGCGATTCACCAGTTCTCCTCCCCCGACACCTGTTGCTGTGTAAGAGGCAGTACCACGGTTTCTTGTTGGTGTGCTTACTCTAAAAGCCATAATAAAATCAAAGAAACATAACATTAGATTCTTATACATAGAAATTAACTATTAACTGATTTACCAGCCCAGGTTTCAGAAGGAAAGAATTGTTTAAATGTGTAAGAAAATTGAACTATCATTTTGTGATACTTTAACAGTAAGAATACATAGCGTATTACATTTAAGCAATTAAAAAACTGATGTAATTACTGTTAGAGAAAGATCGCCGCGGGTCAAGTGAACCGAACAAATAAGATAACACAATAAAACAAACATCGGTCAGCACAATAAAATTACAAGTGACGAAGTCACGGATGTGCGTCACAAACTTATAGCGGGAATGACTCGACTGTCTATTGTCTGGTAAAGATACGTGCTGCGCATGCGCACGCTTAAAGATGGCTACACTAAACAACTGCAACTCGTCATAAAAGAATACCAACATTCCAACAATTACTAGTCCTGTTGATACATATATATGGTATACATAATGCAGTATAATTTAGTTTATACATAGTATATAATGCATATATGCACTAAAAACCAGTTAGCTTGTATTTAAATTACAAAACAAAATTTTACATGACTTTAGTCAACCTAAAAATATCATGATGTTATTAATTTGTTGTTGACTTGGTTTAGTAAAATTATTAACATTGTGTATTGCATAATAATTATGTTAAAGTTAACAATACAAATTGACTAGCTTTTAAGTATGATGGCTAAACAAATTATGACTTATTAGGACTAAATATTAAGTAATTTTGGTAAATAGGATTTCATAAATTACATCCAATATATTTTACTCTCACCATTGAATGATTTTTTTTTGCACTGCATCTTACTAACGTTCGTTCTTATGTACTAATAACGCTAATGATTTTAGTGATTAGGGAGTTTATATTAGTAGGAAGTGTACCCACACTTGCGTGGAGAGAGAGTGGAAAGCCATTTAGTAAAAACTACTCAACCAGGATGGATTTTGAAATAGACTCTCCAAAAGTAATGGGAAGACCTTCCAAACCTGTCTAATGGATGTTACTCTTAAGTAATACACGTGTATTTTTAAACAAGTAAACTATAGCGTTGTGTTAAAATTGAATACTAGCTGTTTATATTCGTGAAGTATGCAAGATATGAAAAATATTTTAAACAAAATGTTTGTGGTTTAAAGGGGGAAAGAGGATAGCACTATTTTATTTTTGATTTGGTGGACGTTTTCAGGGTTACTTTAAGGTACATTTTGTTTTTTAAATATAAACCTTTATTATTTTAAGCAGCGTCTTATATTACATAAAAAAAACTTTTGTGGGAAACATTTTTTTTTATTTGAAGTCTTTTTTCAAAGATATTTCAAGATATTAAGACATTATTACAAATATGATTCTATCAAATGTATTAATTTAAGGAGGGTATTATTGTTTACGTCACAAATTGATCAAAAAGAATTATAGCAATTGTTCAATTGTTCTCCATTATTTTCATGCAATAACAGTCTACTAAAAATGGCACGTCTGAATTTTAAAACATCTCAGGAATATTCTGAAAGCTGTGGTATCCTTTGTTGGAGTTCTTCGATCGTGCTAGTTTTGTTTTATAATCGGTGGACTTCATGCAGCCGTAGAAAAAAAAGCAAGGGCTTGATTGGGGATCTACAGCCATTCAATAGGCCCTCTTCTATCCAATCCAATGGTTCAGAAAATCATATCGAGCCATCTTTACAAAGTATGAACACTAATTGTGTAATGAGATGGTGCTCCACCTTTTTGGAAATAAAAAATCTTCATCTAAATCAATTACACCATTCTCATTTATATGGTTTTCTATTTCTTGTGTGGTAAAGCGTATTAATAACATCTTCCAACATTTCTAAGAACAACTCACTACTACTGAGATTTCGCTAACAAAATAATGGGCCTACGATTGTATATCCCAAAGTACCCGCTCATCTTTGAACATAAAGTTTGAATAAAAAAAATGTTCACAAAGCTTTTTTTTGTGTGTTTATAAGATACCACTAAAATTAATACAGGTTTCTAGTAACCAATTTACCTTGAAATAACATTGAAAACGTCCACCCAATTCAAAATTTAATAATGCTGTTCTTTTCCCCCCTCGAAACTGCACAACTTTCATACTTTTCAAGATAAACAAATGTAAGCTTTTTTAAAAAAACACATGCTATATAATAAATTATCTGTAACAGGTTGTAAAAATATGATCTTATTCTTAAATTTAGCTTGAATATAAAATATGTATAGCCTATTTACCAAAAATACTAGCATGGTAGTAAAAAGAGTTTAATTAATCACACAATATTCTTATAGCTTTATTTCACTTTTAAATTTAAAAAAATGCCCAAAATTTGATTTAATATAAGTATAAATATGTAGAAAAATTAGTAAAAACTATAGAATTAAATACATGTAAAGAACAAACTAAGATATAGTAACTAAAATAAAGACTTTAATATAAACCCAGTTTGATTTCCATTGTTGAATACATTCATAGAAATACATTATTCTTACCTAATTGGAACCGGTGTTGTTTGGGGTTCAGGAATTGCTGTCGTTGGCCTGGCTCTGTTGAGCAATTAAAAAAAGGTTAAAATTACTAGGGTATGAACATATAAAAATTACTATTTTTAAAGTTACAGTAATTTCAATAACTGTTAAATTATATAATATTGCATAGTATAAAAAGAGATCAACAATAGCAACACATGGTAAATTTCCACACCAATTTAATTTGGTAATAAACAGGCATATAACGCTAAACATAATATTTGATCCTAGGTAATTTTTTCTAGGACTGAAGATTGACCCTTGACCTTGTGTCTTTTAAAATAAAAGAGTGGCCACAACATTTGTGTGTGCTATTATGTCCACAAACATGAAATAGTGTCATAAACAAAATATGACTTGCACATTCAAGAGATAAATGGCGTTCACACTTTATACAACTATCTGTTTCTGTCTGTTTCCTATAGGAAATGATTCGCTAATAACCCATTTCTTTATCTAGATTACATTCTATTAGAGCACTTCAAGATAAAATCAAGCCTAGGTCAAAAGCTAGGACATAAATGGATAATTTGATTTAAGGGGCAGCCATGGGGAAAAGTTCTGGATTTGGTCATATCTGAGATTAGTCAGATTTGGGCAAGATTTGTGAAATGAACTTACAAACTCTTTTCCCAGTAGCAAACATGTAAAGTATTAACTGGGTTTCTTTCTTTACAGGGAGAATCATATTTTGTTTGAACTAATATTTGTTCTTGTCACTCTTAAAATACACTATTTTACTATCCACAGCAATACATAACAAACTTTTGATCATTTGATAAATCAAAACTAAACAAATCTGAATTAATATTACATAAATAAAATTAAAAATTAACTTCCTTAAAATACAGTAGGCCTAAATGTTGATGCAAAAAAAAAATCAAATTTAAATTACAAAAAAAGTTTTGAAAAATGATTCCATCTTTAATATCTTTTTGTGAACTCTAAAATACAGGCCTTTTTTTTCTACACAATCTATACCTTTCCATTGATTAAAATATCTGTATTAGGAAAAAAGTTGTAAACAAATTTTCATGATTTCTAATTATCTTATTACATTAGACAAAATTGAATTGAGATAGTGCTTTATACTATTGACACAACAACAGGACTCCATAAGATCTAGAAGTATTAAAATCACCAATAAAGAGTAATAATGTAAGCGAATCAACATCAATTGTAACAGTAATGGGTATTATAAAGCAGTAACAAGCAGTATTATCTATGGTTCATTTAGTGGTGTAAAATGTATTTAATTATTGTGTTTAATATATAGAATTATGCTTAGTTAAAAAAATATGACACAAAGAATACAATTTTTAAACAAACACTTAAATAATCTAAATCACGACCCATTAGAGCAGTCCTGGACACATAACTGACGTAAAATTGACACTTTGAATGTGCCAACATTGACCAAGAGCACTGGGTAAATCTTTTACTAATCTATCCTTTCATTGGCCAAAATACTTCGTGACAGCAAGAGGAAGTTAAAATTTGCTTTTTTTTCCCTTTAATCCCTCGTACCATTTGAATGCTTTAGAAGTAAGTTTGAGTTGGCTTTTAGTAGGTCCTAAGGGTGAGGCGTGAGGACAGATACACAGTCACACTTGACAAATACGAAGCTCAAACAAATATGTTGCCAAAATTATAAAATATTTTGGGTTTGCAATTTAAAATGCATTTGTAAACATAAATAAATTACCCCAGCAGTACTCTCAATACTTATATAGACGCGCCTGATTAAAAGGGAAGGTGTGCATTGATATATGTGTGTGTTAAAATTTTGGGGAGTGAAAGTGAAATTTACTGACCTACCAAACTGTTTAAGGACGGTAATATTCATTTACGTATGAAAGATTTCAGTCTTACCTTGATTGATTACATTATGACTCTATCTTATACACTCTTCCATAGTGAAACCAAGAAAGTTAAGCTTTGTAACATTTTCAGTGAATGGAGATGACACTCCATACATGGTCAAAGCTTACAATCTTACCTTGACAAACTCTACTATGGCCTTCATATAATCTTCATCAGGGTGGAAACAAGGACAGTAAACATGCTATCTTTCAGGGTAGGTAAGCAAAGTGTACATGCTACACCTTAAAATGCATTATAATATTTTACTTGTAAATTAAAATCTAGATTGATTTTAGTTTTGGCATATAGCAATCTAGGTATTTTCACTTTCAGGTTTGTTAGACAACACCGTGGCATATCTGTTTAGAGGACAAACAAATGATTTTTTATTGTATTACCTTGCTGGAGATTTGACGGGTTGCCTGGGTGAAATTTGTTGCTGGTATTGGTCATCTGTCTGCTGAAAAAAATGTAAAATGAAATGTAAATCTTTTGTCATTAATATTTGTGATTTTTTTAAAAATCTACTGACATGACTTTAATTGCCACTAGAAAAATGATATTTGAATGCTCTTTGATCTCAAATTATTACATATGTAATTTATTATTCATTTGGTAACATTTATTTACAATATAATAATGTTAAATTAAAATATTGCTGACAAGTGTAAAATATGCCCACATAACATTCATTGATTTTTTATTTTTAATATCAACACACGATACATTTTTGGTGTTTGAAAACGAGGTGCTTAGAAATATATTTGGTCCAAATAGGAATGAAGATATTGGGACCCGCCTCGGTGGCGTAGTTAGCTAACGCTCTAGTCGTGTTGAGCTTGACTACCGAGGACGGGGAGATCGAGGTTCGAATCTCTTTCGGGTGAACTGGGGGTAGTTTTCCTAAATGGTTTTCCACTCTCCCTCAACACAAATGCGGGTTCACTTCATCTATATTCAACCTTCCCAGTTCCTAACCCGTTAGGTTAAATAGTACTTAAACGTATAACCCGAATGGGTAGTAAGACGCGGTGCTAAATAAAGAAAAAGATATTGGGGAGTGGAGAAGTTACATTCCATGTACTCATCACAAGATATTGTGGACAGGACATCCAACATAAATGGAAGAATCTAGAACTGTGTTCAGTGTATTGACTGGTAAACCCAATGAGAAGAGACCATTGGGAAGAACTAGACGCAGATGGGAGGATGGACCTGAAAGAGATATAGTGTAATGGGGTAGACTGGATAGAACTAGCTTTTATTTTTCATTTATTTTATTTACTTGAAGTATTTAATGTGCACTTTCTGAACCGAATGTTTGTATCAGCACCCGAGAACTTCTATAATTGAAAGCGAAAGGGCCTTTCAATTTTGCCTAGAAAGGTATTTTCACATACCTTCTAGGATTATTTTACATGCCACAATCAACATGGGACTGACGGCTTTACTTTCCCTCTGAAGGAAATTATGTTATAGAATTTTATCGCTCAAGGAAAATTCCATCAAACCTGGCTGGTTTTGAATCCATGAACATCAGATCCTGAGGTGAGCACCCAAGACCACCAAGGTCGACTAGAACTAGCTCAAGATAGGGATATATGGCATACTTTTGTAAGCACGGCAATGAATTTTCGAGTTCCTAATGCCATAAAGTAAGTAGGTAAGTTGGGTAGTATTAAAACTAGAAAAAAAGTAAATGGTCAAAAATTAGATTTATTACCAAGGGTTATAATATAATTTTGCAGAAAACACTGCCATGTTAAATAAATGTTCAATAAAAGTTTATTAGATTGAATAGCAATGAGAATGGTACGTTGATTAAGTTTTTGCAACAATTAACAATTAAGATGTCATCTTGTACAGATCTAAGGGTAAAGTGCTAGTGAACTGATCCTTGCTATCGAGAGCCATTAGAACAACCACACACAAAATAATGTCCCATAGTTAATGAATGTGCAAAGATCCCAAAAGGATGGTAAGATGTGGGTCACAAAATAATAATCTAATGTATGTTTATTGACGTTAAAGGATCAATTTGATACTGTATGCGAGGAACCAATTTACTGGTAGTCTGCCAAGCCTTGCCTTGGCAACAACTCAATAGCTGCCACTGCAAATTACAATAAATAAAGATTACTATGTTTACATGTAGTGAAATTGTAAAGAGGAAATAAGCAATTTGTCTATAACAGTGGTTTCCAACTTTTTTCAGCTAGCACCAACTCTAGGTAGATAATTAAAGTAACCCCCATCCCATTTATTTTAGGGTCGTTATAAAAATATCTTAAAAAAGTTTTATTCTTTAGTCACTTTTAGTCACTTCTTTATTTTACTAAAAAACAATGTATCACTGGCAGCATGATGGTACCAAAAAAATATGACTGAAAATTAGTAACTGTTGAAAATATACATGTGTATGTGCAGTCACCTAATATATGAATTACAATGGGTAGGCAGCATTTCTAATACAGCAAGAAGGAAATGATCTTACATACTTTTGAAAATGGAATTGAAATAAAAATGTCTTCAATTCTTAGCTGATTTTTAATATTATTTCTAAGGCCCTTAGAGTAATCAGATTTTGAACTTTGAGCTGTGCTTTATATAGATACTCAACGTTGGGCTCAAAATATTTATGTTCTCGCAATTTCAAGTTTCATAAAAATGGTTATTTCTTTGCCTGGCATTGTGTGTGTGTGTGTCTGGTGATGAATAACTAATTGTTTACTCTCGTCTCTACTTGTGAGGATGTGTTTTGTGCCGATGAAGTTTGAGGGTTTCGGGGATGTGAGAGGGGAGGGGGGAGAACCTAAATTATATATATTTACCCAACACAAGCTTGACTCGGCTTAATACTCAGGAGTTTCATGAGAAATTTGCTTGAGATCAGCTCAAATAAAATACTTGAGCACGCAGACGTCTAGTTATTTTATAACTGTTTAACGCAGCCCCAAGGCCGGGAACCACTGGTCTGGAAGATGCATTTAAACCGATGTTGGTTTTAAATATTTTATATTGATAGCCTATCTCTATAATAAGGTGGCTATTAAGATCTAGGGACAGCTATTTTGATTCCAGATTAAAACTAAAATAATATATCATTTTTCATGCCTTGATAATAAGCTCTTAGCAATTGGGTTAGGTGTAAAGTATTAGGTGTTTTGTACTATATTTAGCTCCTAGCACTTGGGTAAGGTAAAGTATTAGGTGTTTTGTACTATATTTAGCTCCTAGCACTTGGGTAAGGTAAAGTATTAGGTGTTTTGTACTAGATTTAGCTCCTAGCACTTGGGTAAGGTAAAGTATTAGGTGTTTTGTACTATATTTAGCTCCTAGCACTTGTGTAAGATAAAGTATTAGGTGCTTTTTTTAGCTAGCTATTTGAAATTAACTTACTCAAGATTATTCAAATTACATATTATATTATATTACAAATTACATATATATTTTATGTTATGTTAGCTATAGTTTTATTGATATAATAGATACATGTTTACAAAGACAGCACTTGGGGTGTGAGATTGATTGTCATCACAAAATATATTTCAAACTGTGTGATAGACAGTTATATCTTCAGATATTAATAGAGCTGAGCCGATCATGCCGATGGTG
Source organism: Timema podura (assembly GCA_033556935.1). NCBI lineage: Eukaryota > Metazoa > Arthropoda > Insecta > Phasmatodea > Timematidae > Timema > Timema podura. The sequence continues at coordinate 9,995,881 of JAVRXN010000010.1, forward strand.
AATATTTGTTGCCGATTAGGCCGATCACCGATGCCGGTCATTTGGTTTATTTAATTTTAAATATTAACTATATATATACTTTAAAAAAACTTTTCAATAGGGTAGTTTTTATTTTGTTCAATATAGTAGGTTTGCTTATACATGTTTAAATGAGAATTTTTGAATTAATTTAAATATAGTTCACTTTATCAGAGGTCGTACCACATTTTAAAGATAGTTAATTTGTGTCAAATTGACTCAACTTTTCACATAATTTAGTTTGTAATAGTTTTTATATGGGCATTTTATTTTGAAATCCTTGCATAGAATATCATAATAATTTTAGAATAAAAAATAATAATATTTTGTTTGTTAAATTTGTTGGAGTTTAAATAAGCAAAATTAATTTTAAAATAATTTTTAAGTGTCAACTGAGGAATACATTTAAGTATTGAAATAAAGCTAAGTCCTGAAACAATTATGTAGTTTTGAAAACCACTTTATAGATAGTTCATTCTTTTTAACTTCTCTTGAATCTTCCCCAATTTTAGCTTCCTTTGAAAGTCCTCTCTTAGCGCAGATGTATGGTTGATTGTTGACCATTTGGATAACCTTGCAAAGATAATCCCACCCTAATATAACCGCTGCAAAATACAGCTACTCACTCTCTCACTTATTGACCCTTCTATTCTAAACACAACCCCCACCAATTAGGTTACTTTCCCAACTCCTTGTTATTGATGAAATAAGCAACTGTTTTCTTAGCGGCACAAGCAACAACCCCCCCCCCCCTCCCAAATCCCTCCTATCAAAAGAACAAAGGACAAGGTTTTCTGCCAAGATCTTAACAAGACTTTACAAGAGATTGATTCTATGAATCCGTGATCAAAATGCTGATCATCGGTTTACTGATTGTGCCATTATCAGTTGATGATTGGATCGGCAATCGACATCTGCCCTGTCCTAGATATTAGTATTTATGGTTGTTTTGTATTAATTAAATTGATTTATAACTTAGTTGTATTTGCCAGAAATAGTTAATTTATTTCATAATGTGCCTGCTGGATAAAGTAAATTCTAAATATCCTTAACATAATATATAATTTTTTAAATAATCGTATTAGTTTATATCTATTTGAATAAACTTTAGAATAAGTAAGCTAATAGCTGTAACTTATCTAAATCAAGTTGTTTCATCTGCATTTCAAACAAACACAAAAACTAAATATACAGGATGTTCAGAAACTCATAGCCCAAACTGAACAAATAGCTTGTTTGAACCAAAAGTAATACAAAATCCCTATACACTTGCGTTCCGAAAGCTACGCTAATACCATTAAATTGTGTCCAAAGCCATGATAGCAAAGCTGTTCAAGCATGCATATACAGCAGGTTGCATAGGAGTCAGGCGCATGGCACTACACACCTCGACATCTTGGAGCACAGCAACGGCACATACAATTAATAGTAAACAACATACCAGTTCATCTATAAATGTGAATACGTTCTGAGGGTCATCATTAACGGTCCTACATCACATAATGTGCTTACCATTATTACATGCGCAGTGATGTGAGCCTAACTCCTATGCAACTTATTGTACACACATGCTTGACAGCTTTGCTATCCCGGCGCTATATGCCGAAACTTTGAAAACAATTTAATGGCATTAGCATAGGGTTCCGAATGTAAGTATATAGGGATTTTCTATTACTTTTGGTTCAAACAAGATACATGTGCAGTTTGGGGTATGAGTATAAAATTTAATTTCAAGATATATATAAATAATAAAATAAAATATCACTATTAAAGTCAAATATGACTTAAATACTATTTCAAAATATGATAGGTCAGCCAAATAATTTTACAATTCACGTAAAACATTTATTTAAAACAAGTTAAAATTTATTATATGAAAATGAGAATTGAACCTGGGACCCTCAACTTTACACTTTAAACATTCTACCACCCTGGCACACTTCACATTTAGGAATATTTTCCACTAGTGGGTGTATTGAGTCTAATTGTAGTCACTTGTGAAATTATTGGCTAATCAGAGCTATTCACAATCACAGTCATGGTGACTTTTATCTGGCCTTAATGCTTAGCACATTTATATTCACTGAAACAACTGGCCAAAGTGGCCCTTAATGTGAGAAAAACCAGAATGGCTCAGTGGTAAGGAGTTTGTATGTATATTCAAAAGTCCCAGGTTTGATTACGATGTCTAGAGTGTCATTTAAAAAAAATGGAATTGGATTACAGTATCTGAACAGATCCTGTAGATAACCATAACTTGGCAACTTTTTATGTGTATGAATTTAAGAAATTAGTTAATTTATACTCAAAATTAATCTTACATACCTGAGAATCTAAGTTCTCATTATAGTCTTGCGCATTGAGAGTTTGACTGTATATATCTTGTGTGTTATAACTAGGCTGGGCATAGGATGCACTCCTTTGCTCTTGCTGAGGTGGTTGAGGCGCTTGCTTGTAAGGGCTTTGACTTCTGTATTGGGTGTTACTACTCGGACCTGCGTTACTCGAGAGCTGGCCGTAGTCTGGGAAAATAAAATAAATTACTGGTATCATGGAAACATAATATAATTTTGTGATAAAACCAAATACATAGGCCTATGCTGCCAAAATGTTTCAAAAGTTACTTAAAATCAGTTACCATAATGGTAGCGTCATTTTGAATCATATAAAATGTTAAATTTCATGATAATGTGCTAATCTTTTGAAAGAGAGGTCCATATTGCAATAGAGCATGTGTGAGGCCATTCACAAATAAATCAATACAATAATGTTTGCTAGGTTTAAAATAATACCTTTCCACATTTATCAACTCAGGTATTTATCTAAACTTAGTGCAAGATAGTTTAGTTATTGTCATGTGTGTGAAAATAAAAACCATGAAGATTTGAATAATTTGATGAGAGTATTTTAGAGAATTAGGTAGTATCTCCCTTGTTAGCTTTTGTGGAATGTTTTGGTTGTTTAATTGATATATATATATATATTTATTTATTTATTTATTTCACATACAAGTTGTTGAAGAAGCAAATATTATTTGGGATTGTGACATTAAGTTTAGTGTAAGCTATGCAGTAAGCTATTGATTATGCTTAGAGATCAGTTTGATAACACAAAACCAAATTATTTGACACCAAATTTAAGAATATTATAGAATTTGATGTACCTACTTGACTTTTTTTGTACATTCGGCAACCCTATAATTTTGTGGAATAAAACTTTCATTTATATTGATTCTGGGTCAAGAATATCATTTATGGAATTATTTAAGGTAATAAATGCATTTATAAGCTAACCTCCTCAGGAAAACATGTTTCTATGAGGTAGGCTTGCTTATTTTAAGCAGTTTTGGAACATTGTTTAGGGATTCAAGTATTTATATTATTTGAAAAACTATTCACTAATATCTAAATCAAGAGTTATTTGGGAAATATCAAATGGATTTGAAGTTATTTTAAGCTTAGTTTGACTCATAATACCAAATTAATACTTATTTCATTGTCACTTATGAGGATATTTATTATCTGTTTGACCATCTACCCCAATTGATATAAAGCCAACGTTGCCATTTTGAATACTCACCTACGTCTCTATATAGCTCCACATCTTCATCATATAGGTTGTAGTAGGGATCATATTGGGTAGGTTCATACTTCTGGGAGCTGTTAAAAGAACTTGGACTTTGGGTGTGGCTTGTGGTTTGTTGAGAAGATTGCTGTTGAATGTAGGTCACAGGTGCAGGGCTGGGTTCCACTCTGGGGGGAAAAAAGCTCTGGCTATTAAAAAACTTATCCCTTATATATCATTATGGTTAAAACTTGCTACATGTAAATACAAAAATAATACTATATGTGTCTGTTAATAGCCATGATGTTAAACAATGTGCTACAATCCAGTGCTAAACTAGTAAAAGTTTAAAATAAGAGGAATACTTCTTATGAACATGAGACAGTCAATTTACATGCAATAAGAATATACTCTGAATTCACTCTTGTCAATATAAAAGTAGACCACATAAGGTTAGCGTTTGCACAAAAAATTGAGGGTACAAAACCTGTTGTGATCTCTGTAGTTTATGAACTGCATAATAAAATAATTTCTTCTACAGCTTTAAGTCACTTTATTTACAGGAAATTAAAACAACATTGTCCTCTTCTGAACGCCCTTTTGTGTCAGGGTAGGGATTAATTATAAAATAATTCCCTTCCGCTGGCTTTTAATTCCTTTCAATTTTGATTTTAGTCTCTGTATACATTTTTTTTATTCTTTGATGGATTAACAATCCACCCTCTTTATTATGTTTTATTTTGAACAAACCTTAATCAATTTTTAGATTTTAGTGAGGAGGTATAAGTTGGTGTCATCTAGATTTCTATGGGTACATGTGAAAATAGGCATTCGTAGAATTATTTTTGTTGCTAGTAATGCTCCGGTGGAGGGTGAAGATGAGAATCTGAGAGTAGAGTTTTGTAATGAGCTCACTGAAGTCTTCAATGCATGTGAAACAAGAGAAATAACTATCATGCTAGGAGATATGAACAGGCCTACCTAATTAATTACTAAGATCACAAGGTATATCAGATGGGTGATTCGAGAACAATGATTGATTTTGTTGTGTATGATGAGAGATTTAGAAGTTTAGTAAAGAATACTAGGGTTGTCTATAGAGCTGAATGTGGAATGGATCACTTTCTAGTGATCTCAGTAGTTGAATTAGGTAGGCGTGTTGTAAGAAATCATCACAAGAGTATTAAGTAAATAAGAGTGAAAGTGGAAAAGTTGTATAATTAAAGTATGAGTACAATATGAAAGATTTTTTTAGCACAACGTACTACTACCCATTTAGGGTATACACTTAGGTACTGATTACACCATTGGTTTTAGGGATTAGGAAGGTTACATTTAGAGGAAGTGTACCAGCATTTGTGTGTAGGTAGATTGGAAAACCATTTTGGAAAAACACCCCTCAATACACCCAAATGAGATTTGAACTTCGATATCCCCATCATCGACAATCTAGTCTACTGAGAGACTAGTGTGTTAGATCACAGAGGTGGGTAATATGAAAGATTGCTGTGTGCAAAATTAACTTTACATGAGCATGAATGGAATGTTGAAATAAATGCTAATGATATAGAAAGTGCTTGGAACAAAATAAAATAAGCTTTATTTGAATGTGCGAAAAATGTGTGTTGATCGGCTGTGGGGGGAAACTTAAAAAGAGAAGAATGGCAAAGCTATGAGTGTAGATGGGATCACAAAAGAAATGCTTAAATGTGGTGGTATGTTACTACTTGCAAAACTGTGTGAGTTGTTCATTGTGTGTGCTGGGATTTGGAATGTTCCTAATGACAAAGGCAAAAGCACTAAGAGCGAATGTAATAATTATAGGGCAATCAGTTTTTGAGTATTCCAGACAAGGTTTATGGGAGAGTTTTAATTGAGAGGGCGCGTGGAAAAACTGCGGACAATATTTGAGGTGTGCGATGTGGTCTCATGCCAGGTAGAGGTTGCATTGACCAGATATTTGCATTGCAACAAGTGATTGAGAAATGTATGGCAGTAAGGAAGAAAATGTATTGTGCATTTATTGATCTGGAAAAAGCATACAATTGAAAGATGCAAAGATGGCAGTATATAAAATTGTGTTGATGCCAATATTCTTTTATAGATGTGAAGCATGGGTTTGTCAGGAGAAACACAAGAATAAGGCGAATGAAGTTAGAATGAGATATCTAAGAAATGTATGTACAAAAACTTGTATGTAAACATTCTAATGAATCGGTGCTGAAGGAGTGCGGTTTGAAAGGGAATATACTATGTCAATGTGAAAGAAGTGTCTTACATTGGTTTAGGCATGTTAAAAGGTTGAGTGTGTATCATGTAACGAATTACATATATGTTGGAAGAGTGTGTGGATCAAAAGAAAGGGGGTAGTCCATGTAAGACATGGCTAAATGTTGTAATTAAATGTGTAAAAAAGAGAAAAATTTAGAGTTTTAAGAATAAAAGATCATGTATGACTCGGTGTATGGATTTTGTTGTAGCGAAGGGAGTATGCAAGGATAGGGAATTGTGGAGAAAGTTAGTGAGGATAGATTTAGTTCCGAGTTGTGGTTTTTTAGCTATATGCAGTTTCTTGCCTACCCCTTAAGGGAACGGCTTGACTAGGTATGTATGTATGTATGTATGTATGTATGTATGTATGTATGTATGTATGTATGTATGTATGTATGTATGTATGTATGTATGTATGTATATATATATAACTGCTTGGATTCCATCAATCTTAATACTACTGGATAACAATAGTTATTTTGACTGTGCAAAGTTAGAATATTAAATTGCATTTTAAATGGAAGCTGGAATGAAAGATTTAAGAGCCATAAATTATATTTAAGTGATTTTAATTGAGATTCAGTTTTGAAGTTAAAACATTTTTATTAAACTGGAGGACAAAAATACCATAGAGAGATTTATTTTTAATGTGTTTTATATGTGATTGATACATTTTAACATAATTTTTTATTGTGTTGGGCTACAAGAATATTAACATAATTTGTTTTATAATAACACCATAATAACATATATGTTCATGCAAGAAAGTGTAAGCCTAGCTCTGAGACTTTGTTTTTTACCAAGATTTTTTTAGATAAGTACATATTCAGGATGTGTAGCTAATATAAATATATGAAGTTGAAAAAAAGTAATTTCACCAATGTCTAACATACTTTTGTTAAATTTGCATGCAATGTTAACGAATTTGATCCATCCTTAGTTTTTTGTAGTGTTATATTATTTTTTGGCACTTTATGAAACACATTATTACAACTGTCACCTCAACAATGTTACTCCTTCTCAAAACATAAAAGAAAATTTCAAATTGAGCTTTACTTTGATTCATAATAGAATATTCTATATACTTTCTCATGAACATAAGCTTTGAAGATATTTTATTTATAGGCATAAATGTAACATATTCTAAATTATTAATGACTTTAATAACAATTTTTATAGTGTGTTAGTTGTACCCACAGATGGGGAAAATTTGTCTGGCTATAATAAATAAATGAACTACTTATACAGTTTTTCATAGATTTAAGTATTCATTTCATTAATTTTTAACATAGCTGGTATATTTTCTAGTGCTTTTCATTGTAAGACATATTTATTCTAAAAAAATGCCTAGAAAATAATTATATGTGACTTAGCTTGATATATTGACACATTTAGAGACAGGGCTCTAAGAAATGGTGTAAAACTTTTAAATGTATCAAATTTAAATACAAGAGATGAAGTTGCAAATGAAATGTAACAACTTCCCCATAGCGCGAGGAGCTAGATTCCCCACATTCTGTCTCGCTAAAATATAATGTATCAACTACTTATAGATAGCTTATATTTATATTTCCAAACAATAACATGGACACATTTAAAATTAAAGCCAAACAATAATTTTAAAACTTACCTCATGTTCCCTTTAATTTTGTGGCCTGCATTGTTGCCAGAAGGTCTTAAGCTTAGTTGGTAGCTATTTGATGTTCCTGGTTGAGTAAATGATTCACCTTTGTCATTGTCATTTTGAAACTCTTCCACTGTCAAGGGCGTCATTTTAAATCTGGTCGCTGATGTCGGTCGTTTTCTTCGTGCAGATGGTCGGGTTTGGATTGATGTTTTAATTGTAGTGAAAAAATCATCAGTTGGTAGTGTAGTGGTTGTGTGGCGTCCCCTGATTTTAGGTCTGTATGTGGTAGTTGGTCGTCTTTTAATGTTATCTACTTCATTATTAGGCTGTCTTTGTGTATGTTGTGCGTTCAAAACTGTAGAAAAGTGTTCCGTATAATATGTGTCTGCAGATTTTTCTGTTTGGGTTGTGTCATGATTTTTAGGAACATTAGCCTTGGGATTAGGGGAGGTTGGATTTGGATAAGGGGCATAAGTTGTTTCAGTTTTTGAGAGATACAAATTTTGTCCTTCCCAGTCACTATTATCAACACTTTTCAATATACCTTTGTTACGAATTTCTTGATTTGCCATGTGTGCTTCATCTGATTTAATATTAAATTGTAAGTCATCAGGAATTGTGTCATTGCTAATTTGGTGGTTATTGTTGTATAATGTTTGATATTTATAATCATTGTGATGGTTCAAAATTTCTTTTCTTGTAAGTTTTGGTTTAAGGGTTATTTTTTCATACTCATATTCAAATATTTCTGGGACATTTTTGGTTTCATCATTGGGGAATCTATTAGAATGAACATTTTGATAACTAGGTGTATTTGTTGGGGAGGTAGTGTGGTAATAGTATGGTAAGTTTGTTGTGGTATCTAGTGAATTTGCATCACTTGTTTCCTCAGTGTTTGTATTATAAATATTTTCCCAAAATGTTTGAGTTTTTGGTACACTTGGAACATTTATAAATGTGGTTGTTTCTATGTTTTTGGTTATTGTTGATATTAGATTATGTTCACTATCATGAGTTGTCACTTCATTGACACCCCCCTTAGCTATTTTTACATTTGAATTTTCACTAAGGTGACCATTTAATCTAAACTTTTGAATTGAGCTAGCGTTTTCCTTTATTGATGGAGATGAATGAATTATTGATGGTCTCCTAGTTGAGGACAAGTACACTTGAAGTGTGTTTTTATTGTCTGGTTTTCCAATACTGTAGCTTACATTTTCAGAATAACTATTAGGAGATTGCGGTGAAAATGTTGTATAAGTATAAATTGATTTCGTTATAGCCAGGGGAAGATTTGTGGGAGTTTCACTGATCATTTCATTTCCATTACTGTCAGGATTGTTATTAGCCATTTCTTGTATCATATTAACACTTCTATGTGAATTTCCATCTCTTATAATTGGTAGGCTATAAAGATTTTCTTCGTAATAATTTTGAAGTGACTGAGTGTTTTGTGAGGATTGTTTGTTTTTAGGAATAGTTTCTATTCCTTCAGCTGCATGGTTATAATAAACCCTGTTAGATGGTGGAGTATTATTGCTTATGTTATTTTTATTAATTGGATGTTTCTTTCTTGGGTTCGTTGTTGTGGACGGGGACGTATCTATTTTATTTCTGTTATGTAATGTTTTTCTTTCTCTATTTACATGAAGATTTGATATATTATTGATATGCACATTTTCAGGTATGAACATACCGGTATCTGATTTAAAATTTAAATTGTAATTTGTTTGTTCTTGTTTATTATAATCATAAGAGGGAATTACTTCAGTTGGTACCATTGAATTTGAGCTTTCTCCATCTAGGGATGAAACTGTTGGTGTTTGGTCATTTACAACAGCTGATAATATTAAAGGAGTGTCTACATTTTGGTTATGTTTATTATATTGTTGATTATTGCCAGTGTGCACATTTATTTGATATCCAGGTTGATCTTTAGGCACTTCAGAATTTGTATCTACATATGTGTATTTCTGTTTGTTACCATAATTTTCATCATCTATTTCAACAAATGGTGTTGTCAATATATCAGGCTTGATATATTTCTTTTGATATATTTGCTGTGAATTAGGTATGCTTTTATTGCTTATTGCTAGGTTTGTTTCAAATATGTTATGTTTTGTATTTTGCATGTTATTATTGGGAACAAAATCTTGATTATTATCTATATAAAGTTTCGGTCTATCATTTATATAACTTTGTAAGGATTCTTCTGTTGTGTCCTCTTGTACTTGAGCATATAAATCTCTAGGGATTTGATTTGCATTTAATAAAACCGAGGAAATATTTCTTTGTAGAGGGCTCATGTTTTCTATACTATCAGATAAGTGATGGGCCTTGGATTTTTTTTCATGAGACACTTGTTCAATTTGATCATTATTGTTTTGCAAAATTAATGTTTCGTATGTGGTCACCTCATCTTTCTGATTATGTTTATTTTGATCAAAATGTTCTCTGGGTATATTTGCTTCTATAGTATCCTTATTATCATTATCACTACTTTTCTCTGTATTTTCTCGAATTGTTTCAATGTACTTATCAAAATTAAAGTCAAAACTTGCAAAAGGATTTTCAATACTTTTGTATTCATCAAATTGCCTGTAAAATTCAGGGGGTGGTTCAGGGTACCTCTGGTTTATTTTGATATCATCACTCACAAGAGATACTTCAGAGGGAGGATTATTAACATAATGAGTCTTTAAATAGACCTTTGGCATGCTTTCATAATTTTCTTGACTTGGATTATGTGTGTTGACGGTTTCATAAGCATCATATTCTCTATTTTCATTACCATTGTTTTCGCTTAGTAATTTTGGTTTGCTATTTCTTTGTTGCTTATAATTTTCTGGTGTCTCAGTGTGTGAATCTAAAAAACCATAGCTTTCTGTTCCATAACTGCTAAACTGATAGATTTCTGTATTCCCTGGTGTATTACTATCGAAATAATCTATTGGCTTGGTAAAATAACTTGGCCGAGATTGATAAGCCTTCACTGTGGTAGAGTGGATTTGTGGTGTTGATCTTTCTATTAAGTAATTGGGTGATTGTGTTTCTTTGTCTTGATGTTGCTTATAAACAATTTGTGATTTATTTGTTAATATATCTTCCTCACCATAAGGATTTGTGTTTGGTCTAAATGGATTTTCTGTTGTAATATGTTGTGTCTTTAATCTAAGTTTAAAATTTCCATCTTTTTGTACCAATGTAGAAATAGGACCTTCAATTTTTTTATTTGGTATTATTTGGAAGGGTGTTTTTGTTTCAAACCTATTATTGTTTGAAGACTGTACATCTCGTTCACCCTGACTATCATATGGTTGTCTGAACGTATTATCAGAATAGCTATCATAAAAAATTGGTTTGTTGGGATCATATCCAGGTCGAGTATGCTCCTTATTTGAATTTAAAAGAATATCCAAATTGTTTGATGGCTCTGTTTCACTACTCGCCCTATGTGGTTCTTTAGATGAGAAAACAGTAAATGTTTGAGGATATCTAAAAGCTCCATTTTGCGGTGCTACTCCTTCATTTCTGGTAATTACATGGAATGAGTTATGGGATGAAGCTGATATGGGTGTTTCTGTTGCTGGATAATTTGGAGTAGAAGGATGTCCAACTTGAAGTAAATAAACACTATCAACCGATGCTGGTCTGGATAATGGAGGAGGATTTGATGAATGACTATGAATTAGATGAGTTTGTATCTGTAATGGTTGAAAAAAATTGGTTGCATTAGGCAAGTGACTTTTTTGATGAGTAAAATATGAATTTTGTACCACCTCTTTGCTTACAAAAGAAGGTCGATAGTTGATATTTTTATCAAAAGTGTTGATTTGTGCTGGCCTTAGTGAGATATTTGTAGGTGATTGATTTGTGTTTTGATAAGGCCAAATGTTGATGCTGGATAAACCAGTAGCTTCATTAACTCTTTGGGGATTTATAAAAGCAGTATTAGCACCAGTTAGCTGAAGTTTAGAAACTGCCCCTTGTGGATTGAAATTATTTGGATGATTCTTAATGTGTCCAACTGGAGAAATGTATGGATTTGGCACTGTTCTGGAATGTTGTAGTCGTTCATTTGGAACTCCCCCTTGGTGTTGAAAAATGTTTCTATTATTTGGATTAAAGTTATTACTCTGATATTTATAAAACTTTGTGCCTGTTGCATGTGGAGTAGGAGTAGGGAAAAACATGTTCATTCCTGATCGAACAAGATGCAGTACTGGTCCCTGGCTTGGCAACCTGGCATTATATATGAAAAGATAAAAAATATAGTAGAATTTAAAAAAAAACAGCAAAAACAAACAGCCTTGATTTTATATTATTAAACTACAGTATGTGTTTGATAAACATTTTGTGTAAATATTAAATGCAATTGTTTCCTTTGTATACAACATATTAAATTTTTTGTTGAATATTCACAAAAGTTATCTAAGCAAATTTTAGACTGTTACATTATTTTAGTTCATCACTACACTTCTAATGTTGCCAAAATATTCAAGAGCTCTCATCTATGAATATTCCCAAGAATTACATTTACATCTTTTTGCAGAGTTAATAAATATAGACCAACTAAAGAGACTCATTATGTTCATAATTTTATTTGATTTAACAACTCCAATCATGAAAAATATGATAGGCCAAAGGTCCCGTATTCGATTCCTGTATCTATCTATTTGAACACTTCTATAAAAGTACCTAGTCTAATAAAATTAAAGAGAGGAATACGCTAATAGGTAGGAAATATAGCTATAATTATAATAATAGTAATAATAATAATAAATAAAATAATAATAATAATTCTCATGCAACTCAAAATCCAACTAAGAGTTAACTTTCAACAAGTTGTAAAAACATTGAATTATATGAAAATAGTTCATTGACTTAGTTTGTTAACAATTATTTGTAGTGGAGTAAGAACTTAAAGAAAATATTAATAGTATTCTTAAGAATAGACATCTAAATTCCATTTATTTTAAAACATATTATCAACAAAATTAATAAAATAAAGCTAATTTGTAAGAGTTTACCGAAATATAGGGTACTTCATTTTATCTCAAAAGGAAATAGCATATTTTCACCATGTTGTATTTAAAAATGATGTATACAAAAGAAAACATTTACCTAATATTATTTTCTGTATAATATAAATATTTGCAATGGTTGTACAGGAAATAAATTTAAAAACATCAATACTATTGACTCTTGAGTTTTTAAGAAAAATAATCACCGTTTCTACTAGTCAGTCTAAATTTAATAAATACTTTCATGTAAGGTGTCTAATGATATACTGTATGTCTCTCTAGATTTAAGAAAAGTTTTTCTATTAAATATTTTAACTGGAGATGCTTTGTTCAGTTAAAACATGCACTCATAAATAGTGTAGGTACAAATAATGTGATATGAAATATCAAATTTACAAGATATGATTGGATGGTCTTTAATAGCCAGCATATTGAACTTGTTCCATTCATCTTCTTGCATCCCAATAGCAATTAGTTGAATCATAGCCTTTTAAATTACAATATAATTTAAGTTTGCAGAGGTGGGAAGCCAAACAATCATGACCTGTATGTAGAAGGAAAAGAGGGACAGAAGATATTCTCGGGCTTACTGGGTGTATAATTTATTGTTTTTTCCAAGGAAGTCTGCTTTTTCATTATTCTTTACTCTGAAGTGATGATGGAATCTACTAGAGATATATAATTTGATGTAGGTGGGTCTTGAAGTTATCTTATGGCATGGTGAATATCAACTATTTTACTACTCAAAGGGCTATTGATTGGTTACCACAGCTTGTATTGCTGATTTGGAGTCACTGTGAATTACTGTTTTTTAAAAGGAAGTTAAATGGTAGAAAAGTTGTTTTAAAACAGAGTTGTTAGTCTCCAAATCACTGACAAAATTAGTTGAGTTAAGTCCAATGGGAGTACATGAGGAGAGTAATTTACTTGACACACCTGGCCGAGCATTAATAGATTTATTTGGCATAAAGAGCCATCAGTGTATATTATGTATCCATTCCTCTCCTGGGTATATGCTATGTATTATTTTCAATGCAATTTGATTTTGTATATTTTGATCTGTTTCATGTTTTGTAATTGGTTCTTCCAACTCATTTTTATGTTCAATTTGTATTTGGTTAATAGGGCTTGGTTTTAAAAGTATGTTTTATATTATCCCTATATTAATATTATTGTCTCGTTGGAGCTTTTTGACTGTTTGTGTGAAAACATTTTGAGTTTTTGGATTCTTGGAGATTCAATGTTCATCATTAGTTATTGTTAGGCATTCTTCTTAACTTTTCATACAGATTAAAGCATTTTTTTTTCTATGTCATAATGTTGTGAGGGCTTTTTGTGTACCTACACTTGCTACGCTGTGATGGGGGTTAAAAGATACTAGCAATATAATCAAAAATCGGTAGAAATTTTACTAAAATCAACTTGCATAGGATGTTATGATACACATATTAAATTATTTTCTTATATAAATTATAGAATTCACACTGTTAATAATACTGGTAGATTCTCATAGGGAAATCATAAAATAATGATAATTAATAATAATAATAAAAATAAATAGTTCTCATAAACAACAGTATCATCTAGAATTGATGTAAGAATTGATGTAAGGGTGTGGTGGCAGGAATGTATACAAATGGCTTTAGTTAAAAATCAAGAACAAAATACCTGCTTCAGTGGCTGCATGGATTAACGCGCTACTCTCACAGTAGACAAGACTGCCAAAGATGGGGATATCGAGGTTTGAATCTCGGCCAAGTGTAATGGAGTGGTTTATCCAAAATGAGAACCCGAAAGGGTAGTAAGAAGTGGTGTTCAATAAAAAAAAAGCAAAATATTTAATCAAAAAAACTGGTGTTACTCTCAATTTGTTTTGTTTTCGCATTTTAAGTGTGCTTATTGAAATAATGGAATTGAATTAATTTAAAATTCATAAAATAATTTTAAACCAATTCCAAATTTAATTCCATTATTTATATAAATTGTTTCTTATCTGAACTTTTTATTTATAGACTTTTCCTATTCCTTTTGACATGTTTAGCTGATGTTGACTCAATATACTCTCACACATTTCAAATTATTTGAACCTCTTAACAAAGGACTTGATGGGTCTTTGTTTTTAAATTTAAAGAAAAGAGCTATCCAGGTTGTAACCATTGCTGTATCCAAAAATAGAGGTGGGGATCAATCCAACCCTCACCCCCATCCCGAAATAGCAAATAAAATATACACCAACAATAGTAGATGATAAACAAAGTTAAAGTTAGTGCAATTATTAATGATATGATAAGTATTGTTAGTGGAGGAGATCTGGCAACAATGATTTTCAATGAAATGTTATATATTTTTAATCTAAAACGATCTTGGCTATTGTTTTAACCATATACACTCTTGAAAGTTTGAAAATTTTGTAATTTTTGATTTGCACTTATAGTTTTCAAGAACTAAAATAATGGCACCAACACTTTTTATTGTTTGGGAAGAAGTTTAATTTGTTTTTTAATAGCTTTGTAAACACAATGGAAATAGTTTTAACTGAATTTATTTCACACCCTCTTCCAACCACATGGTAATTTTCTCCAACCCATGTCGATTGTCACATGAACTAGGGCAGTGGTTCTTACCCCAAATGACCACAATAATTAATATAAGAAAATATTTTACTATATATATCTAATGATCTAATGCAAATTAATTATCATTAAAATGCATAGTTTTCAAAATTAAGTAAACATTTTTTGGAAAAAAAAAAAAAATTCTACAGGAGCATAATTCCACACTATTTAAAATTGCATGTTCTAATTTAACAAAGAACCCCAAGTTACATCATATATTTCAGAAAGCGTTTATTTGATCTGAAACTAAAAAAAAATCAAATATTTTATTTGAATTTCCTAATTATATTAATATTTCAAACAAAATAACTACATTTTTTATAAATTGAGAGTACACTTAGTGTAAATGCAATATTTATATTCTAATTATTATTTGTAGATTGATTTTAAAAATTATCATAAAATTTACTTTTAATAATATTTTTTTCCATTCCAAACAAAGGTGTAATTAAAGTAATTGTATAGGTACTCGACATAAGTATATAAAATATGCTAACATTTTTGTATTATTTGTTAGAATTGATTAATTCATCACCTTTTAAATACAAAAAGTAAAATTAAAACTGCTATTAATTTTATACTTTTAAAAGTAAAATAACTTTTGGTTAAATACTGAGTAATATTATTTAGTATGTGTGACTAAATACATGGTGTGTCAGAGATGAATGTGTAAATCTGTTCTGGTAACTACAAAAATTAATCATAGGTAAGCTCATGAAGGACCTCAATTACCTGAATCGCACCTGCCGCTTCTTTCTGGCTGGTAATGGTATTGTCTCATTGGTCAGTCTATTCTCGTCTTGTGTCAGCTTGTCATAACTAATGCCGATCCAAATAATAGTTACACAAAAGAAAGTTGAGTTTCAGTAAGTTTATGTATAGGTATTAATTTCAAAATAAAATAGTCACAATTCAGTAAACACATTTAAATAAAATCTGGTAGCTACTGGATGTACAAAATATTAATAAATATTACTTTACTTTCTTAAAGATATATAAACCATTTCTTATGGTAAGACAATACAGATATAATCCAATAAAATAAGTTTGATTAAGTCATATTATATTTTATATTATATAATTATAAACGTGCTATTATAACTGATGTTATAATTGTAATTATTTGGAATTTCTTTTAAACGTACAGGACTATAGAGTTATCATGTGCATTTACTCCTGTTATCCAAATGACTGTTTTAAAATACAATATTTTAACTATTTTTTAAGTTAAACTTTAATGCTTGATAATTTTTTATAAAAGAAGATAAAACACTTATAACAAATAAAGAAAGTAATTCACATATCTTGAGATACTGTAGCAATTTGTAAAAACGAATCCATTATTTAATGATATAAAATTATTTTCTTAAATAATATAAATTATATGTTTATAGAAATTGACTATAATTTAATTTCCTTTATTAACAGTAAGTATATTTTTACTCTAAGAAAGAATAACGTTTTGGGTCCTATAGCCATGGACAGCGCATCTCTGGTTGCAGATAGAGGATATGACCTTCAATCTGAAGGGTAGCTGCAGTATTGAATAAGCGTGCAGACGCTGGGGTGTCCTCCAACTTGGGGGGTTGGACGTGGGTATGATAAGCTCTCACGGTAAGGGGAAAAAAAATCCCATCAAGAAACACCCAAAAGTTTGTCATGGCTGTTCCTGAGGTAAAATATTCTGGAGATACAATAGTCCCCTGATCGGATCTCTGGGTGGGGACTACTCCGAGCTAGTCATGGGATTGTAAGCTTTAGGAAAGAGATTAGGATCGGGATGTAAAATGCTAGGAACTTATTTTAGGCCAGGAGCTATACAATCAATGATTGATGAAGTTAATGGATTTAGATTAGATACTGTAACTATATAAGAGATTAGATGGTCAGGAGATGGTAAGGTAGAATCTGGTGAATATGTATGTTTTATGAAGGAACGGACAGACATAGTTTAGGCACAGGATTTCTTAGCTGCAGAAAGAGTATATCAGCAGTTATTGACATACAATTCACTAACGATAGGATGTCAAGTATAGTGGTAGTAGGGAGGTTGCATAATATGATCATCCTCAATGTACATTGTCCTACAGAAGAGATGACCAACTTAAGAACAATTTATACAAGGAGCTTGAACACTTGTTTGACCAGGTCCCAGCCGATCATATGAACATTGTGATGGGTGACTTCAATGCAAATATAGAAAAGGAAGAATTCTTTAGGCCTCCAATAGGAAAGGAAGGTTAGCATGACTTCAGTAATGATAATGCCATTAGAATGATACATTTTGCCACTTCAAAGAACCTAATTGTGAAAAGTACTTCCTTCAAACATAAGGATATTCATAAAATACTTGTACCTCTACAGATGGTAATGCACATAATAAAATAGCTCACTTGCTGATGAATAAAAGACGTCATACAAGCTTACTGGATGTCAGGTCATTCAGAGTCACAAATTGCGATTCAGACCACTACTTGGTAGTAGCAAAACTTAGGTTACGTTATCAGTAACAAAAAAGGGAAATAAGGTGGGCAAGTTAGAAATAAATAATGTAGAAAAACTGACTGTAGGAAGAGATGTCAAATTGAAATTTGAAATAGGTTTATTGCCCTAGAGGGGCCCTAGATGGGGAGGAAACCATGAATCCAGAAAAATAGTGGGAAATTATCAGGAATAATATTAGAAATGCAATAAAGATTAATGTAGGTCATTGCAAAAAGAGTAGGAAGAACCCATGGTTTGACAACGAATGTTCAAAAGTAATAAAGAGGAGAAGGGGAAGCAAAATTACATTGATTAGAAAGTCTTAGTGTATTAAGCTTAAACACATTTAGCATTGTAAAAAGGAAGGCCATTGCCTTGCTAAGAAACAAAAAGAAGAGTATTTAAAGACTAACACTATCGAGATGGAACAAAATAGCAAAAATAAGACTATCAGGGAACTTTGTTTAAGTATTAACGGATATAGGAAAAGTTATCAGGCTGGAGCCCATTGAGTGAAAGAAGAGAATGATAACCTAATGGCAGATACGAGCAAGGTTTTGAGTAAATGGAACAAACACTTAAGGCCTATTTTGAATGTTCATGAAGAATCAGAATTGGGTGA
Source organism: Timema podura (assembly GCA_033556935.1). Taxonomy (NCBI): domain Eukaryota; kingdom Metazoa; phylum Arthropoda; class Insecta; order Phasmatodea; family Timematidae; genus Timema; species Timema podura. The sequence goes on from JAVRXN010000010.1 coordinate 10,014,106, forward strand.
GGGTATCGAAATCCATACTGCTGAACCATCTTGTCCCAGATCCAAGTATTAGTGAGGGCGGCAAAGCTGGTAGGAAGTTAAAGAACCATAACTCTCCAAGTATAAGTTCATTTCCAGCAGAATTAAAAGGAGAAGGTGTAAAAAGTTAGTAATAGAAATTCATTAACTGCTATGGTTGACATGGAACGCAAGGAAGGTATTATAATACCCATTTTCAAAAAGGGAATAAAACAGAGTGTAATGATTAGAGAGGTATCTCAATACTACCAACATACTATAAAATGTATCCAACATTATTTTAATGAGATTGACACCATATTATGCTGAGGAAGGAACATCAGAGTGGATTTCAACATATAGATCAACAATGGACCAGATTTTCACTATTCAGTAAATCTTAGAAAAAAAAAGTGGGAATACCACAGGTTCATAAATTATACATGGATTTTAAAAGATTTAGGAGTCAGTTAAAAGAAATAGATTATATGGAATTTTAGTTAAATTTGGGGTACCCCTAAAACGTATTAAGGTAATTGAGGTATGTTTGACTGATACGTGTGGCAGGGTACAGGTTGAATCAGATACTTTTGAAATACGTAATGGGCTGAAACAAGGAGATGCACATTCCCCATTACTTTTTAATCTACCCTTAGAGTATGCTATTGGGGTAATGCAAGAGAGTAGGGAAGGGTTGACATTAAATGGCACAGTGCATCTATAAGAATATGTAGATGGTTTAGCTAGGTTGGGCAAGAGTAAGGAAGCTGTTGTAAGAAATGTAGACATTTTATCAGAGGCTTGTAAAGAAATAGATTTAGAAGTGAACTCTGAAAGGACTGGGTATATGATCACACAGAGGACACATATTGAGGATGATAATTTAGAGATTACTTTGAACAACATATCATTTTACAGGGTTAATGAGTTTAAATATTTAGGCACAATTTTTAATTAGCGATAAAGATATTATATTGGAAATTACAAAAAGAATAAATTTGGGAAATGCTTGTTACTACTCGGTTTGTAAGTTGTTGACATCTTGCCTACTTTCAAGGAATGTAAAACTCAGAATATACAAAACAATAATTTTAATGGTGTGAACGTGGTTTCTTACCTAGCATGACGAAAAGAAATTTAGGGTGTTTAAAACAGGGTGCTTAGGAAGATATATGGCCCAAAAAGGGATAAGGTTATGAGGAGTACATATCCTGTACTCATCTCAATACATTGTTAATATAATCAATCTCCAAGACTACAGTGGGCAGGGCATACAGCGTGAATGGAATATTATAGAACCTTGTTCAAGGTACTGACTGGAAAGCCCAATGGGAAGAGATCATTGGGAAGACATACTCATATGGGAGGATCACATTATAATGGACCTAGAAGAGATAGGGTGTAATGAGGTGGACTGGATAGAACTAGCTCAAGATAGGGATAGGTGGCATACTTATCTAAGTGCAACAGTGAACTTTTGAGTTGCTAGAGTAAGTAAGTAATCGAGAGGTAATATGTATTAAAATATTTCAGTTCTGATGAAACCCAGAAGTTTTAAATTTTAACATATTAAATTTATAATTATATATTGCTATTTTACATATGTAGCTAGGCCCAAAATAATGTTTTTAACCTTCAGATATCTTGAGCACTGGAACAATGGATTATGAAGAAATAACATATAGAAATCGGAGGTCTCATGGTGATGCCTATATACAAGAGGATGCCCAAGTGTGATAGTGAATAATGGGGTGTTTGTGTTAGGTATTGTAGCCTCCCCCCAACTCCACTTCCGCCCCTCCCTAAAACTAAGCTATCAATTCAGTACTTTATTAATTGGAAATTTTAGGAGCACCTTAAATGTGTTTTGACATTTAAATATCAAGTCGTAAGCCTGGTCTTAAAATGCAGCTTATTAATTTGACACGTCTTCAGTGCTTTGTATTATAGATCTACTTGCGAGTACATGAGATCATAGAAAAAACAAGACTGAGATGGTATGAGCATGTAATGAGGATGGAGAAGAAGAGGATGCCAAAGAAAATTATGAAAATGAAGTATGTACCCAAGTAAAAGATGGGAGGTGCAGATAACAGAAAGTGTGCAAATGAGAGGAGAAGAATGGTGGATGGATAAAGGAGAATGGAGCCATTTTACTAAAGGGACCCGGCTCCAGGCTGGAAACAGTTGTTCATGATAATGATGACCTGAACTATGTGTACTGTTTACTTAAATATAGGGTATATCCACACACATTTAATAATAAACATGAGAGTTAGAATAATAGAATCCCCCCCATAAGAAACCCCTGCACAAATCACCGCTTATATAATTACCATATCAGGTAAAAATCCATTAATAGCTTATGGAACACACACAAATAAAGGTAGTATGTATTTGAGCTATTTTCAATTAAATAAAAAACGAGCTTCAACTCAAATGTCCCGAAACATATTATTATAATCAATGTAAAAAATTAAGCATATGAAAAATAAAGCACTATACAAACCTGTACTGAGTATTGATAGATTGTTGTTGATTGCCAAATGATATAACTTCATTTTTTTCTCTATTCGCCCCTTGACCTGAACCAGACTGAAACAATGTTTATAAAGACTTCATTAATATATTCTGATTGAAATTACTGCTTTATTCCTGACTAATTCAATATAAGAAATATTATAATTAACAGGAAATTATTGCCTCAGAAGGTAGTATTAGTCACTTTTTTATGGAATAATTCTAACAAATTAAATAAGCTGGGAAATTTAATGAACATGAACTAACAGTAATGTTAATACAGTTTTAAGTTGTATCTAGTTATAACACTCAAAAACCTATAATAGTCTATTCCCTTATGGGGTAGGCAAGAAACTGTGTATATAGCTAAAAAATAACTCCATTATTAATCCATTCTCACTATCTTTCTCCACACTTCCCTATCCTTGCATACTCCCTTCGCTTCAACAACATCCATAAACCGAGTCATACATGTTCGTTTATTCTTAGAACTTATAAGGTTTCTCTTTTTCAAACATTTGTCTAAAACATTTAACCACGTCTTATATGGCCTCTTCCTTTTGATCCTCGTGTCACACTCTACCTTCATATATTTGATTCATCACTCGATCCACACTCATCCTCTCAACATGCCCAAACTAACATAAGCTTTTTTCACAAGTTAAAACTGGAGAAGATTCAAGGGAAGTTAAAACTGGGGGAGATTCAAGGGAAGCTAAAACTAGGGAATATTCAAGGGAAGATAAAACTGGGGAATAGTCAAGGGAAGTTTAAATTGAAGAAGATTCAAGGGAAGCTAAAACTAGTGAAGATTCAAGGGAAGCCAAAACTGAGGCAGATTCAAGGGAAGTTAAAACTAAACAACTATCAGAGGTTTCAAAACTACATCATTGATTCAAAACTTATCCTTATTTCAATACTTAAATTTATTCATCAATTGATGTTTTAAAATTAATTATAGTTATTTAAATCCTGACAAATTTAATGAACCAAATATTTTATTCTGTTTTTATTCTAAAATTAATATATCTTTTGCCATAATCTTTTATTGGCGGTTTTCAAAATAAAATTACTATAGAAAGCCATCACAAACTTAACTATGAGAAAAGTGGAGTCAATTTGAACGAAACCTACTACTATCTTTAAAATGTGGTAGGAAAAATAATAAATATAATTAAGATTAATGTTAATTATATTTAAATTAACTCTAGTTTTCATTTAAACTTTTACAAGCAAATCTACTATAGTGAACCAAGTAAAAATGGCCCAAGTGAACTGTTGATATTTTTAGTATTATCAATACATATCATATTTATAATATTTAAAATTAAATAAACCAAATGATCAGAATCAGTGATCACCCTAATCGGAAACAAATAATCGGCATTTTCATGATGATTGTCAAAATAGTTGAATGGCCCAGCCTTACTAATATATGATTGGCATTGACCTAAAAGTCAAAAGGGCTGATCGACCCAGCCCTAAAATAATTTTACAATATAATATAACCAAGATATTGTAGTTGTTAAGTATGGTTATAGCTGTATTCGTCATATTCTTTGAATTTAAAATCGACACCTGGACACGGGAATTGAACCTAGAACATTTGGTTTAGTATGCCAATGCTCTTACCACTGAGCTATTCAGGAGTTGTCCCGTGTCCAGGGTCATTCTTCACTCATATTTTAGGGCAGAATCTGTGACAGACATGTACAAGTCGTCAGATACATATGGCAAGGGATGAATCCTGGATAGCTCAATATAAGAACATTGGTATACTAAGCCAAAGGTCCCATATTCAATTTCCATGTCATTTTTCAATTTAAAGATTACAGTATTTATGTGTGACTATAACCATACTTAACAACTATAATAGCATGCATATATAATATATTATAATACACACATTCATACAGTTGTTATTGTCCTGTTGGCAGCATAACCCCCCCCCAGAGTCTAAGGTGGCTGCATTATCTGATAGTTTGCAACATTAATTTATCACCCATATATAGCTGTTGATTTTCACATGTCCATCACATACTATGTTTTTAAATATAAGTTAAGAATGACCCTGGGCACAGAACAACTACAAGATAGCTCAGTGGTAACAGTATTGGCATACTAGGCCAAAGGTTTTGGGTTCAATTCCCATGTCCAGGTATCAATTTTCAATATAAAGAATCTAATATAATTTTCATCGTTTTTTATTCAAAGCCAGATTAAATTAGGTAGTTAAAATGTGACACACTAAATCAAATTGACTTTTGTTTAAACTTACCAAATAGAAAAATGAAACTATAGTAGGTATACATTTATTTAAAGTTTTAGACATGTCATTAATTTAATTTTACTTACACATATTGATAAAAAAAATTCAAAACAAATTAAATATGACTCTCTTTTCCCGAAAGACAAGTTATTATAATTATATTGTAATTAATCATTTATATTTGAACAATGGTTTGGATATAGTTCCATTGCATGAGTCAAAAATGTGTATTTAAATGATTTGCCCAATCTATAAAATAAAAGCTCGTACATACAAAAAATATATGCTAAGTTAGTTATAGCATTTTTAACACACTAAGAAAAATTCCATTCATCACAAGCAATATTAATTTTACAAAGGTGTATAAACATTTGCACACTTATTTCTAAGAACCTTTTACAAAAGAATATTTTGAAAAGTATTTAATTTATAAATTTTAGATATCTTGATTACAAATTAATGACTTTAAAAGAACACACCTAAGACATATACATACCAGTAATATTTGCATTGCTATAAGGTTTTGTCACAATCATTAACAGTAAAAATATAACTAGAAATACAATCTGACCAGCTCAATAGTAAATATGCCAAGCAGGATTTATCAATCTTTTAGCTCTTATTAGATGGCTTGTTTCATTTCCAGCTGCCACGTACACCCTGTTTAGCGTGAAGAATGACAGTTTTAACTTGATGAACTCCACTATAGCCCTATCATGTATAAGCTACACCATAGTGGAAACAAAAATGTAATAGAAGTCTTATCTTATATGCTTATGATATTGCCTTTTCTTATAACCAAAACCATAGTTGAACCAATGAAGATAAGTATGCTAACTTTCAAGTTAAATGGAGGCCATGATCTTAACTCATGGTAGTGACAAACTAAAATAAGATAATTATCTGAAAATATGATTTATTTATCAGTGAAATGTAATAAATGTTGCCATACCGACAAGGTATTAGAGACGGACTTATGCCTTAGCCCATCTCTATCTCTGGCAACCTGTCCTAGAATTGACGGTTGACCACGATAAACTCTTTGCTGACGATCACTCTCAATTTCTTCAGCTGGTCCTAAATCATCTGCATAAAGCTGGTGCTGCAAAAATATACAAAAGATTAGATGACAACTAAATATAAGTACTTGAATCCAAAATAACATAAATTTATAGTTAACTCCTGAGAATTCATGTGTGGGTTACGCAGCTTACAGTTTATCTATGTGTCTATCAAGGAATTTATTTATATATGATTTATTCTTGATATTTGACAATAAGTAAAATAAAAAATAAATAAAAAATTAATGGCATTGATAAGTAAAGCTATATTGAAACAATAAAAAAATGTTAAAGTTAAAATCGTAAACACATTATGTGTCGTTAATAGTTAAAAGGAGGAAATAATCAAAACTTGATTTTAAAATGTTTTTAAAGTTTTAAGAACATAAAACACTTTAGAAAATTAAATAAAATAATATTGTAATTTTAAGTTGTCCACCATGCCTTCATAAAAATGTACAAATGGAGATCTTTCGACATTTTTCTATCATCAGCTTTAGTGGAAAGTGGACTGGTGCAATTCAGCCTGAGCTATAAAACACAACTGATGAGTAAGAATTTTATGGTGTTGGAGTTGGAAAGAAGGAAGAAAGGGAAAAATGATGTGCTATATGGGAGAGGGGGCTTGTTAAGGTGGTGGAAGTATTTATAGTGTGTTTTTAACTAATTTAATACAATATTGGAGTCGGATTATCAGTTGTGTTTTATAATAATATATTTAATAATATTTAGCACCACGTCTTACTACCCGTTCGGGTTATACGCTTAAGTACTAATTACGCTAATGGATTAGGAATCAAGAGGTTGAATTTAGAGGAAGTGAACCCACATTTGCGTGGAGGAGAGTGGAAAACCATTTAGGAAAAACCACCCCCAGTTCACCCGACCGAGATCCGAACCTCGATCTCCCCGTCCTCGCGGTCGAGCTCAACACGACTAGCGCTTTAGCCAACTACGCCACCGAGGCGGGTTTGTGTTTTATAGCTCAGGATGAATTGCACCAGTCCACTTTCCACTAAAGCTGATGATGACATAAAAATGTCAAAAGATCTCCATTAGTACATTTTTACAAAGGCATGGTGGACAACTTAAAATTACAATATGATTTTATTTAATTTTCTAAAGTATTATATGTTCTTAAAACTTTTTAAACTTTAAAAACATTTTAAAATCAAGTTTTGATTATTTCCTCCTTTTAACTATTAACGACACACAATTTGTTTACGATTTTAACTGTGACATTAGTTTATTGTTTCAACATAGCTTTACTTATCAAGACCATTCATTTTTATTATAATTTTTTTTTTAATTTTTACCTTTTGTCTAACATCAAAAACTTTAACAGTTTTCCTCGGGATAATACCTAAAATATTCTAAAATAATATATAAATGTTTGACTGCATTGAACTAGTCTTCTGAACGAATTGCGGAGTTTCCAAAGCATCACTGTTGATCTTGTAGTTGAAAAAGCCACAAATTATTTTCATAAAATACTATTTATGAGTGTTCGTGGCACAAACAGCATTTTCTATTGACCAAGTCAAGAAAGTAACTTTATTCTTTAGTTGGTAGCTAATGTCTTAGCGAATGATCTCATTTCAGGCTGATTACTTCTAATACATAGAATAATAGTGTGGAGGGAGAGTGGGAAACCATGTAGGAAAAATCACCCACAGTACACTTGAGCAAGATTTGAGCCCCAATCTCCCCGTCACCAGAAATCCAGTTCAACACGAGACTTACACGTTAGTTCATGAGATTACCAAAGTGGGTACTCTTATTATTATATTTTAATTGATGTAATTTTCTATATCATTTACATTTTAATAGCAACTAAGATATAATTACAGCTGTCAATTTACATTTAAAATATCCCATGGAAAGCTTATTAGTACATTAAAAATTATTTAAATTAGTAGATTTAATCAATGTGATTTTTACTAGTTATTTATTATAATACAAAATAAGAAATTAATTTAGAATTCAATGTGGGATTGAACGTTTTTTAGTAAATGTCAGATTCTAATAAACCTTTGTGTGTTATTTAAAATCTCATATAATATTACACACGAGTAGAGTAAGTTGTGTACAATAATACAGTTACAAAACTACTGTCCCTAAGGTTTTCTTTAATTAAAATTAAAGACAACAAGATTAATAATTATTTTTTCATAATTATATTCAAACATAGTCACATAATGTTTAGTTATAAGAAGGAAGACATACAACATATGATAGTATTGGCCCTTTTACACTATTTTGTTTGAAAATTACATCTATGAGATTCATAAAGAATATTTGGTATGTTTAAAAAAAAATTGTTAATTTTATTTATGTGCCGTAAAATACCTAGCAGACTAGGAAAATTTTAATCAAATATACCTTTGCTATTTCCTCTTGTTGCTGCCGTTTCTGTTGTTCATTCTGTATCCTCAATGCTCCTGATGTAGATCTAGGGAAGGTAATAAATGCAAATTATTATTTATTATCATTATTATTATTACTTTAATGCTGGACTTAAAAGATAAATAAACACATTTTGAACAAAATATATGAGTTGTAATTTATCAGAATAAACTTAAAAGAATAACTGTAGGTTGGCTTAGAATTCTATGAAGTGAATGAAAATGTTTAAATTAGAACCTAATTTTATACGCAAATCAACTGGAACATTTTGCCTATTTTTCTAAATTGTCAAACTAAGTTCTTAATGTTTGAACTCATACAATAATTTAAAATACCTAATTAATGTTAAAGTCATTAGAATTGGTAAATAATTTTAGTATTAGTATAGAAATTAAATGAGCAATAAATTGATTCAGATTAAAATAGGTACTAGTATTAAGTGACTTTAAATTCTCTTAGCTTTAATTAAAATAGCTCTTGACTATAGCAGTCTAATGAAAAGAGGGCAGCAGGGGGAGCTGTTCTTATAGGTGTTTAAGAAACCTGCTATGGAGAAGAGAAGTGGCCTTGAAGTGTAAGAAAGTGCTGTATAGGAATAATTTGTACCCATTGTCACATACGCAGCAAAAACATGGACAATGAATGAGACTAGGAAAGTGGAGGCCATGGGAATGAAGTTTGTGAGGCGTATGTTGGCTGTCACGAGGAGAAACAAGATTAAGAATGAAGCTATCTGGGAAAGAATGGGGGTACGGGGAGTACAAGAGATAGTAGAGGAATGAGATGGTATGGGCATGCTATGAAGATGGAGGAGAGATGCCAAAGAAAATTATGGGAATGATGTATATAGGAAACGGAGACCACAAGGGAGGCCAAGAAAGAGATGGGAGGAGCAGATAACAGAAAGTGTGCGAGTGATAGGAGAAGAATGGTGGAATGATAGAGGAAGATGGAGGCATTTTACTAAATTGAAACCGGTCACAGGTTGGAAACAGTTGATGATGATGCTTATGACTAGGCCTGTACCAGTTTCAAATGAATAAAACTGTTAAGTAGGTATTTTAAACTATTGTTTCGTAAAATATTAGGAATTCAAAAATTGTACCTCAGGAAAAAAATATATATTATTAATCATTTCAGATATTTGGGTAAATTATTAAGTAATTTCAGGTGAATTGAACATCTAAATAATAAGTTAGTATTGTTAACATTTACAAATAAAAAACTAAATACATAATTACACCTTCTTCTCATAAGAAAATTCTATCTTATTCAACCAATATCATTAAGTAGCTAAAATGATGTTTAAGATCTTTGGCATTTTCCATGAAGCAAACAAACCATCACTCGCAAACGCAATTTGAAAAATAACCAAAAGTAAATACAATTTTAATCCGTCTACTTTCGTAATTGGTAAAGCTGGGTTATTTGTAAGATACAGTAGGAAGTCATTTCAACATATGATTCCATATATGTCAAATATTTAACCAATCATATTAGCAAAGCTAATGTTGTCTTTGATGGCTTTTCTTCTGGAACACTGATAAAACATATGGCCTTGAAAAAGAAGGAATTCTTATTTAAACTCAGAAACAATCATATTTTATTCAACATACATCAGTTGCAGAAGGATGTGTTTCCGTTTTCGTTAATTGTTTCCACTACCTTTCACAATAAATGAAGTACACTTCTATACATTTCAAAATGTGTGTTCCAATGCATGCATCCTTATTGTAGCTCCAGTATTCTTAAACATTCAAAATGGAAGGAAATGTATTGTGGGGAATGGTTAAAATTTATTATAGTTGATTCGTCCCCATGCAAATCAAAATGGAGAGCCTATTTATTTAAATACAGGGTTAAAGGACTGTATATCAACAGAAGCAAACAGCAACTTTGGCAAATTTGTGAAATTATTCTCTTTATTCAATTTTTATGTGTTATAGTACAACCTCTACTTAATATAGAATAGGAAAACAAGTGTCGTTGCCACTGGACTAATCTGATGATCATGTTTGCCAAGAAAATGCAATATTTTGTAAGTCAGAGGCTTCAAAAAAAAAAAAAAAGAATTGATAGCGGCTGGAGAACAATCTATTGTATGTGTATACAAAAGACAAAGATATTTGTATGCAAAATAAATTTTTTCAACATCCTATTTTGAACCTCAAATACTTCCTTCAGCATGTGCTGTAGCCAAATTCTACTATATCAGAGTATATCTTCAAATATGAGAGAGAATTAAATTGTCCTAAATGAAACCAGGCGAGATAAAGATATTTTCCCATCATGACAAATAAAAATCCATATTGTGAGGGCATTATTTGATTATATGTTGAAATCTCACAACTGTATGTGAAACAGCAAAGTGAACTTAAAAAAACAAAAACAAAACAGGAGTCAAGTGAGTGGGTAATATCAGTACTAATAAAATAAAATAAACCTGTAAAAAGATAAAATAGAACACAATATAAGAAATAAATATATAACATATTGGTGATATTACTCACTCTATAGCATTAGGAACTCAAAAATTCATTGCCACACTTACAAAAGTATGTCACCAATCCCTATCTTAAGCTAGTTCTATCTAGATCACTTCATTACACCCTATATCTCTCAGGTCCATTCTAATGTTATCTTCCCATCTGTATCTAGGTCTTTCCATTGGTTTTGCCAGCTACACACAGCTAAACACAGTTCTAGATTCTCCCATTTGCGCTGCATGTCCTGCCCACGGTAATCTAAAAGACTTGATTATCCTAACAATGGCTTGTGATGAATAGAGGGTATATAACTCATCATTATGTAGCCTCCTCCACTCCCCAGTTGTCTCATCCCTTTTTGAGTCAAATATTTTCCTAAGAACTTTGCTTTGGAACACCCTAATTTTTTTTCATAATGTAAGATAAAATATCCCTTTTCACACCCATCGAGAACAATCGGTAAAATTATGGTTGTGTATATTCTGAGTTTTACATTCTTTGAAAGCAGACGAGATGACAACAACTTACTGACCGAGTAATAGCGTGCATTTCCTGACTGCATTCTTTTCCTAATTTCGGTGACCTGGTGGTCTAGGGGTAAGGTGTCGGACTTCTGTGCTAGGGTTCCGGGGTTCAATCCTCGGTCCCGGCACAGATTTATCTGATTGCCAAACCCTTCCTTCACCTCTGACAAGATGTGTATTAATCACAACTTGTGAATGTGAGGAATGCCAGGCCTCCACCGTGGTTCGGATTCCAGGTTAAACTGTAGGTCCTCCATTTCATCTCACAATCACCCTACCATTACACATTGGCGTAAGTGCGTATAACCCGAACGGTAGTAAGACGCGGTGCTAATAATAATAATAATAATTTTCCTAATTTCCAATCTAATATCGTTATCGTAATTAAAAATTGTGCCTAAATATTTAAACTCATTAACCCTGTAAAATGATATGTTGTTCAAAGTAATCTCTAAATTATCATCCTCAATATGTGTCCTCTGTGTGATCATATACCCAGTCCTTTCAGATGTCACTTCTAAATCTATTTCTTTACAAGCCTCTGATAAAATGTCTACATTTCTTACAACAGCTTCCTTACTCTTGCCCAACCTAGCTAAACCATCTACATATTCTTATAGCTGCACTGTGCCATTTAATGTCAACCCTTCCCTACTCTCTTGCATTACCCTTATAGCATACTCTAAGACATTAAAAAGAAATGGTTAAAGTCCATCTCCTTGTTTCAACCCATTACGTATTTCATAAGTATCTGATAAGTGATATTCAACCTGTACCCTGTCACACGTATCAGTCAAACATACCTCAATTACCTTAATACGTTTTAGGGGTACCCCAAATTTAACTAAAATTCCAAATAATCTATTTCTTTTAACTGACTCCTAAATCTTTTAAAATCCATGTATAATTTATGAAACTGTGGTATTCCCACTTTTTTTTCCTAAGATTTACTGAATAGTGAAAATCTGGTCCATTGTTGAGCTATATGTTGAAATCCACTCTGATGTTCCTTCCTCAGCATAATATGGTGTCAATCTCATTAAAATAATGTTGGATACATTTTATAGTATGTTGGTAGTATTGAGATACCTCTCTAATCATTACACTCTGTTTTATCTCCCTTTTTGAGAATGGGTATTATAATACCTTCCTTGCGTTTTCTTGTGGTAATACCTCATGGTTCCATATACAACATAGCAGTTTATGAATTTCTCTTACCAACATTTCACCACCTCCCTTTATCAACTCTGCTGGAATTGAATCTATACCTGGAGATTTATGGCTCTTTACATTAGAGTATCACTGTAGAATATCAGTTGCTCCTTTTGATGTGAAACACAAAATAAATGCTTGTTATTTAATCAAAACATTCAACCTCGTTTAAGAGATTGTGTTTACTTTATAAATAACAAATAACTTAGCTTGGCAATGTACCCCAAACTAGGCACTATACCTTGGTCCTTGTTAAAGTTTTATAATTTATTCATCAATGACAATAGAATTGAGATGGATGTAATAATTTTACCATATTATGACAACATAGAGATATCTCTATCTGAATCAAATATATAATTTATTACAGTCATATAAAAAAGCTTTCATTTAGTGAATTATTTATTAAAGAACAATAAAGACGAATTTTTTAAATAAAAAAAAATTATATTACACTCTTAAATTTATAATGAAAAATGCAGAAAACTAACTATATTACTCTTGCTGTCTTACCCAGCTAAACTTATATGGCATATTCCCTTAAAATGTTTTATGAAAACAATTTTAGTGAGTTTTTGGTAAATTACTAGCTTATTTAATAAGCATTTTGCTACCAAAACTATTTCTGTTTCACTTTCATCAAGGTTTTATTATACATTTAGTGAATTATCAATTTAAATCAATTTGTAATGTTTCACTTTTGTTTTATACACTTTTGTGATTAAGTTACTATTACAGTAAAACTCCAATTGTCTGGACTTCAATCATCCGGATCCCCAACTATCCAGATCGATTTGGGGGAAAATACAAAAATTAATAAATCGTTAGAAGATAGGTGAAATGCAGGTCGTTGACCTTCACGTTCCCTAGTTGCCTAAAGCATGTGATAACCAGCTGGGGGATGGGACACGACTCCAACCCCCCACATGCATCCCTTTCACCCTCATTCTTCGGCCGCTGTCAGTTTGCGCTATTGTATTGCATTGGGTTTATGCATCGTACTTTCTCATACTCAATGTGTATTTTTACTTGGGTTCAAAATGGGTCCAAAATGTAAATGTGTTGTTCTTTCAATGAGTAATAAAATTGGAATATAAAACAGTTGAATAAAGGTGTTTCTGGTAAACAACTGGCTGAGTGATTTCATGTAGGAATTTCTACAATTTCTGACATTAAAACTAACAGTGCAAAGATTTTAAACTTTGTGAGCGCAATAGAAAGTGAGGACGAGAGCTCTTCAAGGAAAGTGATGAAAAAGACAAAAAACGACGAACTTGAGAACGCTGTTTACAAGTGGTTCCTGCAACAAAGTTGATTGGTACAACCAATCTCAGGGCCGGTTTTATGAGGAAAAGCGATGATGTTCTGTGAAAAACTTGGTGGTTTGACTGACTTTAAGGACTAGCCAGGGTTGGCTATGGAACTTTAAATCTCGGTATGGCATTCACGAGTTAGAAGTTGCCGGTGAAAAACTTTCTGCTGATATAGAAGCTGCAAATAAATTTCTGGAACTTTTAAAACTGAAACTAAAGCCCATCGATCCTGACCTTATTTCAACGCTGACAAAACTGATCTTAACTGGAAAGCAGTGTCAAGAAAAATGTTGCTTCCAAAAGTGAAAAAACTGCTCCAGGATATAAAGTAAGCAAAGATGTGTACAGTACTCGTTTGTGCCAACTCTACCGGTAATCAGCGACTACCTTTCTATTGATTGGAAAATCGAAGAAATGAAGATGCTTTAAAAATGTACAGAATATTCCATTGACATACATACACCAAAAAAGTACATGATGATGGCTGACATTTTTTTGGAATGGTGGGACAAAAATTTCATACCTGAAGTAAAAAAAAATTAAAGCAGAAACAGGAAAATCGTAAGGCGTTACTCTTAATAGACAATGCACCAACTCATCCATCAATTGAGCTTCTCGAGAGAGAAAATGGAGACTTTAAGTGCATGTTCTTGCCACCAAACGTCACAAGTCTGCTGCAGCCCATGGACCAGGGTGTAAGTGAGTGCACCAAACGACACCACCGAAGGCAACTGCTCCGTAAGTTACTCTTAGCCAAGGAAGGTGAAGAAAGTGTTCTGGATTCGTACAAGAAAATAAATATGAAAGACTGCTGTTACATGATTGCAGAAGCTTGGGAATCATTAAAAACTTGATCAACAACATCAACATCAACATCAACAAAAGAACAACATGAATTGGAGAAACAAAAAGAAAAGGCTAATGAACTGGAACAGGAAGTGAGCGTGGATGAAATTGTGAACATTGTGAAGGGAATCTCTGGATGCTCTAAATTCGATATTGATGATGTAGAAATGAACAAAATTATCATACCTATTTGGAAAATGTAAATTTTTATGCTTATTATACTTTCTAGGGTGTACATTTGGATTTAAGATTCAGGATTTGTAGGTAATATGAAAATTCAAATCCAAGATTTTGATTTGAGAAAAAGTGGATTCAGCACATCTACAATATTAGAATACTTTACCAATCAATTAATATATTTTAACGAAATCTGTGATAGATAATTAAGGAATTATTTACATCTAAAGAATATTCTTTGATTATTACCTTGATGGACTTTGTCCTGTGGGAGTTGTATGCCTTGGTTCGAGGATCTGTGACTCTCACAGTACTCACTGTAGCACTTGCTCCTTCTGAACCGCACCCCACATTACGTGGCCAATCACATGTTTGGAGCTCATGGCTGAAATTTGAGTAGACAAAAGTTGTGCAAATAGGGATATATATATATTTTTAATACAGCTTTCCTTAGCTCAAATTGAAAGTAGTGAAAAGTGTATTTTGCAGTTGCTATGGTAGCCTAACATAAATGCTATATATTTTAATAGAAAAATTTGCATCACCATCCTAATGGTTTGAGAATCATTATTGTCCTATAAATCAAGTGTTTAAGCTTTCATTAGCCATCATTAGCTTCTGTAATTTAATAGTCTATTGTAATGTGAAAACGAGAGGGTAAGCCACATTAGAAATTGAGATGGGCGACTAATAAGAATACTTGGGGACAAACACTGATTTTTTAGTTTAGATCAAATTAGGTTCCGATCAAATTGCCTCGCACATATGTTAAGGGCGACCACTGTCAGCAGAGTACTCTAATTTATCAAGCGGGTATATTCATTTTTAGGTCACCACAAGTTTCTTTTGGTCTTGGGCATCTTCAAACCTAAAATACTCATTGTGAATCCTATTCAATATTTTACAAATTCTTTACATTCATTCAACGAGCTACATAAAATTAAAATACTATTTAGTGGATCTACTCCAAATTTTAAATTGTGCCACTTATGTTAATAAAAGTTATTTGGTCTGCAAGTGAATCAAATAAAGTATTGGAATGAATAACTTCTTTTACAGACTTTTTTTCCCCACTGTTGGGAGTTTTTTTTGTAATTCTTTTAATTTATGATGCAACAACTTGTTTGGTTAAAAACCAAAGTAACTTTCACTGTTTCAACATAATCAATAGATAAATGTAATATACACATATTAACTCATTGATATGTATATAACAATAAACTTTTGTGTGTACACTGATTTTTGTAGAAATGAAATGTCTGAAAAGCCTTTTTTTCTACCAAAATTGTGCTATATATTATGTACCTATCAAAATCAGCGTGTGTATATGAAGGTTGTACCATAAAATGTCAGACCCTTTTCAGAGGTTGACAGGAGACACAAAAACAATTAAAACAGTTGATATAAACATGTGTCCTATTTGACCATGTTTCTGAGTTATGGTCATGAATATAGGCTACTCAGTAATGTGGAGCTGCTTAACATTATAGCAAATGCTGAAAATAGCCTCCATCGGCCTGAATGCAAGCAATGCAATGCAATGTATTTTGGGAAGAGTGCTACATTCTACGACACAATGACTACAGGCTTGCATTCAGGTTGAAGGCGGCCATTTTGAACACTTCCTATAATATTCTGAAAATTGAAAAATGACACCTGGACATGGGAATCAAACCCGGGACATTTGGCTTAGTACGCCAGTGCTCTAACCACTGAGATATCCAGGATTCGTCACATGCCAAGGGTCATTCTTCACTTATATTTTTAAGGCAGAATCTATGATGGACATGAGGAAATCGTCAGCTACCCATGTCCAGGTGTCATTTTTCAATTTTCAGAATATGATATCTAAATGGAGTAATCCTCACTAAAAAGCATAAATAATAGCTTTGGCTATTTGATACTTCCTATAATGTTAAGCAGCTCCACATTACTGGAGTACAGGCATGACTATCGGTGGCGAAGCATGATGATAATTTTTGAGTAAGTGAGTCATGAACACTCATAAAAAACACACTTAGTGATGTCAAAATAGGATTTTTATGAAGTTATATAATACAGTATTGGCAGACTACCACTACTACTACTACTACTTACTACTACTACTACTACTATACTACTACTACTACTACTATAATAATAATAATAATAATAATAATAATAATTTTTTTTTATTTTTTTGCTATACCTTCTATAGCTCCCCACAGGCCTGATTCTCCGGGTGCGTTAGGAGGAAAGGTATAAGCTTATCTTGACAAAAGGGACCTGACACATTCAGTTAGCTCGTTTGCTAAAATTTCACTATGCTTTAAAAAAACTAATAAATTTAAATTTTACATCTGTTAAATTAAGTAAAGGGATCTTTTCTCTCCTTTTACAAAGACTTTTGGGATAACTGAGCTTATCCTGCCTACCCTGACTTCTTAACCACTGATTGTCAGTTTATTCAGACATAAAGTCAAGGAAAAGGTTAAGTAAGACCCCATTGTTTTTATGTTTCCAAACTGAAATAGGTCTCGCATGTTACAGTTCAGCCTGTATGTTATACACACACAAGTTTATTGTTTACTTCACATTGTCCAAAAAAATAATAAAACAGGAAAACAATGGTCTCTATTAAAACCACAATTGTCAGTTTATATTCACCTGTACATTAGTCCACCAGTGCAGGATTCAAGTAAGGCCCCACCAAAAACACACACATAGTATTGCGTGCAGTCGCTAGGGTGTGAATAGTAGCCAAATTCCTCAGGACAATCGAATTCAGAAGTCTGGCTTACCCCAGCAATGAGGCGACCTCTTCTCTGGCATGAACAGTGGTCTGAAAAATAGAACACATACAATTGTATTAGCTTCTGTGTAACATTAAACTAATTTTTAGACATCACACAAACTAGTATATAAATAGGCTTTTGCCAATCATATTATGAGGCCTGTATTTTTACTTCTGAATGGACCCTATTTGGCCATTAGAAGTGTCCAAAATCAAAAGTAATAAAAAAATAACTATTTTTGTATTGATTGGTTATTGAAGAGTAACAAGACATTGAAAAAGTAATCAGTCACATGTTCATCAACAGATGAGAAAATGATAGGATTCCAATATTCTAGATGAACCATCAAAATAATGTTACTAAACCACTTTAGTATCCTCATACATCAAGTAATGGATTCTGAAGTTGTCACTTTTGATAACTAGTATGAGTACTGATACAATAATTAGAATACTTTTTCAATGTGGGCTGTGGAGTTTGAGTTGAAGGCTTGGCGTATAGAATCCACAGCCCTCCCGTAGAATAAATTATATTTTCGAAAACACTCTTCTTGCTGTGTTCTTACTATAGCTTAAACTTAATCATTTGAGTTTAATTAGATTCATATTTATCTTAATTTTAGCCTTTTTTTTTAAATTTAACGTAACGTGAAATACTTTACATAACCAAACTAGATTAACTAACTTAAATCTGAATTAGGTTTGAGCCTAACCAATTAAACTAATTTAAATTATCTCCCTTAATTTCTTACCATAAACTAAACCAAATCAAACCTACCTTAACCTATTTACTAATCACATTACTCTACTCTAACTTAACATTAATCTATTTAAGTGAGTGAGGCCCAAGTAACTATATAGGCCTAATAAACATATTTAATATATCTTTGGAGTTCCTGACTCAATTTTTGGTCCAATCATGAGATCTAAATGTATATCCTTGAATTAAAAAATCTTTACAAAAATAGTTTCCAATAAATGCTCTTTAAGGCAAGATATAAAAATTTTAAAAATAGGCCTAATATCTCAATTGTTATAAAAAGTTTGAATATAATGTGTTGGCAAACGCAGCAAGAGGGGATGGTACCCATCATCTGTCCCATTTAGGTTTTTTTTAACTAACGTAATATTGATATCTGCAGAGTCATAAATTCGGGGAGGTGGTTTTGGGGGTTCAAACCCCTCCCAGGGAGGAAGAAATTTACACTAGTTAACACAATATCAACCTAATGAGATAAACACAACATGATAATGTACCAAGTGACTCAGCCACTGGCTACTATAGGATTTAAATGTTCATCCCGTTCAATGAATTATTCAGTGCACACATTGAAGATTGCTTCACTAAACATGAATCGATTCTTTCAACTTTGAGCATTATTTTCACAAAAAAAGATGAAATGGTGGATGAAGAAGCGTGTGTCTCAGGTAACATATGATGCATTTTACAAATTAGTAAAGAAGAGTATACAGGGAGAAGTATTGATGTAGCGGAGGAATAGACTGGCAGATTCAAATGCTTCCGCGTCATTAGACATGTCTTATGTGTTGCAAGCACTCCAAGCATGCAATGCTGATATATTACCAGGTGTACATTCAATTTTGCGGGTGCTAGCTGTGCTTTCAGTGATGATCACACCCAGACGTTCATTTTCATCACTGAGAAGTGAGAAGAATAAAAACTTACCTTTGGAATAGCATGTCCAAAAATCGATTTAATGGCCTCGCAGCATAAGTGTAAATGAAGTTGTAGATCTTTTTGTGAAATGTAATCGACGTTTGCAATTGTAAAATTAAAATATAATTTGAAACTCTTAAGTCTTGTCTGAAAATTTCTGATGTACTTTATATATGATTTAGTTGTGTGATTTTTTTTTCCTGCTTACATTTCTTATTGTTCCAATAAAATACAAATGTTTAAATTATTTTTGTCACTTAAGGAAATATCTCAATAATATTTTATGTGTCACCATAACTAGATCACATATTAGGTTATTGTATTGTTAACCAGTTAATTATACCTAATCATAAAAAAAAATATTATTGACTTCTCCTCCCCCCTTTACCAAAATCCTGCGTACAGCCCTGGATATCTGTCATATATTTTTGCAGACATAAATATACGGAGTATAGAATTTTAAAAATCCAAATTTAAAGTAAATGTAAAAAGGGTCAACCATCTAAGTGACCTTTTGGCTATATTGATTCACATGGCCTTGGAAGCGGTAACTAGATATTTCTCGTATATGGGAGAGTGACGCGTTCACTGTAAGTTATCCACTATCCAGTTTCCAACTCTTTGGTCTCTAGCGAAAGTAATAGTACACCGACATGAAATGGATTGTTTCTAGAATTAAATGTATAGAAAAGTGAAACAAAGGGTGACTCTATAGCTTTTAGGTCCGCAATATTTGATCAGTCGACCTATATTTATAGTAAATTAATAATTATTATTGCATTACATTGTTGTTTTGTAGTAGAGTCCAGGGTGGCCCGTCCTTAGGGCCCCACCAACATTTTTCCAAATATATTTGAACATAAGAAATTAGTTTTTTCTTTTTATCATTTAAAAAATATTTTGGAAAAAACATGAATACCGGTATGAAGTGGAGCACCATTTTCTACATGCAGCGAATTATTGGATTCGTTATACAGTATTCCAGTCAAAATTATTCATTCCTTGCTCCAATCATCATGCGAGGACTCGAGTGACTGAATCTAGAAGCTGACGTGGACCAGCTGTGACAGACCCTCTCAGAGAAGCCACGCCCATTGTGAGGTGGCTTTCGAGGTCAATGCAACGTACCATTCTATTGCGAGATTTACAGTAGCGAATAGAGCCAATCTGAGTTGACCCTCTATACAATAAAGGTGGTTTATGTCTTGTTTTTGCGTTTATGTGTCTGTATTTTAGTATGTATTAAGACCCAAGAGGTAAGGTGACAAGTGAATGTAATTAATTAAGATGAATAAAGTAAATTCTTTATTTAAAAACTCAGTTTTATTAATTAAAACTGCAAGAAAAACTTGAAATTAGACGGTTAGGAGCATATCAGCCTAATGACTTTACATATATACAGGTGGATGACAATAAAAAAAGAAGTGTTTCTCGTGCTTGGTTTGATAAAAAAATTTGTGATTTACTGTGATTGAAGAAAAATAGAGCTTACTTGGTTTTTATGTTTATTAATTTTCTGTATTTGGTGGCGAGAGGTTGTGGACAATAGTAGGTTTTAAGGCTCTCAAACATTTAAGTGAGGAAATGAAAAAATATGAGGAATTTGCAATTTATTTAAAAAATGCATGTAAGCTTAGACATTTGAAACAGTAAATATTGCATCACAAAAATATTCCGCGGTCAAAATTTCAGTCTAAAAACATAATTAACAGGGGTCAAAAAAATACGTGTATATTAGGTAGATTAATAGAATCCTTCGTGCGTACAACCCGAACGGATAGTAAAACGTGGTGCAATAATAATAATATATAATAATAATAATAATAATAATAATAATAATAATAATAATATAATCCTTAAAATAATGTGATACTTGTGAACTGGCACTAAGAGGCCCCAATTAAAATCAAGAGTTAGCAAATCAAGGCAATTTTTGTATTTGTTATATTCACACAGCAATCTCTATAGTGACCACTTTAATAGTGTTTCACTTGTAAATACGCCTCACACACTATACAGAATGAGCTACTAGATTGTATGTATAAGGTATATACCGAGGAGCTGAAAAAATATAGTACGATTAAAAACAAACTCCAAATAACTTCTAAAGGCATCAATGAAAATTTAAACTATCATGTGAGGACCAATCCATGATATACCTTCTAGGGGAATCAACATTTCTAAAAACCTCTGAGGTAAGATGACTTTAAATAAATTCTAGAGGAGGATAGTAAAATATCCAAGTGAGGTCCAATCCATTGGCTTAAAGCACACAATCGTCAAAATTTTTCTAGTGGAGGACCCGGAACTCCGTAAGTCTGGGGGGGATAGAAAGTTCCTCAAAAATGCTTTTTAGTTACTTAACCCCTCCTCCCTTCTCAAGTCAGATTCCAACGCCATTGACCCAACCTGGATAATTTTAGAGATCATTCCGTATTTCTCTAATCTAGTTGGAGGTTTCAAATAAAATTGTGTTCAGAGAAAAGGTTGAGTCATCCTCTCTTACATAGTCCAATATTATATCCAAATAAAGGCATTTCCAACTTGAATATTAAAACACAGAGGTATTGAGAATGGTGATTAATCACTGGGAGAATGATGAGGGGAAGGGGTTGGGGTTGTTTGTGCCCTAAGTTGTCAGCCTGCTCTTCAGATGACCCGGTCTACAGTCACATTCGGATAGGAACAAACCTTTCCGACAGTTACAAAAGTTATTGAAAACAGTTTTCATATGGGTGTATATACGTCAAATCGTGTGATTTGCAGCTGTCACATCTGATATTTATTATTAATACCTATAAAATAACACTTATTAAATAGTCAAAACTATCAATTTTGACCGCGAAAATATGTTTGTATATTCTAAAAGGCTATTCCTTCTACTAACCCTAGTCTACACTATACACTAAGCTAGGGAAACTAAAATAATTCACAAATCACAGTATTGTAACGGGTGTGCTGGGGGTCGCGGACCGTTCACACCCACCTTGTGAACCATGAGTCATTTTCAGGATATTGGGGTACGATGCTGATTGAACACGATTGAATACAAACACGGAATACCCAAGGCTTTGATTATTGAAAATAAAACGACACGTCATGCACCGATTAAGATACAATTAAACAGGTCACTGGATTAAATAATAAGAGTCTAAATCAAGTCTGTAATTTAGTAAGCAAATAAGAACAAAAACAAATAGAATAAAATAAAATAAACAGATAATTGATAAGAATAAAAATGACAAATTAAACATTCAAATATCAGTCTCTTGTACTGTTCATTAGGCCTACCTATACAATCACAGTCTAAGTATTTAGTCACGTCACACCACCACTGGTCCCCACGCACGACACACAACGCTGACCCGTGTTACACAAACACTAGTCTTGCTAGCCCACTCACTGGACACGCTGTCTCACTCACTGGACACGCTGTCTCACTCACTGGACACGCTGTCTCACTCACTGAACACGCTGATCCACTCACTGGACACGCTAGCCCACTCACTGGACACGCTAGCCCACTCACTGGACACGCTGTCTCACTCACTGAACACGCTGATCCACTCACTGGACACGCTAGCCCACTCACTGGACACGCTAGCCCACTCACTGGACACGCTGTCTCACTCACTGAACACGCTGATCCACTCACTGGACACGCTAGCCCACTCACTGGACACGCTAGCCCACTCACTGGACACGCTGTCTCACTCACTGAACACGCTGATCCACTCACTGGACACGCTAGCCCACTCACTGGACACGCTGTCTCACTCACTGAACACGCTGGCTCACTCGCTGGACAAGCTATCCCACTCACTGGACACGCTGGCTCACTTGCTGGACACGCTAGCCCACTCACTGGACACGCTGTCTCACTCACTGAACACGCTGATCCACTCACTGGACACGCTAGCCCACTCACTGGACACACTGGCTCACTCGCTGGACAAGCTATCCCACTCACTGGACACGCTGGCTCACTCGCTGGACAAGCTATCCCACTTACTGGACACACTGGCTGACTCCCTGGGCACTTTAGCCCACTCTCGGACACGCCGGGGGTCCCTCACTGACCGCCGACCGTGAATACATAGGGATCGCCATCAGAGCCTGGAATCCTCCATTTTTAGAATACTGGGATAGAATAAAATGAACCAAGACTTTTATAAACGTGTCCCCTTCCTTTCAATTAATTTTACCTCCCCACTGTCACCTCTAGACCTTCTAGCTGTGGGGTTGGCTGGCTACTTTATAAACAAGGACGGAGAGAGAGAACAGGGAGGGCAAACAAATGAAAAGCGCTCCGTCCCCACAGTTTGACACTTATCTCGTTACACTATTTATAACGTGCACTTATATAAAGGTAGGTTGTTCTCAAACTGCTGTTTGTATTTTCACAAATTGAAAGCAGTTTGGGACTGATAGCTGTACCTCCCGCAACCCTTCCCACCTTTAAGCCCGCCGTACATTGGACGCAGGGCAGGCGAGGAAGAGGAATATCTGTAATACACGTGTTCTTATGGGTTACCGCACGTTGGACGCAGGGCAGGCGAGAAGAGGAATATCTGTAATACACGTGTTCTTATGGGTTACCGCACGTTGGACGCAGACAGGCGAGGAAGAGGAATATCTGTAATACACTTGTTCTTATGGGTTACCGCACGTTGGACGCAGGGCAGGCGAGGAAGAGGAATATCTGTAATACACGTGTTCTTATGGGTTACCGCACGTTGGACGCAGGGCAGGCGAGGAAGAGGAATATCTGTAATACACGTGTTCTTATGGTTACCGCACATTAGAGGCAGGGCAGGCGCAGCAGAGGGCAGGCGAGGAAGAGGAATATCTGTAATACACGTGTCTTATGGGTTACCGCACGTTGGACGCAGGGCAGGCGAGGAAGAGGAATATCTGTAATACACGTGTTCTTATGGGTTACCGCACGTTGGACGCAGGGCAGGTACAGTGTAGGGATAACTCTTTCACTCCTCTCTCTGGTTGTAGTGGACGTACAGTTTTCCTGTGTCCTCTGCGCCTCTGTCACGTAGTTTTTGTGTATTGTGACGGAACATCTTATCCAATTAGTTCAAACCATCCAGTATTATATGAAACAAGCAATCCAGACTACATGAGGACGAAGCTGAAAGATGAGCTATGGGAAAAAATTGCTACTGAACTGAATTACTCGTACGGTAATTGTAATATTCTAGATTTTTGTACTTAGTGAAATTAATCTACAGTAGTTTGTACAACCCATTAGAAGAATTAGATGTTACTAGACACTGCGCATAAAGTAAATTACATTTTTTTTTCTTTTTACTAAGAGAGTAGAGCAAAATTTAAATTATTTAATTTAGAGTCTGACTCGGAATACAAATCTATCAGAAGTTCCTTTAATTCACACGCCACATCACGTCTTATTCCACTGGGTGAAAGCTCCTGACTCACTTCAAATCTGCGGGACTTGCAAAAACCTATTCCTGTGCTATACCTGCCCTGCGTACAATGTGCGGCGGGCCTTAATCCTATCATCGCTCTCTTATAATTCTTACTTTGCAGATTCATTTGCGACGTGTTCTTGGAACTACCAATCGAAAAGCTTCCAGTTGAAAGGTTGTGTTGTTTCCCAATCTCAAAGACTTACTTACAACACTTCCACAGCTCTCCACACATTCACTGATACTTCTTATTTTCTTCGTCAATATTTTGTTTTAGTCACCCCAGCTTTGTTTACTGATTAATGAATTCCATCACAAATAGTTTTGTAAAATGTACTCTTAAACATAAGAACGGTGGCAACAAATTAATGCATATTTTGATTGTATTGCTCAAAGCATAAATAAGGCATTTTTTTGGGTCAAATTTTGGGGGGTTGAAAACCAACACCTCTCCCCCACCCCTTCCCGTGGGTACGGCCTTTCCTTCTGCTATACAATTTTTTTCTGTTAACTATATTTTGTAAAACTATTTTATATGTTATATTATATTTTATACTAAATCCATTCATTGTTATTCATAAAATAAAAGGTCAGGGTTGTGTATTTATATTTTTGTTACTGTCTATCACTAAAATGAAGGTTTGTTTTAAATAGTTTTATTTTATTTTATTAAAGTTCAGTCACATTCGTCATGAACAAAATGGTGTTTATTTTAATTAGTGAGCTTAAGAAAGGTGTGATTAATTTAAAATTTGTTTGGCTAGGACATTTAACATATTGTAATTGAAATCACCCTTTCATTAAGATATTCATGATAAAGCTTAAATTGTAATACACATCCACATAAATTTAAACACTTTTGTAAATCTCTTATAGTTCATTAAATGAAAATTAAACATTTTTTATTCTTGAATATTCTTAAGATATTTTGCGAATAAAATAAAATAGTTCTATATTATTTCAAAAATGAAAGGTTTTCTCCTTTCATAACTAGAGGTATAATAGCTTTTCAACATGCGTCGGTGGCCTCATAATACAAAGCGTCCTTCTCTCAATAGACTAGGCTGCTGATGACGGGGAGATTGGAGTTTGATACCGGTCGGGTGTACTAAGGGGGCTTTTTTTCTAAATGGTTTCCTACGCTCTCTACACGCAAATCCGGTAAACTTCCTCTAAATTCAACCTTCTTCATTAACCATTGGAGTAATTAGTAAATAGACATACAAACCGAAAAAGTATTAAGACGCGGTGCTAAAAAAAGAAAGAAAAAGAGTTTTTATGTGTTAAAATTTCCCTGGCAAAGTGAAACAATAACTAGAACTTTTCACGTGAGAAGCAGAAACATTAATCTAATAGTTTAAGATTTTTCCTCTATTACGTAAACATTTTATAAAACTTTTACATTATTGTCTACCAATATTTAAAAGTAATTAATTAATTAAATTCAGAATATATAATATTACCCTAAATAAATGAAGCAAAATTCTGGAATACCGATTATATATGGGTTAGATTTTTCTAAGTGGTTTTGCCTCTCTCTCCACGCAAATGTGGGTATATTTCCTGAAAATTCCACCTCCCTCATCCCTATCAAATTCGCGTAATTAGTTCTTATTCGTGCAACCTGAACGTTTAGTGAGACACAGTTACAAAATATAAATAATGAAAGATGAAGATATAGACACGGGAATCCAACCCGGGTCTTTTGGTTTTACGTGTTCTCCACTGAGTCATCCTGGCTCGTCTCGTATCCAAGGACACTTTTCATCACTGGTTGTTGTGTTGAGTCTAATCCTGATAACTTGTTTTTAGAATCACTCAAATAATATCATATTATTGTAGCGATTCTAAAAATAAATGAAAATAGGATTAAAAGGATTCTTTGCTTACGTAAAAATTATCTGTCAACATTATCAAATGTGTCAAAACTCAATAGCCACAATCCATTATAACAACGCTAAGCCTCTGAAAATGTGATAAGATACAGTGAAATTGAAATTAAAAGGCGTATTAAATAAAATTAATTTCTGGTTTCTTATAAATACTAAGCAAAAATAGAAAAATTAGTCTTTTTCCCCTATTTGAACCACTATGTAACATACTCTGTTCTTTTTTGAGGACCTCGTACCCCCCCCCCCCTCTCCCTTATCAGCGCTTTAAAGAACCTTTGGAAAAATATAGAATACATATACCGGTTGGAATTCAGAGTTTTTAAAATAGCTTTATCTTTATGTTTTGAGGAAAAGGTATTTTCAAACAATGAAGGCACAATTTTCAAAAAATCATGTTTTATGGAAAAGTGCTACATAATGAAACGTTGCGTAGAAATCAGAGTATATTATGAAAGGTGTATTAAAAAAAGGTCAAAGGTGATTCAACAATAAACTGATTTTTATAAAAGCTGGTGTTTTAATGTCTAAATTAAATTGGGGTATTTTATTTTATTTCAATATAATTTAAAAAAAAATATTACTCAACCTATATTTTAAAAACCAACCATTTCAAAGATGTTTTGCCAATAGATAATCTGTTTAAATATTTTGCGATCTAATAATATGAACAATAAAATAATGTTAAATAAAATAAATAATCAATAGCTTCCACTAAAAAATTTAATTGTTTATATTCTAGACAACGATAGTGTGAATATAGTCTTTTATTAAGATACAAGCACGTAATAATTATGTCAGAAGTCAGCTATACATACTATTATATTTTTGTTTGTTTGATTTTGCCTCTCTAGTAAATGGTGGCCAGATAAATAATTTAGAGCAGAAAATTGACAAATAATTATTTCTTTTTTACAAACTGTCCTGAGTATTATGAACTGTGTAAAGTACACAAACATATAGTCAAAATGTAATATAATTTGATATTAAAGTTTTGCATAGTTTTAAAATTTTAGTACAAACACACTAATTTAATATTAGTCAATTTAAAAATGATACCTGGAAATGGGAATCGAACTTGATACAGCTTCATTTGTAACCTAAATATCATTTCCATCTTCTAAGCTGAACTATTCTGTACAACTTCGTCTACCTTGAAAGGTAGAAGTCTTACCCTGACCAACTACAGCATGGCTCTATCCTCTAAGCTTCATCAGCCATCAAGGTAAGCTTGCTACCTTTCAGAGTTAATCAAGTAGTGTACAATTAACTGTACAAGCGTAAGATTACTTTAAAACTAACTTAAGTTTACCTTTTTACTTTAACTTGACCTCTAGGAGAGAGAAGTATTGTGATCGTCAAAAATATCGAACTCGATATTTTGATAAATGCCAACGATTCATGACAAACTGAACCGAAACGGTGGTTTTCACGATACCGTCTGTCTGTCTGTCTGTCTGTGTGTGTATTTCGGCATGTAGACAAAACAATTTTCCGATCAGCTAAAACTTGGTATCCGGGGTTTTCAGAAGGTTCTCTAGAGAAATTTTTGGAATTGGATATCTAACCCTAAAATTACGGGTAGTTTACTAAAAAGGGGGGGAGGGGGAATATCGATTTTCTCTAGAGTAGTAAACATAAGTGGAAATTTTCAATCTTGATCTTATCTCCACTACTATTTGAGATACGAATTAACATAGCATTGTACTAATAAAAATAAAAATCTTTTGTTTGAAATATATTTTTAAAACCAATTGTTCGAAGGCTATAAGGGAATATACATATACACATATATAGTCTTTGAAAATTGAAATTGATTGTTAATCTCTTTGGTGAACAGCGAGTTGTTCCTATTGTCTCAATATTTCTGAGACAGTGTATATTATTTTACTTATGCCCTTTGGTGGAGTGTTTTTTCAACAATGTATATTATTTCGTTTCACAAATCTTAGGAGCTTTTAGTAAATTTCTTTATTCCAAGATAAAAGATAGAGAAAGTACGTGCGGTGTATTGTACTATTATTTAAAGCTCTAAGCAAATGATCTAATTAATTTTCAAAAATGTTTCCTTTGAACTATACGTGCTATTCTGGTAACATCATTCGTATGTACAACCGATAAGTTGTATGTTTTCACCACTGACCATTCACGAGAAATAGCTACAGGCCCGGATTAAGGCATATTGTGCCAAGTGTGCCCTGAACAGGGGCACCTACCTGCCCGCTGGGAAATAAATCACTTTGATTTGTCATATTTATTTTGTGATAATATTATATTTCAATATTTTTATGTTTTTTCGTAAAATTTAATCTAAACTAATCTAGAAACTCCCTAGTCGAAGGGCGCTGGTAGTATTACTTGAAGTTCAACAGTCCGTGCTTATAAATTAACGCAACCTTTGCTTTTGGCAAACCGAAAATACTACATATCTGCAGACAGTACCGTTGGCTTTTGACAGAAAAATAAACATTGATTTTCTTTTGAGAAACATTTCTGAGGTAAAATATAAAATTATTAATATTGAAGACGTGATAAAAACGCAAACAAAGTTTTTAATAATTAAATACTTTTTCCTATATTAATAGCCTAATATTTTATCTGAGGATGATGAACTACATACAATGCAATTACAATGAAATAGTCTATAATTATATAATGCCCAGTATTATTATATTATAAGATATTATTTTACAGTACTCTAATACACTCAGTACATACTAGACTCTATAGTTTAATAGTTATTATAGTATTAATAATTAATATGTTAATAACAACACTCACCCATGATTGCTAAACGTTTGCAAAAATAGTTTGTCTCTAAATAAAATGATCCATGTTGATGTATATGAAAGATTCATAATCATTCATTGAGGAACTAACTTCTAAGGGCCCCAAACTCTACTTGGCACAGGGCCCACAAAAGTGTTAATCAGGACCTGTTCAGCTAAATTCTTTGTTATGTTTTGGACACTAATCAATATAAATAATATAGTTTTTAATCTAGGAATACCCCAGGACGTGGATTTTAGACATAAATTAGATGTATGCAAATGATGTCCAATTATGTATGTAGGCCTATGTTGATCAAAATAGTTTTAAATTTAATTTTTGAATGTTTAACACATATGCACACACCTTTTATCTAATTATTTAAGTTTATCTTTTTAGTGTGTCACCGTAATTAGAGAACTGCCAGATTCGATAAGTGGAACTAAACACTTTATTTTTTTGTAAAAAAAAGATACAAGTATTTTTCTTTATTAGCATCTCGTCTTATTACCTGCCCAGGTTGTACGCATATGTACTAATTACGCTAATGGGCTAGGGATAAGGAATGTTGAATTTGGAGAAAGTGTACCCACATTTGCGTGGAGGGAGAGTGGAAAAACAATTTAGGGAAAACCACCTTAGTACACCCGACCGAGATTCGAACATTGATCTCCTCAACACTGACAACCAGCATAATATGAGATCATGCGGTCACCGAGGCGGGTAAATATTAAATTCATTTTAACTTGGGATACTACTGAATTTTGAATGCTTTCTGTTGAAAATCTTTTAAAAAATACACTTGAGGTGTTAGCTATGACCGTATCCAGGCTAAAAAAAAAAGGGGGGGGGGTGGAGGACTATGAATAATAATTGACTTTTGAAGTAATATGTAAGATTTTTTTATGATAAATGAGGGCAAAGGTTTAAATAATGTGTTTTTAATTACATTTGTTGATGTATTAAAATAAATGAAGTCCCTTTAATGTGCTAAATTTATGCACTATTCTTTGGTTTATAAATAAAGACTAAATAAAATGTATTAAAATATTTAGTTTAACATTGGTC
The DNA here is from genome assembly GCA_033556935.1 of Timema podura. Lineage (NCBI taxonomy): Eukaryota > Metazoa > Arthropoda > Insecta > Phasmatodea > Timematidae > Timema > Timema podura. The sequence continues at coordinate 10,044,535 of JAVRXN010000010.1, forward strand.
TTATGGAGGAATCGTATTTGATAATTCTGTCGGCGTCAATTTAGTGTAGAGGAAACTAATAGGCCTATTGCTTAAGATAATGATTTTTTTAAACTACGATGCAGGGTAGATAATATATTGGTTTTACTTATTGATACCATATTATTTCTTAGTTGTAAATAAAAAAAATGGAAAAAATGAGAATGAATTAAGGTGCGGCCGAAGGGAGCGAAAATATTTTTACAATTTTGATAGAATTGAGATTTGTTGGCCTAAATAAATCCGACATTTCTCCATTCGAAAATAAATCCTCTCAGAGAATAATTAAGACCTCATGAGTTTTTGTAGTTATTTTAACATAGCTTGTCAGAAGGGAAACTAAGAGGGTGAATGGCCTTGGCTACAGTAGCCCCATGGCTTCTTTGGTGCTAACTGACAGATCACAGCTGACTTCTGACAGTCAACATTTAGGTATATACCTGAGCTGTCAGTCAGCACCAAAGAAGCCATGGGGCTACTGTAGTCAACAGAGACTGGGCTAGAGCTTATCTCATCTTGTTAGCTAATACCTTCAGTAGCTACTTCTTTTCATCTACTAAGAATATTACAATCTTATAATTTTTAATGTCCCTATGTCAGCGACCAGGGATATATAGTAAGCCCTGGTAAGCGACCGGCCTTCTTGGTTTAGTGGTAAGCACCCCTAGCTACTGATATAGAGTGTGCTGAGGGTCCGGGGTTCAATCCTCGGTCCCGGCACAGATTTATCTGATTGCCAAATCCTTCCTTCACCTCTGACAAGATGTGTATTAATCACAACTTGTGAATGTGAGGAATGCCAGGCCTCTACCGTGGTTCGGATTCCACGTTAAACTGTAGGTCCTCCATTTCATCTCACAATCACCCTACCATTACACATTAGCGTAAGTGCGTATAACCCGAACGGGTAGTAAGACGCGGTGCTAATAATAATAATAATAATAATACTGATATAGAGGTCCTGGGTTTGATTCCAGGTGATATCATACGTACTTTTCTCGACAGGGAAACTTTTCCTATGGCCACCATGGTCTGGTCAATTAGGCTAAGGTTGGTTCTTAGATTACTACTGGCACCACACAATCTTTACCATTAGAGCCAGGATTTTTATATAATATCAACCCACAAAATATGACGTAAAATCAGTTAAAATATGTAGTAATGTGAAAATGTGTAACAGTAAATAAACCCTCGTTCCCCACGTTAATAATACCCACATTATTGAAACGAAATTTAATTTTATGGCTGCATTACATCTGAAGAAAGAAATAGAAAACACACACACACATAGATATATACATACGCATACCTACACTTACTCTTTTTTAACAAATTATTGCACTATTAGTTTGTTTTACAGCACTTAAAGTCCATTTAATTAAGACTTCACATAAATGGCATTATATAACTGAGTTTAGAAATCAAGGAGACACTACAAACTTTTAATGAAACCTCCACTGTTCTCGGCTCTTTGAAAACAAGTGATCGTCAGACCACCTCAGAATTTTTAGAGTCAGTTTCTTAGAATTATATTTTTGGTCCAAGCTTTCGACCATACTAGCAGCATTAATATTATACTTACACGTATAGGCATGGGTGGTCTTTGTTGCTTTTTAAAAGACCATTCCACTCTCCGTATTAATGTGATAGACTTCAAATTAAATTTCCTTGATTGATTTTGAGTTCCGTTTTCGTAATTTGTCCTTTGACCTGACGCTTTATATAGGATTTTCTCCCAACCAAAGAACAATGGGAAAATGGGCTAATCAGATCCAACACTTTGACTTATGTTTACAAATTGACACGCCACGCGAGAGACCTCCTGCTAAGGTCGCTCCCTATCTGGCAACGCCACATTCTCTACTCTTCAAAATAGGAGAAACGTCAAACCCAAAGATACGTTACGGCAACTTTAATCCTTTCTGACAAGAATTCCTAACTTGAATTTTGATCACTGCCATCTTTCACTTGATACGTTCTTAATGAAATTGCAGATTGCTTGAAAATTGGTGACACATCCTATAAAAGCATTTTCACCTAGAAATACATAAAAATAATACCACGGCCAAAAACACGCAAAATGTGTATTTTTATGTAATATTTTCTAAAATATGTAAGAATATGTGAAATTAAAATTGAAACTAGTCCCAAACAACCTAATTCCCTGGGCAACGTTCTACTACCACAGAGCGACTAAAAGTCTACATACAGGGGTGACCTAACTAAATACTGTATCTATCACTGTTAATATGACATACTATAAAAATAATAACCTCTGTCAGCCTTGAACCAGTGTGTTTGATTTTCACCTGACTCTGTACCGAGGAGTTGTAACTCTAGTATGAATTCTGACCGAGTTCACTTGCGATTATTTCCCATGAAAGTGTTATTTTTTATTCTTTCTAGACCATTACACATATATGTCTTAGTAACTAACTGTCTTATGCTCAGCAAGTACAGATAATCGCCTAATAGCAATAGTATTTTTTCTGTTTTAGAACATATTATTTTCAAAAAACAAATGTTTGTTCATTTTGTGAGATGAAATTAATTGTTTTATTTACTTAAAGGGACTTAAAATATTATATTTTTGTGGCACTATTTATGCCTCTTGATTTGTGAACTTTTATTATAATGAACATCCATTAGTTTTAGCTAACAAAACATTTAATGTAAGTGTTATTTGATAACTATTCCCGTTGCCCTGAATACTGATTTGTGATCTAAAACATGGCCTTGATGAATTACAGTTGTAAAAGAAATGTATAGCCTTGCTCTTTCTAAATATATTATCCCAAGGACTTGTGAAATGAATGTGTGAATGGAAAATAAATAAATGCCTTGGCTGTGCACGAAATGAAAGTTAAATCAAAATAATTGAGGTAAAATTGTTAAAAACCATTTGCACTTTGACTAGGCGGATTGTAAGTACCATATTAAGTTAGCGAAAATCTGACTGGTTTTTAAATTCATTTGGTGTCTTGATGTTTTGGTTCATTAGGTTACAGTTTATCTCTAACAAACCTGCACCACAGCTCAGAAACTGCCATCTATTTGACAGAAAATGTTTTAACTGTGGCCCAAGGACAATTTTTTTTTGTCTTGGTGTGCATAAGGGGCTGGATCGTGGATCTGAAAGTAAGACATTGTGAAATATTCTCAAGATAATACTTGTGGGGTGTCCTAGGACACACTTTTATCTAGTTTTATAAAACATGGAGTGTCATTGAAAGGCAATTTTTAGAAGAGAACAAGGAATATATTAAATATGTTTGAATGTATTGCTAAGATGTATGAAAGTCTCAATAATAACTTGATAGTTCACTATTGTATATATTATATAATCGGGTCTTATTATTCCAGTAAATCTCTTTGATAAAAATATTAAATATACTATTTCAGAAATGCAGGAACGTTTTAGTTTTATGGGGGTTGGTAGAGCTATAAGTGAGATTTTTTATTGCACCCCGTCTTACTATCCGTTCGGGTTATATGCCTATGTTCTAATTGCGATAATCTGTTAAGGATAATAAAGGTTGAGTTTAAAGGAAGTGTACTCGCATTTGCATGGAGTGATAGTGGAAAACCACTTAGGGAAAACCAACTTCACTACACCCGATAAGGATTCGAACCCAAATCTTCTCGCCATGAATAAGCTAGTCTATTACGAGAGTGGTGGCTTAGCTCAGTGGTTTACAAACTATGTTATCACATGAAACCCTACAAAAGCTACGAGACCTACTGAGGAACTCGTATCTGCTCATGTCTCATCCCTGTTCCTCTACAACTATACGACCAGTTGTTGAGCTTAACTAAAAGCTACATATTTGAATAGAAAGCATATGTTACTAATTAATTCTAAAACAAATTTCATTTATTTCTTGCATTTTATGTTATATATTTTGCATGGAAAAAATAATATAACGTAACTTTAATATATGCAGTTACTTATCCACTTTTTAATAATTTAATTTTTAAATTTTAATAATGTTAAGAACATTTAATTTTCTTTTCATTATTAACCTGGATATGCTGCTAATGAGATGGATTTTTATGAATTCTTAGATTACAAATTTAGAAGCATTAATAGGGTTTTTAACCGCCATAACGCATCACGGAGTCCCTGACCCTTAGAACCCAGTTTGAGAACCACTGCCTTAAACCATGCGGCCATCGAAGCGGGTAAAGTAACGTTGTTAAGCCAAGAATCCTCAGATATTTTCTGTGGATGTAACTTTTTTCTAGTTTGGTGTGTAAAGTATAAAGGGGCGGGGGAGGGGGGGGTGCTCGAGTTAGATAAGTATTCTCCAATGATACGTAACGAGCATCATGTAGCACTACTTTCTCCATGGTCCATTGCGACTACCACTTTCACTTTAAACATTAGCCAGTAATGTCATTTACTGTACATGCTGTGTTTCCTGTAAAATGTCTTTTCGGCCTCATGATAGACCTACATTCTTATATCAAAGAAACTGAAAGCTTGTTCAGCGTCAGCTTGCTTCACTCGGATACAGGAGGCTGGAATTCAACTCGACCGAAAACCTACACAGTGCTCTGGGTAGTGTTTTCAGTCTTCTAATCAAGAGAATGCTGATTCAATTTTTCTAAATTACCCTTAAGTGAGTTCTAGACATTTTTGAGTCATTTTAAGGCATTGAAGTTGTAGAGGTATATTTTTTAATCAATATTTTGTTAAATGCATAAATACTCAAATATGAATTATTATTGTCAACACTTATTTGTCTGATTGAGAAAATAATGTAGGCCGTGAACTTTGTATCCTGTTTGCTTGTCTGGTTGTAAAATACACATTCCTGGTGAGACTGCAACTAGGATGGAGAGGGCTGCATTTTGAGGGAGTAACTATTACTTCTAAACCAGATATTTGTAAATCATTATTATATTTACCAGAATGCAACAGTTTAGTTGTTAAAGTATTTTAATTTAATATATATCCATATATGTTTTATTGTAAAGTGCGTACATGATTTAGACGGGTTCATTTATTACAAGTTTTGGTTCATACTTTTAAGTATTTTTTAAAAATTTGGACTAATTATTTATAATCTTTGGGTCATTTTATAGGCGATTTTTGGATCATATTTAGATGATCAAAGTCTGGACCTTGGATATTATTAATAGCTTTAATGTATAGCGCATTGATACACAGGACGAACCTCGATAAAGTAGTAACTCCGATTCTCGTGTCCAGTATCATTTTTAAATATAGTTTATGTTTGAATTGTGTTTGGCAATGACATGTAATCCGATACAAATATCAATGTTAATAATTTGTATATTTATATTAAAAGTGGAAACTATCTCATGGTAACTTCAAGTCACTAGCCTAGCTAGTTTGATGAAGGGTATTTTGGACAAGTGCTTTTATAATCTCGACATCGGTAGGACCTATATAGTCTCACTAAACAATTGGAAAGTATTCTACTAGCCATTTTATATCATGTAATATTTTCCCTAATTAGCATACTTACCTTATAATAATGTTCGCTAAATAATAGGAATAACGTACAGGGTGTCCACCACGAGGCGCCAACATTTTGAAAGTATTTTTTTATTTAAATTTGTACAGCTGTGATTTTGTATGTAACGGAAGCAGAGACTCACTAAGTTCACGTGAAAATGTTGTAGTGTGCGTCAGAGCCACAGTGGCGCTGCAGTCAATCGTTTTATAAAATGGCGACTCCAAGCTAGAGATCACAGGTTGTGTGGAAGTACGCAGAAACAAATTTGCTCACTCAGTTGCGAGTTGCGACTAAACTTCCGCCGTGTCTTAAATAAGGAACCTCCAGCATTCGGCCAGTAGTGTGCTGAAAGGACACTGTGGCGGGAATCTCGGCTTCTTGAAAGAGGGTGTAGAAAATGTGTGGATATCAATTGAAAGAAACCCCCGGAAGTCAGTCATACAGAGAGAACTTGGATTGAAACGGTCGACGGTTCATAAAGTTCTTCACCATGATTACGCTTTAATGCCTATAAGGTATAGCCAAACATAATTTTTCAGCAGGACGATGATCCACCCCATTGAACAGGTCGTAATAGTCCAATTCTCTCAACTCCACGTTTCCCCGACATAACCCCATTAGATTATTTCTTGTGGGAGTATGTAAAATACTAGTGTACCCTACGAAAGCTACCAGCATAATGGATTTGAGACAGCGCATAGCAGCGGCCATAAACTCTGTCACAGTAAAAATGTTGCAAAACACATGACGTGAAATTGACAACAGACTAAACATTCTTCGTCCCACCAAAATAGCCCATGTGGAGGTCCATTGAACTAAACCGAAGTGAACTTAATATAAACTTTGTGAGTTTTATTATCATTTTCATGTTTAATAATGATTCTGTAAATATTTCCCTTCAAACTGTATGTATTTAAAATGTTGGAGTCTCATGGTGGACATCCTGTATAATATTTATGTGTCAATACTTTCTCAAGCTTATAACCTGAACGGGTAGTAAGACGCTCTGCTTGGAAAAATACTTTCTTATACCTCTTAGTAAAAAACGTAACTACATTAAGACCTACTAATTGACAACTATAATAGGCCTTAAATCAATTTGAAAAGTTGACCAACCTGTCAAGACAACATGGACACGTGGAAAACATTAGTTTCTTCACAACATTAAGTGCAGGGGAGCATTTATATCATTTATCAGAAGGGAAGACAACTTGGGTAGATGTCAAACACTAGAAACACTGGTTTCTTCACAACAATCAAATACAAAGGCGTGGTCATCACGTGTGTATATATATATATATATATATATATATATATATATATATATATATATATATAATATATATATAATATAATATATATATATATATATATATATATATATATATATATATAAATATATATATATATATGTTTGTGTGTGTGTTTAGCGCCGTGTATTACTTCCCGTTCGGGCTATACGTATATGTAGTAATTACGCTAATAGTTTTAGGGACGAGGAAGGTTATATTTATAGGAAGTGTACCCGAATTTTCGTGGAAGGAGAGTGGAAAACCATTTAGGGAAAACCACCCTCAATACACCCACCGAGATTCGAACCTCGATCTCCCTGTCATCGACAGTCTAGTCTACCACGAGAGTAACGCGTTAGACCATGTGGGCATCGAAGCGGGTACCGTCATATTCTTCACAAGAGAAAACTATAGCGGGAGTTGCTAAAACACTGACTTCTACAAAACCGTCAAGCACAGAGGAATGATGATATCACTCTTCAAATATTTAAAATGTCATTTGCACGAATACAAATTTACATGACAATAAAAATTGTTCTGATCATCCTGAAATGTTATCGGCGACTAACAACATGTAAGAAAGTCAAACGGTTATAAAGGTCCTGCAAAAACAGTTGACCTTTGTGATTATTTTATTGAAATATGATTATTTTTAAACCTTGTCATGACAATAATATTCTCCAACCTCACATGGTCAATAAATTATGTTTTACAACAGAATTTCTTTTGACAAACAGATTAAATTTCATATAGCCAACCAACTTATTCCTTACACCTGGCTTGAAGAAGCTTTAAGAAAATAAAAAATAATAATTACTACATAGTACCCGATTTTCGGGGAAATTCAATTCGCACCCCGCCGTCAGGGTGCCAAGATCAAGTGCTTGTCAGTCGTCAGCTGCTGGTGACAATGACTGACGACAGTGCGGGAGGTAGTTCTTAATAAATATGTTTTTACTTCGTATTCCAGACCAATTAAGCCTGAGTTACGCCTATGACTGGATTTAGCTCAGTACTCTATAAGATAATGGCTCCTACGAAACTTCTAGTGAAGTCCTTTGCTCTAGGCAGCGGTTCCCAAACTGTTTGAATGTACCAACCCAACAATCTCCGTAATTTGGAGTACCACCAAGATGATGCTGAATATTTACCAATTCGGAACATTTTTAATGGTACCCGGGGATTTAATAACACCGACTGCGCGGCTGCACCAGCTGTCTGAGCTTGAATCAGTGGTGCCACCACTCCAACCACTGGTTAAATCTATTTTCTTATTTGGTTAGACTTGGTTAATATAATATATTTATAATATTTGATGAGGACCTATTATTTACGACTTTAATTTGATTGTTTTGTTTGGCTTCTCACGGTGTACCACCACCGGGATTGTTGTACGTACCACTGGTTGTATGCGTACCACAGTTTGGGAACCGCTGCTCTAGAGTATAGGCATCCAATAATGATTAAAGGTCACAATATTTAACCATACAGGTGATTAAACAATCTTTCAACAGTGAGAGCTACAGAATACGTCTCTTTTGGTATAAATAGGCCTACATAAAATGTTAACTTTTTAACTGTCATAAAAATTCCTCGACTTGCGGTTTGATTGAGAGTTATTTTTTGCCTCTCAGCCCACGCTGTTGAGTCTCTAACAAGGTTGAAGATATTTGTCTTGAATCACTTGTTTATGTAATTATGGACAAAAACTGTATTTCCTACTAACCTCCAGTAGTGATCTGATACTTGGAAGATGTCTAAGTAATTAGCAGACACCTAGCAGTTTAAATATGAACGTCTGATAGAGAAATAAATGGTACGGCACACCGCACAGACTTTCTCTCTCTTTCTATAAACTCGTAAGATTTCTGAACGGAATAATGTACATTGTATCATCACCACTCCACATAAGAACACGCATAAAATAATAAACAATGATATAGAATCAATGAGAAAAGAGGCGCATCTTTGTCCACCTAAGGGCATTTCAAACAGTTTAATGTCTTCCACAAGGGTCAACACTTCGTTTTAAAATTTCGATTTCTGGTTAAAATTTTAACATTTTAAAAGGTGTTGCAGATCTTCAAGTCATCGAATTGATATTTAATTATTCATTTATACATTTTGACCAATAAAAAATGTAAATATTGACTATTGAGTCTAAAATGGAGATAGATCATTGCTATGCAAACATTTCTCCTATGAGATTTAAGGAAAAATAACATACTTTTTTTAGATACTTATATTTAATTACTCTATGGCATTGGAGAATTATTGCGTTAAGACTTAAGTAGTATATGTTTACAACTAAAGCTCACAAAATTGTATTAATATATTTGCAAATATCTCAGAAACTGCTGTTTTTATAAAAATATATGTCAAATAAAAGTTTTTTATTTCTAATAGTCCTACAATTTTGCAATGATAAGTTGTTTAGTTTCTCCAATAGTTGTGGAAATACGGAAATTAACGCTTCTGTAATGTACCCTAAAAATCATTTTCATAGGAAAATTAAAATAGCCAGTTTATTTATAATCTTAATCAACGCCTAGATACGAATTTTAATCAAAATCGTTTAAGCAGATTTTGAGAAAACCAAATTTTTCTCTTTTCGTCCTTCAGTAAACTACCCTTAATTTTAAGTTTTTATAGACACACAGACAGACGGCATTGCAAAGACTATTTTTTAGGGTTCGGGGGTCATGAGACGTCGACATCCATCAACATTTCAGGTTAGTTTTTTTTTACGGTCGCAATACTTAAACTTTAATGTCCAAAAAGTTAAAAAAATTCATATAATTGCGTATATATTGAAAGTTATTGATTTTATAAAAATAAGTTTCGGATAAAATATTTGTATTATAAATATATATACATATTTGTAATGCTAAGTAATTTTATATCTCAAATAGTTTCGGAGCTATTTAAAAAAATGTTAATTTACGCATCAGACCGGAGCCCTTAAAGCCATTTTGCCGAAATATTGAGGGTAGCCATTTTGTTTGGAATATTTATTAATGTTTATAAATGAAATTTAATCAAAATCGTTGGAGCCGATTTTGAGAAAATCGACTTTTTCTCTTTTTGCCATTCAGTAAACTACCCTTAATTTTAAGTTTTAATAGACACACAGACAGACGGCATTGCAAAGACTATTTTTAAGGGTTCGGGGGGTCATGAGACGTCGACATCCATCAACATTTCAGGTTAGTTTTTCTTACGGTCGCAATACTTAAGCTTTAATGCCCAAAAAGTTAAAAATATATATATAATTGCGTATATATTGAAAGTTATTGATTTTATAAAAATATGTTTCGAATAAAATATTTGTATTATAAATATATATACATATTTGTAATGCTAAGTAATTTCATATCTCAAATAGTTTCGGAGCAATTATAAAAAATGTTAATTTACGCATCAGACCGGAGCCCTTAAAACGATTTTGCCGAAATATTGAGAGTAGCCATTTTGTTTGGAATATTTATTTATGTTCATAAATGAAATTTAATCAAAATCGTTAGAGCCGATTTTGAGAAAATCGACTTTTTTCTCTTTTTGCCATTCAGTAAACTACCCTTAATTTTAAGTTTTAATAGACACACAGACAGACGGCATTGCAAAGACTATTTTTAAGGGTTCGGGGGGTCATGAGACGTCGACATCCATCAACATTTCAGGTTAGTTTTTCTTACGGTCGCAATACTTAAGCTTTAATGCCCAAAAAGTTAAAAATATATATATAATTGCGTATATATTGAAAGTTATTGATTTTATAAAAATATGTTTCGAATAAAATATTTGTATTATAAATATATATACATATTTGTAATGCTAAGTAATTTCATATCTCAAATAGTTTCGGAGCTATTATAAAAAATGTTAATTTACGCATCAGACCGGAGCCCTTAAAACGATTTTGCCGAAATATTGAGAGTAGTTATTTTGTTTGGAATATTTATTTATGTTCATAAATGAAATTTAATCAAAATCGTTAGAGCCGATTTTGAGAAAATCGACTTTTTCTCTTTTTGCCCTTCAGTAAACTACCCTTAATTTTAGGGGTAGATATCCAATTCCAAAAACCCCTCGGGGCAACCCTATGAAAACCCTAGATATCAAGTTTCAGCTCAATCGGTAAAATAGTTTAGGCTCTAGTTGGAGGTACAGACAGACAGACAGACAGACAGACAGACAGACAGACAGACGGAAATTCAAAAACCACTTTTTCGGATTCAGGAAGTCATGAAACGTCAAAATTCATCAAAATCTCGAGTTCGATTTTTTTGACGATCACAATACTTTCTCTACCTGTAAGATAGAGAGAAAGTAAAAATATCATACATCATCATAGACAAACATAAAAATGTGCTTCTTAAAAGGTTATCCAAACAAGTTGTCAAAACATATTTTATATTCCAAAGATATAATAATTAAAAATAGGTATCTAGTATATAGCCTTGTAAAAAATATCAAAAATAGATTTATATTACTTAATAAAAAAATAAATTTTATGTTTCAATAAAATAGTTTATCAAATAAATAAATAAATATATATAGTCTTCAAACCACGTAAATGAACAGAACAAGCTTTAAATTTCCTAGAACCCCATACGACCGGACGATATTTTCATACTTAATTCAGTAGAGAAGCTTGTACTGAAATAATGCTGGTGGTTATTAAGATACATGTTGCTACTACGAAAAATACGACGTGCATTCACATTTTTTAAATCCTTGTTTTAGGAATAGTTAATGCTAGGGCAACCAAAAAAAAATATTTTTTTTTCTTTTAGAAAATTGTCTGTGAATGTAAACATTATTTTATTCTCACCAGGCCTCGCTAACCATTCGGGTTATTATGTTTTAGATACGAGGAAGGTTCAATTTGAGGAAGTATACCCCCATTTGCGTGGAGGGAAAGTGAAAAATTATTTAGGAAAATCCACCATAATTACACCCAACCGGGATTAGAACCCCGATCTCCCCGTAATTGGCAGTCTAGTTATTGTAAGTGTGACGCCTTTGACCATTCGACCACCAAATCTGGTAATGTATAATTTAAAATTTAGGTGTATAGTATATTTTAAAACAATCCCACATATTTTTTTAGTTATGAGCAGAGACCGAATTTTGACTATTTGCCCTTTTTTTTCCTTTATCGTAAAACATAGGCAGTTGAAATATTTATGTGTTTCATGTTATTACAAGTACAGTATGATAATTTTATAGTGCCTAGAATTGCCTATTCTGTTGGTTTTTGCCTATTTTATGAATAAGAGCCTTAATTGTGTCTATTTTATGAATAAGAGCCTTAATTGTGCCTATTTTATGAATAAGAGCCTTAATTGTGCCTATTTTATAAATAAGAGCCTTTATTGAGCCTTTCATCTTTTTCTCTGCAATATAATTTATTTTATTTATTTTTTTTGCTGAAAAAGAGTCTATATTATGGACATGAAAGTTTTGGTTTTAAAGGGTTTGATGGGGAACATGTGACTTGGCCTGGTCTTGGCAGACTATGTTTAGAACATGATGCCCAATATAAGGTGTATTGGGAAGGGAGGAAGTAGAGGGATTTAACGTGGTCCAACAGCCTGAGCCTGACTGACGTGGACTTCAGGATCCAGTTCTCCGCACTTGATTGCCTCAAGAGTGCTTGAAATTACTAACAGCTTAACAATTGCCAGAGTTGTTCGCGTTTCTCTGCCTAAGTTGAATTTATATAAGTTTTTACATTCGGAACTTTATCCTATGTAATTCTGTGAGAATAAATAGTTATATTATTGTTCTGTTACAGGAGTGCTGTGGCTATTCAAGTTTAAAGGTGTTCTACCCAAAACTAACTCACATTACCTGCCTTACCACACGCCGGTCACAGAGTTGCAGAACACATTCGTGCACAGTTCCCGAATATAAATGCTGTATTTTCATCTGTCAAAAAAGTATTTTTGAAAGCTCCTTCGCGCATAGCAACATTTAGGTAAAACTTGCCGAAAACACCTCTTCCACCACAACCAGTTCTAACACGTTGGGTTCCTGGTTACAAGCAGCAGTGTACTATGCTGACCACCTGGACAAAATTCAAAGGGTACGTGTATATTTTTAAAAACAGCTTTTCTATTTATTCAGAGCTAAATACTTAAATAATTTTTTTCTATAATTGTATTATTGCTTGTTAATTTTGTTCAAAATTTAAATAATGAATTGATTCTCAATAATTTCAGGTAATTCAAACATTTGATGAAGAGGATGCTGTGTCAATAAGAGAGGCAAAGATTGCTACATCTTCTAGCACTGTTGTGTCTGATTTGGCCTATGTAAAGAGCTATTTCGGCAACCTTCCTGGAGCTATCGTGTCACTGGAAGCCAGGGATATGCCTTTAATAAAATCGGTGAAGATAATACATACAATACAAGAAGGTGTAAGGCAAGCCCCCGGACCTGTTGTCCTCATCAATCGCAACAAAACTTGAACAAGTACTACAACGAAATCCCGGGTGGAGAACAATGGGAGCAGTATCAGAAATCTTGGGAGGGCAAAGCACGCATTGCAGGAGATAAGTTTAAACTCTTCAGAATTGTCAAATTTAAAATTTTGTCCATTGACTTCCTGTGAAGTTGAAAGAAGCTTTTCAAACTATAAAAATATTCTATCGGACCACAGAACAAATTTCACTAGTGAAAATTTAGAAAAGTATATAGTGATTCAATGCAATGTGAGTTGTATGTAGATTACATGTAGTAAGTAGCTTGTGGTAAAATAAATTTTACATTGATTATTGTGTGCATATTTTTTAAAGTGCCTATTTTGGTGCCTATATCCTATATTTTAGTGCCTATTTGCTTGCTTATTTAAACATTTATTGGTGCCTATGAATCCGGTCCCTGGTTATGAGTATGTCTATAAATTATCTACTCCCTGCAAACATTTTTACGAAACAAAGGTATTTCTTTTACTTTTGTATGGAAGACAAGGTAATCAATCACCTTTCAATTTGTTCATTAAAGACAAACATTTTCCCTACACTTGCGGCTGTACTTAAACATGATAGCTGGTCATAATATATCCAGTAATAGTTGAGTTGTACTGAATACAGTACTAAATTAAGTATGGAAACTGTCGTTCGTGTGTAGGGTCGAACCCAGAAATTTATTTAGGGTATTTCATACCCATGGTATCTTGTGGTGAAACCGCCTCATACGAAGATGTGAAGGTGTTTTTTAACATTATACAATTTTATCTCTAAACAGCAAATAGTGGCATTGAGGAGGAATTATATAATCATATTGAAGGGGGGACTCCCCCTCCCCCTCGCTCCAAGGTAAGACCCTGATCGTGTCGTGTGCACGGGGCATAAAGAGTAAGTGGAGATAGAAAGAAGTAAGGCGCATTCCGAACCGTTAACTGTATGATTATGAAACAAGGGCGTGGTCATATTAAACCGTTCAAAGAGACGTGAATGGTACAATACAGTAAAACTAGAACGAGCTGTAACAGAGGAGGTCATTTCGCTGATCACGTGACCCGAGAAACGAGTCTTTAAGCCACCAGAGTGAAGGCCGTCTGGTAAAGTTAGTACACTCAGTGGTAAGAAACAAATGGAACCTCCTGACATGTGGGTGAGGGACGGAAACACAAGGCCCTGTTGCTTACTTAGGCTCAGTTCTGACAATCTCATTTCAAGGGGATTATTTAAAACCTTGCTGCTGGTTGCTCTTACTTACTTTGGTATTACTTATCTTACTGACTTTCTTCGTTAAGAGGGCGAATTACCCCAAAGAAAATACAGGCTAATTTTAGACCCCAAATATTTAACTAACCATAAAATTCAAATCACTAGCAGTTTTTTTCCTTTCTCTTTAGCTGTGTTTTTTGAAATTATCTAAATAAAGACATTTATTTACAAACATATTGTTAGTGGTCATTAAAAAATTAAATATCAACTCTTGCACTATATTTTAATTAAGAAAAAATAGCGCAAACAAATTACTTAAATAGATTTCTTAGTAAAATAATAAATAGTGTGAAGCTTATTTTTTTGTAAAATTTTGCTTTAAAGCAATAATATTTCAAATGTATGACCGGGAAGGGATGGTCCCACTCAGCTCAGTGCTATGCAATAAGATGGCAAAACTATCAAAAGGTATCATTTACTCAACTCCTATTTATCCCAAAGCTAAAATTGAAACTATTGGTACAGTTTATTTTACGTTTATCCTATTTATATTTTATACCTAATCAAATAAGTCCTCGCTATAATGGTCAGGGTTCCTCCATTTTTATTAGTAGGAAAAAAGAGAAGAGCAAGTTTACCATTTAACCAAATATTATAAATATTGCTAATATTTTCATGACAAACAATTTTTTTAAATGTAAATGTAAATTACCTTATATTTATTTTGAATACTTAGGCGTTATCTATTTGTAGTTTGCTTTTTTCTCACGCTATCAATAGCTATCATAATATAATATGTTTGTGTGTATAACAATACGGCAACATGTGTGGCCCGGGGGCTGAGAGGGCAGTATTCGTTCCCAACCAAGGGGCACTGGGGGATATTTATAATAATTATATTGCGATCTCTCTCAACCTATTTACATGTGAATAGGTCATTTTCTTGACATATGGTTTCCTAATTTTGTTTACTTTTTCGTTATCTTAGATGCTAGATGTCAATAATAACTAACAAAAAGCTACTAGTAAGAATCTGTCCTCTCTGAGAAGATAATATAAGGATTCATTTGAAATGTTTGTGGACACCTGGGTAGAGTCGCCATTGCACTCAGTCGGGGAACGAAATCCCAGTCTACCGGCTAAAGTGTTTACTACTCAGTGGTGGCAAGAGTGGGTGGTATGTACAGAAGGAGGGGTGTAACCTCTGGAAAGAATCCCCCTCCCTTTCAAGAATGAATTCACCCCCCTTTAAATATATTTCACTCCCCTCTGATATGATTGAATATTAATCTTGACGAAATTGCGTCAAACTACAAAATATCTTTTCGATGCATCCAATTTTCAAATATTTTTCAGGGAACTACTAAGCTATGATTTTTAAAGGAAATCCACTTTCGACCACCAACATCGATTGAAAGCCACTCAAATTTGCAATTTAAGAAATATGATTTAATAACTATATGGTTCATCTACAATTGATCAAAATCTTCCAATAATAGAACTTGCCGACAAGTAAACGTTTATTTATTGGAACTATGCATGGCGGCTGGTGGCGCACATTCAGAACACTTACATTGAAAAACTGTTGAGGCACCCTTTACTTTATAAAGAATTGACAGGTTTTACAAATTCACTTTGATCAGATGTTTAAGCTTATAAACTTAAATACTCTATGACATTAGGAACTCGAAACATTATTACCACACTAAGTACGCCACTTATCCTTATCTTGAGTATCAATCCAGTCCACTCTACACATCCATATTGACTAGTTCATCAGTCCAACTCATTACACCTATCCATATATTGAGCTAGTTCTATCCAGTCCACCTCATTACACCCTATCTCTTTCAGGTCC
Organism: Timema podura; assembly: GCA_033556935.1. Taxonomy (NCBI): domain Eukaryota; kingdom Metazoa; phylum Arthropoda; class Insecta; order Phasmatodea; family Timematidae; genus Timema; species Timema podura. The sequence continues at coordinate 10,060,868 of JAVRXN010000010.1, forward strand.
ATTCTCATGTCATCATCCCATCTACGTATAGCCCCCACACAAAATGATTTTATTAATTATTTTTTCGATGCTAAATATAATAACATTATTTTATCAATTTTAAACTAAACAAGGTGAATATGAATAGGGCTCGTAAGTCACTGTAAATATCAGTACAAAAATAAATTTAATATAAAATTTAATGTTTTAATTCACTCATAAATAGCAGAACTTTGCTGTGTGATACTTTTCTTATGGTTTATACTTAGCAGTGTTTTTCCTGTTAATTTTCCAAATGGTTGATTGTTTCAGGCTAGTTGAATTCAAAACACAACTTTAAAACGTGTCAAATATATGTAATTAATTATTTAATTTAGGTTATCGGCATTTACACTTGTTAGACTTGGTAGGGCTAGACAAGCGATTAGACGTATGAATATAATATTAAATTTGTTCTAGTAACTTCTAGAACTATCAGATACTATTCTTCCTACCAGAATCCTACAAGAGTAGTTTTATCTTAGCTAACATTATGTACCTATCGATTAGAATTAGGGTGAGTGATTTAAAGTAATGACTCCCCCCCCCCCCATCCCCCGTTCTTCGTCTGAATAAAACTCGAAATAATTACATGCCACCATTTTATGTGGTTGTCATACTAATTAGTGATACATTATTATGCAATTTTAAAGTGTATAGTATTTTAATATAACCCATTGTTCCAGTGTACCTAATCAGGTTTTTAATAGATTCTACGGTTGTTTACTTTGGTATTTCTGAAAAAAAAACGTTTTCTAATTATTTTTTTCTCATTAGAAAGATACAAAATTTGACCTATGAAATTATGTTGATTAGTCATTAAGCTTTGAATGTGTTGAAGAGGTGAAGGAGGCCTTGAATCTCTGCTGGCAAAGAGGCAGGACCTACAACTAAATGGGATTGAGCTGCCTTGACATTTTTACTTTTCAATGCCGTTCACTCACTCTAAAAGCAACTTTAGACGCATTACGTTTAAAGAGAGCTTTACTTATTTATGGCTTTTTGCAGATTTATTTATTCAGGTTTATTAAATTCCTAAATTATTTACTATATATAATCCGCATCTGTGGACACGTGGACTAGATATTAGGCTCATACTTCTCTTGTTTGCTGGTGGTGGGGGTAGCACGGTTGAAACCTGGCCAAAGTAGGCCTACTGAGGGTATTTATTACTTAAAGTTTTACTACTCTACAACCTGCACGCATTTAGTGTAATTAAATTAGAATAGCATGGAAGCGTAGAAAGACGCTGTGCAAAAAAAAAAGAAAAAAAAAAGAAGGGTATCAACATAATGTTGAGCGCAAACAAAAATTTGCTAAGTATTTTAGAGTGACCACTGTAGCAAGATCATAATAGATTTCCTTTCCAACTATAGGCTTAAGGGGAATGGACCATTGTAAAAAATGGTAATCCGCTCAAATGGCTTAAATTTTGGGAATATGTTAAATGTAGGTTATACTCCTCCCCAATACAGTTTTCCAACCTGATATAAGCTCATGTGAGGGAGCAGACCAATCAGTTGAGTAAAGGGAATCGAAGGAATAGGATTATGTCGCTTTCTCGCGCGTATGCCTTTTGGGGTGTTCTAATATGTAAGGTGTGTTTAGTTACTAGTTATTTGTGCTGCTAGATTTTCGATACATCGATGGTTGTCAGAAAAACGGTCACTGAGCATAATTTTATTTTTTATGATTTGCTATTACTAGTTTTGTCATTTATTGTCAATGAATATATTTGCGAACACATCGAGTTCAATTATCTGTCTACTATTCAACATTCTTAAACATCGTCTTCAATGGTGAGCATTGTTGGGTTTTCTTTGTTCATTAAATATTTGAAAAATCTTCTTATTTTTTCAAGAACAATTTGATAAAATTTCTCAAATAAATCGTTCTTAATTACTATTTGAAATACTTTAAATGTAGCGTAAATCCTATTATGTCAACAACAAAGTATTTAAGCCACCGTAATACCCTCCTATCTGTTAGTGTCAAATACTTTAAATCGCTCGCTCTATTTGTTATTTTATCTTTCTTGTAAAATGGTGAATTGATATAAAAATGTTAAATATTTAATCTTATTCATTTGCAGAAGAATATACTGAGCAAGAATCAGAATAATTAGATAGTAAGAATAATTATAATATTCAAAGATATATTGTTAAGATTTCAAATATTTACACAAATTTAATCTGTTAAAAATAACCATTAAAATCGTAAAAACATACAAAATGGCGATGTCCATATATTTCACTATTGCTGAGTTGTTTGATAACTGTGTAAGAAGAATAAGTATCCTATTTTATCAATAAAAACTGTTTCTCCCTTTTCAGGAATCGAATCCTGGATCTTTATCTCAGTTTACACACATTCTACCGACTGATCTAAGGTGTTGGACTCGAAATTTGATTCCGACCGACTACAATGAGATTGTTCTTCTCCAATTAGGTTTTGTATTGTTCAGACAGGGATAAGTTGGTGCAATTATGTCTACTCAATGACTTTAGCTCTGTCATTAAGTTACTCCTGTAACCTTGTGGGTAAGCACGACCAAATCTGGAGACCGTGGGTAGAACTGAAATAGTGAACTGAGTCATTTTACCATTATTTCTCCAGGCCAAATGGGGTGTTATTATTAATCAATTACCTCCTAAATACTGTGTAATTAGAGTGGATAAGTAATTAGTAGTCACAGAAGCACCTGAACAATAAAATAGTGACCAGCTCCGAAAGTGAAGGGGGTGTCTGAAAGGAGATTCTTAGAAAACGCCCCCTGAACATTTTTGTACATAGGATTCATCTAGAAGCAATATTTCAATGGTACAAAATAATATTGAAAAGTTGAATAATGTTATGAGGGAGTTTTAATAATATTATATATAAATTAATTAATTGTATTATTATGGAATTATTAATAATAATACATAAACTAGTTAATTAGGGTATTAAATATCGGTAACGTCAAGCAAGGCAAAAAAGCTAGGAGAAAAAGAGTGAATTTCCTAACTTTAACTTGAAGTCTATGAGTTAGGCCCAGATGCCGGGATCACTATCAACTTAACGTTCACTTAACGTTAACTTAACGTAAAGGTTCTCCTCGTGTTTTTAAATAGAAGCGATCACGATGCAGTTAACTTAAACGTTCACTTGCAATTCACTTAACGTAAGAGATGTCCTGGGAGGTCTTTCACGTTAAGTGAACGTTACATGAAGGGTCCCACGTGATCCAGCTAGCCAATCATTATGGGAGTGACGTCTAGGGATGTGAAAAAAGTTTTGATACTTTACTAATATCAATATTTTCCTTTCGATACTAGAATTCTATACTCGGTACTTTTTTTCCGATATTTTTACTGATTTTAGTACTCATACTCCGGTATCGGATCGATATCGAAAGAAACAATTTATTTGTTTTCTGCACTCATGCTTGGATTAAATGTTTACTAGGGTTAATAAGGGTATTAAATAGATTGAAAAAATATATATTACAAATCATATTTAGTATTAAATAACTTTCCACCAGCTACATTTTCATAGACATTTTGATAGCCGGTATGGTAGAACCTTTTATAATATCCATTATACAAAATTATCTATCATACCTTTCAGTTCCAACACATAACAGAGACGCGATAAACCTAAATATACTATAACATAGTTAAATCATTGTAATTTTAATTGTTTAGATAAATATGAAAATACCAATATTATAATGCAAAAGTTGAAATTATTACCTGATAAAATAAATATTTTTCCAGATTAAAATTTCTATACCAATACTTACTACTGTCGATAGTTTTCTTTCGATACTAGTAGGGTATCGATATTTTTCTTCCGATACTTAAAATGATTACAATATCGATACTTTTCTTTCGATACCACATCCCTAGTGACGTCTACAGGGCTATCTTTGTAATTCAGTTGTTGGTTTTATGACCAATGTCTACTCTTAGCTTCAGTTATTGTGATCGGAGATTGAAAAAATAATAATTAAACTAAAATAAGAAGGCTAAATTTGTCAAAAAAGTTGAATGATAAATATTTATTATATCGATAAAAAAACAGTAAACATTCACAGATCATCACTTTACATATCCTAGAATGCAGATATTTGGCTTGAGTTGTTGCGTTAAGTTGGGTGAATCATGATCACACATCTGTTCTTTTAAGTAAAATGAACCTCGAGTGAAGGCTACGTTAAGTTAAAGTTAAGTTGATCGTGGTCCCGGCATAATTCCATTGTTTTTGAGGTTTTAAACTTCTCAAGTCAATGGTATGCCTTAAAATACATGGCAAGCGTAGTTTTGAAAATAATGTTTGGACTGGGTGATTCAGGTTCCTATGAATACACCAGTAATTACTATAGAGCGTAAGAATAAAAAAATAAATGGCACGGTGCACCGCAAAGACTTTCTCCCACTTTATCTTAAAGTAGACGCTTACTAAAATAATTGTGAAACGAAATAATAGGTCTATACATTGTTGTAGAAACATTACACCAAACGATCATAAATTAAATATTAATCACTGTTACTTATTCTATGGCATTAGAAACTAGGAATACTGATACAGAAAATTTGAGGAAAAAGAAATATCTTTGGCCACCAAAGAGCGTAAGAATAAAATTCCTTTTCAAAGACCTGAATAAAAAAGTATATATTATTTGTTTAAGATCAGAAATTATTGATTTATAAAAATATATTTCAAATAAAGGATTTTTATCAATTATCAAATAGTTGCGGATAAATGGTGAAAATTGGAAAATGAGAACTGCCATCTTGTTTATAATAATAAGCAGTGTCTAGATATAAAATTTAATCAACATCTTTAGAGCAAATTTCGAGAAAATTGAAATTTTTATATTTTTGCCATTCAGTAAATTACCCTTAAATTTAGGTTAGATAAGAAATTCGAAAATCCCTCGGGGGACCTTATGAAAACCCCAGATACCAAGTTTGAGCCCAATCGATAAAATAGTTTTGGCTCTAGCCAGTGCACAGTAGCAAAAGTAGCATACGCTACGGGCCCCGCGCTTCACAGGGTCCCGCGTTTTCGAGAACCCTCAATAGAAAAAAATAAAAATAAATAAGAATTTGAAAATATATACATATATGCTTGTGAAATGTCTGGTGAAAATGGCATGCCAGCGTATTTTGAAAAGCTGACAACGCTGCTGCTTACATGTCGAGATAGCCGCATGCTGAATGGTATTAACATATTGTGGGTTCTGAGTTTGTGTTGCTCTGACGTTTAACTGGCTGAAGAGCAAATGAAAATATTAAATTACTTTACTATTCAAGTAAATGACTTTTATTTTAATATTTATAAATTTGGGGCACCTTTATACTATTTTGCTACAGGCCCCGTACTAGCTTAATCCGGCACTGGCTCTAGCCCGAGGTACAGACAGACGGCTTTGCGAAAACCACTTTTTTGGTTTCAGGGGGTCATGAAACGTCGAAATTTATCAAAACCTCGATTTCGATTTTTTTGATGATCACAATACTGTCTCTCCAAGGTGTTGAGAGAAAGTAAAAAGATAGACGTCGCACATAAAATAAATGAAATTCATTCACTAGTTTACTATCAAAACAATCAGGTACACTATAATCTCCAAGAATCTTCAAATATATAGGTTATCCTGGCCTATACCACCAACAAACTAAACACCCCCAAAAAACAATTGTTAAATGTCAAAACAAACTTTTACCAAAAAAAGTTAGTAAATTTGACGTTTTAATGAGCTAATATTTCCCTAAATAGGCCTTCGTAACTTTAATTACCTTATAAGAAAACGCAAGAATCACAATCGGTTAGAAATCTGAAATGTTTCATATTTCGTGTATTAGTCCATTATCACTTCTTCTGTTCCAATCCCATTCCTCTATGCGCAGTTGCGCATGTATCATCTATATGAGCTCTTACTAGAACTTTTATCTTATTATGAAATTTATTTCAATTCAATTTTTAACGCTCATGGAAGTTAATATTCATATTTTAAAATGAAAAATAATACAGTTAAAATACTAATTTTAGTTGACAGTATTATTAAAAAGTAATTTTGGTAAAATATTTATTGCAATGTTGACTAACGCTGATTTTATACAGGTTAACCAACATAATTCTACAACTAAATAATAACGAATGCTAATGTTGTAGTTGAACGTATTAACTATTAATACAAGTTTTAAATAACTTAAGTTCGAAAACAATCAATAATTATATATTCACAATGTTCAATTTATTTTAACTTAATTATAATTTTAGAAAGGGATCATATAAAAAATTGTAAAAATAGTGATTATTTAAGTATTTAGTGATCTATTTAGCCATTTTTACTATCATTTCCTCGTCAAGGCAATACAACTTCAGTAGAGAATAATTCAAAATAAACCAAAATATTGAATTAGTTTAGCGGTCGAAAATAATTTTAGGGCTCTATTACGTTATTAATGTGAAGTTTGATATTCATTATAACAATTTGATAAGTTACCGAATGATGTATAAGGGAAACTGCCGATATCATCTAAATTAAATGTCTTACAATTATTATTCTCGAATTGCTTTTTAAAAATGTACGTACAGTACATCAAGAGGAAGCTCGAAAATGACTAGCCTGCAAAACTTTCGATTTTGATCTTGAGCTTTAATGAAGAGCTCGACTCGAAGCTCGAAAACAACGTACTCACAGATCTCTACTCATTACTTATTCATATAAAACTAAGAAAGAGAATGTTTCAAAAATAGTCTTGGAAGTTCTTAAAAGAAAGAAAAATTCAAATAAACTCAATTTCAATCACAATATACATAGAACCTTGGATTAATACACTTAGATTAGCTTAATGGAGAATTTATGTTAGTGAAACATTTATTTTCAATGTTTGTAAAGAGGATACTGAGGGAAATATCCTCACACTTTATTATTTCTGAGGAAATGACTGTTATTAAGTATAAAACCACTAAAATAATCCTGAATTAACTTAAAACGATAAGTTGCTATTCCATTAAAATTACTTTATTTGTTTTATGAAGGCTATATCTATGTTTATTATCACTCACCTTTTTTAACATTTCGCTTAAAACGTCGTTGAAAATGAGATAATTATATCTTTTTACGCATGTATAGATTTAAATAATAAAACTTCAACTGTAAAAGTTTTAGTGCCTCTATTATGAGATAAGAATATTTTCAAATAGCAAACTACTTCTTAAATGACGCGAGATTTCTGAGCCTCCGCCAAGCCCCTCACAACTTCAATAGGCTGCCCCATTACATAGGCCCAAGTGTACTTTATATTTATCCTCCTTATATGTCTATATAGGCTTCAAAAATTGAGGATATGGCCCATGACTCATATTATTATATGGGAAGATTTATTATTTGTCCAACCCTGCAAAACTCAAGAGCAGATCACGTGTCTGGATCTAAATACAGTTTTTAACTAATGCTGTATATATATAAACCTATCCCACTTCAGTGGCCGCATAGTCTAGGGCAGAGTATTTACTATTCAACCTGAGGTACGCGAACATAAAGAGGTTGAATATCACTTGTCTAAGGCATCACTCTCACAATGGAGGGAGATCAGGGCTCGAATCCCGGTTGGTTGTACTGAGGGTGGATTTTCCTAAATGGTTTTCCAATCTCTCTCCAAAAATGTGATACACTTCCCTAAATTCAACTTTCCTCATCTTCAGCCCATCAGCGTAATTCGTGCTTGAGTATAGCCCGAACGGGTAGTAAGACGCGGTGCTAAGATAAGTTATCTAACTTGAATCAAACAAAGCACATCTTAAAAGATACATTCGATTTATTACTATGGGTGTATCCTTTCAAATTGCTTCGAAAATAGGGATTTAAAAAAAAACTATGTGTATATACATACTCATATAATATGAGGTCAATTAACATATATTAACATATATGAAAATTACTGTTTTCAAAGTCCAACTACTGAACTTGTATTCCTCTAGTAAAACAATAATATTAACGCTGTAGCTGTCAATAATTTATTAGCTCCACATTTATTGATTGCGTTATTTATTCTCGTTCAAGGTGCAGAATGTGGCAACTGTCTCAGTTGTGACCTCAAGATATTGTCTTGATTTCCCTTTCAAATGAAGAACTAGAAAACCACGCCTTACCTTGAGGCGACAGTCGGTAATATTGTGTACTCTAGTAGTTAATGTGGGATTCGTATTTTAAGATTAACTTTTAGACCAACTTAATGAATACGCAAAAAGTAACTGAAAAAAAAAAACCTGGGTGTACTTATTTATGTTTGAATACTTCTCGTTCGGTATTTTAATCGACTATATTATGAGAACAGGACATACTTGGAAAATAATGAAATTTATTCTTGTAAGTTTTTGAAGAATACATATGAAAATAATATTACTATCGGGCCCGTTAAATCATTTTCTGACATATTGTGGGGAGTTGTGTGGAGTGTCTATGCCAGGATTAGCTTACATCGCCATTACTCCTTCCCACAAAATAATATCTCGGTATGTTACTGTAAGCTGATTGCTGACTTTTGTTATAGCAGGGTTATTCATCGAAAACCATGATTACGGACTCAATTTATAGAAGTCTTTTATTCAACCATTCACTTCATTATTTTTGAATCTCGTAGTTGACAAATTTTCTATATCAAAGCCAACTATAATTAAATATTCTGAATGGATAATAACAAATATTATTGCGTTAGAAATAATGGAGCTATTTGCTCCTTGAAACAAAAATACCATTAATTTAAACTTTAAAATGTTTATTTATTAAATGGTATCGTTATCAACAAAGACTGCAAGTCACACAATAATGTATAGGAAAATGAAATTTCTAGCGTAGCTCAGCGAAAAACTTTAAAGTCAATATTCAGATCTAACGTTTTTGCTTTGTGTATTGCATCATTCATCCTCCTCGGTGGCTTAGTTGGCTAACGCGATAGTTTCGTATAAAGCTAGACTGCCGAGGACGGGTATATCGAGGTTCGAATTCCGGCTGGGTGAACTGGGGGGGGGGGGGGGGGCTTAAATGGTTTTCCACTCTCACTCCACAAAAACGCGGGTTCACTTCCTCTAAGTTCAACCTTCCCAATTCCTAATCCATTAGCGTAATTAGTACTTAATCGTATACCCCGAACGGGTAGTAAGACGCGGTACTAAATAAATAAATAACATTGCATCATTCGATGTTCAACGAATTTACGATTATTTTAGTATTATTTATATTAATGTTTTAAAATATATATTTACTAAAGTTTTTAAAGGTCTTTAAATAGGGGCTAGTTATATTATAGGATTGATTTGTTTATTTATAATTTGTATTTCATGTAATTATTTTCAAAATCATTACTCAACATGTATGAATTATTCGTGTTGGTTAGTAAATTGCAAATGCGGTATCCTTCTAAAAGAAATGTATCTGTAATCAAGTTTCTATTGTGACCTTATCGCTTATTGAAGACAAACCATGTTCAACATTATGATACGAAGGATACGGGTGTTCAACATTACACATAGCGTTGAAATGTTAAGTGACTGTAAGAAGATACCGTACTCTACGATCGTATTCTTGCTTTATGGAAGTCAATGATCAACAAGCTGCTCTAAAGTGTTATTACCTCCAAATCACGAAATAAAGAATGACTAGTCAAAATGAAAGACAGGTAGGGGAGACTGGAGCTAGTTGCAACTTACTCCACATACGTGATAATATATGAATATTATTTTTATATATTAATCTTAAATAAAATAAATATAAATATCAACAACTTACTGATATACGGAATTAGAAATACCTAATTGCCAGCACATATGATAGGCCTACTAGAAAGAAGTCAGATATAAATAAAGAAAGCAACAACGCGTTTGTCATTAATAATAATGTATTTTTGTTTTGTTATTAATCACATTCATAAAACATATGTTTTCAAACCAGTACATAGTGTAGGCTCTATGTTTTTATATCAATATATACCGTATGCTCTATTTTCTTAAAATCCACTCTCTTCCGGTGCCTTACGTAATCAACAGCTCGAAACTGTATTAGTACGTGTTGTAATTAAAAATTAGCATCTACATTTTAATTAGTTTTAATCTCAGACACCCCAGAAAAATCCGCATTAGAAGAAGAAAAAATAACTTTGCAAGAATAAAAACTAATATTTAATAAAAGCGTTCAACTAATTTCGCAAAATAAATTATATTTAGTAAATTATTATATTATATTATTATTATTATTACTATTAGCACCGCGTCTTACTACCCGTTCGGGTTATACGCACTTACGCTAATTTGTAATGGTAGGGTGATTGTGAGATGAAATGGAGGACCTACAGTTTAATGTGGATCCGAACCACGGTGGAGGCCTGGCATTCCTCACATTCACAAGTTGTGATTAATACACATCTTGTCAGAGGGAAGGAAGGGTTTGGCAATCAGATAAATCTGTGCCGGGACCGAGGTTTGAACCCCGGACCCTCAGCACAGAAGTCTGACACCTTACCCTAGACCACCAGGTCACCTATATTCAGTAAAGAATAAAATGAAACCCGCGAAGAGAACGAAACCTTTGAAGGTGGCTCAACAGATAATGGTCAAACACACAGTATCGTTTGTTCTGCAACAAGGGATGTGATGAGGGACTTTAGTTACTGTAATCTGAAGCTTGAGTCAAATTTATAGAATGACCTTACTTTGCAACTGTCAAAATTGTGTTCAAACCAAAGTTAAAAAGTAATATCCACCTATCCTAACATTGAAACTAAGACCATAAATATGGTTAATTATACATATGCTATTTTATTATACTAAAAATATTCATCTTAATATATATAATTATTCTGTACGTGTGTATGTCACTGAACTCCTCCTAAACGGCTGGACCGATTTTGATGAAATTTTTTGTGTGTGTTTGAGTGGGTCCGTGGATGGTTTGGATTCACAATTGGACCCGGTAGGTGGCGCTGCAATCGGGATATAGGCTTTTTTATTTTTTAGGGAATTTTTTTGGGGGATTTATTTTATTATTTAGATTTTTTGCATATCAGAACATGTAACCTCAAAATTTCACCCCTCCAACCCCCCTTTCCAATATTTATAATAATGAATATAATATTAATAACTGACCGTTGAAAAAATCATAAGTTCATCAATAATTGACCGTTAAAACCTTCTGAAAAGTTCATAAATAATTGAACTTCTGAGAATAATTCATAGTTATGTTTGTTTTTCGATACAGCTGATATTTGTGGAGTTGTGTGCGAAATGCCAAAAGTGAAAAGATGTTTTATTTTGTATGTTGTCTTGACAAACAATGAATTTGTAATATTTGTGTTACTCACTAATTGGAGTTCATTGTGAATTTGTAATTGTGATGATCACATAGTATTTGTTTTATTATCGAAATCAATTATGCCACCCAAACGAAAGCCAACGTTCGGGCAGGGCAACGTCTGTCGGGTCCGCTAGTACATAATAAAATAATAAAGGCAATATAAACCATTAATCTATGCATTCTTGATGAAACAGATAATATATAAAACTTTAAAGTGCTAGTGTGCATTATGAAAAAAAAAGTTTGGTATATTCATTTCCCGATTGATCACGTTCTTAACAGAAGTGAGACTAAACTGACTGCAGTTTTTAAGTGCAATATAGTCAACTGTTTTAGCCAAGTTGATAGACGACTGAATTGTATCCACCCTGAATGGGTCCCATTCCAACTTTTCTCAAACAAACACTACATGCACACAACACTCTGCATTATACCCCCTAAAATTATCTGCACCACACCCACCAAAACCATGCAATGTATCCACCCTGAATCGACTCCATTAAAGCATTTCTCAAATACAAAAATTTATTAAAATGTCTGCTTTGTGTATATTAGAATTATCTGCACCATACCACAAAATTCTGTATTGTATCCACTCAGAATGACTCCATTCAGACACTTCTCAAATAATCAACTTTATTAAAAATTCTACATTGTATCCACAAATGGCGGACCTCACGTCATAATTTTAACTTTTAAGTCTAATAAACTGCTTAAGAAATCTCAAAGGTTGACTCTACTTCATCATACATCTACTAGAGGGCAGCAGGAAAAATATCTTTAAAATTATTAGTCCACCACACGACTAAAAGATGCCAGAAAAAAAATAATTCTATTCAATATTGTGGACTTGAAACTCATTATGTTATGGTATCTTAGTTGATTAAAAACTGAAAAGTACAGTATGTGGTAGAATTAGTTTAATCATTGGGAATGGAACTGTTACTGGACTGTTTTTATTTTATCATATGTAATACGTATGAACTATTAAAAACTTTTCAGGGTTTTAATGGAAAATTAAAGTTTATGTACCCCTAATTATGTTTGTAAATTTATTTGAGTATTCGGCTCTAGTATGCACCAAGGGCGGGATTTTTTTTATTTTTTCTATGTCATATTATCGTATATATTATGTTTTCTAGCACTTATACACACAAAAACAAGCAAATTTACGATTATAACAAAACAAATATTGTGAAAAATTATAAATCTTAAAACAAACCAATTGCGTAGGAAAACAGATTTGCGCATGATAACATTTTTTGGTGCACTATATCTATAATGTTTTAAACTAAGACAAACCAAACCGAGCTTAACCTAAACTAACCTAACCTAATATAATGGAACCCAATCAGAGTGGATACAATAGACGATTTTGGTGGGTATGATACAGATATTTCTGAAAGATACAAAGCAGACTTTTTAACAACAATGTTAATTTGAGACATTTCTGAATGCAGTTCATTCAAAGTGGATACCATACATAATTTTTTTAGTTATATTGCAGGTGGATATAAAGCAGGCTTTTTAAGAAAGCTGTTTATTTGAAAAATGCCTGAAAGGAGCCCATGAGGAGTAGATACAATTCACCTTTCCCAGTTGATAGTCCACAATTTTGTTTTCAAATATTCTAAGATATCACGTGATTTGTGATAGTCTAAATTCTATATCTTCTCTTACTTATGTAGACATAAATGCAAGTGTTCCTCCTGGAATTATATTATTCAAGGGGCGTTTTATGTGACCAATGTAATAGGTAAACCATTAGTTAGAACACTAATGTATTATTATTATTATTATTATTATTAGCACCGCGTCTTACTACCCGTTCGGGTTATACGCACTTACGCTAATGTGCAATGGTAAGGTGATTGTGAGATTAAATGGAGGACCTACAGTTTTAACGTGGAATCCGAACCACGGTGGAGGCTGGCATTCCTCACATGCACAAGTTGTGATTAATACACGTCTTGTCAGAGGTGAAGGAAGGGTTTGGCATTCAGATAAATTTGTGCCGGGTGCGAGGATTGAACCCGACCCTCAGCCAGAAGTCTGACACCTTACCCTAGACCACCAGGTCACGCACAACACTATGTAGAGTGTAATGATTGAAAATGTTAATGACCAGTGAGAACATAATTTACAAGCTAGGAATAGTAGAAAAGTAGTTAAATGCTAATGGCCAGTGAAAAAATCATTTACATGCTGGTAAATATCAGAAGAATAGTTAGAATGCTAATGACCAGTAAAACAAACATTTACATGCTGGTAAATATCAGAAGAATAGTTAGAATGCTAATGACCAGTAAAACAACATTTACATGCTGGTAAATATCAGAGCATTAGTTGCAATGATAGTGAATAGCAGAGCATTAGTTGCCCACCAGTGAACTGCGCCTTTAAATGTGGTGAGTAGGCAATAAACTGCACTGCACAGGAAGACAGGAAGTAAGCCTAGATATCTTCCATATGCAGTTGTACAAACGTTTACGTTTAACCTATACCCTGATCTGCAAGACCATGTGTTGAGCTTAGTTGCGTCCTAGGCGAGCTAGGAAGGAGAATCTGGGGGCTTCGCACCCAAAGTTTAAACCGGGGGTCCAGGGGCTCTGTCCTGGAAATTATTTGAATATTATATTCTTCAAGAAGCTGTTTGAAGATTTTTTTATGATAATTGTGGCTTTGGTCGTCCTACTGTTCCATGATTTACATAAGGTACACTAGAATCTTTACAGCGCACGTCGAAGAGGATGTGGGTAAGGGGGGGGGACACATATCCCCCCTTTCTTTTACAAGTGGGGGGAGAATTACCCCTGTGTCTCCCACCCCAGTTCCACCACCCCTAAACCTGACAATTTTAAAATTAAATATAAATAAAAACATTAAAATATTTATATTTAAATGCAAACCTAAATTATATTGTGTGTTAATTAGTTACGTTACAAATGATGTCCCGACAAAACGTACCACTCACCACTCAGGAGGATGGCAGGGTCTTCTCCGCCCCCCACCCCCAGTGGTCGGCCGGTTTTACCCCGTTAGGTTTTAGGTTAGGTTAGAATAAAGTGGTTAGTGGCCCTTCGAGTGATCACGTTTGTGGGAGTCACGAACGATGGTCAGTTAGAGGTGAAGGAGCGGATGCAAGAGGCTAAGAAAAGGGTTCGAGAAAAAGACACGTCAATTACCAAGGTCTACAGTGATACTCCAGACAACTTCCTACAAAGGTAACTTTGCACCATGTTTTTATAATATATTGTATAGTTTTGGAATCCCCTCAAATACCTTGTTAATCTTGAAAAAACCTTGTACATTTGACTTTATAAGCTTGTTTCAAGAACTATTCATGCTCTCTATGCTGTCTGTGGATGAATGAATCAGAAGAACTATCAAGAGAATAAAAAAATGCTTGCTCTAGCATAGCTAAAAAAATCAAAATCACACAAAAAAAATGACAAGAGCTTAACCACAGCTTATTTTAAACAAGCCAATATGACTATAAACAATATATAGTAATTTTTCCAGTACAAAGCCTGGTTAAAGTGTGATGGAAATCATCCGAACTAAAAAAAATCATAATTTCGGCAAATATTTGCTATGCATTTTCTATGTACGTAGTGGTACGTTTGTTCGGATGGTAAGTAATCAAGAGTCATTAGAAGACCCTTCGCAGGTAGCCTTCCGCCTGAGTGCTACGTTTTGTCGCGTATTCGTTACAAATACATACAATTAGTAAAAAATAGTATATTTTTAAAATCTCCACATAATGCAGCATATATTTGGTGTATTTGATTTTTGTAGATATTATATGTAATTTGTTTTCTGAAGCGCACCCAGTTAGCCTTATTCTTTGAATAAATATTTTTTATGAAAACGCCTAATAAAGTCATCCTTTTTTCTTGGTGTGGTTTTAATTAATTTTTGAATGGATCTTTAAATAGTTACTATTTATAAGAGTTCTTCAAAACTTCTTACGGCAAAATATGTACAGTACGTTTTATACTAAGAATAAGGTACTTGCACTAATTAATATAGCCACACTCAACTCATTATTGTTTTATTATTTACATATATAACATAAACTTTCGTTTGTAAGCTTTTATTGATACACACAAAAGCACCTTTTGCAACAAACTCCACAAAATATGTGTAAGTACGGGTTTAGTGACTTAAAACTTTTTGATATTTCCTCTTCCACGTAAATCCACCCTAAATCCTAGTCCCACCCCCTTAAATAATAATAATAATAATATAAATAATAATAATATTTAGCACCGTGTCTTACTACCCGTTCGGGTTATACGCTTAAGTACTAATTACACTAATGGATTAGGAATTGAGAAGGTCGAATTTAGAGGAAGTGAACCCGCATTTGCGTGGAGGGAGAGTGGAAAACCATTTAGGAAAAACCACCCCCAGTTCACCCGACCGAGATTCGAACCTCGATCTCCCCGTCCTCGGCGGTCGAGCTCAACACGACTAGCGCGTTAGCCAACTACGCCACCGAGGCGGGTCCACCCCCTTAAACTTCTGCTTTAGTCGCTTTGTGTTTTGAAAGGGTATGTATGAGATTGGTATGAGAGGGTATATTTCAGTGACTTCAGTTCTAAGTCGTTACCCTTCGTGAATAGAGCTTCAGTTGTTGAAAAGTCGTAGCTTGGTTGCTTGCATTCCCACCTGAGTCCCGCAGCTCTTCCCCTTCTCCCTTCTCATATCAGCCTCAGTGACGTCACAAATAAGATCACACTAGCTAGAGCAATGGGATGACAGCCGGAGACACATATAGACTTTCAACCACCATTAGATGGACCAGTGCACGTCTTGCACGCATGTTACGGTAACTGTCATGAGAGGGACTTTTTTATTCAAACACACTGAGGCTTGAATTAAATTTAAATGATTACCAGGAGAATATTCTTGCAAACATTAAATAAAATAACATAATTACATATCTTCAAGCAAAGTCAAGCAGTCCTTGCCCTGCTTAGCCTAATGTAACGCCACTGATAAACTACTGTCATTTTTGTCAGCCAAACTTTCACAAAAAGTAATTTGATTTTAATTATTTCTTTCTTTTAATAGTTTTTTTTACATTATTGAAATATGAAAATATAAAAATTACCGTTTAGATGTTTCTTATTTATGTAAGTGGCTTCTGTGGATCACTTTAAAATTCTTTACAAACGAGAGCTTCAGTGTAACATTATTTAGGAAAAAACTACTCTCAATACACCCGACCAGGATTTGAACCATGTTCTACCCGTCATCGGCAGTCTAGTCTATTGCGAGTGTGACGCCTCAGATCATTCGACTAACGATGAAGGTAACGAAAATTAAATACCAAATAATTGCAAGCCGGGTGCTCACTAAGATGGCAGGTAGGCAGGCAGACAGCTCTCTTGTGACACCAATGTAAGAATATCTGGGTCAACTGACTTACCAAGCCAACTTTCAACAAGTACTTTTCTTGCAATATGAGTCTTTACTTCATTCCTTAGTTCCTTGATTTCTTATCCTCATTTAACTTCTATTCCTCAAGTCCTATTACCGCGCTTCATTTGATGTCAGTCTAGCTAGTAAACATGGGATTTATTTTAAATCGATCTTTTATTATCAGACACAGCAATTACATTCATTTTATAGTACTTCTCAATCCATAGTCAGTCATAATAACAAGGAATAATAACTTAACTTTAATAATGATCAAATTTTGTACTCTACTCATTTAATTTATGAATAATTATTAAACGCTTTTTTAAATAGACTAATATTTCATTTGAATTTTCATCATAAATTAAACTTATTACCTAAGCTATTTTCATTAGTTAATCACATAAATATAATATAATATAATATATGCTTTAGGTTTATTTTGATATAAAATGTACAGTTTCATTTATTAAGTTGATTTCCCTTAAGTATCTCCGTAATACTACTATAATACTATTATAATTGCTGCATTATAATTTATCTTTAAAATATATTCGTTTAATTCAAGCATTTTATAAATATATTCGTTTATAACTATACCAGTGTGGTTCAACTGGCGGCCCGCGAGCTAAATGCGGTCCACGCTCACTGAAAAAGTGGCCCTCACAGTATCTTGGAAGAAAATTAAAGGGAACCTTTCTGTCGTGATGTGAAAAGAATTAAAATAAAAACATTTATTTTAAAAGGTCATGATTGCATTTTATTATCCATTTATCTGATTGATAAAAATATTTATAAAGATATATTTATAGCGCTAAGTTGGGTTGTGATTGGATATTTCATTATACATTTTTGAGAGCAGAACATGATATGTTTTCAGTTTGTTTTATTATTTTATAATTTGTAAAATTTAACTGTCATCATTGAATGGTGATTAAATTGGTGTAGACATTTTAATGAGGGCCCCAGCATATATTTTTTGTGGTGCATGGACTGCTTCGGTCTAAGAAGATTTGGGAAACTGGCTTGGAGCATGTGGACACCCAAGCGGGTAATGTACTACAATACAATATTTTATATGAGTTGTTTATCGTGCACTCTGCTAACCGACTGATTATATCAGCACACAACTTATAAACTAACTTAAATCTACAACAGACACAACATCTAGCCCCCCTTCTGCTATTAATACATCATTATGGAAGAGGAAAAACACATTTCACCAATGATACATTTTTCGGCCATGACAGGAAACGATCTCGGGACCTTTAATCCAGCGGACAGACACGCTACCGACTGAACTAAGGTGATGGGCTATACTGTATCGACGTTAGAGGTTTATTTTAAGTTTAAATAGTGTTTAAAAAAATGTATTCTATATTTTTATATCGAAGCGTTATGTTCTACCATACGCCACCTTTGCTCAGTCGGTAGCGTGTCTGTATATTAAACTAAGTGTTGCGGGTTCGATTCCCGACATGGCCGTGATGTTTATAATCGGTGAGATGTAAGTTTCCTCATTTAAAATGATGAATTAATGGCCGGAAGCTGGATGTTGTGTCTGTCTAGATTTATGTTAGTTTATAAGTCGTATGCTGATATACCCAATCAGTCGGTTCAGAAAGTGCAGGCTAAATACTTCAAATAAAATTGAAAAAAAAAGTTACATCTCCACGACGTCTTCATGTAACCAATTAAATTGGTCATCACTTTTGTAACATCTGTAAAGTTAATTGTTATGATAATATACCAATAAAGAAAGCCTAAGTATTCAACCCGAAGCCTAGGATTGTGGTTGTAATAATATCTGAGAGATGATAAAATTGTTTGGTTCCCAATAATAGTTGGATGTTAATTTCCAGTAAACAAATTATTAAATATAAATTAGAAGTTGATCTAAGAGTCTAAGCTGACACTTTATGCAACACAATTAATTACATTGTTTAGTCATCCTAAGCAACTTCTATGGTAAGGATGAAGTAACAGATTTATCAATCGAAATGGTATATGACATTTATATATGATTTTGTTTTAATCCTTTAGACCACTGCTTCCAATGAGGGAGACGTGAACTTCTGAAGGGTGCATATAATCGAGTCAAGGGTTCCACTAATTCACATAATTCAAACCTCTTTAAAAGTAGTTCTCACACAAAATTACCTGGATGACTTCTGTTCACACGTTGTTTCTTAATAAGTAGAACTAGCTCTCTGATGTTACGTACCTGATGCTTTTTGAGTTCACTCAACATATGATTGTGTAAATGAATTTCCTGCTTGGGTTACATAAAAGTCTTGCTAACGAACAAGCTGGATGTAGAGCCAGATTTACTATCATTGAAATCAAATAAGCCGCAAGCCATTTTATTAAGTCACTCAATATAAATATGCAAATAAATGTATTGACTAATATTATTATTCCATTTTAAGATTACTTCATAACAATATTATATAACTCATTACCTTAAAATTTAATTTCTTCAATGCATTAACTTTATTTTCAACTTTTTTCTTCCAGGTGTAATACTTTCAAATATTTTGATTAATTTAATTTGTTTCATATTAAATTTTATGTTCTAATACTTTGTTTTTAATATACTATAAAACATTTTTCATTTTCCCTAATTTCGATTTATATTCTGTATCTGTTCTCAATTCTAATAAACCAATAATCAAAAAGTTTTAGTTTCCAAATTTTGCCTTATCTCTAGTATTATTATATTTTATACATCTACAACTATCATGGAAATTTGTTTCTTTGAAAAATACAGTTTTGTAAAATTCCAGGTCAAAATAACTTAGTAGTTTATTTCACTACACTTTTTTGTAAATGTGTATTTAAACATTTTTGTTTAGTTTGAAAAGGGGCCCCACACTTGTGTTGTTCTAGACTAACAGTACTTTTAAATTCTAACATAACTCTAACATTGATGAAAACAAGGGATTGTTTGTTGGAGGGAGTGAGCAGAGGGAATCACACTTCCCCAACTTCTGGAGGCCTGTGGGTGGGTTCTTTTGGCAAAAACTTAACAAACTGTATTAATATGTTCGAAAAATAACTTTAGCTCGAAAACTAAAACTATTTTTTCGAAATTCTTTGCATAAAAATTAGCTAACTACAATTTCCAAATTATATAAACGCTATGTAAATTTCACAGAAATGGTTGTTCTTAGGGATTTTTTTTATGGTATTAGTAATATGTTAATTAATATTTGAAATATATTTTATTTTACTATCGGCTTCACGGCATGCTTAAGATAAGCTCAGTTTAATTATGGAAGGTCAAAATTACTTAGTCCTAATGTGATTCTAAATCAGGTGGGGTTAAAGGGCATCTGAGCTCTCTATAGTCTGAGTACATTCCCAGGGGCTAATAGCCCTTAACTTGGGATAAAAGCTTAAAAACCATACTGCACTTAGACATCAAAATTGTGTCTACTTGTTATAGGTATATTTTTTACCTTAATTTTGATATTGTTTAAACAGTAAATAAGCAAGTATTAATTAAAATTTGGCTTCGATCTTGATTGGGTGTTAAGATAGTGATCATACTTGTGGTAAATTAACTATTCCTATTAAAATTAAAGAAATAAAAAATAATAATTTAAATGTTATAATTTGTTTGATAATTTATCTCAAAATAAATGTATCCCCTTGATGTGATAGTGTTTATATAGAATACATTTATATTAATTGAAAATTGACACTGGTACACGGGAATGTCCAGGTGTCATTTTTCAACTAATATAAATTAATTGAATGTGGTCTCCTTCGTACGGACATTCATGTAGTTATAATGATTGACATCTTGTTTGTTTATATTCATTAAAATATATTTTGTTTCAATAACATAATACATATGGTTTTAAAATGCGGGATTAATTTACCCTTCATAAAATAAATATATTTCTCTTTATATGGACTAGGAAGGAAACCGGTTTTGTTTTGAAATTAGTAAATCAATAAGTCAGTATTTTACCAAAAATATATATTTAAATTTTAATAAATATTTATTTTAAAATCACAACATGTAATATATCTATCAATCATTTTATTAGCACTTTGACACGTACTCGTTATGACGTATATACATGTATACCAACACAGGGTAATTATATTTCGCTTCCTTCAAGCTCGCCATCAAATTGGATTGAAAGGCTCTGTGAGGAGATGAAGCAAGTTCATTGTAAGTACTAATTATGTGTTAAAAAGAAAAAGTGAAAGTATAAAAACGCTTGGTTCACCCACATCGTAACCAGTGCAGACATATGATTTCTGAATAAGTATGCCAAGATTACGTAAATGTGTTGATAATTAGGATAAGCCGTCTAGCACTGACAGAGTGGAGTACTGCTACAACCAGCAAACATTGATGTCAAACAATATCGAGCTATTGAAGATGTTGAATCTCTCTTTAAATAACATATGTAGAGATAGATCATTGACATCTGATACATACCAAATATTTGCAACAGGATTTTTGGGCTTTTTGTTTAATCAATATCCATACGGTGGTTGAAAGTTTGTGTATTTTCAAGAATCATAAACAGAACCATCCACACAAGCTCTTTTCAGTTAAAATCCAGCCCATTTGATTGGTGAAACTTATTAAAGTTATGTAGATTAATTTTGAATAGGGCACATTTTTAAATAGTAGTCATTTCCTTTCAAAGGACCATATGTCTCTGACCACACTAGAATTTGGAATAGTAATGATATGCAACTTATACATTTTTTACTAAAAAATGTAACATTGTATTTAAAGTAATTCCCATTCGAATCAACAAACATATCTAACTCGACATTAAAAAAAATCGAATGGGTTTTTGTATAGAGTAGTGTATTTGATTTTTTTAAGTCAAAGATATATTAGATCAAATTTTTTTCTTCCAACAATACTTCTTAGTGTAAAATACTATTAATCTACAGTATTTACGTCCTCGCTATCTTACAGGTAGAAAAAGTATTGTGATCGTCAAAAAAAATTGAACTCAAGATTTTGATGAATGATGACGTTTCATGGAGCCCCGAATCCAAAAAAGTAGTTTGTGAATTTCCGTCGGTCTGTTTCTACCTTGGAGTAGAGCCTAAACTATTTTATCGATCGGGCTAAAACTTGGTGTCTAGGGTTTTCATAGGATTGCCCCGAGGAGTTTTTGGAATTGGATATCCAACCCTAAAATTAAGGGTAGGTAGTTTACTGAAGGAAAAAGAGAGAAAAATGATATTTTCTCAAAATCTACTGTAACTATTTTGACTAAATTTCATTTCTAAACATTTATAAATATTCCAAACAAAATGGCTAGTTTCAATATTTCGGCAAAATGACTTTAAGGGTTCCTGTCTGATGCGTAGATTCTTATTTTTTGACATATAAAATTACTTATCATTGCAAATATGTAGAGCTATTTATAATACAAATCTTTTATTTGAAACAAATATTTATAAACCCAATAACTTTCAAGCTATACGCAAATATATATATATATGCGCGAATATATAAACTTTTCGAAAACTAAAGGTAAAGTAATGCGACCGTAAAAAAAAAAATCTAGCCCAAAATGTTAAGGATGTCGACGTCTCATGACCCCCCGAACCCTAAAAAGTGGTCGTTGCAATGCCGTCTGTCTGTGTGTCTTTTTAACCCTAAAATTAAGAGTAGATAAATAAAAAGCGAAAAGAGAAAAAATCGATTTTCTCAAAATCGGCTCTAACGATTTTGATTAAAATTCGTATCTAGTCGTTGATTAAGATTATAAATAACATAGCTATTTTCATTTTTCTATGAAAGGAATTTTAGGGTACTTTACAGAAGCGGAAATTTCCGTATCTCCCCAACTATTTGAGATACTAAAGAACTGATCATTGCAAAATTGTAGTATTATTAAAAATAAAAAAAACTTTTATTTGCAATATATCTTTATAAAACCAATTGTTTCTAAGATATTGGCAACATTTTATTATAATTTTGTGTGCTTTAGCTGTACAGAGATACTAAAGTTTTAACAAAATTATTCTCTAATTTCATAGAGTAAGAAATAAATAAGTCTCTCAAAAAGTTTATGTTCTTTTTCCTTTAACCTCTTAGGGAAAATATTTGTACAGCAATGATCTATCTCTATA
The DNA here is from genome assembly GCA_033556935.1 of Timema podura. NCBI lineage: Eukaryota > Metazoa > Arthropoda > Insecta > Phasmatodea > Timematidae > Timema > Timema podura. Next base: position 10,083,777 of record JAVRXN010000010.1, read on the forward strand.
ATTTTAGACTCAATAGTCAATACTTACCTTTTTTATTGGTCTAAATTTATAAATGAGGAATTAAATAAAAATGCGATAAACATAAGATATGCAACCCTAATAAAATGTCTAAAATTTTAACAGGAAGTCGAAATTTTAATACCAAGTATTGACCCTTGATAATATAGATCTTTTTTTGGTGCTAATATACTAGTGAGGACCTTAATTCTTTAAAAAGAAAACCATAAAATTTAAATCCGGGAGTCAAAAAATGTTTAACGTAAGTATAATGCAATTTCTGCTAGGGTTTGCTAGTGTATATGATTTCGTTTCACATAATTTACGAGTTTTGATTAAATATCTCCATTTTAAAACAATGGAGTGAGAAAGTCCGTGCGGAGTTCAGTAGCATTTATTTTATCTCGATTATGGATAGATGTATCCATACATAAATATCTAAATAAGGCCTATGTATAACCATACACACATATATTTATTGTTATTAAATATTTTTATAATAATATAATCAGAGAGCGAGAGAGAGTTCAGTTACCATGAAGAGAAATGAGGTAGTCCATATTGAAAAAAATATATAATCCAATTCAACAATTAAAATTGTTGAATCAACCCAGTATTAATATCGCCAGTATTAATATCGCCAGACTTTTGATCAACATTTTTGAGGAAAAAAATGTAATGCACAATTTATAAATGCTATTTTCGCAATCATATTAGTGATATCCTCTATGTGTTAATTAATATAAATCTTAATGTGTTCTATTATTTGGCTTTCCTCCTCTTTGCACAGCGACTATTGGAATAGTGTATGTGATAATAATGTATGAGTCAAAATGAGTTCAATTCCACTGAAAACATACCGTAATTCACTATACAGATCTAACCTGTTATTTAGTAACTCAAATATAATATACAACATTTCTGTTCTAATCATGCCAAGGCGTAGAAAGCTAACTATAATAAGGGGTCCACTAGAAAGTGGACGTCATATATCAATATCGTTTTATATAACTATATATGTGGAGGGGTAGAACGAGGGGAGGGGGTTACATATGAATGTGTGTGAAGGCGTACGTAGTTTGTAATCCAATTCGTAATAAACGTACCAAATTGAACGTGACCATTGAATATTAAAAATAATCAGTTTTAAAGAGTTTGGCATTCTTAATATGTTACACAACCTAGTATAACTTTCAACCAGAGGCTTATATGCTTGAATGTTTAATAATATACTAAGATCCACACCTTATTTAAGTTTTTAGTTTGTGGGGGATTTGGAGGGGGGGGGGTTTATGAACAGTAGGACTCAAAGGTGCATTCCAACAATATGTAATTTTACTTAGGTTTTAAATTACTAATAATTTAAATTAAATAACCAAATAAATATTTATATATAAATAAATAAATCTCTCTAAATATTTGATCCAATATTAAGAACATATTTAAAATAAAGATTGATTTACAACATAATCACAATTATGGTTCTATGACATTTGGGGGTCACTTTGTCGGCGTATCACTTTGATATATAACTAAAAGATTCTAAAAATATTAAGATAAAGGAAGGGATATTATTTTCGAACACATTGGTTGAGGAGGGTGGGGGCTACCACTTATTATTTTTTTATTCCACCATTTTGTCTGGTTAAATTGTGTAATCTGGATCGCCTCGTTTCCCGTCATGGCGGCTGAGCTCAGTATACGTCAGTGCAATGCTCACGATGACTGCGATGGAAGTAGCACGGTCGCGTGGGTTATGCGTGACGTGACTTGTCACGGAATGACCGCCTTGACTCGACATGGTCGGCCTGACTGCCTGCCTGCCTGCTCAAGTCCCAAGGAAGTGAAAGTAATCTCAGCTAAGGGAATGAAACTGAAATTAAACCTAATCGCAAGTCCTTTGTTGGGAATCTATACACGTGGTCTTTAATAGGGTCAAATTGTTTATGGTATAACTTGGGCAAATGTGTTGTTTTAGGGTTTGATTTGTTAAAATAGTATCAAGTTATATTAACTATAAAGTGGGCAAATAAAATAAGAATTCCATATCTTCTAGAGTGGCGCACCCATGATGGGGGTGAAGTTAAGAGAACTGGCCTCCTTTCTCTATCAATATCCCCAATAGTTTTAATAAAAACAGATTAAATGTAAATAAATTACAGAGCACTGGAAATGTGTCCAATTGATAGATAAAATAAAAGAGCATGCTTACTACTTGATATTCTGAAGGTATACCGTTACATACGTTGAAAGTGCCTCTAAGACTCTCAATTGAAGAAAAATGTAGAGAAGTAGTAGCTTTGTCACATCTTATCTCGTTGCAAAGTAAAATTCTCTGTTTAAACTTTTAATTTAACGATCTTTACAAACGGTGCCTCCATACATAACATAAATTATCAACTTTGAATTTTAAAATAGCTTTAGTTTTTTTTTTTTTTTTAACAATTATATACTTTATTGAATGATGTAAAACAAAAATGTAATTATCTGAGAGAGTTATTTTGGTGATGGAACCTGTGTAGCAATCTAAAGAGCCTGACTCAACTCAAGGTTTCAACTGGGTATTTGAAGTAACTTAAGTAACTAATGGAGACGAGTAAATAGTCCACATTTCAGTAGCAAGGGATTTGTTTTGTTTTTCACAGGAGGGATGTACGAGTAAAATTAAAACCAGATTTACACCTTTTTTCCAATTTACTTTGTATTATATTTGAATGTATATCGTCTCCCATTAACTTTCCTCAATATCAATTTATAATAAGAATAAATAAGGCCGCTGAGGACGGGGAGATCGAGGTTCGAATCTCGGTCGGGTGAACTGGGGGTGGTTTTTCCTAAATGGTTTTCCACTCTCCCTCCACGCAAATGCGGGTTCACTTCCTTTAAATTCAACCTTCCCCATTCCTAATCCATTAGCGTAATTAGTACTTAGGCGTATAACCCGAACGGGTAGTAAGACGCGGTGCTAAATATTAAATATTATTAAATAAATAAGGTCCATCACACAATGATCTATCTAGCAATGCTCTAATCACTTTGAGGCTGCGATACTGTATTAATACAACATCCGTCTTTATCAGTGAAACACGAGATAATTCTATGCTAATCATCACTATAGAGAAAAATATCAAATAAAAGGGGTTTTAATTTAATTTATGAAAACATTATTTACACCCTTTTAAATGACCCAGAGATTTAATTCAATAATATACATATTTATAACCAAGGTTGGCGTATTTAGGAGCTTCACCACCACAAGCCTGTAAAAGGATTGGGTACAAAGCAAGTATCCTACAAATAATTTAGGGATTTCACCAGCATTTGCTTGCGTAGAGATTGGCTGCTCAACAGATATATAAATAAGGATTGAGCTTACTAAACTTAAACATTTGAAGCTTCGAATAAGAGCTTTATAGGGGAAGGAAGGAAGGGAAGAAGAATTATTCCCATAGCCTGTCATAATATATACAGATAAATGGAACAAATTTATCAAATCTATCAGCCTACACTCAATACTTTCTGCGTTCATTATTAATTGCGTAGACTTTTATTTAGGTAATAGAAAAAATGTATTTGGAGTTTGAGTGTTCCGTTTATACACTTGTATTCCACAATGATTGTATATTTCATTTATTTAACGTATTTCAACAAAACATGGTAAACACATACCCTTCCATCCCGTCCCCGGTCCCTGTCCAGGGTTTTAAAAAAATGAACAGTTTCAGGCATGTTTGGCACTTTTAAATAGTATCTGTGGTTTATATATGTTATGGACGAAGTTATTAATCAGGTCACTATTAAAAATGACCGGGCATTATGCATATTGATCAAAGCAGTCGGGCAAAGTGATAAATATTTGTTAATTTATCATTTTGATCAGGTAGTATGCATAATGTTCCATGCTCTTCAGGCTATGTGAAAAACAGTCCAGTACTACGTCACTGGCAGGGTGGGAACAATGAACATCCAATCACGTGCCAGCCAATTAACGTCTAACTAACCTAACCTAGCCTAGCTAGCCTCACCTAACTAACCTAACCTAGCCTAGCTAGCCTCACCTAACTAACCTAACCTAACCAACCTAACTAACCTAATTAACTTATACTAACTAACCTAACCAGCCTAACCTAGCTAACCTAACCTATCCTTACTAACCTAACTAACCTATCCCAGCTAGCCTAACTAACCTAGCTAAACTAACCTAACTAACCTAACTAGTTTTTCGTTTTCATATAGGAAGTACCAACTATTACAGATTTTTAAAATAAAAAAAATATTATTAAAAATAATATTGCCCAGAGAGTGTGGAGCATTATGCATACTACCCGGTCAAAATGATAAATTAACAAATATTTATCACTTTGCTTGATTGATTTGGTCACTATGCATAATACCAGGTCATTTTTCATAGTGACCTTTTATTCACTTTGTCCATAACATATACACTCTAATAAATGCCTCTATTCATCCTGGAATAGATTAACACGTAATTTTGACTAAATGTTTTGAAGTTTAGATTGAAAAAACTCATTTTCCAACGATTTTGATCAAACTAAGTATACACATTGTCCTCATTTGATACAACATTGTAATATATGGAATGATTGTATGTAAATGTACCATAAGATATTACTCCAGGTTTATTGTTTAGTGAAAAGTAAAGGTAAAAACCAAATAACATTTTAGTTTTTCTATGATGGGCTTAATGGCCCCTGAAATGGTCGAATATGAGGGTTGCTGGTGACTGGGAGGTCGAGATTTGACTCTCGGCCAGGTGCATTAGGGGTAGTTCATCACATCTGCTTTTATCATCCCCTCTTCACTCTTATTCCAATACACTTCCTTCTTACTTCATACCCTGCCCCTTAAGTTGGAACGTTAGTAAACTTTATGTTATATAATTAATAAATATATTATTACCTGGTTTTAATAGCACGTCATCACAAAATCAGCCAAGCGCTGTCATACACTAATCATAAAAGTACGTTAAGATATATTGCTGAATAATTAATTTAGGTAAGTTATTCCCGATAACGTTTGAAAAGACAGTAACCTATTTTTACTGAGTAAAGTATTGGTGTACTTGATGTATAATTTTTACGGGCACACGTCTTACTACCCGTCCGGGCTATCCCCATATTCACTCTAATTAAATATGTAACCGTACTTGCGTGGAGGTAGAGTGGGAAAACACCTGAGTAGGCCTACATACGAGCAGGATTGTAGCTCTGGGTCTTATCTAGAAGGATTACACCAAGGATCTCTCTTATATGCTACATCACAGCGTAACCATGTAAGGTAAACTTGCAACCTCTCAGGGCAAACGGAGTGTACAATGTGTGTCTATATCGACACATCCATGCCATGCATTAATACATAGGTTATTAATTAACTGGTGTCATAGAGGTAATTGTGAGGAAACTGTTAGATTGTATTTACATTATGTAGTTAAATATATAAATTATGTTGAAATTAAAGATATCAGAATTTTCTTTAATTTAAAATATGATTTGAAAAAAGCTTTAAATAACACTAAACACTAAGTAGGTACTTTTTATGTAGTTACGTAAGTAGCTATACTCCATTCACGGTAGGAATTACTCTCTAAAAGGTCTTTTTTCCTACCAATATCCTACTATATAATAGATTTCTGGTAGGGAAAAAGGCCTTTCAAAAAACAATTCCTATGATGAACAGACTTTAGTACTAGATTAGGAAAGCAACGTGTTGTGCCAAGTTATTATCATCTACAAATGGTTGCTTGTAAATATTATTTGATATATAATGAGTTTAATTATTGTAATTTAATCTTACCTTATCGGCTTGTCATGTAATTAATTATTAAGTGTTGCCAAATTTCACTCACCTGAAAAATAAAAATTACACATTAATAAAGTTTTAAAATGTTAGTTAGTTTGTAGCATATTATATTAATAGTTTTAATATATTAATCATAGTTTTGGTATACATTAGCAATCTCATTCTATTTTGGGTTTGATTGGTTGATGATTATTTTTAAGAAAAATAGGACCTTGTATTAACTTTTCATTTACATTTATCAAACCAGAAAATGAGATAATTTTAAATGGTTTGTAAGAGTTTATTTGGATACAATTTAACATTTAATTATTACAATATAATCAAGAAATGATGTTTGAATGTTATTGTCAGGAATTAAAATTCAATTTTTAGTTTGTGTGTTTAAGTTATGATTTGAGAAATTCTATTGAACATTGTATTATTGTTGAAAGCGTTGTCTCTAGGTGTGCTCAGTGACCCGGTCCTTTAAACCAACAGACAAACTGGTTTGTGAGGGGCACTTCACATCTCAAGTGTACCCGGTTACACAAATAAACATAAATAGCCATTACCTCTACGATAGAAGGGATTAAGTTAAAACCAGTGAGTCTAAGTGCCCAAGTGGTGCACCAGCGACTCTGTTTTAATATAGTGTGATTTACTGTTCTCTCTACAAGTGAACGCTGAGGAATTTCCATCAAATTCATAGCCTCCATAATTTAATTTAACTGATAATATTGATACTCAAGAATGAATGCTGAATGGCTTGAATAAATAAAAACATAAAATAAATTAATCGATTTCCCTATATATTATTACATATTATCTTGAGTGAGATCATTTATAAACTAATTTTGTAGATTGTTTTTACCAGTGAATTATTTTTAAATTAAAACCAGAAGTATAAATTTAAATACTTAAGGAGCTGAACATGCACAAGTATTTGATAATAGGAAGTGAGTGAAAATATTAACTCGGTTTTAATCAAAATTCAGCCTCCTGAGTCAGAGTTAAGTCTCATATAATTATGTTCATAAACTATTATTTAAACTTAGGTTAACCTGTTGAAGGTATGTATCAAAGAGGTTACACAAATGAAAAATTTTCAACCTCAGTTTCTTACTAGTCGAAGTATGGCAGGCAATGTGGTGGACACAATTTGTGATTTTAACTTCAAAATTGTAAGGTTTTTGACTTTACAAATTCGGAATGTAAGAAAAATAGAATCAAAGTATTTTTCTAAACAGTTAGAAATAAATATTTACCTGTGGAAATTTATAATCTACTATAGCTATAAGATAAAAAAATCGTCATCTAACTTTTTATGTAGGCCTAATTATAATATGTACAGATGGAGAATTATTAATCAAGTAATATGATTCTGTTGAGCGGACAATGTTTTATCATATTAATAGATAACTAATAAATAATAAAATTATACCAGTTAACTATTAAACTTATTCAAAATATTCCACTCAATATCATAATTGTATTTTCTCGATCCTTGGATCTACTTTTGATTGGCTGAACATTAGACACGAAAGAATGGTCTATAAACTAACTGATTTGCAGAAACCACAAGTTCAGACTCTCTGGCTTCCAACATCATCACGACAGACACTTTTATTCTTCAAATGAACTTATTGTTTATTTCGTGTGGTTATGTATTTGATAAGTAAATAATTATGTTTAAAAAGGAATGAGAATTTGAAATTATGGTTTCTTTTATGATAGATTTAATCTAAATGTTTATTTCCGTCGTAATGAATAGATCAGGGATGGGTAACCCACCGCCTTTAAGCTGCATGTGGCCTTTTGAGGTGTCCGGTGCAACCTTTTCACATGTTCTGTCAATTAATTATATCTCTTCATCCTTATAAATTATACATTCTCAAACTACGATCGTATTCCTACAATAAAATAAATGAAGCGTTTTATCAAATTTGAGATGTTTACTTTGTAGAACCCCATTATTGAATTATTTTCTATTCGATTTTATAGTACTTATTACATGCTGATATATATTTTTAAGCATGCTTGCTAGTACAGTACATATCATAAGTTGAATTTTAAAATGAACCAAGATCCATGGACTCTCTATAGAAAAAGCGGAAAAACTGTTTCTGTCAAATGTTTTATAGTCTTCATATTCTTTTTTTAAAGAAGTGTTTCTCTATGAATATCTAATAAATATATAGTAATTGAAATCTGTCCTCGTTGAATAAAAAAGAAAAAAATTAGACTAGAAACCGTTTTCTCCTTTATAGGTTACTGAAAATACTTATCTTTAGGTAAAGTATGTCTTTATAATGTTGGTGAAATGTACTGTACATGAAGTGTGCGGCCCTATGAGGAGTTCGTGAAGTGACACGTGGCCTTCCAATTTTAAAAGGTTAAAGCGTGTACACAATCATTTCCTTTTTCCTTTTAATGCTCACTCAATATTGTATGGTGATCAAACAATTTCACCTTTGACTCGTTACATCGGTCCAAAGTTGCGCAGCGTCAACTAAACGTACTTATGGCATTAATAACCTTAAGGAGATATACCCATGCCAAGAGCACTTTCTGACCTTTAGAAATATAACCGGCGAAATTGCCGGTCCTATTGTATTTCCTTCCGCGTTATGATCTTAAGTAAACTAACTACATCATCGAGAAGATTGATCCAGTGTCAATATTTTCCACATGGCATAGAGCACTTCAATTTAACTTTTTACTACTAATGGATGCAGATTATTTACTGAAAGATGTGAGTGTGTGTCATGCCTTCAATTATTGTTTCTCTGATGAACACGAACAACTTTCTCTTTGAGTAAAGGTCATTTGTATGAAATATAGCGTGTATTCCTTAATAAGCAATCTTAGTGTAAAATATGATATTATTTAATCGTTATTGTGTAATTTGTAGTTTTAATGAAGGGAAGACAAATCATTTCGTAGGCATATCCTGTGTTCAATATTGAAATAATTGTTCAAGTGACTAAAGTTATTGTTTCAACACGATGGCAAACCGAATGAATCCTTTCGACTTCTGGACACCAAATTCCTTCTTTTAAATACAAATCCATCATCTGAACCTTGTCAAATACCAAATTTCTGATGTTAACTATAGCGAGTTTAATAGCATCACACCCGCCTCGGTGACGCAGTTGGCTAACGCACTAGTTTCGTGTTGAGCTAGACTGCCGTGGATGGGGAGATCAAGGTTCAAATCTTGCTTGGGTGAACTGAGGTGTTTTTTACTAAATTGTTTTCCACTCTCTCTCCATGCAAATGGGGCTCACTTCCTCTAAATCCAACCTTCCCAGTTCCTAACCCATTAGCGCAATTAGTACTTAAGCGTATAGCCCGAACGGGTAGTAAGACGTGGTGCTAAGTATAATAGCGTCACAAATATTCTTCTTCGAGGTCACAACGTAAAAACAACTTTTTTCAAGCACCTTTGATATGAATAAAGAATATTCCAACCTCGGAGATTATTGGCAACAGTCCCAAATATTTTGGTCAGTTTGGTTTTTTTAGTGAGAGTTGTCAATAAAATTACCATAATGTCTAAGTTTAAATGTGGTGGCCCAACAGCAAGTAGACTGAGTGCTAGGCTCCTCTGGTAAGATTTTCCGCTGATGGAAATACCAGAGTACGAATCTCAGCCGCGTGTACTGAAGGTGTGATCTCCCAAATTATGTCCCCCTTTCCCCTCCACGCAAGTGGGGGTTAGTTTCCTATAAATTATACCGTTCTCATTTATTCTATATTAATATAATTAAAATGCGTATCGCTCAGACTGGTGGTAGGATGAGGTTGGAAAAAATAAGAATCATCACCCAACCTTAAATTAAAAACAAAACAAAAAATCAACCAAACTTCGATTTAAAAAACAAAAAACATCAACCAACCATAGCTTTAAAAAAACAAAAAAACACCAACCAAACTTGGATTTAAAAAACAAAATACCATCAACCAAACCTAAATTCAAAAAACAAAAAACATCAACCAAACTTAGATTTAAAAAAATGCAATCCATGTTTTAATTAACCTGGCCCCAAAGTGTGGCCTGTTATCCTGCTATGTTGCGTTGGATTACATTCTAAAGTATTATTTTATTTAATTTATTAATGTCGGCCTTAATTAGTTTATTGTTAAGTCTATCAATTAAAATATCCCATTAGGTTGTTTCACAAATTGATATTCAATCAAGAATTTTCACCCGAGTCAGTGCTCACCCATGACCATGGCTAAAAGTTTATACTTGGTAGATTTTATTAAATAGGAATAAGCCCGCTTCAAAAATTCTTATTTTGTCGTAATATATGGCACTGTACTCGAAAGAAGAGGTGTAATTATTTTCGATTTATATTTTATTAAATTCTACAAAAGTCTTCAGCCATATAGATTACCTATACTAGTCATTTTGATCATAAAATGTAATAATGCTATTTATGTAAAATATTAAGTTGATTTTGATCGTAAAGATAATTAGGTTTTCCCTATACAACATAATGAGGATTTTACTAGACATCTTTTCACGCTGGAACGGAACTAAGAAATGTAAGTTCCAGTGGCAAGGGTGTTAGCAGCAAGCTCTAGGGGGTCTAGATTGGCTCCAAGGGACAACCTAAAACAATCTAATTTAGCTATCTACATATTTGAGGTCTTTAAACTAAGTTGGATTAGCTAGTGCTAAGTTCAATGTTCCAGTTTGAGTTAATTTTAGTTAGCTTTTTTTAAGTACTGACATTACTGAATATAAGGAAAGGAAACCTTGAAAATAATAATTCACAATTGAGTGTTGTTCTGTTTCCATAGTTCCTTCAAATAAACGGAATCATTTAGAATACCGATAAGTAACGTACATGAACTTAAGATTCGTGATGAATGCTTGATGTGGGTCTTGTTTCTTGTACCATACATGTTGTGTAACTTGTTTTTTGAAATGCCAGTGATGTAATATAAGTTGCATTACTAAAATGTGTGAAGTTGTTTGGTAAAACCAGACAAACCTAAAGGTCATTCAACAAAAGAGAATGATAGAGATAGTGTGATCATTGGAGAAGCATCTTTTCTGTGAAATATGATCATGCACTAATCTAGCCACTCAATATATCGGCGGATGAATATCCGAGTCTGCTTGGAATACTTCAAATTATTACGTAAATTAATGTATTCCTCAATCTTCTCTTGTAATTAAATAATTAAACGAGTTTTAGATAGTAGTGTGAGAGAAACTTTTTTTAGAATATACAATATCTAATAAAGTACTACCAAACAAATATTTATACTAGCAATAATTCAAAAAGAGATATTCTAGTTGTTGCATATTCTAGAACAATATTATAAGGGATACGGACAGTAGGTAAAAATAAAATGGTCAGACCCTTCTTTTACCATCGTTAAAACTAGAAATGACACACGTGAGCATTGTTAAAACTCATTTTACCATTCCCATTAAATAGTTGTCATTGTATTTCACCTATAAATATTTTGCTGCCAAAAATGTAGACCGGTTTGTGATAATTTTTGGATGTTAGGATATAAAATAATCTATTTTATGGAACGCTCTATCTGTTGACTACTAGAAACATGTTTCAAATATATTATTAGAGGTCTAAAAATGTTTTTTTTTCATAATTTACATCATATAAAAAATCTACGATATATATTTGTCTTTAAAATGTTTAACCACTAAAAATATACCAGATTTATCCAAAACATTTGAATCTATAATTTTCTCCCCTAAAAATTTGGGGTTTCAAGTTATTTCCTTTTGTACGAACACCCGATCAAGTAACGAATATCATTTTAAGAGACCGCAGCCAAGATTCTCTGGTTCGTGAAATTGGCGAAACTAATGGCACAAACATCTTATATCCTACCTACATCCCAAATGAAAATAGAGCAGAGACTTAACACGCACTTTAATAGCACAGGACTATATCAGCCTACACACTAGTAAGTTAAAACATAATAAGTCAAACGATAGGACCTGTAATTTCAATATAAATATATGCACTAGGAAGAACCTATAAACAAATGTACTTATATTTGAACACTAAATGGGATCAAACCAGGGTCATTCTAGACTTGTAAGTTGATTTGACCTTCTCAACATCTTAGAATTTGAGCTTGAGTAAAATTACCCACTCGATTATGAGGAAATCGCCATAGTAAGTTATGTGTTAACAGAAATTTGAAGATTTATTTTTTATTGAATTTAATATAGTAATTCCAAATAATCAGACAGACAGCTACATCTTATATGCTAGGACTACACCATAGTAGTGGTGGGTATTTTATTTTTTTATTGATTTGAACAAATTAACCTACTAGAAAAATATTGTAAAAACATAAGCCCCACAAGAAATATTTCAGGATCAGATTTGTTATATTTGTGCGTGTCTTCAATTTTTTTACGAGGTTCAAATACTTTTTAAAAGATTAGGTGATTTTTCTCATAAGAAAGCCCTACCGGACACCACGGTATGATGAAGAAGGGGGACTAATATGTAAGTTAAAATCGTCTGAATGATTGCTTGGTTTTCGCTATACATATGTGGGAGGCCGAATGTCTTTGAAAATTCATTTTCTACCTTCAAGCTTGGATTTTTTTCCTGAAAATTTGGGAGCTGTGAGTGATTAGCAAGCGGAACTCTTTCATCAGGACATATCCATGACGGAAAAGTGTTATCAAGGTCGCTGGGATACTGCCATGAGGGTAGATAACTGTTGGTTTTTAAGAGGGAATACAAAACGTACTATTAGAAAAAAAATATCCGTGAGTATAATTTTAATTATATAAAAGGCACCTATTACCTCTAAGATAATATAATTTAATATAGACTAACTGTTGTATTTTAACATGAAAAAAAGTTAATAATGAGGATGGTATAATATGTATGATATTTTATATATGATACTAAAAATTGGTATTTCATTTAAGTTTTAAATTTGAGTATTTCTTTTGATGTAGACGTGACGCAGAAAAAGTAATGGCATTTTTTGGAATCAGCACATCAATTTCCTTTAAAATCAGCCACTTTTGTCCCAGAGTCATGGAAACAATATGGTCAGTTAGTGTAATTATATATATATAGAAAGAGAGAGATGTTTACTATATATATAATAATTACACTAACCGACCATGTTTTTTTTCATGACTCTGGGACAAAAGTGGCTGATTTTAAAGGAAATCGATGTGCTGATTCCAAAAAATGACATTACTTCTTCTATATATATATATATAATTCATACATACTAGCTCTACATATAGGAATATATATACTAGTTAAATACATACTAATTATAAATATAACTAGTAAACGTGCGTTTAGTCACACAATAATATATAAATATACAATAGTAGTACAAACATCACTATCTTAATGTATTACTAGTGGTATACATGTAACTAGTCATGTTTCACATTACTATTTGATCCATATCCGTTTATATATGTTTGTGTTAATCGCCAAAGGAAAGAACCAGTTATTTCCCAACTCCAATGCAAGCAAAGCACCTTGGCTGCAATGCCAGCCACTGTATCCACCTCTTTCTCTCGCTCTGGCCTTCCTGCAACAAGTCAACGCCTAAATGTCTAGATTAGATCCGCTACTATACTGAATGTAGTCAGGGTCACAACCACCCCTCCCCCGCCACCCTCTTAGATACCGACATAGTGTAACAAAGTGGGGGAAATTACAATGACCAATTGAACAAGTAGAAGGACGGTGAGAAATTATGTCATGTACTGATAGTAATGGGGCAATGACCTTAAAAAAATGTTTTTCGTTACTGTCTTGAAGTCATTTACTTATGTAATGAAATGTATTCCAGACAAATATTCTTGAGTGAATGAGTTAAAACCAAAACTGGATTTTAGAAATCAATCAAAGGGAAAATACTTTGAAGGTTGAAAATATCTCGAACAGCTATGTTAAATTTGCAGACCAAACCAAGATTATGTGCGGCCTTACAGACATTATTATGAACCAACATACAATTTGGCGCAGTTTTCCTTTTATAAATCTCTTGGAAATACATCATTTGGAAATATGATAACTTATCACATTCACTTTCATCAAATTCAAAACATTTCAAAGATGAGAAATGTTTTAAAGAATGCTTGATCAAAACTACAAAATTTGTGCGTAGCCCTATGGATAAAAAGTGAATATTTTTATATTATACAATATTAATTATCTTTTTTTTTCGATAAATGCTACAAAGTTGAAATTCTTTTTACTTAAGAAACGACAGACAATATTGCATTTTTTTTAAAAAATGCGAGCTACTGTGTATTTTAATATAACGCGCTTGATACGCCTGTTTTAAAAGATTAAATACAGGAAAAAATTATGGTCAAGGAAGAGGGAACTCCCTGAGCTATAACTTCCCCTCCCTTACTCAGAAATACCAACTGACGCCACATTTAACTAAAATTAAAATGCTCCTGTTAATTACATTAAGTGAAAAATAATATATATAGTATTAATAAGTCGTAAGCAACCATATTATCTATGAGTTATTTTAATCTATACTATATGCAACATAAGAGATAATTTCTATACAGATGTTAGAGATGTTCGGTCGGTTGAAGAAGACTATTTTATGGCTTGGGCATCACTTGTTTATTTAATAATAGCAAGTCAGGCTTTTTCTTAACATTGTTAAAGGTGTGATTTAACGCTTTGAGCCCCATATACTCGCTCAAATTTGAATCCTGAATACGTGATTTATTATAGTTATTTTAAAACCAAAATCTGAATTTTTGGTATTGGAACATACTAACAGAGCTATTAAGCATAACACACAAAGGCTTAGGTTATTTTGATCCAGTGAAATAAAATAGGTTTGGGAACTAACATATTTCACTCTGTTATTATGTTTAAACTAACACACATCTAATATTCTTCAATACATAACATAACAAAACAAAATTGTTTATGTACACAACTAATGTCATAGTTTCATGGGTTTCACTGATTTCACTTACACTCTAATATTATATTCAACAGATACTTAACTTTTCCAACTTTTAAGTCAATCAATGTCTTGTAGCTTTCTATGGAAACAAGTCCAGCGTCTGACATGATTTCTTATTTTAATTACAAGTCAGATTGGATATAATGTGGTTATACCTAATGGTGTTGATTGGATACAATAACAATTTCAAATTGAATTATAGTTGAAGATGATAATAATACTAATAAGTAGGGAAATTGAACATATTATAATGTTTTTTAAATACATTTGTAGGTAGAAATAAATAACAGATGTTGACTCACTTTATCTTTCTCTCTCTCTCTATATATATATATATTTGTGCTTATCCCTATGTTAATATATATGCCTATACATAATTTTTTTTCTACTGCTACTCGTCTGAGCTACTCGCATTCAATTTCGCTAATGGGATATGAGGAAGGAAGTAATGAAAGGAAATGTACCCACATATGCGTGTAGGGAGAATGTAAAACTAATGAGGATAAACTACTGTTGAGACACCAGACTGAGAATCAAACCCAGAGCTCCCCATTACTGACAAACCAGACTATATGAGCTTGACATTTAATTTACGTGTCTACCGATTTGGGTGACCCTCTGATAAAATTGTAGCTGACCTGTATTAAATAATAATACTTATTTTACAGATACTGGTCTAATATTTTCGATGTGCTTTGTCATCACCTATGAGAGTAGCACCATATTTTCAAAAATAAAGCCAGCCCAATATTTATTTTGATTTAATTAATTAGGGAAAATAAACTCGAACTTTCAGAAGCAAATGATTAAATCAGCATACAAATTATAATTATAGTAAACATTTGTGAGAAGTTAAGCCCCAATTTCATTAATGATAAGTTTTTCGGACATGTCATGAATCGAACCCATCTCCATATTTAAGTGGACAAACACACTATCTACTGAGCTAAGGTGTCAAATACTACATTACTAATAGCAATATGTGTAAATAGAGTTTTGTTACCTTTGTTAAGTTTGTATGGTAATTCGAGGTATAGTTAGGAAGCCACATTATGAGGCTCGTGTGAAAACTGTTTTAAGATATGTGTGTCATGGCAACATTCTTGTGTTTCCCGTGAGAGTTGCAAAAACATGGGAGCGGGCGGATTTCTAATCTGTTACATCATGTGCGTACAGAAGCAGAACAGAGACTTTGTCCAGGTTGCGAGTGTACAAATCCAGTAGTTTCTTATCTTTTGTTTCATCTCCCCCGATAAGGGGTGCGTGTAATATTTTATCCTCACCCTGATTTATGGGAAACTTTAGTTCATAGGCCGGCGTTACGTCGCCAATCGGCTCTATGTTACCTTTTTTTAAAACTATTGTAATTTTCTTATTCAAATTTTGTTTAGTAAAAAGATTTAATAGTTAAAATCGTCAGTCTACTATAATAACATATGGACATTTGATTAATTAATATTACTAGAATTACAAATCTGGTAGTTGAATTTTATTTTTAATAACTTTTATGTTATATTTGACTAATTTAGTTAAATTTGATACCCGCATCGATGGGCATGAGGACTAAATGCAAGCCTCATCTAGTCTGGTTTGCTGCTGATGGCTAGGTATGGGTTTGCGTCCCGGACCGGTATGCCGAGGGTTCTGTATAATGAATGGATTTCCATTCTGTCTCCACGTAGATATGAATACATTTACTCTCAATTATAACTTACTCATTTCCTTCCCCATTAGTTTAATTAAACTAAATATAACCCTGAATGGTAGTGAAACTTGGTGAGGGATAATATTTGAGGACATAAAGATGTAGCACAATTAGTTGACAAAATCAACTGAAAACAAGTGCCTCCGTATAACCTGAACGTGCTGTGTGTGAGCCGTAAAGTTAAAAGAAACTAATCATCAAAGAAGCATTCAATATCCAACTATTAGTCTTATATTTTAGCTCAGTCGGTAGCATGTCTGTCTGAGGAGCTAAGGGTCTCGCATTCGATTCCCGGCATGGCCGAAAAAATACTTTCTTAGGTGAAATGTAGGTTTCCTCTTCTGCAGTGTTGAATTAACGGCCGGGGACTGGATGTTGTGCCTGTTATAGATTTAAGTTGATTTATTGGTGATTTGCTGATATAATCAAGCGGTTTAGAAAGTGCAATTTAAATACGTGAAATAAAAAATATATAGATCCTACTATTACAATTATATCAAACGGTATTTATTCAATTTCAAATTAAAAATATAATCCCCAATCGTTGTCCTTACAAAATAATTCAGTAAAAATGAATTCAGTTGGTTCTCTCTTACCGCCGGCCAGCTTCACTCAATTACGTTACCTGTTTGGCCCCTGTAGGCATTTCAGTTTAAAACCCCTAACTTAAAACAATCCATGATTACACTCTAAACTTGAGAGCTAACCGTGGAAATAGCTGTCTCTTAAGAAGAACAGGCAACTTTTTGTTATATTTTATTTTATTATATTTTAGTAAGAAATTGGGATAAAACCGGGAAATCTTAGAAATGTAAATGACCTTCCTCAATAACCACTCCAGTTGTGGCCTTGTTTATTATTGGGCAAACTACCAACCAACCTTGCTTTAAATGTTGGCTTCAAATTTGAGATACGTTTTACACAGAAAACAAGTGTACAAGGGATATATGCCCAAACATAGTCTTGTTTTAAATAAGCAAATAAGAATATATATACTTTTGGAATGATTAAAACGTGACTATTCTTCAGAGAAGTGACTATTGTAAGAAAAATGAGAACACGTGTGACAAGTTTGAGCCTCCGCTACTTATCTGATTAGCCGTGTTCTGGTATTGCGGCTGATTACGAGCGTTTCTGACAGACAATACCAGATCTTGGTTCGGTAACACTTTCCTTGATAACCAATGAGATGAGAATTTTGAACCAATTTCAAAACAGCTTGACTCGTTAAGTTAGATCCAAACGAGAATAACTTCGTAATCAATGGATTTTAACAGTTATATACAAATTAAAATGAACAGCAATTACTAGCTAGAAGTATGTGACAACAACTAGGTATTTAAAAACTGTTTAGTTATGTATAACAGAAATAGAGGTATAATCTAAGCTCTTTACACTTACATAACTACCTCATGTTTTCTGTAAGTTATTTTTGGGATGATACAGTTAGCTTGGTTTGTTGTGTAAATATTAGATCTAGTCAAAATAATCATCAATCTAACTAAGAATAAAATTAAATAAGGAATTTTCTGTCGATTTTCAGTCCATGTAGGCTCACATAAATTAACCTACCAGCTGTTATATCTACTCTACCCCAACTGCCATTTTTGTTTACGCAAGACAACTCAAAGTCATTTTTGCGTTCCACCTTGGTCATAACCACTTGATCGATAACACTAGATACCAAGACGTAACCAAGTCAATCGCGAAAACTCGCTTTTTTATTCGATTTATTAATTGAATACATTATTATTAGTGGCCTATATTGGTTTGATGCAACTGTTCGTAAGATGTACTACGCATGCTTTAAAGCACTGGTTTAAAAGTAGACTAAATACAAACTTATATATTTAAATAATGTATTGTGTTCCTTATATGCAAGACACTTTATAGGCCACAAACATGTTTGTTTAGGTTTTTGCAGGACACGACTTTTTTTTCGCACTTCGTCTTAGGCCTACTAACCGTTCGGGTTATACACCTAGGTACGAACTACACTAACGTGTTAGTGATTAGGAGGGTTTAATTTATAGGAAGTGCACCCGCATTTGCAAGGAGGAAGATTTTAAAACCACCCTCAATGCACCCAAATGGTATCGAACCCTGATCTCCCAATTAGGTAGTCTAGTCTATTGCAAGAGTAGCGCCTTAGACTATGCAGCCACCGAAGTGGAGCACACAACTTGATGTGATGTTTGAGCTGAAGCTATGAGTAGTCCACCATTGGTTTGCTGTGCTGTCTCGAGGAGAAGATATCAGGCAGGTTCATATTGTCTGCTTTGCCGTTGATCGGGAGATTCTAGTTATATTATTGAACAGGTACATTACATCCTTCCAACTAGTTAGCGCTGTGTCTCAAGTTACTCACCACAAGCTTTCATTTGACAAAGCCCACGTTTTTATTTTGCTAACATCTTACTGCACATAACCTCTAAAGCCAACGAAACCTGTTAGTCCACCATTATATTGCAGAGGCACCACTTCTATATTAAGTGTGTTCAGTAAACGGTCGTGGTAACTTAGTGTTTCTAGGAGAAGTTGACGACCTTCAGCCTTCAGCGTGTACCGGTTTACGTCTTGTGCAGTTGGGTTGGGGATACAACGGATTTCAAATCTAACTGGCTCTGGTTTCCTGGAATGAAAATCTTTTTATTCCTTAGGAGAAATATTTATTTTTATCATTCGAATATTGTAGAACACTCTGACTTGGGAGATAAAGGTTTTAATTCGACAAGGTTCGTTGAAGACGTTCCCCCATTGTGGTTGTGTGTCCAATCTTTATGTGGAGTCTGTCTGGCGTATTCCCTTAAAATTCCTATAATGTTCCTTAAGAGTTAATTAACTCAAGTGATTAATATTCTAAACTTGCATTAGAATGTATAGTATTCATTTAAAACTTATATTTAATATATATAAATGTAAACAAATCACATGAGTGTTTAAAAATTACCCGCCTCGGTGGCGTAGTTGGCTAACGCGCCAATCGTGTTGAGCCTGACCACCGAGGACGGGGAGATCGAGGTTCGAATCTCGGTCGGGTGAACTGGGGGTGGTTTTTCCTAAATGGTTTTCCACTCTCCCTCCACGCAAATGCGGGTTCACTTCCTTTAAATTCAACCTTCCAAAATCCTAATCCATTAGTGTAATTAGTACTTAAGCGTATAACCCGAACGGGTAGTAAGACGCGATGCTAAATAATAATAAATAATAATAATGTTTAAAAATTGACATGCTTAGAATCATTCATTAAGTTTATCCATATTTTAATTATTTCATCATGTGGATATTCTTAAAACTTTGTGCAAACAAAGATTTCTAATGAATAGTCAATCATTAAAATGTAATTGAATAAAAAGTTAGTCAATTATGTAATTAATAGTTATATAAATTCTTTACCCCACGCCTACAAAATGTTTAAGTGACCATCCCTACATTTTTAGATATTAAACTATTTATTTAAGAAGACTTATATTTTGGACTTTTTTTCAATAAACTCGGTACATGGATAATTTAAGTGTGACGACACGCAAGTTAAATAGTACCTGACTTCGAATAGAAAATTAACTGTCTTTTAATGAAACCATATCTTGTTTTTGCCGTATTAAAATATATTGCGATATTTGCGTCAAGACAAGCCACAATTCTCAGCAGGACTAGAGTGAAAGTCTCGGAAGAATTATATTATTTTTAAAATAGATATTTCATATTCGACGTGGTGTTTCTACGGTTGAATTTGTCTTATTATGATTTTATTGGAATTTCAAAATATTTGTATGCTAGCGAGAAAACGTGTTTTTATTAGCCTAATGAGCTTGCTTTAGTGATAAATAAATTTAATGTTTCCCTTATATTCATGCCAATGGATATATTATTGGACAAGAAACCACTCAACGAATGGAAAATGAATATAAATAAGAGAGACAAAGAAGTAAGTAGCCAAGTAAGCAGCAACTCTGCCCCTTAAACCGGACCTGATCATTTCTGTGTATATTGTGAAGGTCACCGTGTTTGGTACTCATGAACACTTCACCAATCAGGATGTAAGATATAGCGACTATGCGCAATACTTGCTCAACTTACATTTTACCCGCAACTCTAGTATATACGTAGTTAGATAAATAAAACTGTAACTGAATGCGCCGTCTTTGTATCGGTATGGTGCCGTGTTAGACTCTACTTATTTTAGTACTAATGATCAGACATAGGGCCAGTTTCATAGTCAGATTTAGTACGCCTACAGAGCGGCGCTATACTAAATACAAGACGTCACCTACCTGAAATTGAATGGAATGGGCCAGTTTCATATGCGAAACTGGCCCATTCCATTTTGGTCTAGGTAGGTGTCGTCGTGTATTTAGTATCGACTCGCACTTTAGGCGTACTAAATCTTACTATGAAACTGGCCCTATGTCTAGGATTGGTCTTCTACACAAATAGACCCAACCAGCGACAGATTCACTCTCTTATAGCTTACAATGGTATATAATTACTTATCATAATTCTCAGCTTAATTCCATGATTCCATTATATTCTTTGGAACGATTGGGGCTGTGACAAATATAACTTTGCAATCCGATAGAGCATAAATGTTGAAAACTAGGAGTGTGCAAAATCCACTTTTTCATTTCGAAGAGAACTCGAATCGAATATATGAATAATATATGAAATAATATATTCCAAGATGAATCGAAGTTCGAATATTTTTTCTTAGTGTTTTACACCTGAAAAATTATTATATTGTGGTTATTTAAGTTACTTGAAAATTATGTTTTGAAATTTTTTGTTTCAATTTGATAAATTAAGCTATTATCAAAACATGCAATTCATTTACTTCAGATTTTTTCCACGAAAATATTAATTTGTAATATATATATATATATATATATATATAAATATAAATTATATAAAAATTATATAAATTTGTAATATAATATATATATATAAATTTGTAATATATATATATATATATAATATAAATATATATATAAATATATATATAAATTTGTAATATATATATATATATATAAAACAGCTCAGAATGGCAGAATAATTGAATTCAAATAGGATATTTGAGCTGTCAATATTTTTATTAGCCAATCTCTGAAGCTGTAATTTTTTTCGAAGCGAAGTAGAAGTTGATGATTGTTTCGAAACCAAGTTGAAGTTTCGAAGTTTCACACACCCCTATTGAAAGCCCAACGTCCATTTAATAGCGAGTGCAGTAAAATTGACACATTCATCTGACCATCTCACACGTCCATAATATACTCTGCCTTAATCTATGAGTGTTAAGTGACCCTGAACATGAGATGAGTCTGGCCAGTTCAGTGGTAGAGAATAGAATCTTTAATACAAAGGTACCAGGCGCGATTCCAGTGTTGAAGTGTCAGTTTTTAACTAAATTTAAACAAAAATATTTAGTAGGCCTATTTACCAACAGAGTCTTCATAATAGACATGTTTTACATTCTTGTCTCTAAGATTAAATGTTTATTATTAAGTGTGTTTCCCTGTTTTAAATTAGTTTGTAAGTCGTGTGTTGATATAAATAGTCTTGCGTGCAAAGCGTGTATTTTTAAGTATTCAAATAAAAACTACCATGGTAAATTGTAGTTAGTTATGCGAATGTACACCATGTATTGAGTATTTGTACTTCAATGTGTGCAACACAAGGATATATCTTCATATATATCTTATTGTGTCAACGTAGAGATTTGTTTTAATCGGAGGACTTTAATCAAAGCTAGGAACCATCTTCCGTACTAACAGCCACTTCCACTTTAATAGAAATAATTTCCTGTCATACTATTCGTGTTGTTTAAGGGCTAAAACTTTTACCAGCAGACAGATGAATATTTTTTGCCTCCAGGTTTATACCAGACTTAACTTTAATTTAGCTACATCTCAACTCAATATTAAATTTAAAATCATGTGTTTAAGTAGATTAATTCTATAAATTGAAATTGTTATTTACTCTTAAGTAACAGCACACTTTCACAATCACATTGTTTTAAAGACTTAAATAGTGCAATTCAAAACAAACTATTTAAATTGTTGGATAATTCTTAGAGCAAAAAAATATTCAAAGTACGTTAGAAAAATATTTAATTAGCAGAGGGAACATTACTCTATACACCCACTAAAACTATTTTATCTTTTAAAACAAGTATTTCGGTGCGTGTGAACAATATATCATTGTTTCTATCTCAAAGTAATGTCTAATTATCATTACAGCGTAATACTATTTAATAGATTATTCCTTGACCAATAATTATAACTTGCTTAATATGTGTAATATCATATAAAAATAATTGTTCATTCAGGTTAAGCAAGGGTTTCATTTCATAATTTCAGCTCTAGTCTCAAGCATGAGGTTAATTGTCGATAGATGTGTAATAATTAATTATTTTGCTTTTTAACTTCAAACATGGGATATTTTCCTAATTTTTGACCATATAACCAGGATAGTTTTAATAATTATATCAACATATTTATAAAGCAGTAGTATTCTAAAAGAGAAATGTGTATTCTAAATTTTGTTTGAAACTTAAATCCATTTAAATTTGTTTGACAAATATTATGACATTATTCAACTATAGGTAGTTATAGCTTATAGGATATGGTTATAGTCAAAGTAGAACTTACTTTTCAAAGTATAAGGAGCGTACAGAACGATTACTACTTTGTATTCCAAATTCATTCTTTCAAAAGTTGAAATATTCTTGTTTTATCGATAAATCTCTCTGGAAGCATGTTAAACTTTCAAAGTTAATGATGATAAATAGAAATTTTCACAAATTTGGTCCTCTAGAACTAAGCAATATCGATCGAAAAAACTAAAATGATACACTACAATACCCCAAAGGAACATCACATGTTCAATAACAATCAATTAATATAATTTATGGTTCAAAGATTTTTTTTTGGCGTTAGAGCACCAGGCATTTAAATCCCAATTTTCCAAAAACTCTGGACTTCTGAGCCTTAGGAACCAAATCACAATAGAAACGCCTCCCTAAAATCATAGTTATCTCTGATCTAAAATGCTAGTGTATTTAGCCTTTTCTTCATCAAGTCAAGTGGAAAATATTCCATGCAAATAATATTTTGCCCTTTCTTCATCAAGTCAAGTGGAAAGTATTCCATGCAAACAAAATTTTGCCCTTTCTTCATCAAGTCAAGTGGAAAGTATTCCATATAAACATTATTTTGCCCTTTCTTCATCAAGTCAAGTGGAAAGTATTCCATGTAAACATTGTTTTGCCCTTTCTTCATCAAGTCAAGTGGAAAGTATTCTATGCAAACATTATTTTGCCCTTTATTCATCAAGTCAAGTGAAAGTATTCCATGTAAATATTATTTTGCCCTTTCTTCATCAAGTCAAGTGGAAAGTATTCCATGCAAACATTATTTTGCCCTTTCTTCATCAAGTCAAGTGGAAAGTATTCCATATAAACATTATTTTGCCCTTTCTTCATCAAGTCAAGTGGAAAGTATTCTATGCAAACATTATTTTGCCCTTTCTTCATCAAGTCAAGTGGAAAGTATTCCATGTAAACATTGTTTTGCCCTTTCTTCATCAAGTCAAGTGGAAAGTATTCTATGCAAACATTATTTTGCCCTTTCTTCATCAAGTCAAGTGGAAAGTATTCCATGTAAACATTATTTTGCCCTTTCTTCATCAAGTCAAGTGGAAATTATTCCATGCAAACATTATTTTGCCCTTTCTTCATCAAGTCAAGTAGAAAGTATTCTATGCAAACATTATTTTGCCCTTTCTTCATCAAGTCAAGTGGAAATTATTCCATGCAAACATTATTTTGCCCTTTCTTCATCAAGTCAAGTGGAAAGTATTCTATGCAAACATTATTTTGCCCTTTCTTCATCAAGTCAAGTGGAAAGTATTCTATGCAAACATTATTTTGCCCTATATTCATCAAGTCAAGTGGAAAGTATTCCATATAAACATTATTTTGCCCTTTCTTCATCCCTCCCAGGTGGAAAATATTAGAAGCAGAATCGATTTTTTGAAGTGCTCATTAAGTACAAGGGAAATCTACAATGAATGAAATGTATACTGGGTTTGCGCTAAAAAGTATCAGTCCTACCTGGATCACTAACACATGGTGACGCTGATATCATGTGACCATAGTGTAATTGGTCAATATACACATGCTGCTGGACCCATTCAATCATTAAATATAGTTTCATTTTGTCCAAACCCACCAGACCACGATCGAATCTTTCACCAAATAATATAACAATAGAAAGAGCATAAACAATCCATTATATATTTCCATTTAGAAAGAATAAAACTATTCCCTTTGACTAAAATTTTAAATAAAAAATCAGGTAATTTAGGCCTTGATGTTACACTATCTGATTTCTTATTTTAAATTATAGTCCAAACATATAGTTTTTTATTTTGAAAATGTAATATATAATCGATTGTTTATGCTCTTTCTATTGCTATATTATTTGAATAATTTTGGAGTGTAGAATTATGTACATGAAGGGCATAGGTCCTATGCTTAAAGGTATTTAAATTAAAACTAATATAACAGTCTACCCAATGTGTTGGGTACGAAAGGTTGGAGGAAAAAAAGTAAACAATATTGGTTTCAAGAATGTTTAGAGTTAATTTTACAAAATAGATAAACAATGCTATATTTGAGAACATTATAAAATGTGCATTGTGCACTACATTAAACACACAGTATTGTAGTTTTCAAATGTTCTTAACACACCAGACGTCCTATCCCTTATCTCAGTCGATTAGTGCATCTATCTAATAAGTTAAGAGATTCCGGGTTCGATTCCTGGCATGACGAAAAATTTACATTTTTGCAAAATTGGGGCTTTACCTTTCATAGCAATGAATTGATGGTTGCGGGACTGGATATTGTGCCTGTTATTTATACAGTTAGTTTTGAATAGTTTTAAGGTACAATCAGCTAGTTCAGAATTTGGATATAAATGCCCCATGACACATGTGGGTTATCAACAACTGGAAATTCCTGATTTTATCAAACACCAAAACTTATTTATCTTATGAATCTCCATTCAAAGAAATGAATCGGGACTAAACACATATTTTTCGGAAATCCTTAGTAATTATATCTACAGGCTAAGACAAGTACCTTGTGCTGCATATTCTAAGGGTAAATGTAAAACTAGTCTTATTTTAAATTATTTGACCTGTTTAACAAAGGTTTTGTTGAATTGATTCTTTCCAGAGCTAGATTTGTTCAGTTTTCTGGTGATTGTATTTTATTATCGTGTAACATAGCACGGCTCCTGATTTCGGCTTCGAACCATTTGCTTTTCTCTAGCACCGCGTCTTGCTACCCACTTGGGATAACGCCCATACACTAATTACACTAATGAGTCAAGGATTAAAAAAGGTTCATTTTAAGGAAGTGCACCCACATTTGCGTGGAGGGAGGGTGGAAAATCATTTTGGGAAAACCACCCTCTGTGCACCCGACCGGGATATAAACCCAATCTCCCTGTCTTCATCAGTCTATTCTATTGCGAGAGTAGCGCCTTAGACCATGTGGCCACCGAAGCGTGCATTTGTTAGATTGATCTAGAAAAATCTCAAAATAGGGCTAATGTATAAAAGATACCTTATATGTTTGACCTATATTAAATAATCAATCTGGTGAAAGTATGTGATAAATAAAAACGTCAGTGCCGAGCCTAAACTGACTGGCTTGGCCTCCATTCTTCGTGCTGTATTGTTCCCACACGACGTGAACAAAGTTCAATCCGGGTTGACCAACGACATCGGTATCATGAAGCAGATACTGTAATGATCGACTGCAGCACGTAGGCCAGTTCTCTGTAGTGTGAGCTACATATCCTTTTGAATATGACTTTTAATTTCGGTCACCTAAGATCAATTTTGGAACGTAGTTAAGATAAAAGCAAGGATCGTACTTAATTGGGTTTTAAGACTTCTTCAACCAAGAGCATAGAAAGTTTATTTTCTAGGAAGGGTCCGCTAAAAAATTGTACTATACCTTTAGCCTATAAAATTTTATATGCATATATGAACCCCCTATAGAAGGGGGTACATGTAATTTCAAGGGGATCTGAACCCCCACAAACCCGACCTTTCTACACCCTTGCTATTTATCATGTAAAACACTGACTAGATATCCATTTTTAACAAAAACGTTAAAGCCATTTTCAAAATATTTTGAATTAAAAAAATAAGTCATTTGTAAACTACCTATAAATCAGTTTTCTCTGAAAAAACAGTATGCAATGCTATTCATCATGTAAGACCTCCTATGATATAAATTTTAAACAAAATTATAGAGCAATTTTTGAGAAACATCCAATTTAAAAAAAAAAGTAGTCCTTAGTAAACTACCCATTAGCGAAGTGTCCTCCCAAAAAATAGGTATACAATATTATTTCGCATGTCAAACACACTCCGGATACATAAGATCAAGTATGAATGAGAAACTATTAAATGGCTCTAAACAGAAATCTAACATTGTAAGTAACTATGTTATTTATAATTATGACCCTCCCCCCCTATGAAAATGATCTGTATCCACCCCTGGTTGGGGAAGGAGAGTAACCCTGCCTACATAAGTAACAAACTTCATATCTGACCGGTGTTCTTTTATTTAATGTGCTCTTTCCTCTGGTTAATTCCTCAAGCAATATCTAACCGGTGATATCAAAAATGTTTGCCTCCTTTTTTTGACCTTCATTTACTCGGATCATTCCAATCCTTTGTTTTCCAGTACCATATTGAATGTAGGGAAAAAAAGGCATTTGAAATGTAATTTTACAATCTGAAGTATTACAAGGGGCATCTTGAAGGTGAATATTAAGCTATTATTTGATTGATAACATATTCAATTAAAACTGTAGTAAAGGTAAAAAAACAATAACATTAAGTTGGTATAAGTATATGTGTACCCCCCTTTAAGGGGTCCAATAGATCCCATGGGGTTCTGTACCCCCATCTTTCTACGCCCTAGACTTCAACCTAATGTATCGAAAACACTATTGATTGAATTCAGACACATTTCTTGAAGATACATCTACTCGTCCTGCTGTGTTTCTTATAGGAATGGCAGCTTTGAAGCACAACATGTCCCAGCACTCTGGCTGCTTGTAGCCCCCTCCCCCTTAAACATGTTCGTGTACATATCTAATATCTTCGTTTGAAGGCATTCTTTTTTAAAATAATAATTAATGAAATGAAATTATAAGGTTAAAATATATACAAGGCACTTGCTCAACAGAAACAGTTGCACCGCATTATGGAGTCAAACTGGAACGTGCTCAAATAATGAAAAGCAATTATAATATTATACACAGCGTTTTATAAATATAATCTTATAAATTCAATAAGTTAATACATCTTTACAATATCTTAATATTAAACTTCAAATTATTAAAAAGCTCTATGACTTGTATGAAACTGTTTGAAGGATATTAATATTATAATTGAGATGGCGTATGAATTATACAATTAACTAATTAATAATTTATAGATAAAATTATGTTTGTTATTATTTAATTACGCTTATAGTCCGACGGGAATTAGGACGCGAAGAAAGATAGTAAAGTTGAAATTGTAAATAACAATTAAAAAATATTTAACAAATATAATAGTTTAATTATCAAACCATTTCAAATAACAAAGTCAAACCTTAAGTTGGCTTATTGGTGGACTAGAGTTCCTTATAAAATAACCGATTAAATTACGATTGTAAAACAAATGTTCAAACGGTTAATTGAACTGGAAAATTATTTACTTTCAATAAAAAATAAACGAACAAGAATAATTTTCAAGGCCTCAGCGGTGATCAAACAATGTAATGGATTGCAAATAAAAATAAACGATAGGAAGAATGATAAATCGGAGTGTGGAAGATGAAGGCAGGGGTTAGTTGCGTGCTAATTAGGTTGAGATGTCGGGGTGAAGGGGGGGATGGTAGAAGACCCAAAATAATAACCATCCATGACAACCTCTAGTTTGTAATCGATATGAAAGCAGCATACATTACGGAATAACAAATACAATAACTTTTTTTAAATAACAAATATTCCTAAAGCTGGAGGATAGACAAGGAAACCATAAATGGTACAGTAATGAAAAATGTTGTAATAATTTGTGGCCTATTAAATAAAAACTATTGTGGGGAGAGTAAATAAAGTTTTATTGTATCCATTCTTACTCCAGTTCAGAAAGAAATGTCCTGATAAATCCGATGATAAGAATTTTGCAGTTAAATTTGATTTGATTTATCAGAAGGAAAGATTAGTAAAACAAATTAATAAAAGTAGCATAAATAAAGAATATATCAAATAAAATATTATAGATCCTATTTTGAAAACGATTTTTGTAAATACTTAGATAAAACCTTTTCTACCACACACACCTCAAATGTTGATTTAATTTCTTACTGGTAGTTAATTGACTTTTAAAATAATTATGTAAAGTAACTACACATAATCATTTTCTGGTAAATGTTCAATCGGAATACTCAAGAAGATTGAATCACGTGTACAGCAGACTGGGTGACCTGTTATCTACTTCTGCATTTAGCCACCAAGCGCTCTTGTCGATACATGGGTGTGAGAAGAGAACTGTTTGATTTGAACAGCTCAGTTGATGTTCTTGGTATTCAAGTCTTGTGATATCTCGATTGTATTAATTCCTTTTATATTATTGGAATTTTTTTAAATTTAACATCTCTGAAGAAACTTTATTTGTACTTATGTAAGTTCAGTTCACGCAAATCCCGTCTTGATATATATTGAACCGAGTGCTACTATCTTGATCAAATTGATTCAAGCTGTGGTAGAAGACTTTATTGTGAAAACTAAGATATGTAAGATAATCTGATTCTACTTTGTTTGCTATTTTCTATTTATCTATCTTTGTGTACGGTACCTCCCCCCCCCCCCCACCACCACCTCCCTCATTCCCTCTTTCTCGACCAGCTCTAATTAGTCGTTCAGAACTGCAGAACGGTTAGTTCCAACTTTCACTCCGGGCTGAGATGAAGGCAGGGTAGATGAGGGGGAGGGGTTTGGTCCTAGCAGACATTTCCTACATTCTAGCTGAGCAATTGTCTGGCCGATACGTAACATATTCACTAGGCTAACCTACTTCGCTGCAATCATGTAATGGTCAACTCAAATGCCAAACGTTTCTCTCTCTCTCTTTTTTTTTTGACGCAATTTGTATTATGTACACTCTGTTTACAATTAAAAATGGAAATATTACCTCGACAGATTACACTATGAACTATCTTGTAAGTTATAAGACAGAACCAAAGGATTGTCCGTGAAGGTGGGGTTGTAGGGGACGCGAAAAAAGGTCGATGTTTTTGCAGTTTTTATGGCAAAATTTGTTTGGCTAAAATAAATCAAATATTGCTTCAGTAGAAACCTAGATTTTAATATTATTCACATGTTGAATATCTTTCATGATCATAGAGGCATAATGTGACAAACTTTTTAAATGAAGAGCATAAGTTGTCATTAAATTCCAAGACACCCTTGACAGATATTCAACAACTGTTGAGGTCCCCGTGTGAGGAAATTAAACTCTATGTCTCTACTGGAGCAATATTTGATATATTTTAGTAAAAATAGTTTTGCTATAAAAACTACAAAAACGCGTCCTTTTTTAGCATTCCCTACTTCCCCACCTTAAGGTAAGAGTTCTATATAAATGAAGTTCATAGACCATTATTGTAGGAGGGCTAACCCAATTTTACAGAGATATATTTTTAGCCGGCAATCGAACCTGAGATAACTTTACTAGACACAAAGTAAAACATTTGTATAATATTTATTAAATGGTCAAACCATTTAAAATCTTTGATTTAAGATATATTTTTAAACATATATTTATTTTTGCCATGATGGGAGATTGAGGTTCGATTCCTGACCGAGTGAATTGATGGCTTTTTTTTTCTTACAGCCCGGATGGGTATTAGATGTGATGAAAGAAAATTTTAATCTAATTTAATTTAGATAAAATAAATAGTATCGAGATGTTTATAAAAACACTTAATCTCTATTTTGTCTTATTTCTTACTTGATTTCTTGGGGTATTATTAACGCGGGTGTATTTCCTCTAAATTCAACCTTCTTATACTTAACCCATTAGCGCACTGATGTGAATAGCTCGGGCAGGTAGTAAGACTCAGTACACCCCAGTCAGTGTTCACGTGGACTAAACATCATGGTCGTCTAGTCTGGTTTTCTGTGTACGCTGAGGTCGGGGTTTGAAACCAAACAAAGTGTACTGAGAGTAGTTTTCCCTTAATGGTTTAGCACACTCTCCATGCACATGTGGATACATTTCTTATAAGTTATACTTTCTTCATACCCACCAGACTAATGTCATTAAATGTGTATAGCGTGAACCAGCACCAAGACAACTTGCACATAAAAACAACATGCGATATCATTTTCAAAATCTATGTCAGTTTCATTTTTTATCAATTTATAAATGAAACTAATGACTACATGTGATATTAATACTTCACAAATCTAGATTACAATCTCTTAAGGTCCCCTCATGATTAATGACAACAAAAAATCATGCGACCCTTTCGGTGGACGTATGGTCTAAGAAGTTGCTATCACAATAGACTAGATTGCTAATGTTAAGATTGGGGTTCTAATCCCGGTCGGGTGCACTGAGAGTGGTTTTTCCAAAACATTTTTCTACTCTCCCTCCACGCAAATGAGAGTACATAAATTCAACCTGGCTCTTCACCCACACATTAGCGTAATTAGTGCATATGCGTACAACCAGGTCGGGTAGTAGGACGCGGTGATAAAAAATCTTCAAATAACTTTTTTTAACATTATTATTGTAAACCCCTAACAATGGGTTTGGGAGGGATTCAAACTATAACCTCCACATTAACGGTGACCTTGTGTGAGACGAGTCCAAAGATGGATCTACAATCTAAAAAAGATTTAAATGTCCACATAAAGTATTCATTATAATGTAAGACTTAAAGAATTGAAAGTATGGCAGGCATTGTGATCAAATTATTGTCAATTTCGCCTTACAATATTAAGTTGTTTTTTCCGGAATTTTGAATATGTATACAAGTATTTTTGGTTATCAAGTCAAAAAGAAGTATTTTCGTGTGGTTATTTATAATCTGCGAGAGCTAAAATGTTAAAGTAATTAGCTTTATTTACATACATGATAAATACATACCTATTACCTAATCGTGCCGTCCCTTATGGAGTAGGCAAACAAGTGTGCATAAAGCTAAAAAAAAATAATCTCTGTACTTAATCTAGCCTTACTAACTTTCTTCACGCTTCCCTATCCTTGCATACTGTCTTAGCCTCAACATCCATACACCGAGTCATACATACTCTTTTATTCTTAAAACTATTAATGTTTCTCTTTTTCACATATTCGTCTACAATATTTAACTCAGATTATTCTTACCTTATGATCCATACACTCTTCCTTCATATATTTATTTCGTCACTCGATCAACAATCATACTCTTAACATGCTAAAACTAACGTAAGACGCTTCTTTCACATCGGCCAATTGGATTCCCATTCAAATCACACTCCTTCAGCACCCATTTATTACTGACTATGCCCATACGAGTTTTCCCAATACATTTTTTAGATATCTCATTCCAACCGCATTTACCCTGCTTTTGTGTTTCTACTCAGAAACAAACACTTCACATCCATACAACATTTTTGGCGTTAACACACTTGTATATACTGCCATTTTTGCCTCCTTCAATACTACTTCATTAATAGTCCACACACATCAAACTATTCTCCAAGGTGCATTCCTTCGTCTGTCGATTTCACCATCTATCCTTGAATTTTTACAAAACACTCTACCAAGATACACAAAATCATTTACGTGTTCTAACAGTTTTCCATTTATACTAAGTGGACAATCATTTCCTGATTCGTATTTTGGAGATATTTACACGAAGATCCATTCTGTCTGTCGCCACACTCAAACGATTTAATGTATTCTGCAAGCCACTTTCATTCTCAGCAATCAATACGGCATCATCTGCATATAACAGAACTCTCACATTCACATTGTCCATTTGTTCACCAACCGCGTCCTCACAAGCAACCCTCATAAACTTATCAATGCATATATTGAACAACCATGGAGATATAACACAACCTTGTCTAACAACCTGTTCAATGTCCAACCATTCGCTAAATACTCCATTCACCCTAACGCACGATTTACTTCCATCATACACCTCCATAATTGCATTTACTAACCATGCATCCACATCATACTCTATAAAAACATTCCACGACATACACCTATTCATCCGATTGTACGCTTTTTCCATACCAACAAATGCACAATACACATTCTTTATTACTGCCATACATTTCTCAATCACTTATTGCAATGCAAATATCTGGTCCATGCATTTGGTCCAGGCATGAAACCACATTGCACACCCCAAATCTTGTCCGCAGTTTGTTCACGCACCATCTCAATTGAAACTCCCCCAAAACCTTTGCCTGGAATACTCAACCAATTAATTTCCCTATAATGATTCTTATATTCACTCTTACTGCCCTTGCCTTTGTACATAGGAACAATTACAGTATTCTTTCATCATTAAGAAAAGTAACATACATCCACACATAATTTCCCTCGTGACCCCATCTACGCTCTCAGCTTTGCCATTCTTTAACACTTTCATAGCTTTGCACACCTCAGCCTCGTTAATTATTTCACTAATAATAACATTTTCTCAATTTTTTGCTTCTTTTTATAGGTTTTGCCAACAATTAATCAACATACTCCCTCCATCAGTCTCTCATCCCAGTTCATCTCACCACGTTCATTCTGAATGCCATAGGTATTCCCTTGCACTACTTGTTTCGTTTTCTTTACCCACTTACAGAACAGCTTCTAATTTCCTTCAAAATCATTAAACATTCTTTCTTTTTCTTTTATTCTCATTTGCTCCTTACTCTTCTCTATTACTTTCTTTGCATTAAATTTTTCTCTTTGTATATTTCTCACAATCCCTTACGATTCTGTTTCACTCTTCACAGCAATAATTCGTTCCTATGCTTCTTTATATTCTCTCACAGCTTCTTTCACCTGTTCATTCCACCATGTATCTCTTTTTAAGTTTCGCACCATCGCAAATACACACACATCCTACGCACACTCAACTACAGCCTCTTTTATTATGTTCCACGCACTTCCTATATCATTAGCATGCATTTCAATATTCCATCCATGCTCTTGTATAGCTAATTTTTCTTCTAGCAATCTTTCATATTAGGCTTCACATGTTTACTCTGCAATATTTTCTCTTTCACTCTTAATTGCCTAGTAATGTATTTTCATGTAATTGTAGTACGTATAATTAGAACACGATTATTCAAGGAATATGATTTCTGTGGGGCCGAAGAAATGTGATAGAATCAATAAATAACTAATGTACAATCGAACTATACCAGTCCACATTTTAACTTATTACAAATAAATGGTACGGATCTCCGCACGGACTTTCTCACTCCATTGTTTAAAAATGAAGATATTATTCAAAACTCGCAATATATGTGAAACAAAATAATATACACTAGCAAACCCGAGCAAAGATTGCGTTATTCTTACGTTAAACATTTTTTGACTCCCGGATTTAAACCTTATGGTTTTCTTTTTAAGGAATTAAAGTCCTCATTTGTATATTTGGACAAAAAAAAAAGATCGATATTGGGTCCACAAGGGTCAATACTTTGTATTAAAACTTCTAATTCTGGTTAAAATTTTCAAATTTTACTAGGGTTGCAAATCTTATGTCTATCGCATTTTTATTAAATTTATCATTTATAAATTTAGACCACTAAAAAAGGAAAATATTGACTATTGAGTCTAAAATGATAGAGATAGATCATTGCTGTACAAAAATTTCTCCTAAGAGGTTAAAGGAAAAAAACATAAGCTTTTAGAGAGACTTACTTTCTACTTACTCTATGAAATTAGAGAATTATTGCGTTCAAACTTAAGTAGTATCCCTGTACAACTAAAGCTCACAAAATTGTATTAGTATATTTGCCAATATCTTCGAAACTATTGGTTTTATAAATATATATTTCAAATTAAAGTTTATTTTTAGTTTTAATAGTACCATAAATTTGCCATGATCAGTTATTTAGTATCTCAAATAGTTGCGGAGATAAGGAAATTTCCACTTCTGTAAAGTACCCTAAAATACATTTTCATAGGGAAAAAAAT
Source organism: Timema podura (assembly GCA_033556935.1). Classification (NCBI taxonomy): domain Eukaryota; kingdom Metazoa; phylum Arthropoda; class Insecta; order Phasmatodea; family Timematidae; genus Timema; species Timema podura. The sequence goes on from JAVRXN010000010.1 coordinate 10,118,536, forward strand.
AGCCATTTTGTTTACAATCTTAATCAACGACTAGATACGAATTTTAATCAAAATCGTTAGAACCAATTTTGAGAAAATACATTTTTGATCTTTTCGCCCTTTTTTAAACTACTCTTAATTTTAGGATTAAGCAGACACATAGACAGACGGCATTGCAAAAAACCACTTTTTAGTGTTGGGGTGTCATGAAACGTCGACATCTCGGGTTAGATTTTTTTGACATTTGCAATACGTTACCTTAAGTGTTCGAAAATAATATGTTTCAGATACAATATTTATATTATAAATAGACTTACATATTTGCAATGAAAACTAATTTCATATCTCAAGTAGTTTCGGAGATTTGATAAAAATGATAATTTACACTTCAGACCGGAACCCTTAAAGCCATTTTGCCGGAAAATTGAGAGTAGCCATTTTGTTTGTAATATTGATCAATGCTTAGAAATGAAATTTAATCAAAATCGTTAGAGCCAAGTTTGATAAAATCGATTTTTTCTCTTTTTTTTCTTCAGTAAACTACCCTTAATTTTAGGGTGACTATCCAATTCCAAATAATACTAAGGGAAACCCTATGAAAACAAGTTAAATAGTTTATGCTCTACTCCGAGGTACAGTACAGACAGACGGAAATTCATAAACCACTTTTTCGGATTCAGGGGTCATGTAACGTCAAAATTCATCAAAATCTCGAGTTCAATTTTTTGACGATCACAATACTTTCTCTACCTATAAGATGGCGAGAAAGTAAAAATTCAGGTTGATGATATTGTATTCTCTTATTGTTGGCTGGGCGTTTACATATAGTAAAGTCGTTTAAAAGTGTTTAGCAGATACCAAGTTTGTCAAAGTAAAAACTTTATGGCTATAAGTAAAAGTTTTTTAAATTAATGACACGGTTAACAATGTATGGGCACTGGTGCGAGTCGAAGTGAAATGTCAGCCGCTAGTGCCAACAGTACTTCAAAAAAATTTCCTAAAATTCAAGAGGTCTTAATTATCTGTAACCCAAATGTATCGATTGGCCATAAATACTTAAAAAAAATATATAATTTATATGACACAATAAAAATGTAAGCCCATTTTAAAAACCAAGCAATATTCCTCGTGCTACCAACTTGATTTCAAGAAATATCGTGAGCTATTCTATGCGACCTTACTAATGCTTTCCCTTTTGTTTCATCTTACGTTCGGTTGGCCATAGTGTAAGTTACTATATACAATTATTTCCCACACGAACAACGTAGCCTAGATTCTATCACACTGTTTCCCGACCAGTGGCCCGTGGGTCGGAACCGTCCCTGGGCTCGTTGCTGCTGTTCCACAAAGAAATATTTAGTTGTAGTGCTAATTGTTCTTCTCTTTGCCCAGAATCAACTTTGTCTTAAAATAATTTACATTAAAGTTTACTTTGGCTGGTTCATTCGCACGTCTACTATTGTGGAGGAGTTACAACAACCCTTTGCATCTTAATTATGTGTTTGTGACATTTATTTATTTTTTGGTGTGCGTAAGTTCAAAATTAAACTGAACCTAAACAAGGGATAATATTAAAAATTGTATAACTAATATACATAGGTTACAATAGCTAGAAAGATTGACGAACAAAATATCTGTAAAAACAAACGTATAGGTTGCTAGTTAAATAAAGTATAGAATCTAGATTTGACCCAAACTAAGCCTGCTTTGGACAAATCTGCCCTTTTTCACAAATTCATGTACCTTCATACGTAAAAACAAATAATTTGTATTGTTCGTTAATTAAACAAGGTTGGTGCCACTGGCCTAGCAGTACCTTTAGAGTCACATACGAGCCACCGTTGTTGCCACGACTCACATCATATAACAAGAGCAACAGTTTTCATTGATAATAGGTGTAAATAACAGCCTATCACCTGCATAGGTGGGCACGCGGCTAAGTAACAGTATCATCTAGTCTGGCTTGCAGGTGACAAGAAGGTCGGGGTTGGAACTATGGCAGGATGTATTCCCTGAATAGTTTCCCTCTATCCACACATGCAAATGTGGGTATATTTTCTCTAAGAATTTACCTTCATTATCCCTACCTCATCAGCCTAATAAAAGTTAATTTAATCTGATGGTTTGTAAGATGCGGTGGAGATATCAATAAACACACCAGCCTACATAAAAGCAATTGATCATTAAAAAGAGGGCGAGTTTTACAGTATTTTGAGCTAATGTAAATGTCAAATAAATAAATATTACTAGTGTTTATTAATATTTGGGTTTATCAGAAGACCAATTTTTATTTTAAGAGGGGAGTCAGCTACTCTAGAACGATAAGTTGGGGCTTGAATCCAACCAACTTAACATAGTTCCTTACTCCCCCACCAGGTCCTACTACCCATTCAGGATATAAGCAATTTTAATTTGCTATCCTGAGAAAATATTTTAATAGTGAGATTTTGTGACCCCGAGATTGTAATGAATATTGACGTTGTATGTGCCCCCAAACTCATGATTGAGTTTTACAGTTGTGTTCCTCTTTCTATTTCTCTGTCTGTTCTGTTTGTATTTAGGGGTACAGTCAAAACTGTTTAGTGGATTTCGTTCTAAATTAATATTCAGACGATATTCATGCTTTGCATTGTTTTAATTATAACTTTAAAATTATAGTTCCTAAACTGATTACGTTGAGAACTTGGATATTGTTTTAAAATGGTCCTTAAGGATTTTGTTTAAAACGGGCATCTGGGGAATATTTTATATGATAAATAATGCAAAATGCTTTTTCGGATACAAATTTATTAAATTAAAGTTTACTGGTGGCAAGTTTTTAAAATTTTTGCTACAAACTCTAATATACTTTGTAAGAAAGTGTGTATGATTGTATCGTATCATTTATTTAAATGCGCTATTAGGGTAGTGATGAGGACGGTATAATGTATGGGGAATGCACCCGCATTTGTTTTGAGGGAGTGCGGGATTTTTTTTTAGCACCCTTAGTAACCCCGGCCGGGATCTGAACACCAACCTCCTCAATACCATAACATCAGACTAGATAAGCCATGTTCTCACTGATGAAGGTCTAGATCGTTTAATTCGCTCGTAACCAGTATTGGCATTAAAACGTAGAGAAAGATGATTTGTGATTTTTATATTTCAATACCAGTAGCAGTGACTTAGCCATAGTATATTAAGGTCCAGGATGAGTAAAGGATTTTTTTTATTCAAAAAATTGGACTAAATAGAGAATAGAACCCCACATCGTTGAAAATCACTGCACCAGGCATCGAGCCCTAGAAACCCGGTTAAGTGTGAAGCACATTATCACACATCTCTTGTCGGTTCGGAAATGGTGAAATAACCTTGAGAGTATGATGCCCATTGAATTCTCACCCAGCTCGGGTGATGTAGCTGAGTGATGAAAGCAGGCGGGAACGGAGAAAAGAAAGTTGAACGAAAAAAGTCATTTAAAATAGTGTACAAACTCTTCAAGGAAAACATCAGAAAATACCTTCGTGAATGTCCTACAAGCTAAAAATGTGCAAGCACACTGATTGAAAGTCACCAAAAGAAATGACAAACTTTCACCAATATCTAAACGTTATTGTTTTCTAGCTTATTTTAATGTATTTTTATCACCCAGAAAAGCATTCCTAGGGTCTATTATTTCAAATTGATAGTGTGGGATCCTGAGTCAGGCTGAGAGTTACTCGACATTGTTAAGGTGGGGATGTAGGGGACGAGAGTTAAGGTAAGTGTTTTTTCAGTTTTTATAGCAAAACTATTTGGCCAAAATAAATACAATATTGTTCCAGTAGAAACAGAAAGTTTAGTTTTCTACACATATTAATCTCAACAGTTGAAGCGTGAAGGGTCTATATGTTACAATTGGTGAGTTTTGAGAAAATACATTTTCAAACTTTTGAGAATAATAATCGTCTGTGACATCCAAGCAGGTTACATAGACCCTTTTTCCACAGTATTATGAAAACCCTTTAGTGCAATATTATTTCACCCGAAAATATTGTCTTCTGATAATTAACATAAAATGGGCATATTCAGGGTTCGAAGTTTGAATGAATGAATGAATGAATGAGGCCAGGATGAAGGCAATGTCATGCCTTTCTTTCACATTCTAAATATTCTTTAACACAATACTATACTATGGTTTTATTTGATCAGAAAATGAAATAAATGTTACACTAATGCAATATCTTGTTTTGTCACAAAACTAAATATTCAACAGCAAGAGTAAATAATAATAATAATAATAATAATAATAATAATAATAATAATAATAAATAATAATAATAATAATAATAATAATAATAATAATAATAATAATAATAATATGATAATATATTTAAGTTTTTTAAATGTAAATAAAATCAAATCAAATAATAGAGAATACCAAAATATTAATTTTCTGAGCCTGAAACAGCTAATAATTTCTCAGTTTGTTTAATCACTGGGCAGCAACAAATATGGATATTCACGCACTCGCGATTTAATGGAAGCAGTACAATACCACAAAGTACTAAACTCCTCGCGTACAAATAAAGAAAACACGTTTGAAAATATGACATAGCCTGCCCAGGACACACAACGTGACTACTGCACATATACCTTTATTCCATAGCAAATACAAGCTGCGCTCTGAAGACAATCACTGGTTTGTGCTGCCAACTCAAGGAAAATTATACAACTACCTTATTGGGCGGGAAGAGGACTTTATGTATGAGAATTCAGCTCTGACGCTTCAAAACCACACAAAAAATAAAAACTCCCTCAAATAGCTTGGAATTTTCTGTTGTGTCCATTATAACCAATTATTCAATTTATTTAAGTAAGGTTAAATCAAGTTTCCTATATCCTTAGCTTTAGTCACACAACTAGACAATTTGCCTAAAACAATCTTGAATGTGAGCTCAAATTTACATGTTCATATGCTTTGTTTTCATTTATTCAGCTCAAAATATAAAGATGTTCAACTTCATTTTGGGGTGAACCATATTTTGAAATAGTAAACCATTATCTAAATATTGTGAGACAACTGAATATCGTCCTTGAGTTTTAACGCTCCAAACCATTCTTCCCCTTTAAAGCTATAGCGCAGGTACCTTTTAAATCAACATTAACATATTAAAATTAACATACGCCGCGTGTAGATTGTTTTTAAAATATTACTAGAAAGGGTTAGCATTAATGTTGCATATAAAATCATACAACTACATTTAAATTAGTCCCTGTGGCCCGTTGTCATCCGTTACCTATGACAATTTCAACAAATAATTGTGCTAAATTAAAAAAAAATTAAACTTATTGATCCTCAGTGCGATAGTGATTGTTGAAATGAGTTCAAAAGGCTATAATGGAAGGTCATGTAAGATCGTTAATGATTCCTACTTTACAATAGCTATTTGAAATAATGATTTTCTCCATCGATGCATTGTTGCAATCGTTGGATCACTGAACCAAGTTCTCGTCTCATCGTCTCTTTAGATCCGTTACCACATGCCTCACTTTTAAACAGAGTTGATACCGTCAATAATCGCTTGAATTCACGTCGTAGAAATAGCAAGCATTATTATTTGAGCATCGACGGGAACAATGTGGTTCTCGGAGGTGTCAGTTTAGCATAGTGACCCATTTGAAACCAATTTGTCACAATATGAAGAAATTAAGGCATTCATCAATCTCCCTAAGCAATATCCTTGTGACATAAATGAGTTGGAATAACAAGGAAAATTAATACATAGGTACTTGTGTATAAGGAAACGTTATTTATATAATTCTGATAATATTATTTAATTTCAAATATTCTAAAGAAGAATTAATACATAGTTAAGATATCTTTGGTCCAAACTATATCATTTATCCAAGATATCCCAACATATTTTCTGCAAATAAAAGTGTGGTCACAGACCTCACAGATTTGGATAAAAACATAATTAACAATATATATTTAGAGATTATGTATGTTACTGAGCATAATTATTTGGTTAACATCACAATGTATACCTAAATTATTCTATAATATTTTAATATATTTAAACCCTATCACCTCTTATTTATGACAGCCCTCTAACAATATAAATGAGTAATTTCTCATTTATATTGGTGTAAATGAGTATATTGAAAGGATAATTGACTACAAAACAAGTCCTAAATTTTATGGCTAATAAATGATACAATTGACTTAGCTGATTTCAATGAAACTTAGTTTGGTAAGTTGAATAATATGATTTTATTGATTTTCAGATACCTAAAATTATTTTATATATAGGATTAATCTATATATTGACAGATTAAAACAAAATCTTAAATATCATTAATTACTTACTAAATGAGAACACAAATCTTGCTTATCGGATAAGCACGTTCGTTTTGAATAAACACACTTAAGGTCTAAATATGATCTTTAGAAAAGTAATTTAAATCGTTGTTCATTTTACTGCTAGTTATTAGATAACTCTTCATATTATTTTCATGTTTCCTTACAATCATTTAATTATTAAGGTTTTTGTAAGAAATTACACCTATCTCTTGGCTGTTAAGTATACGTATTTTTGTTTAAATATTTAACAGAGATATAAGACATTTAATATATGTAGTACATATTTTTTTATTTACAAAAGCTTGACACAGTGAACAATCGTTATCAACAACATAAAAGTGGCAAGTATTCTGACATGTAATATCAAACAAAAGGTCTGGTTCAATTGTTAATGTTATGTGGTTTTCTGACTTAAAAAAATTTTTTTTTGATACAATTGAAATGGTTTAAACTTTCCAAAATACTCGAAAACTATGTAATTAATACCGTGTTTTTATACCCTATATTTAAATAGAGATAGAAAGAGAAAGGGAGAGAGATAAATATTGAATGTCAAACCCAATGGGAGGAAACCATTGGTTTAATGAGGTGGACTGGATAGAACAAGCTCAAGATAGGGGGGAAAGTGACGTACTTTTGTAAGTTCGGCAATGAACTTTCGAGTTCCTAAATCCATAAAGTAAGTAATAATGTTATCAAAAATACCAATAGTTTCAAGAATACGGACATGAAATATTTCCTGTGTTTAATACAAACGCATCAGAGGTACAAAAGTAATATCATGGAGGCAAAGCTGGATTACGTTATGTATGCACAACGGCCACTTTTCTATGTCAAATACAAGAAAAAGAGGTTTACGACAACGGTCAGGGGTAATTAAGTTTATAAGAAACAAAAATTACATGACATGATAAATTATACTCAATTTAAAATATAATTTATTTCAATAACTATAAAACCTGTTATGATTCAGAGTTTTGCTAAATGAACATATAATTGTGACTACAAATTAACAGTACATAATTTCTAAAACATTGGTCTTAGTACTTCTAGACTACGGTAACATTGATGTTTTAGATCAAAATATTCCAACAAGCTGTGTTGTTTTGAATAGTTTCTAAAGCGAATAAGAAAATATTATAAAAAGCCTCACAGTATGATAAGACTATAACCATGGTATACTACTCTAAAATCCAGAATACTCACATCGGTGGATACACGAACTAAACGTCAAGCTCATCTAGTTTAGTTTACTGGTAGCGGAGAGGTTGGGACTCGAATCTTGGCCAGGTGATTTTACATCATTTGTTTCCCGATTTACCTCTACGCAAATGTGGGTACATTTTCTCATCCCTATCCACAAGTGTACATTTGTGGATATCCCAAGTCATCCTACTAAAATAATCTATTGTTACATGTATTTGACGTACAAACCTCGCCAAGCACTGAGAGATACGTACAAACCTCACCAAGCACTGAGAGATATGTATAAACCTCGCCAAGCACTGAGAGAAACGTACAAACCTCGCCAAGCACTGATAGATACGTACAAACCTCGCCAAGCACTGAGAGATACGTACAAACCTCGCCAAGCACTGAGAGATACGTACAAACCTCAACAAGCACTGAGAGATACGTACAAACCTCACCAAGCACTGAGAGATACGTACAAACCTCGCCAAGCACTGAGAGATACGTACAAACCTCACCAAGCACTGAGAGATATGTATAAACCTCGCCAAGCACTGAGAGATACGTACAAACCTCAACAAGCACTGAGAGATACGTACAAACCTCGCCAAGCACTGAGAGATACGTACAAACCTCGCCAAGCACTGAGAGATACGTACAAACCTCAACAAGCACTGAGAGATACGTACAAACCTCGCCAAGCACTGAGAGATACGTACAAACCTCACCAAGCACTGAGAGATACATACAAACCTCGCCAAGCACTGAGAGATACGTACAAACCTCAACAAGCACTGAGAGATACGTACAAACTTCGCCAAGCACTGAGAGATACGTACAAACCTCGCCAAGCACTGAGAGATACGTACAAACCTCGCCAAGCACTGAGAGATACGTACAAACCTCACCAAGCACTGAGAGATATGTATAAACCTCGCCAAGCACTGAGAGAAACGTACAAACCTCGCCAAGCACTGATAGATACGTACAAACCTCGCCAAGCACTGAGAGATACGTACAAACCTCGCCAAGCACTGAGAGATACGTACAAACCTCACCAAGCACTGAGAGATACGTACAAACCTCACCAAGCACTGAGAGATACGTACAAACCTCGCCAAGCACTGAGAGATACGTACAAACCTCACCAAGCACTGAGAGATATGTATAAACCTCGCCAAGCACTGAGAGATACGTACAAACCTCAACAAGCACTGAGAGATACGTACAAACCTCGCCAAGCACTGAGAGATACGTACAAACCTCGCCAAGCACTGAGAGATACGTACAAACCTCAACAAGCACTGAGAGATACGTACAAACCTCGCCAAGCACTGAGAGATACGTACAAACCTCACCAAGCACTGAGAGATACATACAAACCTCGCCAAGCACTGAGAGATACGTACAAACCTCAACAAGCACTGAGAGATACGTACAAACCTCGCCAAGCACTGATAGATACGTACAAACCTCGCCAAGCACTGAGAGATACGTACAAACCTCGCCAAGCACTGAGAGATACGTACAAACCTCGCCAAGCACTGAGAGATACGTACAAACCTCGCCAAGCACTGAGAGATATGTATAACCAAGTTACATTTTGTATCGAGCTAGACTTGTAAAATTATAGCAAGGTCGGGAATGTGTTATTTGTTGCTTGATACCTACTAGTAGTAGTCAACAAAGTTTACATTGAACGAGTAGGTAGCTAACGGATTGGAAAACGTTTACGTACGTTAAAAAATACAACTGAGTATTTTAAAAGTCTGCCATATATTTTAATAGCCATACATACACATCAACTCGGTAACACTGACTCGAGTTTTCTATTTATTAACTAATATAATAAATAAATAAATTATTACTTCAATACAAACAAATAGTTTAATCTTCTTCACATGGCGATGTCAACAGTTGTTGAATATCTGTCAAGGGTTTCCTGGAATTTAATGAGAACTATCTCTTCATTTAAAAAGTTGTTGATATCAACAGTTGTGAAGAAAATTAAACGCTTTGTTTGTACCAAAGCAATATTTGATTTGTTTTGACAAAAAATATTTTTGCTATAAAACTGCAAAAAACACTGGCCTTTTATCGCGTTCCCTACAATCCCACTGGAACCACACTCACAATATAAGCGAATGGTGGTGACGGGGAGTTCGGGATTCTAATCCCAGTCGAGTGGTATTTCTGAATGCTTTCCCACTATCCTCCTCCGCAAATGGCGGTACATCACTTCTAAATTCTCTTCCCGAACTGGTATTAAGACGTGGTGCACAAAGAACATCTAGACTATCAAAGTTAAGTTCCTCACAACTATTTGCCTGTGTCGCCCTGTCTTGTTCTGCTCGTCTAGGTACACCCTACTTTTATATATTATATTATAACATTTTATTTTAAAATCTTCACACACTGGACTGTTGCAGTTCAGCTATGTCCAAACTTTTCTCTGGATATGAATGATTCCCCTCACAAGGTTTTAGATCCAATAACAGCTATACTAGTATTTATGCTAAAAGTACACCTCTCCCCTTCAATTCAATAAATGATAAGTATATCATATGAAGAATTATGTCATGTTCTTATCGTTATAACAGCCTTAACATTTATATTTGTATTTCAAATTGAAATCTCTTATAATTTCTCCTTTGATTTGAAGTTGATATTTTTCCTTGGTGATGAAGTTAGACAGAAAACAAATTAATGCTATGCTAAATAGAACATTATATTCATATATCATAGCCATGGTTCACGTGGATTAAGGCGTGAGCTCTGAATGTATGTCAAAATAGAAAAATAATATGCCCTAGGTATTCAATCGATTGCTTAGAATTATATATTCAAATAAATTTGGACGAGCTATCAAACAAAACATTATTTGAGTAACCGCCATATTGAAACGAACAATTAAATTGAAAATGTATGTAAATAGCTTGTTTGGCCTGGACTTAAATAATGTCTATGTCAAATTTCTTTAAAATTGGTCCATGAATAGAAAACATCCGGACAGATAGACGGACGAAAAGTCAAGTTAAAACAAGACCTTGTTACGCTTGGTAAATTGATCATTGAATTAAAAAGAAACACTGTGTTCTAGCCGACAGATCTACCAATAAGTGAATCTTAAGTATAATACTAGGTTAATAATGTATGACTAGAATAATATATAAACCAATTTCAATATATAACCCGCTTTAGTGGCCCGTGGTCTAACGCGCTACTCTAAAAGTAGACTAGACTGCCGATGACGGGGAGATCGAGGTTCGAAGCTCGATCGGTTGTACTGAAGGTGGTTCATCCGAAATGGTTTTCCACGCGAATTCGGGTACACTTCCTATAAATATAATCTGCCTAGTCCCTAAAACCAATAGCGTAATTAGTACATAACCGTATAAAATGAATGGGTAGTAAGACTCGGTGTTAAAAAAAATGTTAATCTAATAGTTGGAAACAAGTTTTTCCGGAATTCTGGTCGAATCAATACACTGCATGAAAATAATATTCATGTTTTATTGATTCCCTTTAGGAGTTATATTGATACCAACTTTGGTTAAATCGGAGATCATTAATTTGTTTTCAAATCACTAACTTAAATAATATTTTTCAAACTGTATTCCAAACTTAATTTTAAAGTTTAATTCTATACCTTGCGCTGCCATTTAAGCTCTATTTTAAAAATTGTGAATATTTTTACTCTGGTTGAGGCTAATATAGTATTATTATTATTATTATTATTATTATTATTATTATTATTATTATTAATTAGTACCGCGTATTACTACCCGTTCGGGTTATACGCTTAAGTACTAATTACACTAATAGATTGGGAATTGGGAAAGGTTGAATTTAGAGGAAGTGAACCCGCATTGCGTGGAGGGATAGTGGAAAACCATTTAGGAAAAACCACCCCCAGTTCACCCGACCGAGATTCGAACCTCGATCTCCCCGTCCTCGGCAGTCGAGTTCAACACGACGCAGCGCGTTAGCCAACTACGCCACCGAGGCCTAGGGAAGTACATACGAACAATTTAGGGAATTCATTTGAAATCTGATTTTTTAAATGTCTACTCAGTTTTAACCATCTTTATCACCAGATTCAAACAGTTCAGGATAGCTTAGATGGGCTATTTTTATAATCAGTCATTCCAAACAAAATCTGCCAGACGTAAAAACTAACATTTTATCGCACCAAGAATGCTCACAGCTGTTACGTTAGCTGTTGATATCCCTGACCTCTAAATGGCAAATTGAGAGAAAAGAAGCAAAGCCGTACCTGTCCTTGTGGGAGCCTACGCCCACCCTACCCATCATAAATGTTAGAACGAACCCACCCACCACTCTTGTCCCGACATCAAACCTTTCGGTTGATATTTAAAATACTTGACATCGTAGATACTTATTTGTAAATTGAAAAATGACGGGGATCGAACTCTTGTCTTAGCTCTGCCACTGATTTATCCATGATTTGCCCCATAAACAGGGTCATTCTGACACGGATACATCCGTATCCTAAAGATCATTTCCACCTTCCAAGTTTCTCTAGTTATGTACAATTAATTGAACAAGGTGTTTGCTTTCTTCCATCGTAGATACTTGTGTAAAATGGCAGCATCGGATTCGTAAAGCAAAAATAAAATTGTGAATTAAACAAAATGTTCTCTCTAGTAGGCCTACAAACTTCAGTGAAAAATCACCAAATTTAATTGAAATTCTAAATTAGTTATTTTAATTTCACAAGGTATTCCAATTTTGTTTCCTTTCAACTTGAAGTAAAATATCATAAGTAGGTTGGTCAAACGTTTACATAGTGCTAAATATGAACATGACATTCTTATTCAAACCTTGTCTATTCTAAAATACTTACGGTGCCTCTACCTAGATAAGCTCCGAGTTTGGTTAAAATCAATTGATTAGTTTAAATTTTATAAGCGTAGACACATATATATACAAACAAGAACGATCACTGAATTAATATTTTTCCCTAGTATATTTATAGAACACACACCCGCAAAAGCTAACTTATATGTTGTAATTTAAGCAAATTACATATTTAGTACGTCCTGGGCTGAAATAAACCAAATCTCCAGGGAATATTTAAAAAAACACTTATAATAATATGAACTTGACTTTGATTATTGTGATGGCTTTGGATGTACACTCTACAGCAAAGAACGTCAGAGGCAACATTTGTATTTACTTCAACTTATAAGCACTTACAAAATAATTTTAAAAGTAAATACAACTTTCCAACATTCATGCTGATATTAAAATTAAATAAAGAATAATTTTAATAAGATATTGATAATGTTACTTCGTGTTTATAGACATATTAATTGAATTATATATCGTATTGTTGTCAACTCCTTTCTCTCACAAATGGAAAAAAAAGAACCGTGTCACACTCACCATTGAATAAAAGAAGACATAGTAGAACCACATAGATGCTGCTTTTCATCTTGAAGATAGTTACTTGGGATTATGGGAGTAATATTTACGTAACTGTCAGTTCATATATATATATAAATAAATCTGAAAGAATATTTAAAATATATTATTCACAAGTTTTTTTAAAAAAAAAGCTCAATGTTAATATCTTAAATACAAAATTTGGTCAACAATCATGACTTATTTAGATTAATTTTTAAAATAGCTTTTAGTGTTTTATTGAATAAATATCACAAAATTGTAATATAATAAATAGTCCCTAATATCAATCTAATCTTTACCAATTGTAGTTGTAAGTAGTGAGAGTCCTAGCTACGTTTTACTGAAATCTATCCCACTGTGGTCTGAAAAGCTCGCGAATGCCGACTAACAGTCTAGAGAGAGCTTGCTTCTCTACACATCCAGTCAGCCTGGTAGCCAAGCGTACACTGAATTTCAAAGACAACGAAATGAGAACGCGAGAAATCCTGCCTGGCTCACTTATTGTGCCTTTCCTTTCAATGAGGCGTTACCTTGTTCTGACGAGGTCCAGCTGCAACCATACCAAGTGTACTTAGGTTAACAGACGCAGCGTACAGGATATCGAAAAGCACTAGAATGCATTAGAAGGTTTTTTCTTTCCCAGCAAAGAAAAGAGAATCAATAAAGCCCTTGATAGTTATGAACATCAAGCATAGTGGTTATAACATATCAGGGAATTACGTGTAGTAATATTTGTTTAAGTATTAGGAAGTTATCGTGAACTTTCGAAAACTTTAAACATTTACAGAACACACAGGCGCAGGAAAGTGTTTGGTTGGGGGGGGGGGGGCAATATTGTTACACAAACGAAATAGGTATTTGGCAAAGATTCGTATAGTAGCTCCATGGCTTCTTTGGTGCTGACTGACAGTTCACAGCTGACTTCTGACAGTCAACATCTAGGTATATACCTAAATTTTGACTGTCAGAAGTGACAGCTGCTAAACACATGTTTTTTTGCAGATCATATGGTTCAGCGTAGGGATAGATAATTTGGTCGGGTAGCTTTTCAATGCCGTCAGCTGTCAGTCAGCACCAAAGAAGCCATGGGGCTACTGTAAGTAAGGTAACAACATTATTCTATAAGTATTTTTGGATCGCTAAAATAGTTTTTTTTCTAAGCAGTTTACATTGTACTTTAACACAAAATTTTCGCAAATACTTTACAATGTGAAATCTTTTACCTCTAAGCTGTAGATAGTAAATTTATCTTAGAATTTGGGTGGGTAGAGATGATATTATGTACCCGAAGAACAAAATTTGGGTGGGTAGAGATGATATTATGCACCCGAAGAACAAAATTTGGGTGGTTATATTGTATCCACATACCTTTTCCTCCCCTGTACATATACTAGGTCGATATTTGATTTCCATATGCTATTGATACCGGAGTTGAATACACGTATTGTGTTTTTAACCCAGATCTGAAGTAAAGCATCGTTTAATACTCACGCCTTGTCAGATATGGGAGAACAAATAATAATAATTATATCAATAATACAGTAAGAACAATGTGTTTATTTGCCCGAAACATTGTCATTTTTACATAAAAGGGGTTTAATTTTGCCATGGTAGGGTGAGTTTATTTCCTAAATAATTTTTACCTCCAATTAATCTTTAAGTGTGATCAGATAAATAGGTCTAAGTTTTTTCCAGCATTTACCCACATCAGTGAGCACACGGAACAATCTTCAGACCACTTAGTCTGGCTTTCCGTTGATCAGTATGTCGGGGTTATAATCCCGGCTGGGTGTACTGAGAGTGGTTTTTACCTTAAAGGTTTCCCGCTCTCCCTCTCAGTAAATGCGAGTACTTTCCCTCAAAATTTTAACTTCCTCGTCCCTATGCCATTAGTGTAGAGATGATATTTCAAACGAGTAGTAAAATGCATTGCAACCAAAAATTATTTGTTTAAATAAAAACATGTTTTCATTAATAATCACAGTGAACCAATTTATTTCACTGACTTGCGGGAAGATGTATTTTTTGGCATTAATGGATTATTAGAGATACTGGTTTCTCAAATATTAATCACAATATTATTTCATCGCTAGATAGAAAGGACATTAAACTATTTACTAAAATAAGATTAGGCTTTAAGATATTTTGAGCTCTGACTCACCAACTATCATATAAAAATTAAGTTTCTGTTATATAACATTATAGTTATTTTCTATACGGGGCTATTGAATTTTATTTGAAAATTGAACTTATCTTTTATCTTTTGGCATTACTTAGGCTTCTGTGAATATATTCCTATAAATTCGCTCTTCCTGATAGTTACCAAATATCAAGAAAATATGTCAAATATTATCACTATTATCATTGTTGAAAAATTACAATTTTTTGAAATACTTGAATATTTATAAACTATAAACTTTATTTATAAAGTAAAGGTGAGAAATTTGAGGAAAATATAAAACTAAATAGATATTTATTATTTTAATTATTTGTATTTAATACAAAATATAGACAAAATAATCTAGCTGTAGTATTGAAAAGCGATTTTTATGAAAAGAACCAAGCCTGCCTATCAACTTAAGTGTTTATTATACCGGTCTAATTTAAAATCGTTCTTTATTCAATGTCAGTCTCGTAGTTCGTAGCAAGCTCAAATAATTGTGTATCGAGTCGCGATAATCCCAGCGAAGAAGATTACCAAAAACACTTTGAACATGATATATATTAAAATAGTTGACTTTTTTATTCATTAACTAATTTGAACATCCCTTTCTAACATACCACATTTCAATTCCAAGTATTTGTAATAAAAGTTACAGTTTTTTGTGTAGACATTTTTCATATTGATTTAGTACACTTTGGTCAATAATTTCAATAATGTGATTGTCATATAGTGGTAAGTATTTGATTGTTATAAAAGTTACCAGGCAACTTTCATATCGTCATGTGTCATATCGTACGCACAGCAACTCTTACTTTTGACCGATATTATCAATGTCAATAGAATAGTAATTATTTAAGTTAGTTTCATTTTTTCAATGTCGACAGCGAAATATAATATTGGTTTATGTTATAAATCTACCATGATACAACTATTACACCATTCTAATAAAACACATTAAATGTTTAAATTATGTTGATTCAAGCCTACTTTATCTGCCCAATAAGACAAAAAAAGTTTAAAAAATCTACTTCTAGAAGGAAAAGCCAAGAACATTCGGTAAAATAAAAGGGAAAAGTTCTACGACCTTAACATTTTAGATTAGTTTCAATGATTAATTAAAGTAATTATTTAAGAAACAATTATATTTAAATAAATAAAATAGACTATAAAATTATATGTTCCAGGCATTATAAATAGATTTGTAAGTTTAACAAAAAATATATAATTTGATCACTATTGATTTGCTTTAAATTAAAAACTATTTTGTTTAGACACATTAAATTTTTTTTTTGTATGAATCTTGGTCTTGGTTGACATTTCAACATAAATATATATATATATATAATATAAAACCAACAATTACGGGAAAACTACAGAAAATATGTAGGTGTGATACCTCATAATTTGTAAAATGCTGGGATTCTCTATCAAATTAATGATTTAGTTTAAGGTGCGGCTGAAGGGTACGCAAGTATTTTTACAGTTTTGATAGAATTGATTTTTTTTGGCCAAAAATAATCCAATATTTCTCAAGTAGCAACATAGAGTTTAGTTTTCTGCACATGCTAATATCAACAGATCTTAAATATCTGTCAAGGGAGTCCTGGAATTTTGTCAAAACTTTTTCTCTTTATTTAAAAAGTTTTGACAAAATTCCATGTTGCTACTGAAGAATGTTTGACTTATTTTGGCCAAAAAAATGTAATGGTATAAAACTGTAAACTTACTTGCGCTCCCTTCTGCCGCACCTTAAAATTATTCATTTCATAAAGTAATAATTGTTTATTGACTTATGATCTTGAGAAATTCTAGATAAGGTTAAATGAAATTTAATTTATAACCATTTATGACAATTTAAGTATACCCCAAAGGTTCGTTTTTAGGTTTGATTGCGTTATTTTAGGTTAATAATGATTTAATATGAGTTAAAACAGAGCCTTTATCTTAAATTGTTTATGTTAAGGTAGTAAATGCTGGGTTAATTGTTAATAAGCAATATTAAGTGAAGCTGCGTTGGGCTGTTTTAATTTAATTTAATAAAGGTCCTAGTATATTGAACATTCTTAAAAGTGTTTAGAAAATAAAAACTTATTAAGTCACATATTAATTACTTTTAAATAGTAATGAATTGATTTAACATCACAAGAAATATATTTTTATAAAATATTAGCACTATTCCGCAATCACCAAACATATATTTTTACATTATAATAGTTCAATACGTATAATCCGAACACATAGTAAGAAGGAAAAAAGTTCAAAAATTTTAATGCGTGTGTTAGTTGAACATTTATGAAAATATCTTCGGTAAAAAAAAGTAGTGACATGAAAGGGAAGGGTTGTTTCACAATTTAATCCCCAAACTTCCCTCCAAGGGATTGTTGTAACAGTCCATTAAAGTTCCTTCTTTTCTACCAGTTTCCTCCGTTTCCATACGTTAGAATCACATCGGTGTTCGTATGGTTTAACGCGTCAATCAGGGACTGGAAAGATTGCCATTGACGGGGGAGTTCGGGGTTTGAATCCCGGCCGGTCGTAGCCTACCGGGAGTGTTTTTCCTAAATAGATTCCCAATAAAACTTCACGCAAATGCGGGTACATTTCCTGTCAACTACACCTTCTCCATTATCGTAATGAATGTATGCTAGTCCTGGCTATTAGGTAATAAAGCCGAGCATTTAAA
Organism: Timema podura; assembly: GCA_033556935.1. Taxonomy (NCBI): domain Eukaryota; kingdom Metazoa; phylum Arthropoda; class Insecta; order Phasmatodea; family Timematidae; genus Timema; species Timema podura. The sequence goes on from JAVRXN010000010.1 coordinate 10,136,308, forward strand.
CGTGCCAGCTAAAATCAAATCACAATTCGGTGTAGTACCAATTTGGGTTTAGTGCCATGCAAAGGTATGGGCTGCTTTTGGTAGGAAGAACAATATCTGGTATTTACTAACATTTTAATATATTCATAGATAAAGTCGTGTGATCCGCAGATGTCACTTTTGATAGATATTATCAATACCTTTAAAATAACAATAATAATATAGTAAAATGTTCAATTTTTACCTCAAAGAAATATGTTTAAATTCTCTAAACTGTTGTTTCAACCCAACCCAGGGTATATAATAACACTCCATCCACAGAGGGAGGTGACTTGCCTTATGGTAGTCAACAGTTAAAATATTCACAATAAATGGTAGCACACTACGCAAGTCCATCCTAAATCCAATCACATAAAAGACACTCGAATTAAATTGCTTGGTCAACCACTGGCTGGTGATATATTTTGGCTACCATCCTACACATCGTAGACTGATTTGTCAGAAACATAATATATTAATTATGAACATTGCAAATAAAATGTTACGGTAGTAAGTATGAAAGAAACAGATGTAGTTGTCAATCGGGTTGTTGATGTAAAATGGAAGCTATTTGTATTTTAAGTACAAATAAAAACATTTAACATGTGGGCATTAATAATACATACTCCCCCACCTTGACGGCACCCTAAGAACAAAGGCACCCTGGGTGGGTTTGCCTCCCCCCTCCCCACACATCCCTATATATGACTCTGAGTCACATACAACTACATCACAATTATTATTTCACTGCTCAGAAATGACAATCTTTAAAACCCCTAATATAATTTAATGAGTTTGAGTTTCTCTTTATCAACAAAAAGATATTTCTTTTATCCCCAGTGCTCTTCTCCTTACTACCCAGCCAGAATATCTGCATATATGCACTCATGGGGTAGGGATGAGGAATGTATAATTTAGAGGAAATGAAGCCACGTTTTCTTGGAGGGAGAGTGGAAAAGCATTTACAATGGAAATGATCCGCCCACCCATCCTCGACACATTCGCGTCACCGGAAAAATAGACCGGACGAGACTGACGCCTTGTCCATTCTCTTACCGGGGATGAGATTATTCAAATATTTATCTAGAACATCTCCATGAGTGGTGATAGTGGGCGGAGGAGTATCGTTCTAACCAAAAACCCCACCGGTGGGCATGCGGACAAATCGTCAGGCTCACATAGTCTGGCTTGGAGGTGACTGAGAGGTCGGGGATCAGATCGTCGCTTATTTTTTGAAAATACCTTGGCATTCCAACTTGGGCTTTATTCTCTGAGCTACTTATATTTGACATTTCCTAGATTACTAGCCGAAAGGAAATTTTAAAAGTCTTATAATATCCAATAATTAGCTTACAGGGAAACCATTTAGAGTAGAAACCATCTGCCAGTCAACATTATAACCATCCAAATTTGACCTAACCTAAAATTACAAAACTAAACTAGAATTATTTTCAATTATCAAATAACCTACATTGTAAATAGTTGGAAATCTACCGTGTGCTAAGTGATCTTAAGCCATTTTAGCTAACCTTAGCTTGCATACGTGACCGGATTTGTAATAGTTAAGTTGTGTTCACGTAGTTATCCCAAGGTGCTCATAGGTGAAGGTTGAACGTGAGGGAAAGTGAGCTGGAACAAACCTTGCTACACTATCAGTCAGGCTGAGATACTCATTAACTAGAACTGTACCAACAAAACAGGCGTGTGATGCAACAAATCTACAACTATATGGAGTTAACAAAGGAAACTTATTAGTAGATTGCTCCCGTTAACACTGATATTTCCATGGATAATAGAGACAAATAGTATGCCACGATACTACCTACTTTTTCATATACTAATTTTATAATAGATTGGAACAAATGTTTCAAAATTTGGTTATTAGTAAAATACCCTTAAATCAATTTTTATTCAAAAAACAACCAAACAATACTACTTATAATGTAAAACATTCCCTAGTTACCTATTTTGAACAAAATCATTAGGGCTATTTTCGAACTATTTCAAATTTTCAAAAATCAGTCTTCGTTTAACTATATTTGAATAATGTTTTCTCCAAAAAACAAGCTTGCAGATTTAATTTAAAAATCTCCCCAAATATCAATTTTGAGCAATATCGTTATAGCCATTTTCTAAATAATTTAAAATTAAAAAAAAAAATTCAATCACAAATCCGACACCTTAGTTCAGTTGGTAGCGTGTCCGTCCCGGGTTCGATTCCCAGCATGGCTGAAAAATGTTCATTGCTGAAAATATGGGTTCACCCTTTCACAGGAATAAATTAACAGCCGGGATTGGATGTTGTGCCTGTCATATTCTAAAGTTAGATTATAAGGCATATGAAGCTACAACAGGCCTAGCAAACCTGTAGTGGAAAATATATGGCTTGAATTAAATATTGGCCAAGGCTGGAAACAATAATTGATGTAAAGTAAAATCAACTGCAAGCTATTCGGAATTCTAGGCCTATATAGCATATCGCTATTATTGCAGTATTGGAGGACTGGGCCCTTAAGTCGGGTTTATAATCATCAGTGGACTGTTTGCTTCTCGAACAAAAATTCGCCGGAATCTAATTATTATATTGCAACCTTCTGAAATTGATAGTGATTAAAAAAAGCGTGTCCGTTTACAAAACTTATCCTTGTTTTAAATGCACAACGCAGCTCTTCAGTAAAAAAGTTTGTGTGGAAACTTGTCTTAGATCAGTCAGTCGCGTTGCTGTCTTTTATCCAGAAGTTTCGGGCTCACTAGATTATATTTTCAAATCTAAAACAATCTTATATTGATAAAAAATATCTATTTTTAATTTCTAAATTTATTATATGAAAGTTGTATTTATTTTTGAACTACTGTCTAAAAATATACATAGTGGTTAAAGCATATATAGGCTAGGCCTACTGCAATATGCTTATTTAAAATTAGCTGATAAAGTTAAACTAAAAGCTGTGCATTAACTTTGAATTGTTGTGTGTAGGTGATGATTTAAAATAATCTGTAGCAGTTGAGCACATGGGAGTAGCACTTGAGCATATGGTAATATCCCTTGGGCACATGGTAGTCGCATTTGAGCGTATGGTAGTAGCATTTTAGCACATAGTTGTAGCACTTGAATCCATAGTAGTATCATTTGAACACACGGTAGTAGCACTTGAGCTTGTGATATTAGCACTTGAGCACATGGTAGTAATGATAGTAGCATTTGAGCACATAATAGTAACACTTGAGCACATGGTATTAGCATTTGAGCTCATGGTAGTAGCATTTGAGTTCATGGTAGTAGCATTTGAGCTCATGGTAGTAGCACTTTAGCACATGGTAATAGCACTTGAGCTTATAGTAGTAACACTTGAGATTAGGGTATTAGCATTTGAGCACATAATAATATCAATTGAATGCATGGTAGTAGCACTTGAGCTTATGGTAGTAGAATTTGAGCACATGGACTAGTGTAAGAGGATTAGCTAGTCTTTTCTTTTTAATGTTTTTATTTCATTGGAACTCTTTTTAGGTTAAGTTAGGCTAAGTTGGGTTAGGTCAGGTTAAGTCAGGTTAGGTTAAGTAAGGTTTGGCTATGTTAGGCTAGGTCAAGTCAGACTAGGTTATGTTAGGTTAGTTTAAGTCAGGTTAGGCTATGTTAGGCTAGGTTAAGTCAGATTAGGATATGTTAGGCTATGTTAGGGTAGGTTAGGTTGGAATTGTGTTGTGTCATATTAGCCAGCACTTAAGGCACTGGCCAGGCTGTCTTGGCCAATTCACTCTTGGCTGGCCAGAACGCGAATTAAAATTTCCCCAACTCAATAGTTCGCAATTCGGCTGAAGCAGCTGTCCAATGTGCGAAGAGTCTAGCCAATTAAAGAAGTGACGAGTTTCTGGCTTTGAGAATAATGAGAATTATAGTGAGATTTTAGAGCAAACGGTAGGTATAATTCGCAGTCAGGAAACCCAAAACTTGTTGACGTACTTATTGGATTCACTGACTACAAGCCAAGCCGGGGAAAACAACATTTCTCTATTCTATTCCTTGCACACCAGTCCATGCACCCAACTGCTTCATAACCATTTAAATAATCTATCAATTAGTTTTATATTTATTAGGTGTTCTCTCTTTCAACAGGTCCGTTGCCCTGCCCAAATTGAATCCTTTCACGTTACCAATCATTAGCTTCCTTTTAAGACCTTAAAACTTTTACAACATAAACAGTATGCTTATTCAAGAAGACTAAGCAAACTAATTATTATTAGATTTGTGAGCACTTTATAGGACTACCTACTATATGAATGCTTTTTAAATATTCCAAAATACAATCTAGAACTATGTTATAATATAATAGAACTATGAAAAAGAGTGATTTACACTCAATTAAAACTAGGAGCTTAAATCTAACCGGGAATCGATCTCTAGACCTCTAATTATTTAGCTATATTTGCCCCCAACTTGCAATAGCCTAAATACAAATAAGTATAACAAGTCAATCTAAAATTTCCGCAGTTTTTTTTTTACACATCGAAATTGACAAATAAATCGTTTAACACCGTGAACACAATACAACAATAGTGTTTCCCTCTGTTTATAAATATTTCACACCATTCCCATTGGCTCAATTCTTTAAATCGTTATCAGATTTCTGATTTTGTAGCAATAATCTTACTAATAGGACTACAATGAAATGTTTGATAACAATGATGACGAAACAACCAAACACAAAAGTTAGTAAGCCTACACCAAAACAATGAATGTAAGCTTTTCTAACAGCTCGCTACAGATGAACAACTTAGGTAGGTTTCAAACAGCTGTTCTTTTCCTGTCGGGAAGAAATCATCTCACACATTCCCAACAGTTTTCAGAGGAGTGATTCCTTGGCGCTGAACTCAGCTGAGTTATTTTATATAAATGATAAGCGCCTTTGGCTTGTAGACATAATATATTGATGTAATGCTTTGGAAGTTCTAGGAATAAGTAGACTACTATGTGATTAGAGATAGGAAAACATCTCTTTATAAAAAATTCTCTTTTTAAAGAGGGTATCTATTTATCTTGCACATTTTGAACAACATAATTATATCAACGCACGACTTACACACTGATTACTGTAAAAAAGACAAAACCCACTCCTCCAGCCAACAATTTACCAATGATAGATCTTCAAGCATAATGGTAATATTTCTTTTAGCTCCACGTCTTACTACCTGTGTAGGCTACACGTACAGGCACATGTCGGTAGTACAACAGGAAAATACGCTTCACACTGAAAAATGTGTATTGTGTTCAATTAAGGAATATCAATACACAAGGTGTAGATCGATGTAACTAGGAAATGTCCATATGGAGGTGACTACAATTCAACCAGCTTAAATCAGTTGAAAAATTGACACCTGGACACGGGAAGGTCCCGGGTACGATTCCCGTACATAGGTGTCATTTTTCAACTAAATTAATTTAATTCAATTAGGAAACCGACAAATTTTATTCACTGGCCAAGATAATTCTTATTTAACTTTGATGAATTAATTACCAAAAGACTGTTCTAAAATTGGTCATTTTGTTAATTATGGAATTGTATTATCATTCAGTTTAGAAAGCAATGATGAGAATAAAAATAGTAATTTCATTTAATTTGGTTAAAATGATAATGTAGATTTAACTTTCTATTTTGAGTTTCGTAAATTGATAATGGTCTAAACAAAAGTCGCAATGGGATTGTTATTGAAGTAAACTTGAATGGAGTAATAACTAGTGCATTTATTCTAAGATTTGCTTATATAATACATGAAGACAGACAGAATGAATTTTCATATAAATGCATCCAAAATTAGGTGATAGTTTATGATAAGTATGGATCAGGAAATGACTGTTTGCTTAGTATAAATGGAAAAACTGTTAGAACAAGAGAATGATTTTGTGTATCTGGGCAGAATGTTCTGTAAAAATGTAAGGATGGATGGTGACATTGGCAGACAGGTGAATGCATCTCATAGAGTAGTTGGATGTATGTGGACTATTGCAAAGAATGAGGCAGTATCGAAAGAAGCAAATATGGCAGTATATCCAAGTGTGTTAACACCAACATTTTTGTATGGATGTGAAGCACGGGCTTGTCAGGAGAAATACAAAAGCAAGATGAATGCAGTTGGAATGAGACATCTAAGAAATGTATGTGGATATCTCGTATAAAAGAAGTCAATAATAAATAGGTGCTGAAGGAGTGCCGTTTGAAAGGGAATACAATAGGTCAATGTAGAAGACGCGTCATACGTTTGGGCATGTTGAGAGGATGAGTGTGGATTGAGTGAAGAAGCAAATATGACGGTAGAGTGTGTGGATCATAAGGAAGCGATAGGCCATTTAAGACATGGATAAATGTTGTAGACGAATGTGTAAAAAAGAGAAACATTATGAGTTCTAGTATTAAAAGAGTGTATGGCTGTTGTTAAAGCGAAGGGAGTATGTGTTTATAGAATGGGAGGGGGTTGGTGTAGACGTTAAAACACAAACAGTTTTATAATATGTATTCACACAAATAAAAGTTTTACAAATATAGGGCACACCATGAAAAGTATACTTGGAATATTTATTTACACAAATAAAAGTTTTAGAATAATTTTTTTACAAATATAGCTCACACCCTGAAAAGTATACTTGGAATATTTATTTACACAAATAAAAGTTTTAGAATTTTTTTTTACAAATATAGCTCACACCCTAAAAATATACTTGGAATATTTATTTACACAAATAAAAGTTTTAGAATATTTTTTTACAAACATAGTTCACACCATGAAAAGTATAATTGGAATATTTATTTATGCAAATAAAAGTTTTAGAAATATAGCTCACACCGTGAAAAGTAATCTTGGAATATTTATTTACACAAATAAAATTTTAGAATATAGCTAACACCATGAAAAGTATACTTGGAATATTTATTTACAAAAAAACACGATAGTTATAGAATATATCTTCCACCTTGAAGTATATTATATATGTTTAGGTGTAGAGGAAACAATAATAAATTTCTTGAGGTCGTAGTAGGAATAGTGGCCTGGTACTAAACATCTAAGATAATTTACAAAGTCTAGTTTGAAGAGTATTTGAATATATATACACAACCAGATGGTTTCAATTTAAAATATGTACAAGAAAAAACCCAATAAATTTGACTAGAATTAAAATATATATATATATAAACAACTAATTCTATTTGACTAGAAATAATCAGGTAGATGAAGGATTGTACTGGTAGATAAAAAAATATAAAAAAATATCCCGGGTGCATAAAAACAACATGTTAAAATAATCAGTTATCCGTCGTTTGGTGTACACTGGCTGTTAAACTTTATTCTGCGGAACGGTACGTACAGTCGCAAGACCTTTTCTTACAATTATGTGCGGTATCTGTATGTATTTTTCCGCAGCCTGTTCGGTGACTTTCGCTTTCAAAACGTCCAAATCAACGTCGTTCCAGTTGTCATAGTTTATGGTGATCCCGCGAACCTTGAACATCGTTTTTGTTTTTGGATCACAACCAACACAAACCCGGTACGCGTAATTCTTGGTTCCACCAGATACAAAGGTGCTAATATAGATTCCTGGACCGTAACCTTGAAGTTCATCAGTGAGGTCAGCTAAAAGTCTCCGGTCGGTGGATCTCAATCGCCATGGAGTTCCATGAATAAAACGCTATCTGTATCATGATACAAAACTCGGCCCCCCAATTTTACAAGGATGCTTTATAAGTGCAACCTAGCCATAGCAGTCATGTAGCATGCCACTGCCACACTCGTGTTAGGGTTAGGGCGCAACGCATCACGTGCATCCTTGTAATTGAGGAACATAACCTCATCATTAACATCAATGACGCTGTCCATGGTGATGTACGGATCCATCAGGTACTTGTGGATGCCCTGATAGTCGTTGGCAATGGCTACGCGTGGTAAATTGGGTCTTTGCCCAAACTTTCTCCATAGTTAATTTAAAAAGAGTTTAGCCAGAGTGCGGAGATCAGGGATTTTACAAACAGAACCGAAATCGAGTTTTACCCCTTCCCTTTCCTCGTGATTTTAAATATAAGCTAACTTCTCATCTTGTGAAGTACACCACTCTGGCCATCCACTGGCTTCTTGTTTAATTTTCAAAAAAGGATCAATGTACCCGTGAAACAATCCGCCAGAACGTGTCTGACAATCTCAAACAGATACAATGTACTCCAACACTTCATGTACTGCTTCACCGGTGTAGCCTTTCTCAATGGTTTTCCGAATCTCGTCAATCACCCAGATGCCTGTCAACCAGCGATCTTTCTTGTCGTTGTGCTGACTTGCGCTTTGATTTTTCTCCTCCCCGCATTTCCTGCACAAGATGAACATTAACTTGTCGTGTAGGCAATACGGGCATAAATAAATCACGCTGAGGTGTCACGGTAACTTTGGCTATGACTTCTACTTGATCTATAGATGGACAATTTGGTTCTAAGTGAATTTTGGGATGGCCGATGTGATGTTTTTTATACTTGCAAACGTAAGGATACAATGAACACACATACAAGTACTTGATCTTCTCTCCACAAGAAAGGTCTGCTTCGTGGAAGAGTTTGAACCAATTTGTACGCCCGCCAAATAATTCGTCCCTGGGATTGAGGGGCTCCTTGCTGTACACCTTGTGCTGGAGTACAAATTGTTTCAATTCCTTGTCTGTGCGTTTCATCGCATTTAATTTAATATACACTCCCACATCTCTACGACCATGTAACCGGCATTCTTAAATTTTTCCACGCAAGCCATGGTCACTTCATAGCGCTTCTCCATGGTCTGATGGTGGCTGTTTTTGATAGGGGTGGTCCTGTCAGGATAACAGATAGGAAACCCGTGACAATAACAGCCCCAGAACTGGAAGACCGTGGTGGTATCTCTAGTTTTAACACTGCCGTCTACACGTCGCCCTAATACATATTCCTCACGGCCGTTGCCCACGTGAAGGATAGAAACACGGCGTTGATAGGCCTCCCAGCAGAGCCATTGTACAGCGACGTACGACTGTTGGTCTGCACACTGGTAGCCACCGTTAGGGATGATACCGATGGTATTCTCCTTAAGATGACTTTGGCGGTAAACCAAATTGGCCTCTCCAGCGATCATACATGCCTCTCTGAAAGGATCCACCTTTTCTTTCGCCATGAGCATATCTCTAAACTTTAGGCAGGCCTTCCGTAGGATCTCTACATCTTTTACGTAATACAGTTACAACTCGCGGTTAAAATCAAAGAAATTATTTTCTTTGACCAGCGCGTCATACCACTTCTCAAATTACTCCTTTTCCTCAACTGACATCTCACTAATTCCGTAGTCCTCCTTTGGCGGTAATGGACCCCTATACCCCGAGGTTTTCTTTTTTATTGAAAAAATGGGGGAAATGTCTCCTGGCCAAAGACTCGTCCAAGCCGAATGTCTTGGGCATCTTGGACAACGATATCGGGAGAAAGTTCAGTGAGTCAGTAAAGTGGAGTGGGCCGTAACGTATGGACATGATTTTCCCACCTTTTATTATGAACTCTGGAGTCAATTTTTTTTACCTCCATCATATATTTTAAAATAAAATTTCTATCATAGCTCCTTTCATTATGGCCAAGGAGGGTGACGTCCTTAAATTTTCTTGTTTTAATTTGCTCTAGAAATCCAAAAAATTGGGCCATTGTTGTATCACCCTTGAATATGTGAGTCAAATCTCCCCCAAATTCTGTGCAATGATGGTCATTTACATCGATATGAGGGCAGGCCTTGCAACACGTCTGCATGACACAGAGGTTAGGTACGTGCAAGTACGTGCTGACTGCACCTTGAAGAAGCGTTTCTTGTCTGCTTTCAAAATCATAGAATACCAACATGAAATAACTCTTTTCTTGTGACGGCTTGGATGGGGCCTGCTTCATATAGCATAAATGACCAAAAGGACGATATGACTCACATACTCTACAAAAAATGTCTCATACACCTGTGTGAATAATTTGATCTTTCCAAACTGAAAAATTGCTCACAAACCTCACAAACCTTTTTAACATCACAGATCGACATTTGACCTCTGCAAAAACTGGGACGTTTATTTTTATCAAAAGATGTTTGATTTTTAAATCAACGCCCACAGTCTTTACAGACCACAGATCGACGTCCACTGCAAACCGCTTTAGCGTAGCTGTTTTTGCACGTGGATTCGCATTTATGTTCGTTCTTTGTGTTGAACATCATGACACTCACGGCAAAAGTACCCGCACTTAAATGCAGCTGTAGAGGATGTTATGACATCAAAATGGTTTTGCTTATCTTCGTGAAAATACAAATCAAGGTAACCCTTAAAAAATGTTCGGGAGGAGTGGACCCCTCATATAGGACTTGTCTCCCCCGACATTCCCTGAACACGGTAATTTTGTATCCGGAGAGGTATGTTTGATATGTGCTAGCGGGAGAGAGTTTATCACATTTATGACTACCCCTCCCACGTGGCTCTTTAAAGTGGTGTAACTTGACATACAAGGGGGACGAAGTGAAGAATGAAGTATTGCTTTGTAACACTCGTTATACATTAGAGAGCACAGTCTGCACGTCAAGCTGATCTGCACGTCTAAATGACACAAATACAGGTCTTGACGAGGAGTCTGTGTTGTCTAATAGCAGACCCACATGATCCTCCACGCAAACTCCGTGATACTGGAGACGCCCTAGCAAAGCATTGATTTGCTCCTTGATCCAGAATTGAGCGTCACGATCGCTCTCTGGCCTTCCTAATTGTATGATCAATTCGCGCCCGACATAAAATAACCGCTTTAATTGATTAATTCTCTCCTCGATGATTCGAAGAGGGACACCTTGGGACAACACTCCACCAACCTGATTTACCGGGCCACTAATTCCCGGCTGTGGTGCTGATGACGGTCTCGCCCCCACCATATACAAGCCTTGAAGGGGGCTATGATTCCCGCCTGCTTCACCTCTACACCACCGGCTTGCGGGAAGACGCTTGGAGGCAGCAAAGCTCCCACCAGCTGAATGGGGGCTGCGGAGGTTGGGGTCTGGACAGCGTCTTCCCTCCATCTCGGACAGGCATCTCCAGTATCCATTTGAGCTAAAACACAAAAGTCTGAATTCAAACACCTGTCAAACACTTTCAAATATAATTGTTCCAATCATATTAAGTTTAAATTATTTATTTTATTTTCTGCAAACATACGTTTTTTTTACCTCTTTAAATGCTACGATTAATATATATATTACTTTTAAAATTCAAACTACTTTTGGTATTAATATAATATGTTTTACAATTTTTCCTAAACATAATTGCTTTAACTGATACCAACACTCATAAAATGTGTGTAATAAATACACTTGAACCCTAGGACATGTACAAAATAAAGTCCAGGGCAGTTAATTTATCACTATGAAAGGATAAACCTACATGTTCAACCCTGCTTGGAATAGAACCCGAGACCCTTGGCTCAACAAACACATTATCATGCGCAAATATATAGGGTTTTCTCTCTTTTTTAATAACCGTCTAAAGCAACAATATAATTTCCCCAGTTAATTATTATGCCGGTATATATTTGAATGTCTATAAGAAATATCTGTAAACTTAAAACACATTGAAACATTAGATCTACATTATTCTCGTTTTAAAATCATATACCATATAATTGCTCAGAAGAGCAATCATTTTTTTCGGCTCTAAATTGACGTCCAACGCCATCTTTTAACCCGATAAAGTAACCAGGTTTACCATAACCACGCTAATCATTCAAGAAATCTAGCTTTAAATAAGGTATTGGGGAAAAACATTTCTTAACACAAATTGATAAAAATAGATATTTATGTTAGAAAGTAATTTTTAATGGTCAGAATTAAGTTTTCTATTGGTAGGAATAATTTTGTTTTAGAATTAAATAAAACAATTATTTTTTCATTGAATATTATAATTTAATTTAAATCCGTTACTGTTTACCAGCCTAAAGCTCGGGGATTTCTTATGCATGAAATACGAATAACTTAAAAGACTAGGACATTCACAAATCCGGTCCGCTGGCTGTTAATTTATCAAACCAACATTTTTAGCCGTGTCGGGAATCGAACCCAGGACCAATAGTTTCGTATACAAACATGCTATCGAAGGCACTAAGGTGACGGTTGAATATATTATAAAAATTTGATCTAGCAACTTGCAAACGTGAATTTAATAAGTGGCTAAAGCGACAATTCTAGTTTTCTCTCTCTCTCTTTTGGATTTGAATGTTTGTAATGATAATAACCTTCTATACTATGAATATAAGAACTATTTTTTTTGTTAAACTTGAAACGGTCAGCTGACAAATTTTTTGTTATGCCGGTGAAACAACGGTGGTTTGGGAGAGGAAAGGACGCGGATAGATATTGCATAGTAAGCTGTCTATTTCCAAGCTAGTGGCTATAGTATTGTTACTTGTAGATGGTACTAAAATATGTTATTTAGTAGTTAAAGAGTGGCTAACTTACATATTAGGCAATCAATCGCGTCCAGCCCATCGCAAACATCGGGCAGGTTGTTGCACGCATCTCCAGAAACTAATAAGGGGGCAGGAGGTCTTGAAAATGCGGCCGGTGGCAAGGCGTTGATTGCCTCAATAAGATGGCCTGGTACAGGGTGCACCTCCAAATTAGTGCTTTCTGGGGGTGGAACACACATGCAAACTGGAAAATACTCGGCGAGCGCTGGGTGGTGTGGACTGCCCCCATTCACTGGTCGACGTCAATGGAGGTGTTTGTAGCTCTGCGTCGAGCCACTGAAGTTCTTCAGGGTTCTTCTTAGGCTGCCGTCCAGCCCATTTGGATCCCAGTAATCTGCAATTAAATAAATACATATTGATTACTGTCGAGGAAAAAACCACTCGCCAATCACGGTCAAATCTAAAGCAGAACACTTATCACCCATGGAGAAGTTGCTAACCGCGAGTCTGATTCCGTCCTCGGTAAATAATCCCAATGGGTCAGGACCGAAACTCATTTCGATGTTTATCGAAAGCAATTATTAATTATAATGACCGAACGAAATGATTTCAAGGTCTAATTATAGTCGCTTCAACGGGGTGTGCCACATGTAAAGGTGTCAGCTTCTTATTGGTTAATAATATTGTTTCCTTATCGGTGATTTCCCAATTCATGTAAAGCAGCTTGGCTCTACCGTTACACGTCATTCTTGCTCACGCGTCTGGAGAAACACGGACTTTTACTCCACTGCTGCCTATGAGGCCCAATATGCCGTGAAGCACCGATATCCACCCTCTGCGGTCGTGTTTATTTTTTCCAACAGTGCAAATGCGGGTACACATCTCACCCTGTGACGTAAGGAGGTAGGAGGGGGTTCAAATCCCTACTAGGGTTGATAGGTCGACTAATACCAATTTAATATTTCAAGCCCAGGCAAATGCTGGTGAACATTTCGCCTGGTCACACGCTATCGTAAAATAAATGTCACAACTCCGCCGGTGACTGACCCTCTGAGGTCATGTTTATTTTTCCTACCATGCAAATTCGGGTACATATCTCGCCCTGTGACGTAAGGAGGTAGGGGGTTCAAATCCCTACTAGGGTTGATAGATTAACAAATGCTAATTACTTTATAAATACATTTTCACATTTCAAACCCGAGCAAATAAGGGTACACATTTCGCCTGGTCACACTCCACCGTAAAATAAATATCAAACTCTGCCATGCTATTATTTGAATCAGCATGGGTCTATTACATATTATTTATAAGTTAGATATCATTTTGGTTGTAATTGTATCATTCAACAATTTTGACCAAAAAAAGATGAATTTTATTTGCATAGCGACAATTAAGACATAAGCCTGCCTTAAAATATGAATGAAGAATGGCCCTGGGCACTGGACGATTCCTGGACAGCTCAGTGGTTAGAGCATTGGCGTAATAAGCAAATGATGGTACATACCTGTACAGTGTACAGCCACTAATTTTACTATTCTGTCTCTAATTTGGGCAAAGATATCAAGGTTCGAATCCATGCTACCGTACATGGAGAGCACTGAAACACAACGAGGTAATTTAATAAGCATTGTTTCCGAAAAATCGGCCCAGGAATAAGCGTTACAAGGCACATTTGGTCCGGGGCCTTCAGATAACTACGACCCGATGAGTCAAGAGGGCTTACGGTGGGGTGGGTTAGTGACTCCTCAATAGGGTCGTTGCTACCCTCTTTCAACATTTATAACAAGTTTAGGGTTAACGACTCTAGCTAAGGATTCATTGTCGCTTTCCCCAGCCTCCGGGGGTATTTGACACACGGAGCTCACGGGTAAGGGTTGGTGGAGGGAAAGGGGGCGGAAGTGAAAGGAAGTCCAACAGAGTCTTACGAGAGGCAGCCAATGTTCACTCTACGCTAAGTGGCCTGCCAGAGAGGATGCTCCCGCGCTCACTAGCAATGCCTGGGACGTTGCGAGAGGAGTGCCGGACGCCGTGGACTGCACGTTTCCCCTACCAATAAATAAAATAAACTCCCACATCAATAAACTCCAACGCCCATCCCAATCCTACCCAGACATAAAAAGCAATGAGCACACATAAAAAACCATAAGCACACATGAAAAGCAATGAGCACACATAAAAAGCAATGAGCACACATAAAAATCAATGAGCACACATAAAAACCAATGAGCACATATAAAAAGCAATGAGCACACATAAAAAACCAATGGGGAAAGGAACAAACAAGTTTGGAAAAGATTAATACCACTGAAAGGGGGACAGTGGGAGGGGGAGGGGGAAAGCCAACAGCCAATCACAGGCCAGGGATTTCAGCCAATCACAGCGCTGTCACAAACGATTTGACACAATCATCACAATGCACACTCTCTCATGATCGGGGTCAAAGTTCAAAGGTCAAATTGGGGCTAGGGGTAGGTAGTCCCGGATGAGTAGTAAAAGACTGTAGAAAATAGTTTTTTTATACAAAAATAGTATAATAAATTATCTGCTTTTTCTTTATTCCCGCCAGAGTACGGGAAGTAGCCCTAGCAAAAATGTCCTACCTTGCTGGTGATGCATATTTTTATCTTCTATATATACCATTTCTCATCTCTAGCTCCAAATATATTACAACTGTGCTTTGGAGATAAGAAGTTGACTCCTTTTCGGTGCTGAAAAGTCTTAATACGTGAAAAATAATACTATAAATAATATAGGCTTAAATAAATGCTTACATGGATAACGTGCATCGATGTTTAAATCCGACTGACTATAAAAATTAGTGTTTAGTGATGTTCATGGTCCCTTTAAAAAAGAAATACTTTTTTTATTTAAACATATAGGAGCTCATTCTGTTACAAATTACATATACATATAAAACTTGCAAAATCCATCCAAACAAATAATACTTACTAGTAGTTCTGTGAACAGTAGACCTCGTTCCCTCCATTCAAAAACCACTATGAGATACTGTAGCTTATGATATAGGGTCATGGGGTAATCCGTCTAGTTAGGATTGTACAAATATTGTTTGAGCTATGCTCAAAGATTGTCCCTGCCAAATTTCATTAAAAGTGGTCTGCCCACTTGGCAGTTATCGTGGACCAAACAGACAGACACATTTTTGAGTGACTGCTATATTGAAACGGCTACCCAGACCCAAGGGCGTAGAAAGCATGGGGGCCCTGGGGTCCGGACCCCCTGGAATTTGTTGACTCCCTAAGGTGGGTCACGTATATATATATATATATATATATATATATATATATATATATAAAGTATAGCTTTTTAGTTTTACTACAGTTTAATGTAAATGCCTTTAACCAAATACTAGTTAGTTATTATTTTAAAATTCACCTTCAAGATGCAACTTGTAGAGCTTCCGATTGTAAAATTATCTCTGCCAACATTTCAAATACTTTTTTTTTTCTATATTCAAACATGTATTTGGAAACAAAGGACGTTTCTTGGTATGAGTCAAGCTGTGGGGTCCGACAAAAGCAGCCAAACATTTTTGCTATCAATTGTAAGATTATGGATCAGCAAGCGGAAATAGTAGCTTAAATAAAAGGACAATTTGTCAGAAATGAAGTCGGCAGCTTATGTAGGCTGAATACCTGGATTTCTCCAAACTCTCTTTCAACACACCTACTGACGCAAAGCCCTATTTTGTAACTACGAACATTTTGAAACATTTACAAAATTTGAACAGCATCGCATTACTAGTTAGTACAGTGTTAATTGTAGTGAAAGGTTGTGTGTTGTGAGGGTGTGTGGTTTTGGAGACATAATTCAATATTATAATACTAGTGACTTGTTGGTTGTTGCCAATGTAATAAATATTAGTGCAAGTTAAATAATTATATAAAAATGTCAACCTCAAAAAAAGGAAACATACCCTTGAGACACGGCTTGATAAAGAACTACCAGCAAAGGCACCAAAAGAGGTTATATTTATTTTATTAGTTTTACTCCCCCAAATTTCACTCCCATGTAGAAAAACGCCAGATCTGGAATATTCTTAGCTAGAAGTTATATTTGAAGCAATCTAATTTTGTCTATAAATTACTTTCAATAAAGGAAGTTTGTTATTTAATTGCAGATTTCGTCTTAATAACTGTTTGGATAGTACGCATGTATACTAATTACTCTAATGGGTTAGGGATTAGTAGGGCTAATTTTTGGAGGGTAATTGTAAAACCATTACGGAAAAATCTTCCTCAGTAAACCATACAGATGTTCGAACCTCAATCTCCCTGTTATCGGAAGTCCAGTTTATACTACAATACACACCTGTTAATTTTCAGAAATTAAATGGCTAGGAAAATGTCAATTTTTTTTTACAAATCTAAATAAAAAACGTACTATTTAATTTCAAGAAGTTAATGTACACTTCCTCTGGTAAAAACCTGCCTTATCCCTAGCCCACTAGAGTAATTAGGACCTGTAGGCCTATGGGTTCTAAGACTGGTGTTAATAAATAAATAATGTATGAATAAAGGAATAAAACGATTATATACATTTTATTTCAAGTATTTTTATAAACATGAAAATAACATGGAAATATTATGTTTCATAAAAAATGTTCTTCGGCTCATATTAAATAACAAAATTAAATGTCCTGTGATAAACTATGATTCACTTTTCCTAATTTCACAAAGCCATGTTCCCATTTTTTTTATATAGAAATCATCGTTAACCTTGAAATCTCGAGCTGTTATATTGACCATAGCAAAGTTCTGAAATAAAAAAGGTATACCGTTAATACCAATAACATAATTATAATATTAATTAAGTCACCTCATATTAACAATTATTTAAACTAGCTCTATATAGTGCTGTCAACTTAAATTAAATACTATGCTGTACTGGCGAGAAAGTGGAAAGTTTTTGGTAAAAGCTAATTTAGGCCTAATTTTTGTCAAAATCTGTTGTTTTAAAAATGTAAATAATTAGTATGTGAAAATATTGATAGATTTATGTAGTCGATATTACTATGCTGATTCAGAGCCGTTTCGGGAAATGTTAGGAATCATATATGGCCAAACTCTATATTGACGTGCAGCTGTGAGTGCATGAATCAATTTTTAACATAGGACCACTTGCTAATAATATTCATCATGCAAGTTTTTTATGTGTTTATTTGGATTATTTATGTTCACTCTTTTATTTAGGTTGTTTTAAAATACTTTTTTGGTTATAAAGTCTTCTATAGCTACTAATGCCAAGGCACCTAAGTGACAAATTTTATTTATGGTTAACTTAATTATTATTATTCTGAAAATTGAAAAATGATTCGTGTCAGGTGTCATTTTCATTTTCAGAATGATATCTAACTGACCAACTACCATTAATATAGCTTCGCTAATTTACACTTAATTAATTATTATTGTCAAGAATCATAATAATGCGTGTATAAATAAATAAGATTTAGAGCATCATAAAATTAAAAGTCTAAGATTAGTTTATAAGAATTTTAACTTACTTGATTTTGTCAGCCCTTTCCCTGCATATTCCTTCATAACTTTTACAGTTGACCACAAGAATATAACCTCATCGTCAACATATGGTTGTTCATTCTCAAATATTATATCATTTTATTCGCAATTTGCCACCAAATTACAGTGGCGTATTCTGAGAAAATTAATAGGTATGCTGTACTATAAATCTTGCAGGGGAGATTTGGGGGCCGAGGACGCTCAGCCACCGTTGTCCAAGAACGTTATGGGATTATTTCAAGGGAAATATTTGAAGGTGGTGCCTAAAGAAGAATGGTTTTCGAACATTTATTATTTCCCTTAACCGTATGCTATCTTAGGAAATTTTGAGGCCCTCCCTACTTCCATATTCTATATTTTATTTATTTATCCATAACGATGATTACCATCCACTCAAAAGTAATAAAAGTAACTCCATGGTGTCAGCCCGCATTCAGGCTATACCTACCAAGTGGCTACCAAACTTTTTGGTGAATTAGTGCCAACTCTTGTGAATAGAGGGTGTAAATGGTCAGCACAACGACGCCTCCAGTCATTAAACTCTGTTTACATACCAGAGCCCCTACTTCTTTATTCGAGTAGCCCCTTATTTATCCACACCAGGCTGAGTCTAACCCGTTCCAGACCCACTGCTTCCCAGATAATCTGGAAAGACTTCTTAGAAAACCGTTTAGGCAAAACCACCCCCTAGTTCACCCAACCGAGATTCGAATCTTGATCTCCCCGTCCTCGGCAGTCTAGCTAAAAACAAAGCTAGCGTGTTACGGTAGCTAACTACGCCACCGAGGTGGGTATATCTCTAAGTTAATTTAATTCCATAGCCCATAGGGCCATGTGATAGATTTTGTGGAGCAAATATATCCTAACCTGACGAAGTAACGAAAGTTGTGTGTGATTTATTTTAGATAGCATAAATTATTCTAAACCAATTTGATAGTTGAATACATCTTTTTTCCCACGCCCAATAATCACGCATGGTCTTAATTCAATCCTATTAATTCGTCAAATATGAAAGGTGTAGGCCTATATGGGCCTACAATAAGCAAAAGTCTAAATGAATTAATATCAATACATGTAAATTATCTTCCAATAATATTCAGATCTGGCCCAGAACCAGCCAGATCTGGGCAAGACAAGCCAAAGCCAGCCAGATCTGGTTCAGAAACGGCCATATCTGGTCCAGAACCAGCCAGATCTGAGCAGATCTGTGGCAGATCTGCCCAGATTTGATTTTTACACATGGGATGTTCTTCAGATGTTGCTTTCAAGCTCTCAGGAACAGTTTTATTCAAGATAGCATGGTAGTAAACCAGTTTTTAAGGTTAAGATAGAGTAGGTAGAACAATTTCAGGGAGATCTCTTAAGGCTGTCTTATCTACCAATCATTACTACGGGACCTCGTAGTGGCCGTACATATGGTAGAAGCCAAACCTCTTTCTTTTAAGGCCATTATTCAAGAAATAATGATAAAAACCTAAAATTAAGAAAATTGCTTATGTAAAACTACTACATAGCTTAGATCTAACGACGATAAGTAGATAGGAGGGTAATATTTGACTGAATTTAAAATAACAGAGTAGATGAAATAAGTTTAAGAACGTTGAACATCCTACAAATATTATCTAATTTTGGATCAGTGACTTATCGTAAAGCATTATTTTAAACTATACCTGTGAGTCGTTCACACCCCTCCGTAGAACACTCATTAGTCAGGTACCGAGGAGAATACATTCCCGTGTGAGGCATGCCAAGCAGAGCATATGAAGGGTACAGGGAAAGAACATGTTCAGTCCAACAAAGGCTATTTTCCTCTTTCCTCGCCTTTCGATAGGTTTTAATGAGTAGTTTAATGCTATATATTTATCAAGGCAAAGAACGTGATCAGTCCTGAGAAATTAGGAAAATAAAAATTTGTATACAGGGATAGAACATGTCATGTCCACCCAAAAGTGAGTAAAAACATATTCAGTCCAAAACCCAATATTATTTTGCTGAGTTTGACACCCCGCTTTTCAGAGATCGCACCTGTTGTCTGCTCAAGGTCAAGTCAGTATGTCTTGAGAAACATCGAGTTGAGAGTAACAGACTTTCGTTTCCCTTAAAATACAGATGCGTCATATTTGAGTGCAGATATGTGTGTGTTGTGGTTTATCATAAACCTAGTGCTATCTTGATTTAGATTGTAATAATCGGGTGAAACATTTTGAATTTATTGTTATTTTACATTAGATATTGTACCCATATTTAATTGGTAAATCTACTGTCAATTTCCTTTTGGAAGTGCAGTATCAATAATGTCTGACACTCAGCAGTCATCTGACTATGAAAGTAGTGCAGCACAATTGGGAGTTTCTAAAAAGAATAAAATGTTGGGTAGATTGAACGAGGTTAAGAAGAAAATGAAACTACAATTGCATGAGCTAGGTCCGGATTGTCATTGAAAAAAAAAAGCTTTGAGAATGTGCCTTTAAAAAACAGAATATTATTTAATGAAATCTAACTATGAACAAAATCTATATCTGTGTCGTTTGATTTCAATTACTAAAGTACAGCAAAGGCGACAAAGAAATTATGAAAATGAAGCTAAATTTAAATGTGCAAAATTTGCTTACTGTGTTCGCACGATAATCTATAGTGAAACAAAAGACATACCAGTATGTAAAAAAGCGTTCTTGTCAATTCATGGGATAGGAAGGGTTAAATTGTAGTATATATTAAACAAAATGGCCGAAACTGGGGAAGCTCCTAAAGACATGAGGGGAAAACATGGTTGTCATCAACACAAACTACCGAGACAACATTGAGTGCAATCAAAACCCACATTTCATCTTTAAAAGGCCGGACCAGTCATTATAGCATGCATCCCATGTGTAAAAGTGCCAGATCTGGTCCAGAACTGGAGTTGGCCAGATCTGGGCTTGCCAGATTTGCCCCAGATCTGGCCCAGATTTGCCCCAGATCTGCCCAGATTTGCCCAGTTCTGGGCATATCGGGCATACCTGGCCCAGATCTGGCCCAGATCTGGACCAGTTCTGGCCAGATATGATTTTTTCACATGGTATGATTCCTCCAAGACTTATTTATCAGAGGAACTGAATATCAAAAAGTTTTACATACTGTTTAAGGAAGCTAATCCTGAAATTCGAGCAAGCTATGAAAGTTACAGGTCAGAGTTTAACAAGTACTTCAACACATCGTTTGGGTATCCACGGACCGACACTTGCAGCTCGTGTGATGCTTATTCTACAAAGAAAAAAAAATCAGGAATCACATTTGCTTAGTGAAAATGATCCTATCAAAAATGTCATATACAAAAAGAGTTATCCTGTATGTCAACAGGAAAAGAATTACATCTCTTAAAGGCCGACACATTTTATAAAAGGAAATGAGAGGCCAAGCGTGAAAGTCAAAAAACCAAGGCAAGAGAGGCCATTTGTATTGATTTATGGGAAAATCTACAATGCCCAATTATCTCTACAAATGATGGATACTATAAGAGGCAACTTTACCGTTATGTATTTAATACATCACGCCATGTCTTAATGATTGGTTTCGTCTTTCCCGCCGGCCCGCTAGATAGTTTCAGTTAGTTATTGTCCTTGGCTAGTTCCATAAGGATCGATTTGACTTGTCCGCTCAGAACCTCAGTTGCTGGCTCACCAAGGCTAGTTCGTCCCACTTTTCGATTTAGGACGCGAGGTGTGTACTCCAGTCTAGAAGATTGTTCTAGCCAGAAAAAACACAGGGTAAGTACATGAACAGTTTGTGATTGCGGGGAGTTTATTCTTGTTTAATATTGTTCTCGATATGGACTGAACCTACATTGGACTACAACAGAGAAGCTTACTATTGCAGGAAGTTTATTATTATTATTTATTATTATTTAGCACCACGTCTTACTACCCGTTCGGGTTATACGCTTAAGTACTAATTACGCAAATGGATTAGGACTTGGGAAGGTTGAATTTAGAGGAGGTGAACCCGCATTTGCGTGGAGGGAGAGTGGAAAACCATTTAGGAAAAACCACCCCAATTCACCCGACCGAGATTCGAACCTCGATCTCCCCGTCCTCGGCAGTCGAGCTAAACACGACTAGCGCGTTAGCCAACTACGCCACCGAGGCGGGTAGGAAGTTTATTAATATTGAGGTTTCATATGAAGTGGGTAGTATGACTCGTAAGGAAAACCTTTGCGTGAAGCTTAATATGGGGGGTAGTATGATGTAACATGTTACAATGTTACATTAATATTCATGTTTCATCAACCGGTGAAAGCGTGTTTTATTTATATGATGAAACGGAGGGGAAAAAAGTTAGTGATGATGTTTGTTCACTCATTCATAACTTTGTGTGCAATATATTGAGTCCGGATGTTGAGGAACTTCAGATTTTTTGCAATTCCTGTGCCGGGCAAAATAAGAATGTTACTATATTATAATATTTATTGACCGAACAACGGAGGTTCAAGTCAGTGAAAGTAACGTTTCCCATTCGAGGTCACTCGTACCTCAAGTGTGACAAAAATTTTGGATTTGGGAATCAAAGGGCTCGGGCAGAACTTCCTAAGGTCTGGGCAGAGGTTTTTAGGACTACAAGAGTAAAACCTACACCATTTCAAGTAGTTGAAGTTGATCAAGAATGTTTCAGGAGCTGGGCAAAGCACTTGGACACTATTTACAAATCCAAACTTACGTTTAAATCAAGACCTATTAAAGAGCTGTAAGTTTCAAACAAACACTCCTCATTGATGAGCTACCGCACGACCTACAACGGCGCTTGGTTACAGAGTCCACTCAAAGACTAGAGGAAGATAGCACAAAGGCAACAACTGGAGGATGGTGAATTCACCTTACCACAAGTGTTATATCTTTCAGGTAACTTGAAATTAAAAACGTATAAATAACTATTTAACAATATTCCTGTTTATATAAGCTAAAGCTTTTAGAATATTTTGTATCATTTGATTAACTAAACATCAGCAACCGTATAACCAAACTTATCACTGTTTTATATGTCCATCATGTCACACACATGGTTTCTTATTCCTTTAGTCCCCTTCCTCTTTCCACCGAGAAGTTCAATGACTTTCAATGTTTGAAGGTATTTTGTAGCCAAGAAGCACAAGATTACTTTTCAACGTTACTCCACAAGTAAAATGAGACATAAAAAGAAAAACTTAAATATTTTGAATTTAAATAAAGTGTTGTGATAATTTTGTTTTCTTTAATATCATTATTTTTTACAAGTTTACTTTTATTTGGAAACAATTTTCCCATTTACATGTACATGGTTAGATGGAAATAAATATTGATTATCAATAATTATGAATACGCATATTCTTTATTTTTCTAGGAAAGAAGATGTTCATTCTTGGACTTAACATGTTTTTCTCCTGTAAAACATGTAGCTATCACAGATTATTAAACATATAAAAAATATATATATCATGCACAGAGAGTTGTTGTAAACACTGTAGTGCCAAAGATTAATAAAAAAATTGTTAAAGTTTGAAAATCCTTACTTGTATTCGATCTTCTAGCCTTTAATTTGCTCTCATGTAAAATTATAAAAAATGTGACTGAATGTGTTCTTTCCCTGTACCCTTTATACACATGTTTGGTCAAATAGGGCCCAAGTGAGCGAGAACATATCACAGGTACAGTTTTAACAACACTCCACGTCATGCTACTGGTTGTTCACAATTTTAGAATAAAATAAAGTATGAACACAAACTGTCATACATTTATAAATAGTTATTAAGTTTAACTAATATACGAACAAATTCTAAAATAAAAAATTAAATCCTTTATAAGTAGTAATCTTGTATTTTAATCAGAAATTACAACAATAATTTCGAGCCTCAAAATTGATATTTTTATGGTTTGATCAGAATTAATAAGGTATATTTTTTAAATTGAGATGTTTGTAAATAAGCTGACAATCTTTAATATTAGTATGCAGTGTTCGAGGTTGCTCATCGCACTGGTGTCAAGCATAGTTTTTTTTCGTATAAGCATGTGTGTCGTGAGCCTGAGGTCATTGACCCTGTTGCAATCATGCACCATTTGGTTTGTATCACCAAGAGGATGTTGTTGCGTTAACTGTTCCTTTTGATTTTGTTTTGATTCCATAAGAGGACGTTGGTGTTTTTTATATCATCGGTTGGGTCCTCAAACCCTGAGGACTATGCCCGGGTTCAATGGTGCACCTGGGGCATTTGGCCCCGCTCCCAGAAGATCGCAAATAATTGAAATAAATCTCAACATATTTTAAATGTGTATATGTAACAAATAACTTTCCATAAATTCAAAGTTAGGAAATTGTTGGCCCCCACACTAAGTGATCAACCTATATATGCAACTCGCACTGGTAAAAGTCTGCCAGTTTGTTGCCCGGTCATTAAGGGGGGGTTGGAGGGAGAAGGGGGAGTTTCCTGGGGGTGATCTGTCCATTGTTTACACATTCCTTGCTAACCTATCTCGGAAAGTGAGACAAGTCTCCAGGCAATGCTACACGTTGTGTAATTATCTTAGAGAAATGATTCCTATTACTGGTGTTTATACAGTTTGTATTAGCAACAGCTAACATCATCATATGAATGAGGGTGAGTTTGAGTTAGAAAAATAGACACATGGAAACTGTATTTATTCTACACATACGTAGAAGCAGTGACGCAATCCTGGGCGGAAGCAGTTAATGCGGCGGGGGACGCAGCATCAGCGGCAATCTACCCGCCAGGATACCAGCCGATCGCCCGGACCCAGATCATCTACCGGGATCGGCCACAGCCCAGAGCCCCCAGAGGGAGGGGTTCGACCACCCGAAGGAAGTAGTACGGTGGCTACAAAGAGTACACCTGCAGCTGAGATCACCATGGATCTTCAACAGAAGACCCACAGCAGGAGAGAGGAAGCAGATCAAGATATTGTATTCTCAATATTATATGTAAACCTGTGTTCCTTGTATCTTTGTATTTCCCTCAATAAAGGAAATGGGCGAAATTAGCCCGGGCTCCCCTCTCGCTTCTTCGGCGAGTCCTATCGGACCTTACCCCGACCTTTTGTACCAGCGCCTCAACTGGTATAAAAGCGAGGGGGAGCAGGCCTCTGGACTCAGTCGGAGCAGCGGGAGGGACCCAACAACTGCTCCAACCGCTGCTCCGACTGAGTCCAGAGGCCTGCTCCCCCTCGCTTCTATACCAGTTGAGGCGCTGGTACAAAAGGTCGGGGGAAGGTCCGATAGGACTCGCCGAAGAAGCGAGAGGGGAGCCCGAGCTAATTTCGCCCATTTCCTTTATTGAGGGAAATACAAAGATACAAGGAACACAGGTTTACATATAATATTGAGAATACAATATCTTGATCTGCTTCCTCTCTCCTGCTGTGGGTCTTCTGTTGAAGATCCATGGTGATCTCAGCTGCAGGTGTACTCTTTGTAGCCACCGTACTACTTCCTTCGGGTGGTCGAACCCCTCCCTCTGGGGGCTCTGGGCTGTGGCCGATCCCGGTAGATGATCTGGGGCCGGGCGATCGGCTGGTATCCTGGCGGGTAGATTGCCGCTGATGCTGCGTCCCCCGCCGCATTAACTGCTTCCGCCCAGGATTGCGTCACTGCTATGAATACCAGGTTCAGGCGATGTAGGAGTTTCTGTCTGACATCCGGGGACATTGTCTGGTAGTTCGCCATCATTCCCAGCAGAAACTTGAGCTCGTGGGAAGGGTCGGGAAGGTCCGCAGGCCTCGCCGAAGAGCAGGAGGAGGCCCGGGCTTCTTTAAAGGCCCCTTTCTTTATTATAAATTATACAATGTTTATTTACAGAGGTTAGAAAATATTAAATATGTCTTCTACGATGTCTTCCTCGGAGATGTTTCCTCTTATCCAGTCCCGGATCTCCCGCCTGGATATTGTGTCCGCAGGGTTTAGCTCCGATGGGACCCAGATCACCTTCACCTTACGGCATCGGAGACGGTGGAAGACTCTCGCATGCAGGGAGCACAGGTCCTCTCGTGCGAAGCACCAGCCCCGTCCTTTCAGAAGGTTGTGGTAAACTGTGGTGTTGTCCGTGCCAAGTGTGATGCCACTGCCTGGGTGCCTCTTGTTCGTCCACGCCAGAGTTATCAAGGCGGCCACCAGCTCAGCCCTGTTGATCTCTGTTGGTTGTTCGGTGTACGCCACCCAGCATCTCGGCGGGTTGGTCTCGAAGCCTGCGACTGTCTGTGGTGTGGCGTCCGAGAACACTGTCCGGTGCGGGGTGATGTCGTCGTCCCAGCAATACCTGGTCCATGGCTCGTTCTGTAAGAACCTGAGAGCCCACTCTCCCTTGCCTCGGTGGATCTGGGCGGAGGCGTAGGCCGGCCAATTCAGGTTGAATCCCAGCCAAGACACGTACCCTGCCACTCGTGCCCGATCCTTCTGATTCAGTCTGGGCACCTGGTGGCATAGGTTCTGTGCCTTGGCTGAGGCTGCCGGCGTGATGGTGAGGAGCCTCCTCGCACAGTCCAGCTCGAAGCCCAAGTACGTGATGTGGTGTGCTGGTTTTGTGGTCGACTTTTTCTCGTTGATCGAGAATCCCATTTCTCTCAGGATCGGTGTCACCTCCCTTAGCTGGTCGGGGTCGTTGCTCCAAAACAGGCAATCATCTAGGTACACTATTGCTTCTACCCCCGGCAGTATCCTCTTGACTGTTCCGATCGCCTCCTCCATTGTCCTCTGCAGTATTGAGGGGGCGAGAGCGTGCCCCATGGGGAGCCTAGTGAAGCAGAATTCTTGCCCGGCGTAGTATATTCCTGCGAACTTTCTGGTGTCCATGGTAAGAGGAATATGATAAAACCCCGATTTGAGGTCGGTTTTGATGAGTGAAGCCGTCGGTGGAATTTCTTTCAGGGCTGCTCCCGCGGTGTTCAATGAGAACTGAGGCGTGTGCACTGCTTTTCGGGATGAGAAACAGTGGGAACGCATCCACGCAGTGTTCCTTGGTGATCAGGCCTGTTTATAGCCAATCTCTGATGATGTCATCCATTTTAATTACTATTGATTTTTATTATTTAAAGATTCAAAAGAAGTAACCAAGTCCGATAAACGAAACAAAGTGACAACTTTTTGGTAGCTACTTTCAAAAAAGTGTTAAACCCAGCTTTGAGCTAGAGAGTGGTAATCTATGTGAACGCTTGGATGATGTGATTTGTTTAAGTGATGTTGAATAATATAGCCGTGAAAATGATCGTAAAATGGCCGCTACCAGTGAAATTGTGAAGGCACAAATATGTGACGACAGTGGGAAGATATCTACAAGCCCCAGTGTTGAAGTGAGTAGGCCATCAGTAGAAATCAATAATTGTTTCAGTCCAAATGATATAGCAGTTATTAAAGGTGTGTGTAGGAATTTCTCCAGTGATACAAAGTTAGACAAGTTGCAAATTATTTGGCAACCCGAAAATAGCTTTAACTCTACTGTCACAACTGGCAGTGAAAAATGACGAAGACGATTTCGTTATATTTGGTATGATAGTTACAAATAGCTTGAATATTCAAGAGCGGAAAATTCTGCTTATTGTAAATACTGCGTATTTTTTGCACCTCTAGAAGTAGGAAAATCAGTCGGACAAGCGGTGGTTATCCAAAGTGGAAACATGCATGTAATTATTTTGATAACCATCAAAAGACCAGTTACAATTAAAATGCATTAGCTACTTTTGAACAACTTCTTCAAATAAGCCAAGGCAAGTGCATGTCTGTCGACAAACAGATTGATAGAGGGAAAGTGGTTCAAGCTGAATTAAACAGAAAAAGGTTGACTTCTATTAGAAAAACTGTTATTCTGTGTGGAAGACAATCAATATCTCTGCGTGCTCAAGGGAATTTAGTGAAGTTCAATTGACAATTAACCCGAAGAAAATTAAGGTAATTTTCATGCAATACTTCGATCACGTATTGATGCTGGAGATGAAGATTTAAAAGTAAATCTTCAAACGTGTTTCATAAATGCTACATATCTAAGTTGGAACATATAAAATAATATGTTGAGCTCATGCCATGATATTATAATGAATAAAATTATGTCGAAAGTAAATACTTCTAAGTGTTTTTCAATTCTTGCAGACGAAACTACAGCTATCCCCACAACTGAACTATTTTCACTGTGTGTGAGGTATTTTGATGAAAGTTAGTCAAACCTTTGTGAACAATTTTTTCAATGTGTACCAGTAACAGATACATCTAATCAGGCACTAGTTGATAAACTTGTTGATAGCTTGAAAATGTATGGCACTGAGATTTTATACTTATGAGGTCAAGGATATGTTGGGGCAGCTTCAATGAGTGGAAAATTTAAAGGCATACAAAAGCTAATAAAAGATCCATTTCTGCTAGTTGTTTATGCCCATTGTTCTTTTCATAGCTTGAACTTGTCTATTGGAAATGCTACAGATGTGCAAAGCACAAGGAACTCATTAGGATTGATAGAAAAAGTCTATACTTTCTTTAACACCCCTAAAAGAAACGATGTTTGCAGAGAATGATAATCGAATATGCTGAAAATCTAAAAGAAAAAAATTGATTAAGCTTTCACCATCAAGTTGGTTAGAACGTTATGAATTTGTGATGGTAATGGTAGAACTACTCGACTCTGTGTAACATTCTCTAAACGAAAGTAGTACATGGGGTACAAGGATTCTTCTTCACCTGCTGAAATGCTCAATAATTTTCTTTGCCAGGCAATTACTTAGTTTCACTTTACACACTACAGATGCATTTTTCTTACACTTTGCCTGTGAGTCGAGCACTACAGACAGTTGATAGTGACTTTGTTTCTGCACTCAGTAACATTAAAAAATATTGTTACTCAATTACAAGACATACAAAAAATCACAAGAAATCTTCAAGAACGTGTTTGAGTTGGCTTCCAAAAAAGCTGAAGCACTCGGAACAAAATTGGCAAGGCCAAGAACTGCTTCAAAACAGACCTTCCACACTAATGTATCTGTTGAGACTTCAGGGAAGTATTTTTGTAGATCTATCTTCATACCATTTAATGATCACTTGTTAGGTCAATTAAAATGAAATATTTGCAAATCACAAGGAAATTGTTGGTTCGTTTGTAAGTCTTTTGTCTTCTGGTAAAATCTTTTCACAGTTTCAAATAGATAAGTTTTTCAAAGTCGTCAAATTTTACCAGTTATGATCTACCAGAATCAAGGCCGTAGTCAAGGAGGGGTTTTGGGGGTTCAAACCCCCCCGAAATGTTATGAACAAAAAGTATATGGCTTTATTAATAGTTAAAACAATATCAAAATTAAGGTAAAAGTACAAATTAGGGGGTTGTGTTGCCATAAAAACACTTCAGAGAGCTTCTAGAGGGGTTTAAATATATAAAATTTTCATAGCCTTTGGCAGTTAGGAGGTTATGTTGCCATAAAAACACTTTAGAGAGCTTCTAGAACTGTTTAATATTTTGAATTTCCTAGCCTCAGAGGTGTTATTAATATATTATATATATATATATATTACTTCCTAGCCTAAGGAATTTATATTATATATACTTCAGCTAAGGAATTATAATATACTTCCTAGCTAAGATTTAGGTGTTATGTGTCATAATAAACACTTCAGAGAGCTTCTAGAACTGTTTATCATTTATAATTTTTTCTAACCTCCAGCAATTGGGGGATGTGCCCACCAAACCCCCCCTGAAATCATTGGCTGGCTACGGCCTTGACCAGAATACAATATATTAGTGTTATAAAGTGAACTAAAATTGTGGCATCATCGTTACAACCAAACTACTCCAAGAACTCTACCCAAAATGGCTATCAATACCCTCGTTCAATGTGACAAGAATTTTTATCAAAATATGTTTGTGTTGTTAAAATTATTTGCAACCCTCCTAATAACCACAAGTATCAATGAACGGCCTCTTTCCACACTGCAATGGCTAAAAATCTACCTCAGGCACACGATGGGTACCGCTTGAATAGATTGGAACTCCTGAGCAAACATAGACAAATTGAAATCACTCTATTGGAAGCTTTAAATGATCTTCAAAAAAGCCTAGAAAGCTAAACTTAGTATTTTGATAAAACTTCAAATTGTGACAGCAAATAAACAACAATGAATTGATTTTTTCATTTCTTATTTTTTGCATTTTAATAGTAAGGTTTGACTTGCTACACCCAAACTAAAACGTAGTTTTTTAAATTTTAAATACTACATGTCAACTTTTCATATAATCTACTTAATGAATTAGTTTTGAACACATTAAAATATGTTTGTACTGTTTTGCAGCGTTTTGTATTAGTTTTAATGTGATTATGAAACATAATAATAGCCTATTTATAAAATCAATAAGTATTTATATATAATTTTTATGTGTAAAAAAATATGTTTTACAATATGAATATTTTTTTAAGAAAAATAAATATAAATAACACTTATAATTTAGTTAGCAGTGCTAAAATCTTTGATATATTTTATTCTCTACCCCCTTCCCTCAGTAAAATTCTTGTTGCGCCACTGCCCAGATTAGGCTACGGCCAGGCTTGCGACCTGGTCGCCGCGACCAGGACGCTGCGACCAGGTCGCGGGGAATGCTTTTTGTTGTTACCGGCCACGCTTGCGACCTGGTCGCCGCGTTTTATGACCAGATATCATCATGGCACCAAGGCGTGAAGATGTGTTACTAGCCATAGTAGTATCTAGTTATATGAAGAAGAAACGTACATCTAAAAAATACGGTGTCCACCCCATTAATATGCAGAGACGTACTTATGGACAGTTTCACACCTTATTTAATTAACTCAGAAAGGCTGAAAATAGATTTTTTCATTATTTTAGAATGAGTGTAGCTTCATTTGACGAACTTTGCTCATACGTCAGAGAGGGCATTGAGAAGCAAAGAACGAGTGCGTACTCGATGTTTCAGATTCCCCAGTTGTGATCTTGCATTTACTTCATTTATAAATAGCTCGGTATCAAAATTGCTAAGTACCGTACTCTACCGAGTGTCAAACTCCAGATGGGCGGGAAACACAGGGTGATTTGCAAGAAAGTTAGTGAAAATGCTTATTGGAGGAGTGATAGCGTGGTCCCGAGCACCTTATCGGTCGACATTTTAACCTAGGATGACGCAAGCAAACCCACACAAGTGTCCATTGTTCTCGCGACAGGCTGAGACCCGAACGCAAGTGTGGCCACCTCCATAAGAAATAAAGGCGAGCGTATTTGTCGTTGCGACCTGAAAACGCTCACGAAAGCGTTTTGAAATCTGTCGCTGTCGCTGGTCGCCAAGCGTGGCCACCCTCAAAGACTCAATGTAATACACTACTGCGACCTGGTCGCAGCGTCCTGGTCGCGGCGACCAGGTCGCAAGCCTGGCCGTAGCCTTACTCTAGAGCAGGGATCCCCAACCCTGTGCCCGCGGGCGCCATGGCGCCCGCCGAGCCTTTAGCGTCTGCCCGCCACTTTTTGGCTACAGCTGAAAAGTTCTTGACTAATAATTTTAATCTGTCACTTTTCCAACAAAAATCAAGTTTGTGCTTATCTCCAGGTATGCTGTTCTCAAGAAGTTGGTGATTGAAATCCTCCCTTTTACAATACCTCCCTTTCATTCTTCTTTCTTTGCTGGCTCATTTACAAAGTGTACTTTTACTCGGAACTATCATTCTAATGGTTTCAAGCTGAATGGTTTTGCTTTTTCTTAATCTCAAAGACCTACCCCCTTTCATCATTCTACCCATACTCATAGTGCCATGATAATACTTCCTTTTTCCATTGTAAATATCTTGACAGGGGTCTACCCAACTTTGATGCCTGAATAAACACAGAATAAATATATATTTTAAAAATGTACCTAAGTCCCAAAATGGTGTTGAGTAGTTAAATATTTCCTTGTGTCGTTATTTTGGTCTTGTTAAAACCATAAATAAAGCAGTTTTTATTTGTTTGTTTATTTGTCAACTTGGGGGTTGAACCCTCCTCCTCTTCCCCCCTTGGCTACACCCTTTAGTTTGAAACTTAACACGGCCGTTGACCAGTTGACCGTCTGTGTGTTTAGCGGTGAGGCTGACCTTTGAGCCTGGCCTGGCGGGAGTTAGTAGCTACTTTGCAGTGTAAACCAATCATGACAATTTCATCGTAGTTCATGCTCTATTCTAGCTAAATACTCATACATTATATTATTGGTTTTTCATACTTTTTTTTTTATATTTCAACTTTTATCCAAAAATGAGTGTATCAAGTAAAAGAAAACGAACATATAATTTTAATACTGACTGGGAAGAATCGTATTGTTTTGTCAATTTTAAAGATAAATGTGTTTGCTTGTTGTGTGGAAGTAGTATTTCAGTGCCAAAAAAACATAATGTTGAACGTCACTTCCAGACTAATCACGCCTCTTTTGAAACTAGCTATCCACTTAAATCTGAATTAAGAAAAAATAAATTAAATCAACTAAAATCAAACCTAACTGCCCAGCAGTTGGTTTTCACAAGACCCATGGTAAAACATAAAAATGCCACTATTGCTTCTTTCAAAATGTCTCACTTGCTCGCAAAGAAGAAAAAACCATTCCTGGATGGGGAGTTGTTAAAAGAGGCCTTTCTGACTGGAGCTGATTGCTTGTTTGAGGGGTTTTCTAATAAGCGTGAGATTATGTCAGCGATCCAAGACTTACAGCTATCAGATAACACCATTACAAGAAGAATACATGCAATTTCAACTGACATGCAAACTCAGCTAAAGAATGACTTGGAAATATGTGAATGGTTCTCATTACAATTTGACGAGTCAACAGATATAGCTGGCCAAGCACAGTTGGCAGTTATGGTAAGAATGGTATTTAATGATCTCACTACAAAAGAAGAGCTATTGAAAATATTGCCAATGAAAGGACGAACAACAGGTGCAGATATCTACAACACATTCAAACATATACCAAATCAATAGATATGCCTCTGCACACGCTATCTGCGATCACCACTGACGGGGCACCTGCGATGGTGGGTAAAACCAATGGATTTATTGCCCTGTGCAAGAAAGATGAATCATTTCCGAACTTTATGTCGTACCATTGTATTATTCATCAAGAAGCCTTGTGTGGCAAAATACTTTCGTTTGAACATGTTATGAAAATAGTTATAAAAATAATCAACTATATTAGAGTAGCACCTTTGCAGCACCGATTTTTCAAGGCCCTATTAGAAGATTCTGAAGTTAAAAAGCCCGATCTTATACTACATACAGATGTACGTTGGCTCAGTAAAGGTAAAGTTCTTACAAGATTTGTAGGCTTGATTGAAGAGATAAAAACATTTCTCAATACCAAAAATCTGAATTACGATCAACTAAGTGACTTTTGCTGGTTGGTTGATCTGGGTTTTCTCACAGACATCATGGACAAATTGAATTCTTTGAACTTAGAGCTACAGGGAAAAGATAAACATGTAGCTCAAATGATGAGCTCTGTGAACTCATTTAAAGCTAAACTGGTTCTGTGGATGTCTCATCTGCAGATGAAATCTCTCGTGCATTTCCCAACTATGAAGAAAATTTTAGGTGAGAGTGACTTTAACTCGTTATCATTTGTTATTCACCTTCAAGTGCTTCAAGAGCAGTTTGAAAAGAGATTTGAACAGTTTACAATCATCGAGCCAATGGTCACTTTTTTATCAATCCTTTTACTAACCAAGTAAGTACAACAGAATTAGCTGCATCCATTGAAAGACTTATTCAAGTAAGGACAGAAGAACTAGAATTAGAGATTTTGGATCTTCAGAATGACATTGTGCTAAAATCCTATATAACAAATGAGAACTTTTGGAATTTGGTTGACAGAAAAAAGTTTCCTTTCTTGAAAAGTGCAGCATCCAAGATAAAATCTTTCTTTGGTTCCACATACTTATGTGAATCATTGTTTTCTACCATGAATATCATAATATCAAAGTACAGATCTCGACTTACTGAAGAACATCTTGATGATTGTTTACGGACAGGAATATCATCCTATGCTCCGAATTATGAAGTATTGGCTGATGAACTGCAGTGTCAAGGATCACATTGACCTTTTGGTTTGGTAAAAATTGTTTCAATTGTTTAAACTGGTTTTGGATAACTTTGCGTTTATACCATTTGCCTTATTTTATATACGAATTTAAAAAATAATTTTAAATTTTAAGCTCACAATTTTTTTAATATGTTTTTTGTTTGTGTGTTATTTGCATTATAAATTATGTTCGGATATAAATTTGCCTTAAAAAATGCTCGCCGTACTACCGTTAGTTTTGAATGTGCTCTAAGGTACAAAAAGGTTGGGTACCTCTGATCTAGAGCCAACAGCAGCCACCGAGACGTCTAAAACCGGGGCCTACGAGAGATAACGGGCCTGCATGCTTCTGCAGTGACGTCACGATAGCAGTCCTACTACAGCTGTAGCTAGCGTGCGTTCCCATGTAATATTCCAATAAATCGTGTTCTGTTGAAGCTTTATAAGCTTTGTACGTTGTAATTTTTTTACATCTAGATTGATTTGATTGTATCAACCACAATCAATACTCCCCTCTTCCTTACGCCAGTTATATTATTTGAATCTAATTACTAGAATCAATTGTGTGCTAATAAGGTTATTAATGTTAAGTACAAATTATTGACGAATGATATGTGTCATTTCATTTACATTCTTACTAAAATGATTTTAAACTATAATATAATACTTGCTCTTAATTTATTGTTAAATATAGTTAGAATGTGTTCAAATGTTCAATGTATTAAAAGAGCTACAAAAGTAACTGAGCATCAACATAATTTAGGCTACATTTTTTTTACAAAGTTTTAGATACAAATTTACTTGATGTTGTTAACAGGAAAGCTTATTTAATTTACGTTTTTCGCTTTTCTTATATTGTAGTCTGTCTTTCAAAATTTTTGTATAGTTATTAATTAAAATATTACAGAATATTGTAATTACTTTTTTAACAAAAACTAGATAAGGTTGTTCACACTTAGTGCAGTCTTTAGTAGTTAACTCACAAAACTCTCTTCCCAATTGCATTGCGAGTCGGTATAAAAAAACCTTTTGTGATTTTTTGGCCAAAAACATTTCTTCGTATATGCTTGATGTTAAACACTTGAATAGTTTTAACACTAACACTAACAGTTGAACGAATTCAGGTTTTTTTTTAAACCTCCTCTGTCAATGAACTGCAAGTATTGATAGTTCTCTTCCATCCTAGTGTTCTTCAAATCCATCATATCATCGTATTGTAACACTTCTTTACACACCGTGCAAGTACATGAATTGCCCACTTTGTAAACTGTGCCCCGCCACCCCCTTTCCTTACATCACTTTCTAGGCATTTACTGTAGCTTTCGATAAGGAAGGAGTAAAGGGACATGTAAACACAAATAAACAATAAATTTGAAAAGAGGGAATCAATTGTAGAATGATTTAATGAGATAAGGCACATAGTATAGTTTTTTGCACATAATCTCAGTAAGTACCATGAAGAAATATCGATAAGACATTAGATTGTATAATATACATTACAACTACTAAGGCCTAGCGATCACAGGATACATAATATGAAAAATTAGCTAAGTCTTAAAAACAGTTCATGCCCGTGTACTCACAGGTAGACCTAACCTTGGGTAAGGTCAGGTTCAGATATTATGAGCACCTGCTAGGTTGGGCTAGAACCCATCGCCCAGCGGGCGAAGACACAACTTTACTAAACACTAGAATTTACTAGCAGAGCAGGGTCGGCGGCAGTGCTCCACAAGTTGAGCACCCTTAGTGGAGTACAGCAAAAATGGATAGCCAGTAATACAGAAAACCTGGCCAGTGCCTGAGGGGCAGTATCGACACCTAAGTCAGATATTCCAAAGGGGAACGTAACTAACCTAGAACTGTATAACATGAGCCGCGTCAGAAGGACAAAGCCGGCCCGCTGGTTGAACACCATAACCTACGTTAGAGTATAAACAAGAGTGCCTAACTAGGCATATTTCTCAGGTCCTCACAAGTACCTGAACCGTTGCTTGCCCGCGAACCACATTGAAAAATACTACAATGGTCACATAGTATGTGGTGTGGGATACAACCCTTAGAAACGGCAACCCTAATGGTAGAGCCGATAAGACGCTTAAAGCGTGCGGGATAGGGAGCAAGGTTCGCTCCCATCTCTACACAATAACAAAAATATTGGCCTTAACTTAACCCTAAATTATCCTAACATGACAACCAAAACATTGACCCTAATTTTAACCCTAGAGTTCCCTCTAACAATGAAAAAGACTAAAAATACATAGTCCTAACCCTGGCGTATATTAACCCAGCTTTCTAATAATAGAAATGATACGACCTAGGTCTAGACCGCGCAGTTGGCTACAGCTGTTCTCTCTTCTACTGTGTGACCATCGGTGTTATTTCCTCCTATCGAGTGGATCCATCTTCCTCAACGGCAAGTCCCTTGGTGTAAAGTATACTTCGTTCCCCGGTGGTGTACGCAAGGTCTCTCGGCTGGTCCAGCAGTGATATTGATTGATTTAACCCAGCGCACTGAAGAATATATAGTATCGAAGGCCCGCTGACAGAACAGCCAGCGACGAGTGGTGAGGGAAGCTTCTATGGACGTCTGGAAACGTGACTTGCATGAGCTGACAGCCTGAGAGGTGCTATCAGTCGGCTAGTTGACCTTAGCGAGAACGGAGTTCCTAGCGGGGAGTGATTTCCAAGCTTCACTCTTTCCAATGGGGCATCGGGCTCGGAGCAGGACTCAGCGAAGTGAGTAAATAAAGAAAACAAATACAAGTTACTAGTCTAGTATGGGACACTAGTATTAAGGTAATAATTTTTGTTTTGCTAGCATCAGATCATTCTCACATATTCCAATCGAACAGGGGTAATCCAGTTTATCCCGTTACAACTGCATAGCCTGTAATATATATCAAAGTCATAATTTCACTATCTGTAACGTCTTCATGACTAACAGACTCAAATAAATTCATATCGTTGACACTACTAATCTCATCATTTTTTTCTTCACATTCATCTTTTGCTCCGATACAAATTTCACTTATTGAAAATTCGCCAGCTCTAGATTTTACTTTCAGCATAGATAGTGCTTTTATTTTTCTTTCCTACTCCAAAATCTCAGTTACACTTATGTGATAATTTCCTCCACTCATTTGACGATATTGTCCAAATCTAGATTCAATATCATCATTTTGAAATTTGCCTAGTAACACGTACTTGAAAACATTTCCATGGGTTTCTAACAAGTACTTACACAGCATTATTAATGTATTTGTAGTGTGCTTAAGTGAAAATCTTGTTTCCAAACTAAGTTTTCCCCATGCATTTCCTGGTTTGTTATATTCCATTCCACTAAAATCTGACCATTGATCAAGCCACTCTCCAAAATAACAGATACATTTTAGGCTTCTACTTTCATCACATCTGATTGGTTCTCTAAACACGTCTCTTAATTTAGTTCCACTGATGACACTTTTAGTATTTACAACTTTCCACCATGTCGATATTATGGTCAAAAACTGAGAAGTACCTGTTGTATTTTCTTGGACTAGTTCTAAGGCAGCTATTTTTTTTCATCGAACAATTTTGAGCACAAAGAAACGTTTTGTCTCTCTACGGAAGTTGGGTAAAGCATTTTTCTTGTCAGACTTGGGGCTTGTGAAAAAAAATGTACTATTGTGTCTTATCAACAAAAAGGGGTAACGTCGAGATTAATAAAAAATTTATGTGTTGGGCGCCACTCCTGGAAACTAGGAGAAAGAATAATAAAAAAATAAAAATAAAAAAATAATAAATACAAATAAACTTTAGCTCGACTAATTTGAACAAATGCACGATGACTCTAAAAAAACTCGAGACCACTGGGTGTGGTTGGAGAACGTTTACCTAGATATTACAATGTCAATGTTACAATGGTATGCTGTAAGTTTCCACAAGAATTGAGAATACTTAAAATAAAAAAAATAAAAATTAGCAATTTAAATACAATGGAGCATTAAAACAAAATGTACTAATTGAGACTACAATAAAAAAAATTGTTGAAACTTTTGTGGGTTATTATTATTATCATTATTGTTTCCCTTTTACTACATCCCAAACCTACCTAAGGATATCCGAATAAATATAATGCTAATATGACAAAATAAAATATATGGTATTACATAAATTCTTAAACAAAGTTAAACAATTAAATGAACAATCTCTGAACAGGATTAAATTTAAGAGTTTTAATATATATATTATAATAGAGTGAAAGAAAATAATATATAAATATAGGCTAAACTTTTATATAATATATAGTTTTTGATTAAGACAAAAAAAATGGTATTGTTGAGGAACAAGAAAAAAAAATCAATAGAATTAATATTTTTACATAAAAATAAAATATTAATCAATTCCCTGGAATAGATAGAGTCTGAATGTATTTAGTCCTTTCTGAAAGTTTTTGCATATATCTTGGTAGCTTGATAAAAAAATGAAAAATAAATATATTTAAAATTGAAGATTTGGCTGGACCTCACCAATGAATTCATCCATGTTGAAACAGAATGTCTGAAGTCTGTTTCCTTTTATTTATTCCAACTCGTCCACAATTTGAAGAAATAAACACTCTAGTTCGTCTCCAGACACTTAACTTTCCATTTGAGTATTTGTACTTTTACTTTCGAACCATTGTTCCACTTGAAAATTAAATTTAATTAGGAGCTATATAGATTTTGCTCCATGTTAAATGACACTCCGGAAGAAAGAAAAAAAAACCTTCATCCTCTTCAAATAATGTTCTATGAATCAAATTTAAAAACGTTCTATTCTCTACTAAGTCCAAAGAGAAAACTAATACATTAAAATAAAAGATAAAATGTTGGCTATGAACTGAATATAAAATAAAATACAAATTTAATATCAAGATTTAAATATATGTCAGTGTTGCTTAAAATAATTAAATGTTTATTTTAATCTGTCAAAATTGAAATGCGCGCTAGTTTGGAACGTCTTCTTTTTTCTTTTTTTTTTTCTTACTACTTTTACAAGCACGAGACTCGCCACTCAATTGTTCATCATATCTGCGCATGCGTTGAAATAAATCATGGCTGACATTCAAAATAAATAGAAGAGAAGAGTCAACAGACCTCTTGGAAGGAAATTAATATGTTTAATAAAAGGTAAGTGTTCTTCCTTATGTCAAAATTAATTGTTTAAATTATTTAAAACAGTGTTAGATGTTCTATAATCTGTCCTTTTAATTTATTTAAATGGATGTAAATAGTATTATTTGTCACGCCGGCGACACAACGTGTTTCAAACGAAAATAAACTTGAAACTATTTACAAAGCTTGGGAAAAATATAGGGAAATAAATGGTAGGGTGGCAAATAACGTTACAGTAATTTCAACTATCTATCTTTCTCTAATCTATGAATGTTCTTAACGTCACTTAGTCTTGCACACATACGATTTGGGGGCAAGTTCAAGGTAGATTTGTCGTCATGGTCATCTGTGTTGTTTATATGCTTCAGGATAACCTCTGTTTCAGGAAATATGAGCATTTGTTGGGAGTCACGTTGGTTCAGCCAATTGTTACGGATTGACTTGAAGAGGTGAACTGTATCAAAAAAAAAGAAATATTGAGTCTCTTTCATTAAAAGGATTAGTTATTGATGGTAGCATTTGTCCCCCACATAAAATTTCAAACATCTTTCGATTAACTCTATTATTATCAGATATAATACTCACAATGCGGAACCCAATTAATGATATTGCCTTTAGAATACTTAATAATAACTGGTGAAGATCTTCCGCTTTCATATGCATCTGAGGAAAAAGGCCGACAACATCTTTGTATTTTGACAAAATTGAGCTAATCATAAATGTTTGAACTGTTACTGCTAGTTCTGCATGACCATCCTTCATTACCAGACCCTCTATTTTCCGCCCTTTGTACGTTGCGTCTGGACGTATATAAACTTCATCTAATAATACTGTTGAATTTATGACTCAAGTAGTCCAATTGCTTTGTTCATCTAGTAGTATGTCATTTCCGCCTTCATCTTTACTCTTGTACATGGCGTCAGTGAGGTTACAACGTGGCCTACTTTATTCTGTATCATTTAACAATGTTATACCATGCATAATTAAATATTAACACATTTAAATTAGTTCATACGGTTTATCTTAACCTTAACAGGTTATGGGCCCAGTAGTGCTGATCAATGTGTTAGTGAATAAAGTACAGTGTTAAAATGATTTGCACGTTGTGAACGGACACGCCAGCACGCGAGAGACGCCATTTTTCGATAAAGTCTTTTTTCTTTGTGAGTGCTCGGAGATTTTCACTGTAGCGGATTTGTTTTTCTGTGAAAAGAGCATAAAGGTTACTTACAAAGATGGATAAAGTCAAGAATTTCCACATTCAGAAATTTGATGGTAATAATTTCCAACTCTGGAAATATCAAATGGAGATAATATTGCGTGCGGAGAAAATTATGGATATCATAAATGGCAAGAAACAAAAACCAGCATCAACTGAGGTTGAGGAGTTTAAGACATGGAACGATGGGAACGAAAAAGGAATGTTGATAATTTCAACGGGACTTGAGTATAGTCAATTACAAACAGTCATCGCATGCGAGACAGCGGCTCAGATGTGGAATCGTCTCAAGAACGTTCACGAACAACGCAGCTCTGTAAACAAGGTTAGTCTCAAGCAGCAGTTCTTCAGCTATAGGATGAACCCAAACGATAATATTGCTCAGCATATAAGCACGATCGAGTCAATGGCGCTGTCATTAGCGGACGTTGGAGAAGCTGTTTCCGATGTGGACAAAATTGCAAAAACACTTGAGAGTCTGCCAAGTAGCTTCAGTGCATTCATAAGTGCGTGGGACTCGTACGCCGAGGCAATGCAGACATTTGAGAACCTAACCTCTCGACTTCTCAGGGAAGAGAAGCGGCTCATGCAGAACGATGACGTCACTACGGCGTTTGCGGCGCTGAACCTCCAGAAAAATTACAAAAGTATGAAAAGTCAAACTTCCCACAATTACGAGAAGAGAGAAAATCACGGAAAACTTAGTGATAAGAAGAATATGAAATGTTTTTACTGTGGTCGGGTGGGTCATATAAAAAAACAGTGCCGCAACTGGCTAGCGAAAAATAGTAGTGGAAGTAACCCGGACGAGTCGAAGCATGTTGCTTTAAGTGCTGAATACAAAAATGTTTCTGCTTCTGGATGTGAAACTGTGTGGCTGGCGGACAGTGCTGCGTCAAAACATATGCCCTATCACAAGGATTGGTTTTCTGTGCTAAATCCAATAGATAATCCAAGTATCGTACAGATTGGGGATAATTCGTACGTTCAAGCGGAAGGTATCGGCTCTGTAGAAGTGTTAGCACTTGTAAATGGACAGTGGGAGCTTCGCACACTTGAAAATACTTTGTATGTTCCGAAACTCAAAAAGAATCTATTTTCAGTAGGAGCCGTGACTAGTAAACAGTTCAAGGTGATTTTCGATAAAAACAAAATCGAAGTACAGATTCTAGCACAGAATCGAGTTGTTGTAAATGGAATTAAAATGGTTAACCATTGTTACAAGATGCTTTTTAAGAATAAAACTGTTGAGCAAACCAATTCAACAGAGGAGTCAGTGAAGCTATGGCATGAACGGCTGGGACATCCAGGCATCAATAGCTTCAAGACCATGGCAAGTCAGGGACTCCTACCAGGATTAAGGGTGAACAACATAGACAAGCTGTTTTGTGAGTCATGTAAATTTGGCACGACACATCGACTGCCGTTTAGTGAAAATCTTAATCCGCGTGCAAGTAAATCTGGCGAGTTTATACATACAGATGTCTGTGGGAAAATGCCGGTTACGTCGCTGGGAGGAGCCAATTATTTCTTACTATTTAAGGACGACTGCACGTCATATCGTTTTGTGTATTTTATTAAGTACAAAAGTGATGTTTTTGATACGTTCGTACAGTTCCAACAGATGATAGAAACGCAGACTGGAAACAAAATAAAAGTACTCAAGAGTGACAATGGTCGCGAGTTTGTGAACGAAAAATTTACAGAGCATTTTAGGAAAACTGGGACTATCTGTGAGAGAACTGCTCCATATTGTGCGGAACAGAATGGGCGTGTCGAGCGGGAAAATCGATCCATTGTGGAATGTGCTAGGACAATGCTGATTGACGCAAAACTTCCGGAGGAACTGTGGGCTGAGGCAGTAAATCTGAGTGTTTACATTTTAAATCGGCGGCCAAGCAAGGTAAACGATAATGTGACACTGTTCGAGAAGTTTACTGGAAAAAAGGTAACTTTGAAGCACATGCGTAAATTTGGAGCAGACGCTTATGAGCATATACCCAAGCAAGCCCGTACTAAATTTGAAAGCAAAGTTAAGAAGGCCATTTTTATTGGCTATGACGGTAACAGTACTAACTACAGATTGTATCATCCAAGTAGCAGAAAAGTCACAGTAGCTCGGGACGTTGAATGTAATGAAGACACTAGTAAAGGTGCTATAATTAATGATCCAGAATTTGTCATTTATAATTTAACTTCACAGAACGATGAACCAAAAGAGAAAGAAGACAAGGAAAGTGTTACCACATCTGAGAAGAATGTCAACCAAGGAGGTAGGCCTATACAAGACAAGAGAGATACAGGGCCAACACTTCGTAAGAGAGCTACTCTAAGACCGCCAAAATGATTCGATGTTTGTCAATTATCCATTGAAACAGCCTGTGCAGCAATTTATGAGGAGCCTCAAACATACCAGGAAGCTGTTACTGACACGTATTTTAAGGAATGGATCGCTGCTATGGAGGAAGAGATGACATCGTTAACTAATCACGAAACTTGGACCTTGACAAATCTACCTTCAAATAGACAAGCTATAGGCTGCAAGTGGGTATATAAGATAAAAAGAAAACCAGATGGGAGTATTGAGCGCTTCAAAGCACGGTTATGTGCAAAAGGGTATTCACAAAAGGCCGGTATCGATTATACAGAAACTTTTTCACTAGCAATCAGGTATGATTCAATCAG
Organism: Timema podura; assembly: GCA_033556935.1. Taxonomy (NCBI): domain Eukaryota; kingdom Metazoa; phylum Arthropoda; class Insecta; order Phasmatodea; family Timematidae; genus Timema; species Timema podura. Next base: position 10,179,396 of record JAVRXN010000010.1, read on the forward strand.
AATACTTCTTGCACTTGCAACAATTTATGACATGGAAATGATACAGTTTGACATAAAAACTGCGTTTCTATATGGAGAACTGCTAGAAGAATTGTTCATGAAACAGCCAGAAGGTTTCGAGAAGAGTGATCCAAACTTGGTCTGAAAGTTGAGGAAGAGTTTGTATGGACTAAAGCAATCTTCACGTTGTTGAAGTAAGAAATTCCTGGAATTTTTAAAGTCATTTGAATTCAAGCCTTTGGAATCAGATCAATGTGTTTTCAGAGCAACGATTGATAACGTTGAAGTTTGGCTTGCATTATGTGTGGACGATGGAATGCTAATAAGTACTTGCTCAGGAATTTTGGCACTTATTATAATAGAGCTTAAGGCACAGTTCGAGATGAAAGAAGAAAACTGCAATTATTTTGTTGGAATTGAGATCAAAAGGGACAGGAAAAATAAGAAAATGTTTTTAAGTCAACAAGGATATATTGAGAGAGTACTGATCAAGTTCTCTATGCAAGATTGCAAATCCCAAGCAGTACCAGTTGATCCAAATCTGATTTTACATAGTAATGATGGTAAATCTAATAAGGTCCTTGATGTACCCTATCGAGAGGCAGTTGGAAGTTTGATGTTTCTCGCTATAGTGACACGTCCAGATATTGCATTTGCAATTAATCAAGCAAGTCGATTTTTAAATGAACCAGAAGACATCCATTGGACAGCAGTTAAGAAGATAATGCGATATCTAGCTGGGACTAGGAGCTATGGTATTTGCTACCAAGGAAATCAACCTGAGTTAACTGTGTATTCAGATGCTGACTATGCTGGGGATGAAACTACAAGAAAATCTACGACGGGATATATCACTCTTTTAGCGGGAGCACCCGTCACCTGGTTATCTCATCGACAAGGGTGTCAGTAGGTCAACTACAGAAGCTGAATATATAGCAGCTTCCTCAGCAGCTCAAGAAAGTGTGTGGCTAAGAATGATGCTTGCGGAACTTGAGCTGATTTCCAGTGAGCCTACCACACTCTTCGTGGACAACCAAAGTGCAATTAGGTTGGCTAAGAACTGTGAGCATCATAAAATGACCAAGCACATAGATGTTAAGTACCATTACATTCGTGAGTGTGTAGAAAACAATGTTATAGTTGCCCAATATGTGCGTTCTGAGAACCAATTAGCAGACTTTTTAACTAAGGCTTTGCCACAAAAGAAATTTTGTATGAATCGTGAATCTGTGTCGATTAGGGATATCAATGAACAAAGAGTGGGAGTGTTGAATTTATGACTCAAGTAGTCCAATTCCTTTGTTCATCTAGTAGTACGTCATTTCCGCCTTCATCTTTACTCTTGTACATGGCGTCAGTGAGGTTACAACGTGGCCTACTTTATTCTGTATCATTTAACAATGTTATACCATGCATAACTAAATATTAACACATTTAAATTAGTTCGTACGGTTTATCATTCTAAACCTTAACAAATACATTTACAAATAATTCTTTGTCGTCCAACATTTCTTTTCCAAGTAGTCACATTGCTGTTTACTTAGTCCCGATGAGCCAACACCTAATTTCATTTTAAAAGTATTTAGATATCGATGGTGGGGAAGTGTCAAGACATTGGTATTTCTTAGTCTAATATAGCCGGCAGGATGAGTAAAATATAGTGTGCAAGCCCAAATAATCATCCTAGGAGAATAGCGAGGGGATTCATTTAGAATAAAGCTCAGTTGTTCCTCTAAATATTTTATTTTTATTTTAACGTTTTCTTCCGTTATTTCCAAGGTTTGACACTTACTTAGAATCTCTTGAGCTGTCTTTATGTAACATTTCAATTGTTCACTACAACTTTCCACCCGATTCATCGCTACTTTGTTTCCTGTTTCAAGAATGGTTCTAAATGTTGACCACAAGTTACAAGACTGTTCATGTTCATTGCCTAACATTCTAAAAATGTTTCTAGTAATGTCTACACCTTTAACATGAATCGTATTATCTAAACTTAGATTTACACATACACATAGAAAAATTGAAGGTGAACTTTCTGTGAGATTTAGTTTAACAAAGGCGATTTTATTTTCATCATTTATGACTGTATATCCTAACTCTTGCTTGTAGTGCCTTGAAAAATTTGATTTAAAATCAGAGAAATTTTTTATTTTATTTTTGGAAGCAAGTTCTTCTTCTTTATGTTTTTTAATAGTTTCAATTTCCCTTTGTCTTTCAACTGGTGTTTTTCTCTTTTTTGGTAAATCTTTTGATAAATATGCTGGCTGGTTTCTGAATACTGTAGGAAATGATCCATATATTAATTTAGGCCTCTCTCTCACGTTAATACTGTTCCGTCTGGCCGTGTTACTTTATCTTCCCTAATTATTTCACAATCAGTAAAATGTTCTTCACAAACCACAGACGTATTTGTGGGGACGAAATTATCTCTATGAATAGCACGAGTCCATTTATCTTTAAAAAATACGTCTGTAGGAAACTTGAATACAGATTTTAAGCCATCACTCTTCTTAGAGTCATAATTTGATTGACATCTGGGCACACAACATCTGGAAGGCATGACTCTTATAATTGTATAATATTATACTGTAAAAGTAAAATATAATAATTTTATACTAACACAAAAGCATACAACAATAGTCACATCATAAACCGTCCCTAATAATCGAACAAAACAAAAACTATTATGTAATATAATGTTTAGCACGTCCAAACAACGCAGCAGAATACACTAAACGCTGTGAAGTCCAAGAGGCGGGAAGGACCGCTAGCATGACGTCACCTCAGTGGTGGGGGTAGAGCATGCAGGCCCGTTAGCTCTCGTAGGCCCCGCTAAAACCCGGAAGAGGCACTAACACAGCATACCTCCGACATTCCCCCAGACACCCTCCGCACGACAAAGAGAGCCCCTACACGACGAGGCAAGCCAAGCCAAAGTGCAAACAAAAATGGTGTTCCGAAGCGAGACCATTCTAAATAACACATAACACAAGATGAGCGACCGAACGAGCTAAAATAGATAAAATAGAAAGTTGATTCACATCTTGTCTCACAAACGTTTTCCCCAATTTAAACGATGCTAAACTGAAAAAAAGAATTGTCATTGGTCCCCAAATTAGGAAACCTTTGATAGATGAGGTATTGGAGACGACGCTACAGGATACTGAATTGACATCTTGACTTTCGTTTAAAGCAGTTGTGCATGGATTTCTTGAAAACAAGAAAGTAGACAATTTTGAATCTCTGGTGTCAACTTGACGTAAAATGCTATAAAGATATGGGATGTAGAATGTCTTTTAAAATTCACTTTCTACATTCACATCGGCTTTTTCCTGATAATTTGGGAACTGGGAGTGATGAGTAGGAACCGGATTTTGCCTATTTGCCTTTTCTTTTCCTTGATCGTAAAACATAAACAGTTTAGATATATATGCATTTCATGTTATTCCGAGTAGGCCTACAATGTATTCGTTTGGTTTTTGCCTATTTTATGAATACGAGTCTTAACGCGCTTCTTTAAGCTTTGTCCTTTCTATTTTTCCTACGGTATGGATTTCACGCTGAAGGATAACGTCCAGTTTCTTAGAAATTTTAAGTTGCGGCATTTTTGTTTGTAGTAGTAGGTTTGAAAATCTACACTTGTTAAATATCTTCTGCCTTATAATGAGCGTAAATTGAGTGGAGGACAATGGGAGCAATGGCAGATATTTTGAGAGGAAATTATATCCCGTTGCAAGAGAAAAGTTCAACTCCTTTGAAAACGGAAAATTTGAAATCCAGTCCGTTGAGATACTAGTGTGAAGGAGTTATGAAACACATTTTGTCTTAAAATATAACCTATTTCGTTACTGAAAATTGATTAAAGTATCTAGTGATTGACAGCATGGGACCCGCTTTAGTGGTCGAATGGTCTAATGCGTCACACTCGCTGTAGACTGGACTGCCGATGAAAGGGATTTCGAGATTCGAATCTCTTTCTGGTGTATTTAAGCTATAAATGGTATTCCATTACCGTTTAACTCAACGTATGCGTACAACCCAAGCGAATAGGGGGATGTGGCACTAAAAAAAAGCTATGTAAATTGGCTGTGGTTAATAAAATATTAGGTGTCGGTAGTAGAATCAATTTTACACTGCTTAATATATGCTTGTTTTTTTCCTTAAGTGCCTATTTGGCTGCCTAAATTTCAGATTTTTAATGCCTATTTGCTTGCCTATTTTAAACATTTTTGGTGTCTAAGAATCCGTTCCCAAGTGATGAGCAAGTGAACGCTTTCATCATGACATATCAACGATGTAAAAGTGTTATTAAGTGCGCTGGTTTACTTCCATGATGGGAGATTACTGTTGATTTCTTCAGAGGGAATGCAAAATGGGCTATAAGAATAATTATACCAGTGGGAATCATTTTTAAATATGGACTGTTCAAATTACCTTTTATGTGTTGTACATTAATAATATTTTATATGTTAAGTTGGTATTTCTAAGAAATGTTATAGGGCGTTGTAATAATATACTCAATGTGTTTTTTGTAAGAGCTTAAAGAATCAACACATTAAAAGCTACACAATAACTAAGCAGTTAATTTAACATAATATGTATGTTGGATTAACTGCTTAGTTATTGTGTACCGGACTAAACATGGTGTCAGATATTGACAAACGCTACCTTATTAATTAATGTCTTGACTAAATATATTTAAGATGATTTTGTGTAGTTTTGAAGTTAAACGTCTGGAACGATTACGTGACAATAGAACATTATTTTAAACCACCAGCCCCAGTCGAATTTTCAGGCAATGTTCCTGAGAAACGGGAGAAGTTCTTTTAAAAGTTTCAAATATTTTTGGACGTGACGGATAAAGCTGAAAAATAAAATAAAGGTAAGAAATCAATACCGGTACCTATTGTTAAATTTAGTTGGAGATTATGGTTTGGATGTGCACAAAACCTTAAAGTGGACAGCTGATGAAGAAAATAATAGACTAACAGACATTTCTAATTTGGGAGGGGCGAAATCGTCATAACTCTACATAACTCATGTTATTGGTGTTTAGGTAAGTGCATCCAGTTGGAATGCGCTCTCTTCATGTTGTAGGATTAAGCTGTTGTTTAGTGTATGTTTTGTCAAAAGTCTGTTTCTGGTAAACTCGCTTTTGTGGGAGAGAGAGGGGGGAGTGTATGCCAGTGACGTAGCAAGCTGCCCCCTCCCCCCACCACTTTCTATCAGGCCCGCAGTGTTCTGTCGCGGCTCTGGAGAGTAGTTTCGATTCCCGCCGCGAGAGCGGTGCCGAGCCTGGGATTTTGCAAGCTCGTCCGTCACTGGGACACGCTCGTCATTCTTGCGACCGCTCGCTTGGGATGCGCAAGCCCACCTCTGTACGCTAGTTTAAGTTGTGGAATAAAACTGTTGAACCTTGGAAAGAAACGTTTTATTATTATTTGACATTAAGATCACATGGGCCCACAGCTCCTAGAGCAATGTTGCAGACAGGAACTGGAGAGTCGTTTCACTAAGGTTACAGGCAAATGATAAATATTCTCAGGGGTCTAGCTGGTTTTTTTTTTACCTCTTTTCTGTATCATGGTAGTAGTTGCTTCAAAATTCCTCAGCCACAGACCGATAGCTTTTGCAGACGGCACGAAACTATCCTCGTTTTTGTAATACGCCTTTACGGCCTTTACGTCAAACGCACGTTGCTCACTCGACCAACGCTCCATGGCTACTAAATTCCGGGTGTCTAGACACCCAAAGTCTTGTCCTCCGCTCTCACAACCCCCCACCACGCCCGCCAGCCCTTCCTGGAATCTTGCCGTTTGACTGTCTAATCCTGTGTATAATAGGAGTGCGGTTGAACGTCCCCCTTTAGGTAAGGGTGATAGCATGTGGTTACAGCAAGATAAGGTTTAGTAGCCAGCAGTGGTAGCAGAAAAACATCCAGCTCCAAGGTTTTATATAGTCAAGAACTCTCATGGTAAGGATGATAGCAAAAATGGTTATAGCAAGATAAGGTTTGGGATCCAGCAGTATTAGAAGAAAAAAATCCAGCTCCAAGGTTTTATATAGACAATGACTCTTATGGTAATGAGTACCGTAGAAACATTAAGTTCCTACGACAATCAAGGCATCCTTATTAAAAAAAAGTTTGCTCCCAACCCAAAGGGAGGTCTGAGTACCCTCTCCAGTAAAAAGTTAAAAAATTTGGATGCACCTAAAATTTAATTTGAAGGGTAGTTTCTTAGAATTGTTTTGGAATTTAGATGCTTTTAGAAGCTGTTTGGAGGGATCTTCGTTTGGAAAATCTTTTAAAATTATATGCCCCTTAAAGTTATTTTGAAAATTAGATGCCTCCCTAAGCTATTTGTAATAGTCTTCACCTGGCAAATTTTTAAACATAGATGCCTCTAAAAGCTATTTGGAACAGTCTTTGCTTGTAAATGTTTTAAAAATTAGATCCCTATAGAAGCTATTTGGAGTGGCCTTTACTTGGCGAATTGTTGGATTTAGTTGCCCATTAGACTAAAAAATATAGATTAAATTCATTTAACATATCTTCAGTGATCAATTTGTATAGTTCAACTGATGCATTTAAAGTTTTTATTCAAATTATTTAGATCTTGGGGGGGGGGGGGGGATTTCCCACTGCTCGTGGGGGTCTGTGTAAATGGTAGTGAATAGTGTGCGTATTTTCTCTAGTTCTTTCATCACAAAGTTTAGCTCAAATATTGAAAATTAGTTCTTCTATGATTGAAAAACTTGTTGGTGGAGAAAACTATTCCAGTTCTAAATTCAAGATGCACGCCCAACTGAAACTCGATGATTTATGGGAAGTAATTGAGCCTGAAGGAACAACAGTTCAAGACAAGAAGAAATAAGAAACAGCTCTTTCAAAAATAATTTTGTCAGTTGATCCTTAAGATTATTGCCATTTGAAGGCTGCAAAGACTGCTGCAGAAGCATGGACTGCTCTTGATTATGGATTAACACATCGAGTTTATTTGCTAAGGACCCTTGTTCCAACGCAACTAGCCAAGTATAAGTCGATTGACACATATTGGGACCAAATTATTTCAATTGCCCATAAATGAAATGAAATGGGATTTGAAGTTAAAGATGAACGGATCGGGACTTTATTGCTTGCTAATCTTCCTGATGATTACCGTCCCATGATAATGGGCCTTGAGAGTTCAGTTAAAGTAAAACTTACTGCCCATTCGGGTTATAAGCTTAATCCATATTGCTAAGTCTTGCCGTTACAAGAGTGGGGGGGGGGGGGGAAGAAAAAAGAACAATAATTCAGAAAATAAGACAGAAAAAGACCCAAAGTAAAAATGGGGCGTTCCGATGTATTATTCTACCAAAAATGATGCAGTAAAAGAAAAACAGCATGGTATTTAGATTCGGGTGCATCTGTACATATAACTAAAGATAAAAATTTCACAATTAATTCCATTTCCAATAAAGGCAAAGTTTCTGGGGCTGAGAACATTGTTTTGGTTGCTGAAGCTATTGGTGGTGTAGATCTACAGTTATTATCAATAAACAACAAGATAGAAGTTGAGGCAAAAGATGTCTTATACATTCCAGATGCCTCTGTGAACTTATTATCTGTCAACAAAATTGTCCATAGCTGATGTCATGTTGTTTGTTACCTGTGATAAAAAATTATGGGCATATCCTTAATGTAAATGGTAAAAATGTTGCCACAGCCTATATAAATGGTATATAGAAAATTAATACCATTGATTAAGCAAAAAAGGTTTACGTTTTTCTAAAAATTAAGATTTTATTTGGCTTTAACGGCTTGGTTACCTCAACCATCAGGGCAGTCGTAAGCTAAGTTGTATGTCAACAGGCATGGACAATTAATTTATAGTTGATAGTCCTTGTGAATTATGTAGTAAAGGTAGACAGACTTCGAATTCCTTTTAAGCAAAACAAAAGACGTAGCAATGATGTCTTGGAGATCATACATTATGACCTATAAGGAAAATGTAAACTCCCTCTATCAGCGGAAGCTTCTATATTGATGGCAATCATTCCCGCAAAATAGATATATATGTTATGTCTGAAATATGTAATATGTATGAAATTTCACCACACAGATAATACTGCTAGTATTTATTTTTAAGAAAACACTTTCCTGGTGTGGTCCGAAATAATACTTTAATCAGTTAAAATTTGCACGTAATAGAAATGGCTTTACATAAAAGAGTAGAATATCTGGTTGTTTCTGCCAATTTAACAAAGTGTTTGTTACCAAACATTTTACATTGAAACAAAATTTTCCAAATGGATTAAATAGTAATAATAATTCTTAACATTCTCATAATTTTTCAAAACAATGTAAATGTCAACAAGATCTAATTATTAATTCTTTGCTGAAAATAATTAGTTTTGAATTTGATTATAAATGATTTTAATTAATAACGGATATTATATGGTTTTATACTAGGGCTTACCTACATAGTTAAATATTTTATATCGTTTTACTATGGCAGTGTATTTTTTGTTTCACTATAAATCAATATTAATTAATAATTGTAGTTATTAATGAATAAGATTAGTATAGTAAGCTACAGTGTGATATTCATTTTACTGAAATTGAATTAAACTGGCATGGCTTAGCATGCAACTTATTGAAGTGTGTATAGAAAATACAATAGGTTCTAACAATGTAATAGTTTCATGCTGTAAAAGAGATTAAGGAATTATTGGTTGCTATTTGTAATCGTTCCGGATGTTAAAATTTCCCAATTTGAGCACAGATTCAAACCACAATTAGAAAGTTTAATATTAAATGCTCAGTTTAAAAAAAAAATTCCATTAGGGTACATATAGGCCTAAAATAAAATTTAAAACTGTGGTTTTGTAAAAACCTTTTTTGTGTGTCCAAATCTAACTTTCAATTCAACTTTAGGAATTTTATTAATTTTTTTATAATCTATCTTATGTCAAAATTGTCGCCAAGTATTACCCTTTTGGCTTTACTATTAATGTATAGGTTATATTTTTTTATTTAAGGCAATCATAATTATTTACTATATTTTAGTGAAAGATTGTTTATTTTATGTGGGCGAAATATTAAATGCAAAATAAGTGCATTTTGCTATCCTATTAAATGTAGAGCTTTTTTTTCATCAAAGAATCAAGATTGTTTCAAATAAAGTAAAATTGTAATCCTAAATTTACACAGTTACCTGGGCAGATTTGTCTATCAGTATACAAATATTTATCAATGTAATACAAATTTAAGAGTTTATAAATTTATTTTTTAATAATTTGCCTTATACTAATAAGTAGCAATGTTATTTAGCCAGAAAGAACTTTTTAAATAATTCCACAGTTTAATAAAAAAACAGTCTCATTAACTTAACACTTTCTATTTAAATTGGAAACCCAATTTAATATTCAGAAATCATATCTTAATATTTAAATCTTGTGAATGTTTATATTAAACATATATTTATTTGAATCACTCTCTGTGGAAAGGACCTAAGTTAAACAAAAGTAGTTTCCATATGAGTGAAGCACTTGCTGCCAAGAACACTTAATATAGTGAATTTAGTGTTCTTTGCAGCTAGAACAGGCCTAGCAAGCCGGTAGTGGAAAAATATATAGCTTAAATAAAAATAAAAAAGACCCAGACCAAAGGCTGGAAACAGTAATGGATGTAAAGTAAAGTGAAGTGTTCTATGCAGAAAGGACTTCAGTCACTATGGAAAGTAATTTTGTTTAACTGAGCCCCTTTCTGCAGAGATAAATTCATTTAATAAACACGTTTTGTTAAAAAAAGAAACAAATCAGTATTTTTTTTTATGAAGCAAATCCATGACAGGATATTCACCCTTAAACCCTTTCTTCATTCAAATTACTGGAAAGGAAAGAGATAGTGATATAAATAAACCACTCCGTGTTGTCAATTTTTGCCATATTTTATTAAAGACACAAAGTCATAGCACCCATGCAAACAAGTATAACAACAATTCTCTCGTAAAATAAGCCTGCATTCCTTTAACTTTAGATAATGTCTGATCATGTGATCTACTCAACATAGTAGAAATAAAGTATAATCCAACTGCCTGGCCAGGTGATAATACTGTTAATATTTGCTAAGTATTGCAAAACAAATTTGTAGTGCATGTTGGGGAAAGACCAAGCAAACTTTTGACTCTCTTAGACCACTATTTTGTAACAAGATTTTAAAATATGTCATTATTACTTATGCTTTTGTTAGTCTTATATGGTTTTATTTGGTTAACTATTAATTTTTCATCAAGCTATCTATCTATATATCAATTTGGCAACATTGCAAATTTTCAGTTATTTTAAAATTCTTCAAGCATGTAGTCTATATATCTTTCTTCGTGTTTTATGTGTTATTACTTATTAACGTATGTCTATTTGTATGGAATAGGAATAATTCTGAATATTCAAAAACAATGTGTAGATGTGAAAGTGTAAAGAAGTAGGAAGTGTGATCAGCGCAAGAAAAAAATGAAAAGAGAAGTGTGTTAGTCCCTATATAGACCTAACCTAACTATCATTTTAGGATGGCTTTCTTCCCTATCACTTACTTTACAATAATGTTCAGTCTACACTATCAACCTGGGTTTTGAACATAGATTGGAAATATTGTGGGGTGGGGGTGAAGATAGTCCCAACCCCCCTCCCACCAAAATAGGAACAGGGGGGCTTGAGTACCCTGGCCCCTCTGGTTTCGGACCCCTTGCCAATACAACATATGATCAAAATGATACTAGCAAATAACTGAAAAGAAGATGAAATCAAACCTGATATGACAACGAAACTCATAAAAGTATAAATCTAAGCCTCTATTTACAATAAATTCCATTAAAAAATGGTATATGAAAGAAAAAAGACAAATCCTTTACTGGTATCTCAAGAATGTAAATTAAACCATATAAAATGTTTGAGTGAATAATATAAACAAAGAAAATGGGAAAAGGAGAAGCTTTTATTATTTCGTTGAGTATGTGTTAGGTTTATAGGTTACACATCCCAAATACATTGCATGTATACATTTTAACATTTCTTTAATAAAATAGCAGAAATTATTCAATACAAATAACTGGTAAGTAGCCAGAATTGCAAAAACAAACTACTCAGTTGCGATGATAACTAAATAACACATACAAAACTTTTTTAAAAAAGTAGCAGGACTAAATTATTTTAAACAAAATAATGCATATTTTAATATAATAATAACACCTAGAGCAGAAATGTATAAATGACATAGAAAAGGTTTACTCAAAGAGCTGCATTTGCATTGGTATTCTCCTGTATGAAGAATGGAAAGCTACCTTGTGGAAATAAACATTCTCAATGTAACTAATGTATCAGGCATGATAAATGCGAATAACTCTATATAAGTACTTATGTTATTGCATTACATAATTGTATTAATTTAATCAGATTTAATTAGTACAAGAAGTAGTATATTATCTTATCTAGACATAATAATTTTATTTCTAAAAAGTAAAAACACAATTTTCCATTTACATAAAAATGAATATATTAAAAAACTTTTTAAATATATTACTTTTTTAATTTAAATCACAGTTAAAAGTATAAAAATGTAAATGCACATTTAACATTAGTCTATTTACACTTTGGTCTTTTTTTAAAAAAAATATTATAGAACTTAATATATATTATTTGCGATTAAATTTAAACCAATATTTCAAGATTACTATAAAAACTACAGTAGAACTTTACAAAATGAATACTTCAGGATAAATAAATACTTTTATTCATTCCGAATTTAATAATCATCCACATTAACTGAGTAGCCTTGAATAGTTGAAGACTGGTGGTAACGTTTCCTAGAGGAAAAATCTTCATTCTCTTCATTCATTTGAGATGAAATTACTTCCACTCCGGGATGTAAAGGTGTTACTACTATTTGTTCATATTCTTGCACTCGTTTTCTGAAAAACAAATATTATAATGCCTTATTTTAATTAAATAAGATAAGAAATTCATGTTTACTCTCTAATGAAACTAACAAACCAGGAAATATCATAATAGATGAATTTATTAATGGATAATGTATGGTACCAAATGTGTTTAACATATTAAAAAATTAATTAAATGAGTGTGTTGCTAACAACAAATACAAATTTATCTGATAATTTGCACTCCTTTTATCCTGAAAGGTATTTAATGTTAAAATATCCTCTTGACCTTCATTTATGTGTTGCTACAATAATATGAATGTAATAAGTGATTGAAATAGGTAGGTATACACATGTATATAACAACACATGTACCATTTTTTTTAAAGTGATCTTGACAAGTCAGTAGTTTTATAACTACAGTATGATAATAGATCTGTTGTAAATGTATTTATTTTACTTGTTAGGCATGTTAAAATAAAAAGACTTAACTTATTGTTCACTAAATGTTCATCCCTTTACTTTTAAACTGAATTAAAGATTAAGATATACTATAATTTCAGCTTTTGGGGAGTATTCAGATTCAAAGTCAAATTCAACAAATGTTTTTGTTGAGTAGGAAAGTAAGTTTGCAATATTTATATTAAATTGGACTTTATTGGTAAAAGATATTTTCATTGACTTGTCTCTCTTGAATGAACACCTCACTGTTGTGTCCTATAAGTTGTTGTGAGAAACAACAAGATTGAGGCTGCTAGACGATGTTCCACTAACCGCTGAACTATCCCTAGGGTTGCAGGATGATTTTTTTTCCATGTCTGGCCACAGAGTATGAATTAGCCTCCTGGGAATGATGACTTAGCCACCCCTGAGTTTATCATAATATTAGTATACATATTAAAGTGGGACGAGTTAGTTGGAGAGGTAGATAGCAAGAAAGCCCACTTTTATCCTGACACTACCATAATGGAGCACCAAGTCATCTTAGCCAAGTTGTTAACCACGGAAGAGGAAAGCTCATTGGCCTGGGCCATAGAGGGTAGTCAACCAGGTCACATCCCCGAGATGGCCACCACATCTCGGCTGACAATTTCTTTGAAGACATAAAGTAGGTGTTGGCTACCTTAATAAGTTGTGTGCCAGTATGTGATGGTTAAGACAACACTACTTTATAAATTTGAACCATTGTTTTTACTCACCCTATTAGTCGAAAAAAAATATTTTTCAGCCAGGTGAAGAACTTGAACTCTGCTGAAATACCAGGCTTGACTGCAGGGTTTGCATGGCTTATATACAACCACACAATGAACACTACACCAATGTTGGCTAGGGCGTACCCCCAATGGACCAGAAACATGATCAACAGCTTTACTGCTGCCTATAAGAAACAATAATAACTAAATAAATATTATCACTTTGAAGGAAATTATGTACATACCAAACAAAAAAAAAAGCTACTTTTGGTAAATTGAATGACACATCAAATATGTAAAATATCAAAGTGTCTGACTCCAGCACATAATTGTGATCTTAATTTTAACCTGGATGGTGCTTAATTATCTTAGTATGTGTGTATGTGATATTGTCTTACTACATCGATGTTTTAATTTCCGTTGGGTTACATAAAGGTTTTGGTGGGGGAAATAAACAATTCTAAGCAAAAACTTGTTTAATGTTTTTAACAAAAAGCTCATTTTCAAATGAGTGTTGGTATATTTATGTCTTCTCGAAGCAAGCTGGCAATATTGATTGTACATTATCTGTTATCCATGCATTAGGTTGTATTCGAGGTCTGTCCCCATCATTCTTAGTTTAGACTAGCTTGATATTGTTGTACATGTGTGTAGTGTTTCACTCATGAGATCACCTTAATTAATTTGCCAATTTGTATTAAGTTATTATGTTATGTTAATTTCTCTAGTAAAATAAATGATTGGCTAAAAACTGGTTCTTTATGCAAACAAGATGATAAATAGTCTAGTGAAATAGCGCCTATCAGCAAATGAGTTGAAAAGAAACTTGGCACACAAAGATGCCAAATCATACAATTTAAAATAAGCAAAAACCGTAAATGAGAAATAGTTTTAAATAAATTGGAAGTTCGCTTCACCTCAAGATATATGGCAGTGGTTCTCAAACTGTGGTCCACAGAACCCTGGTGGTTCACGGCTAGATTCTAAGTGGTCTGTGAAATTTTCTTAATTTTATATGGAAAATCTGTATTTGTAACACGAAAGTAATGCAACTTTAAGATAAGCAGTGTGTACAGTGAGTGGTCTAACGCACTAAGATGAGAATGTACCAACTCCACCAACATACAGTAAAAAGCCTACAGCTACATAGCAATCACATCAGTACTGAGTAACCCTTTCCCGTTCGGTAGTTAGTTATTCTTATGTGTTGTGTGCGTGTCAGAGGGCGGATGCCTAAATATTGTAGAGGCCTAACATTGACATTATTCTTGTGTTATTTGTAATTTAAATTCATAACGGATCGGTGGCTTTACAGTGGTTCAGTGAAACAGAATATAAGTGAAATCGGCATGACTCCACATGGGCCTGCTAAAACTAAAATCATTGACGATGGTTTTCAAGCTAGTTGCTCTGTTATCGCCAAAAAACAAAAGGAATTTGTAAACACGAAATATGATGAAGAATACCTGAAAATGGGATTTTATTGGACTGGTGATGAACATGCAACTTAACGTACGCACTTACACTGATGCGTAATGGTAGGGTGATTGTGAGATGAAATGGAGGACTTACAGTTTAACGTGGGATCTGAACCACGGTGGAGGCCTGGCATTCCTCACATTCACAAGTTGTGATTAATACACGTCTTGTCAGAGGTGAAGGAAGGGTTTGGCAATCAGATAAATCTGTGCTGGGACCGAGGATTGAACCCCGGACCCCCAGCACAGAAGTCTGACACCTTACCCCTAGACCACCAGGTCACCCGAAGAGAGTAACACTACAGAGGCATCATTCCAAGTGGCTTTACTTGTGGCAAAAAACTGGTCAAGGGCATATTGTCACTGAAACACTTGTAAAAATAGAGGCTAAATTGATGGTGAATATTATGCTTGGGGAAAAGGTAGAGTGAGCAATAGACAAGATTCCTTTGGCAAATGAGTCAATTCAGCGTCGCATAACATAACACCCTTTTAGTGCCACAAGTCGATCTGATTGGCTCTGCCTACTACCATTAAAAGTGTCAGAGCCAATGAGGTCGGCTCTCCAGATTTGAGCTAGTTCTCGCATTATCTGAAAGATAGTGAAGTAGTGTCATATATCATTGGAAAGAGAACATTTCCCTCTATTATTTTATATAAGGTTGGCACAAAAATCAACCGTAAATAAATGCTATTGGAACTGGGAGTTTAGTACATTTACAATGGCGGACGGTCACATACTCAATGTGCTAAGTGCAATGCTGGTTTACATACGAGCTGTAAGGAAAACGTGAGTGTTGCTCACATTCATACTGATGCAAATAATTTAGTAAACAGTTTTCAAATGTTTGAGTTACATTGTTCTGAGTTGAGAAAAATAAACTATTTAGATTTTCATGTTATTTCATGTCAATGAAAATATTTCTTTACCAATGTAAGTAAATAAGCATAATGACTTTATGATCTATATAATATTTTTAAAAATTATATACTATTCATTATAAAGGTTTTGAAAAATGCATTCATTATGTGTAAGCCTAAATATTTATTCATAAGGTAAGCAATATAAAAAATCTTGCTCTAAGGTGAGCAATAACAGCCTGAAAAGATCTAATGTAGGATATCAAATAAAACTTCCTGTAATTCCTATTTATAACCATATATATTCAAAACTTTATTTTCTTATATAAGACTAAATGCACTACAACAAAATAATATTGAACTGTATATATAATAATTTTTTTAATATGTTAATTTGCATTAGTTTTGAAAAGACGACTAAAAATATTTAAAATTTAGAATAAAATTAATTAAATTGTATTAATTTATTAAAGAACAGAACAGAGATTAAAATTATAGAAAAATCAAAATAATCACTTCATAAATAAAGGTTTGGCGAATTTTCTTGCAAGCCCTTACAAAAATGAGGAAATAGCTGTGGCATTCTTCGTACACAAAACCTAACACACACGTCTGGCACTCTGCACGCAAATTCTGAAATAGGCGTGGCACTAAAGGGGTTAATGTGGAGGCGCAATTAATCAAGCATATGCATGGTAGTAGTTTGCTTTACAATTGGACGAAAACATGGACGTAGAAAACTTGTGTCAACATTTGGCATATGTAAGATACATTTATGAAATTAATTTCATGGTGATTTTTTGTTTTGTTTATCGTTAAAAACTCACAGTACAGGAGATGATATTTTTGATATAGTTAATTATTATTTCATAAAACAATTTCAATCTTTTATCCACAGAGAACAGACAGTTAGGGGTAAAAGGAATGCCTTCTGAACTGGGTATTGTATTAAAACAAGTAGTTAAAGAGGTTTATTTAATCAAATCATGGTCAATGACCTCTCGCCTTTTTAATGTATTGGGCGAAAAAATGGGAAGTGAGCACAAAAATGTACTTTTCCACATATAACTATGGTGGTTGTCAAGGGTGAAAGTGCTTTCAAGAGTTTTCGAGATGAGGGATGAGATAAAGATCTTCTTTCATGACATGAATGAAGTAAGTATATCTCTTTTCCATGATTTCAAGTGGCTAGCGCAGGTGGCATATCTCAGCGATATTTTCAGCATCCTGAACAGGGGCACGATGTAACAATTGGTAAAGTGTAAGATAAAATAAAAGCATTTATACAAAAAAAAGTGAGAGTTGAAGTTAACGGCTTGGTCGTGGGGAGTCCGATTCGTTTTCTGCACTTGATGATTTTTTGCAGTCTGCAGGTTAACTAATCGATGATGAATTAGTGCAATTATTTCATAACCATATAACAATTCTGTAAGATGGCATAATAAATTATTTTCTAGAGTCTGATCAAAGTAAGGAATGGGTTAGGAATCCTCTAAGTGCTACATCTCTGATTAAGTCCTTCGGCTTTTCAGCTCATACTCGTGTCATCAGCTTGTTGAATTGGCGTCTGATGGAGCACTAAAAATCACGTTTAGTGAGAAATTCTGGATCCATGTGAAATCAGAGTACCCTGAACTCGTCGACAGTGCCATCAAGCACCTGCTACCGTTTCCCACAACACACAATTGTGAAATGGGATTTTCTTCCCTGGTTGGACTAAAAAGTGTAAAAAGGAACAGGCTTAATGTTGAGCCTGACTCTGACTGAAACTCGTTTCCATTGCACCTGATATAATCAAACTGCTCAAAGATTGCAATGAAACACCATTCTTCACATTGAAATGGAGGATAAAAAAAATTATTCGTTTATTTAATTTCTTGAAATGTCCAAATACCATTTTAGTTCTAAAAATAATTATGCTGTTAGTGTTTCTTGTCCCCCTGGTCCATGAGGTTATTTTTTTTAAATTCACTTATTAATTTTTGTTCATCATCTTATGTTATTTTATTATCAACGCCTATATATTGAAAGATGTGGTTTGATGTTGATTAGTGATTTACCATGTTTCTTATGTGTTTTAAAAATAATTAATAAAAAACATACATTTTTATTAATTTAATGTGAACCTTTCCACAATGAAAAAAATTTAATATCAATTTCTTTCTTCTGATGATAATGAATTTTAATGAGTTTTTAAATCATTATTCCTACATTTTGGTACTTAATGGGAGAGGTGCTGAGGTAGGTGGTCCGTGTTAGGTTGAGAGTCTACACCTTGTGGTCAGTGGTAAAGGAGAATTTGAGAACCACTGCTATATGGTATAACCTTTACCAAAATGTTGTTTATAATGACATTTTGGTTCACACACACAAAAAAAATTTCAAAACTAGAACATAATGAATCTGTAAACCAACCACAGATTTTGTTTAAAATAAAAACAAGAGTAAAATTTTTTTTAAATTCAACCAAACATGCCAAGGAGAAATCAGCCAATCAACCAAAAGTGTCATGGTTTCTTATCATGTGTCATGCTAAAAAGGTGGTTGCTCATACTGTGGGGGAGGAATTGATATTCCCTGTAGAGAAAACTATTATATTATGATAGGAAATATATGTATTAGAAAATTATTTTGATTTTATTAATTACTATTTTTTAGTTTATTTTCCAAGATATATTCCTCTTGAATTGGTTTCTGAAGGAGGGGCTATCTTTTCTAGCATACTGTTTTCAGTGCACCATGTTACATCTTTTCTTTCGGGCTAACACCATCTTGACATTACAGAAACCAAATATTATTTTGCTTTATCAAAACCAATGCAAATTTATTATATCTGCCCTGGAAAATATTGTCCCTTATTTCCTATGGTGTCATGATACTTTACAATAAACTGTTCATTATTGGATTCTTCCACATCACTAAACGTTTCATTAAATTTATCAAAGTGAAGAGTAATATCTGAATCTGATGTACTAGTGTCTGAACCAAACTTCTTAATTTTTGTATTACTAGATCTGATAATTCTCTTGATCTTTGAATTCCTTTGAGTTGTTCCTTTTTTAGTTCCCTCAACCATTTATTTCCCACTTTCTCTGGTTCTTTTCTCTCTTTTTCTTATACTGTCTTCTTACTATGTACTTGCTTAGCTTCTGAAATGACTACTGATAACAATTTTTTCTTTTCTTCTCTTATTCTTTCTGCTCTGGCCAAAATGTTTTAAAATAATGCTCATATTCTTTTAAGGATATAAACATGATCATTTGCTGCAAGTAACTTAAGCTCAATAAGTAATCTTTCACCAGTTGTTAATGTATTCTAGAAAGTTTTAACTATGTTTGTATTCATAAACCATGAGAAACACCACTTTTTTTTCTAATTAAGTCCATGCTATTCTTGTATTGTATTTAAAATATGAAAAATTTGATATATGTTGTTATGAAGTCCAACAAATTAAAAATAAATAATACAAATTAAAATATAAGCAAAAATTGTTTGATATTATAGATAATATTTATCTAAAATTTTTGAATTTCCATAAAGTATTAAACATAAGCTTTAATATGACACCAAAATGAACAGAATGGTTAGTAAATAATGAAACTATGAATACCCTTTAAGTAATTACAACCCGAATTGCATCAACACTTTTTCAAAATGGCGCCCTTGGGCCAATTATGTACCAAAAAATCTGAAAAAAAAAAAAAAATGTAGTTATAACTTGTATACAGGATTTTCTTATATGAAATTAGGCAATTTAATTTGAAAAAGGAAAGAAAAAAACCCTCAATAAAATCACTGTTTTAAACCAGTGCCTGGATAAGCACAAGTCTATAAAATAAACATTTTTCAGTGGAAATATGTTCATTCAACAAGTTTTATTTAAGCCTTTTAAATATCTAAGAGGTTAAAAGAAACACAAAATAATACACAAAATTAACCCTCTGGTGCAAGCGTCGACACCTTCAATGGCTTTACACGCGCGTGAACTCTGATTCCGGTACCGACTTAATGCAGTTTTTGGTTGGATTTCACAGTTATTGATTCTTTTATAACATTTAAGAAACTTAATTTTAATTTTAAATGATTATACATATTTAAAAAAATCCCTTTTAATTTGCTTGCAATTTTTTTAAATTCTATGTTTTGAGTAACTTATAAACATAATACACCTTTTATAATTAACTGACTTATAACTTTACTTATGAACAAACTTGTGATTACAAAACATTTCCATACAGAAATATAATAAAAAGAGATTAACGAAATCTATAAAAAAAAAGGTTGTAATTAAACTAAAACTGAAATTCCAAAGATAAACAAACTAGTTGGATTCATTGATAAGTTAATGTGCTAATTATCTAGTCACTGTCAAAATAATTTTCATTTAGGTCCATTATTTGCAATTTGTTGTCACATTCAGAGCACACATAAGAAACAGCATGTCCCAAACATACATAAATGTCGCAACCTTTGCAGTGACACATTGAATCGGGCTGGACTTTATTTTTTCCGATCGCAAAAGTAACATCTTTCTCGGGCTCCCTCTTCAATTAGTCTGACTTCTGGCTGAACTTTCTGCTGCTGGGTTCTCAAACGCAAATGTCATTCAGATGCTCATTAGCAAGTATTTTCAAAAGTCCTTCCTTTGTCCTTGTAAATTATGTATGGACTTATCCCTGCAATATTCAGATATGAAAAGAATCCTGCCAAACTCCATCTTAGGGCTATTCTGATTACAGAATAAACACACTTCATTTCATCCACCTTATCAACACCTAATTTCGTTTCATTGCAAAACATGCTAATTCTGGGTTTATGAACTTCAGAACTCTCTAGATTTTCAATTTCATCTTCCTCGCTATCATAAGACGCACCAAATTCTTCTTTGTCAAGTCAGAGTAGTATATCTTTGTCGTTCGGACTGGATATTTTCCTGTAACTAAAAGTGTACAAAGCATATAACTCGAACGGGTAATAAGATGCGGAGCTAAGTGGTGATGATGGTGTGGTGGTGGTGGTGTGTAGTGGTGGTGGTAGTATGGTGTATGGGTGGTGGTGGTGGTGGTGTTGGTGGTGGTGGTAGTGTGGTGGTAGTATGGTGGTGGTAGTGTAGTGTATATATAGTAGTAATAGTAATTGTAGTGGTGGTGGTGTGGTGGTGGTATTATATTATAATAATTTAATTAATTATTATAAAAGTGTACAAGTGTGAAAGTACTAACAAACACAAACCAAACACACTCATCACAACACATGTATATTCACTGCATACAAAACCCATTCATAGTAAATGTATGGAACTTATTCAAAGCTCCTACTTTTTAAGGCAGTATATTTTCAAAAACTGCCGATAATATAGTGAAAATTGAGTAAAAATCTCTTAAGAATTGAGAAAATATATTACTCATAAAAAAATTAGGGTCAAAAATAATAAATAATACAATAAAAATTATAAAATTTACTTGAATGTAAATACACACATGTGGATTCACAGTCCCAATAATGAAATGTCAAATGCACGTGGGGAGTAACAGTCCACGGTAACATAAACAAAGTATCACTACTAATATGCACGTGGTGGAGTAACAGTCCACAGTAATAAACAAAGTATACACTACTAATATGCACGTGTGTGGAGTAACAGTCCACGTACTAAACAAAGTATCACTACTAATATGCACGTGTGTGGAGTAACAGTGTAGTAACATTAGCACGGTCTATAACAAAGTATCAACAGTTCACTACTAATATGCACGTGGTGGAGTAATCAGTCCACGTTACCAAACAAAGTATCACTACTAATAGAAGACTAACACAAGGCAATCTCGGATTCTGCCATGATTTTCATAAAGGCAATATAGGAAGCTACCAGGCAACAAAGCTCTCAAATCAGTTTTACAAGCCGATAGCAACAAAACTACGGTTTTGCGGCTCACACTCCGCTAAGCGTGTATTGGAGGGTTAAATACATAGGAGAATAAAAAGTCATAGTAATAGGCATATGAAATATATATCTATATAGTTGTTTTACTAACCCCACATAGAGAAAGCCATCGATTGCAGAGAAATGAATACCAGTTATTTGTTTTTGAATGAATGTGTATATCCTTCACAACTCTTTTTTCGACTCCATCCCAATTTCTTCTGCATCACTTTTAAAAATGGAGTTTTCATCAGGGGATGAGATCAAACTGGATGTATCTGAATCTATGTGGCCCTGAAAAAAAGTATTAAGTTTTAAAAATATTATCAATCAAACAAAACTATTTAATTTGTAAATTATCACATATACAAAAGGTATAACTATAGTAGTTTAATATGTAATTAAGTAAATATTATAAGATTGTTGAGAAATAGAGCACAAATAAAGTAAAAATACTAACACATATTTAGACAAACTTCAAAACATTTTGATGCTTTAAATGCACCTTCCACAGGAAGTAATAAAAGTGAACATGAAGTTAGCTTCGGTGATGCAGCTGGTTATGAAAGATTAAAACTTCTCTAGTTGATTTGAAATTCTGTGGGGGTTCATTTTTTGTTATGTGGATGTTAAGTAGTGCTAGTGTATTAACAGGGTTGAAATCGAACCTAGTTAACGAATATTTGGGTAGGGTGGTTTTATTGACCTTATGATCCAATGATGTGCTAGTTCCCATCTTCTTAACTGGTAAATATTGCATTGGGTTCTGCAAATGATTTTAACACTTTGATAATGCAGTCATCAAAGCTAAGGTTATGAATGGAGGCATGTGCTGAAACGATGTTTTCTGAGTTCTTGATTTTAGTGTCATTGCACTTGTAACATTACAAAGTTGTAAATGTTACTACTTTGTCATCTCAACCAATTCGCCTGAACTATCATACTACGCCGCCGAGAAACTACAAGAAATATAGCCAAAAAAACAATAGTGAACTTCTTATTGTTATTCCAGTCCTAAAACAGTCCTTAAATTAAATCATCTCTTTCTTCACAATATGCCTTCAACAAAATACAAAAATCAACTTCTACTAATAACTCAATAAATAAACATACCCCCTGGATCTGATGTCCTGGACACCGAAGATAGCTCACTGGTTAAATAAACATCCTAAATCGGCGAGTGGGGCAACTGTACCAAGTGCGTCCGCACTCGATGTGTACATCATACCGTGAAGTTAGAAACTGACGAACGCAAGTCATGGTCGCCAGCTTTCAGGGGAAGATGACGTCACAGACCTCGCCGGAGCTCGCTACAGACCCCTGACGTAGCAAGCCAATCGTTCGATGAGGATTCAAATTTCAAGACGGAAAAACCGTTGGGTCGAGCGGTTTAACCTACCAGAGGCCTGCACGCTGAACTTCCCATGATGTGGCGTGACTGACCTCCCCTTCCACGTTACTGACCAAATGGCAACTTACCACCCCCCTTTTTGTGCTACGCAACTAGACCAGTATAAAACTTATATCCGCTATAGGAAATGTGTTCACTACGTTATTATTTTTTGTGAAGTCTGGTACAGGCTATTCATTATGTTGCTCGTGAAGAGTTCAGGTCATTCTATTATTATTGTCATGATGTCTGGTTAAGGCTATTCAGTATGATGCTCGTGAAGAGCTCAGTTCACTCGATTATTATTTTCATGAAGTCTGGTTAAGGCTTCATTATGTTGCTCGTGAAGAGTTCAGTTCATTATATTATTATTGTCGAGAAGTCTGGTTAAGGCTATTCAGTATGTTGCTCGAGAAGAGTTCAGTTGATTACGATTATTACTCTCGCAAGGAATTCAGTGTTAACGAGGTGATTTCAGAGTCTACGTGATATGTTCTGTATTCACGTTATTAATTAAGTATGTATGTTATTATGGTTATGATTATCATTATACTGTACGGATGGTTATACGGACCAAAGTGCGACAACAGAAGTCAGATGATAGATTATAGTTACATAAATGTGATAGACTAGACTATGCTATGGATAGAGAGACACCTTATATTAAATCTATCAAGAACTCTCGTGCTCCGTATTCTATTGCAATCTACGACTACTGCACCTGTCAACATCCACACGGATCTTCATTACCACAACATGAAAATGTTGAACTCATCGCTATCGTGGATGGACGGCAACCTTGGACACGGTAATAAGAAAATGTCTTATATTGTAAATATTCTCCGAGTGTTTTGTTATATTGAACTTTACAATTAAATTAATTGACTTTATTAATTGAACTGTAATGGGTGACTTTCGTGTGGCCTAACGTCACAGACTCTTTAAATGTTTATTTGTGGGAATTACTTGTAATATTATTATATCTTATTTTTGATATGAACCCAATCTATATTGTTAAAACTAAGAATATTTTGGAAGTAAAACTTAGAATCTCTTTTGCTAAACAAGTATTGATATTTAATATTGTTTATGGTGTATTCTGGAAGAATGTTTTCCTGCTATCTATGTTCACAACATACTTTTGCTACTAGGATGGTCGAGGCCACTATGTTCATTAAATGTTGTTTAGAAATTCATATTAAATGACTATTTTCTCAAAACTCTCTGCTTTGTGTTTCTTATTTATTTAGCTTATTTTTCATGTTTAGATTATGCCCTTTCTTACTCGTATTGTTGTTTACGGTGGCCTTAAACTACGAGGTAGAAAGAGAGGGCGTAACACACTGTCCATTAATGCGGTTACGAAAAGTTTTAGTGGTGAGGTCAATATGTTATGCAGTACAATGTTGGCATTCTAGTTGGTAAATTAGGTTATTGGATTTATAGGTGTGACTGCCATTGATGGGATGGATGGAGTTGCAAGGTGAGAACCTGGTTTTGGTAGAACGAAGGTCGGGAGTTTAGGGTGTACCAAAAGATTTCTTAGTGATGGAGGGTACTTATACACTGGGGCTTGTGGCTTCTGTTTGGCTCAAATTACCTCAAATAAATCTTACGACCGGACAATATTCCATGATTTAAACACAAGGTTATTATATGGATACATAAAATTTCAGTACCTTTAAAACCTACAAAGAGACGACAATTTCTACACTTTGATAGCTGCCCCCCCATTCAACACCAAAAGATTTAGCCCATACATTCCAGCCATCTGCGCTGAAATGCATCTCCTTTGATCAAGAAGGCATTCTAAAAAACTTAAAAATGTTCAAGAAGCTTTTACAAAGAGAGGATACTCTATGCCTTTCATT
Organism: Timema podura; assembly: GCA_033556935.1. Lineage (NCBI taxonomy): Eukaryota > Metazoa > Arthropoda > Insecta > Phasmatodea > Timematidae > Timema > Timema podura. The sequence goes on from JAVRXN010000010.1 coordinate 10,204,033, forward strand.
AAGAACTTTCTTCAACTAGTTGAAAATCCAAGATCACTCAAACCTAGAAAACCTGAAACTCACTATACCTCTAGTGACTAAGTACTACCTAGGTCTGCAAAAACTCAACAAAATATTAGTGTCAGGCTTTCACATATTGGAAACATCCAGCCGAAACCAACAATATCCTCAAGAAACCACTAGTCCTTGTGTATAATCAGCCTCCAACACTAATAATCTGCTGGTAAACCTTTATATCATAACGGAGAGTGACACTTTAATCCACTAAACAAGGCTCTCAATCTTGCTAAAAAAAACTTGCAAAACCTGTACAATACATCATCCAGTAGCCACTTTCTCTATCAATATAACCAACTCCAGTTATCCCATCAAAGGCAGTCACACCTGTGAATCCAGTAATTACCTTACTATGTAAAATATCAACAGTGTACTGCATAAAATATTTCCCTCACCATTGAGACTCTTCATAACACATGAATGGACACTATTATGACACCAAAATCAAGAACCCAGAAAAAAACAGTTTCAGCACATGCCTCCACTCATAACTTTTACTTTGAGGACTGCTAAACTGTTATATTCATTAAACAGAGCCCAATGAAATATGCCCCTGTTAAGAAGATGGAAACTGGAACATCAATGGATCAAAAGTCTATAAAACCGCCCAACCTAAAGATTTGTTAATTAGGCCTGATTTGAACATCGATGCAACACTAGCACCACCTGCCATCCACAGAACAAGACAGAACCCCCGGATAATTTTAAATCATCCAGAGGAGTTTTAATCTTTCACAACCAGTTGGCATCACTGAAACTAACTTCATTTTAGCTTAATACTTCTTCTTCCTGAGGAAGATACGATGAAAGCAATGAAATGGTGACATGTGTGTACTTATGTGTTAAGAGTTTTGACTTTTATTTGTGCTCTATTTCTCTTCAATTCTATCATATTTATTTGATTAAATATTATATTTTGCTTAATACTAGAGGGGTCACGATATTTGTTTTTCTTGATTCCGATTAAGTTCAATCTCTATTTTTTGAGTCTTGATTCCGATACTTGAACATTTTTTAAAATTATTTTTCCAAGCATCCAACCTCATACAAAAAAATGTGGGTATTAACTTCATAACATACCAAAGACTAAAAAACATTCATAATAATAATTTTTTTTTTAAATTTTAACAAAGAAAAATATCAATTTTACCAAGTATTAATCATATAATCAAAATATATTTGGAATTACAATATATTAAACATGTATTATTAGCTACAAATGAAGCTCATTAAATCAAACATTTGTAAATAAAAAATATATATAAAAGTTATAAAAACAGTTATTGAGAACTTAAGTCCATTCAATTCACCAAATAGAATCGTTAAATGAAAGTGCACTCTTTTGAATTAATTACATGGAAAGAAAACTTAAGTATTGTACTGGTAGCAACTTAAAATACTTAAATAGGTCTACTTAAAATTAAAAAAATTTCTGTGACTATTATTAATTGTCAAATAAAAGAGATTCATTTTGTAAAAACAGTCAAAAATACTTTATTTTATATATTTCTTAATAATTGTTATTGTATGGAAAATCTAATGTGCCTGATACCCTGATGCCCCCTCAATGCGAGACTTGGAGTGGACTCGACCATAACAACACATGGTCGCTTTAAACTTTAATCTCACAACCTTATAGATATTTAGTAAACACAGACTAAAAGTCTTCAAAATTGAAAGTCAAAACAAAAAATTCAAACAAACTCGAAATTAATACAATAAATTGCAGATTTTATAACGGAAAGCAGAACACATTTCACATGTTAAAAAAACTGATCCTACACACGTTAGCTTGCCAGAGATTAGTGATGAAGTGTTTTGGCAGTGATATATTGGACTATGCTCTAAATCTATTGAATTAAAAAAAATATAACTTTTTTTGCTCTTTTTTATTAACTACGTTGACTTTTGTTCTATTTTTATTAAACTTGTCTTATTCAAAGAGCTAAATAAAACATTAAAAATTGAAAGTGAAAATAAATATAATAAATACAAGAGAGCAGCCATCTTAATTTGATCGAAATATGGTAACTTTCGACATAACACTTTGTGATATATCAATTAATAATTGATATTTCGATAGATTACGAAAAATTGCCATCCCTAGTCTATGTATTATATATCAATTGTTTGGAATCAATGTATTCTGACACTCTCAATTAACTTTAACTAAAAATGTGTCAAAGTTGTTAAGTTATTACCTCTTATTACTGACATTATGTTAGGTCATATTATATTCGAGACCATTTATTTTTTATGTAGAACACCTCAAAATGTTAGGTCATATTATATTCGGGGGTGTACTATATTCAGGCCAATACAGTGTATTTACAAATTGCCGGCATTCAAGTGAAACTGCAACTAATATGAGAGATAATCGATTATTACCTATTCTGAATGTTGCCGTTTTGTTTAGTTGCCAGTTTTATTTAGAGCTAAGAATTGAAGTAGTGAGAATTGTAATGTTAAGATCAATTCTCGATTCTTTCGATATCAGTAAGAATTTAGGGTATCGAGGTACCGAAAAATTGAGTTTGACAGCCCTACTTAATACACTTTATTTCATACATCCTAGAGTAGTTTAATAAATTAACATAGTGAAGAAAGATAGTTCAACTTCTCATATCAAAAGCAAGTCAAATTGACAGACACTATAAAGTTGTTTTATTCTATTAAACTCATTTATATAAAGTGATTGTGAGGTGGGTAAATTTTGAAAATTAATACATTTGAACTCCCTTAGGACATTAAAATATTTAATGATCTTGATCGTGTAGCAAATTTTATCCCTGGTAAAATATCTAAGATTAAAAATAATGTTTGTAACTTAAAAATCAACAAAGAGCATCAGAATTTGAAAAAGCACCTTAACATTTATTTATGAAGTATGGCACTAGAAAATAAATTTTCAATCAAATTTGAAGCAAAATCAATCCACACAAAGAACAATTAAATGATTAACAGCTGCAATATCTATGTACAATTATTGAGATACAGTGAATGTTTTAATACACACCTTAGCTCAGTCTGTGACGTGTCTGTCTACTGAGCTAAGGGTCCTGGGTTCGACTCTTGGCATGGCCGAAAAATTGATCATTGATGAAAGCCTTTCAGTGATGAATTAACAAGCGGGGCCTGGATGTTGTGCCTGTCCTAGTCTTAAGTTAGATTATAAGGTATAGAAGTTAGGATAGGCCTAGCAAGCCGGTAGTGGAAAATATATGACTTGAATAAAAACTGACCCAGGCCAGAGGCTGGAAAGAGTAATAGATGTAAAAAAAGAAAGGGAATGTTTCAAAATTCACAAACATGTTATATGTTTTGTTTATTCTTTGTTTTAAATTTGACAATTTCAAAACAATTATTAAAATACAGAATACATGTAGGATATTTTAAATTTTACTTTTAATTTAGATAAACTCTATTAAGGTAGTTTTACAATGAAGCTTTTCAGAGTCTGAGGGAGGTCAGGCGACCCTGGCTCGCTCTTATCTTTGTATATACAGCCAAAGAAAAATGAATATGATACCACTACTTCTTTGTTTGTTGCCAACTATCTACATTACTTATATCAGAAAGTGAGTGGAGAAATTTAATTTATATTTTCCCCCATGACTTAGAACCTGTTTGGGTTATATGCCCACATACGCTAATGGAATATAGACGGGATAGCAGAATTTTAGAAGAAATGTACCTATCTTGCATGGAGAGAAAGAATGGAAAATCACTTACAAAGAAAAAAATAATAAAAAATAACCTCAGTAAAACTGTTCAGGATTCGAACCGCGATCACCCTGTCCTCGAAAATCCAGACTAATATGAGAATTATGTGCTACACCATGCAACCACAGATGCAAGTTTTATATTTATTTATTGTAAACATTCACTTAATTTAAAGAATGTAGATTGGGAAGCCAGAAAAGTAATTTTCCATTTTTGACATGTGTCAATGACAAATATAGCTTAGCTACACAGTGTTGGTCTTTGATCTGACTCAGACTTGAACTTGAATCATGGCGGGATTATTTTCCAACTTAAGTGCTTTTTCATTATCTCCAGGCCTATAGTGTTGCATTTATTTATTAAAAAATTACCCTTCTTATGTTGTTTGTAAGCTTTGTGGTATTTTGTGGCTCAGTACTGAACTAAGAGCTTGAAAACTTGGGATTGCTGTGAGTGACGTTGGCAATTTTAGCAAATATTTTGCACATCGCTCTGAGCGATGTTAGCACTCAAAGGGTTAAAAAAAAACAAATAGATACAAGATTCAGACTACGCATAAGGTACACATAAACAGGTATAAACTAAGGCTATTTCAAGTACATAAGCTCATGTTGAGTTTCCTCTTTCAATGTCTTTTGTTTTTTAAGCCACACAAATATGTGGTAACGCAGTCTAAGGCTTCAGGTTCACAGTGGATGTAAAATTTAAAGAATATAATAGGCTGCTATAAGGTGTTTTGAAGTGCATATGCTAAGTTTTATATTTATAATTTTAAAAGTTACTCGTACCAGTGGTAATGTGGTCTAGGGCATCAGGCTCCCAATAAATTAACATATAGGCTTATATCTTACTAAAAATAATAACCCTGAGGTGCATACCCTTAGGTTTCCTTTGATGAGTATTGGTATTTTAGAAAATATTGTCTTACGAAATTGTTACTCAGGTGTGAAATAGAAATTCATATTTTATTGTAAATTTATTTTACTAGGGTGAATATCAAGGAAATCAAGTTTTATTTGTTGTCTAATATAGATATCTCTAGTACTTGTACTATTGTAGCTTATAGAACTGAAATACTTGTAATATCTTATATTAATGATTTCAAATGAACATATAGCCTATTTATAAGACCATTACTAAAATCTAATAAAACCCAGTAAATCCTTTTTTTTAATATGTTTACAGGTGTGGATTGGTTGGTATGGGGGCAAAGGGTCAGAAAATTAATACAAAATTACAATAAAATGTTCAGTTCTTAAAACATAGCACAACACATTTAAATTATAAAATTTTACAAGACCTTGCTTCTTTATAGATTTATGTGAAGTTAAATTCTCATAGGAAGAAGCTTCTTTTTATATGAGCACGAGAGAAGTTTCTAGACCTACTTTCTTGTATGTGTGCATGCATGCACGCACGCACGCATGCACGCATGCACGCACGCACGCATGCACGCACGCACGCACGCACACACACACACACACACACACACACAGGTCATGTGAAATGCAGCTGTCACTTTTAAACGATACTATACATATCTATTAAATAAAATTAATAATATAATAAAATGTTATCATTAAGAATGAAACATGTTTTATTTTCTCAAAGTATTTTTCTAACAAAATCTTACTCCTCTCTCCTAGCACAGGCCTTGCTCTAAGTAAAGAGAGTGGAGTGTGTCATTTTTAGAAACGTCTACTTTGGTCTGCAATGGAAAATACGCTATAGTGTTACAGATGATAGTAAACAATATTAGTAGCCTATACTCAAAAGTACACCACAAAGAGTTATTTGAGTGGTTGCAGGCTAGAATCGTGCTGTGTGTATGTTTAGTTGGTTTTCTTTGTATCACTAATTGATAATCTTAATCTTTCTTTCAATTTATCTGTAGCCTACTGTTAATAAACTGTGATTGTGGTTGTCTCTATAGATCTACTGTTAATATGGTTATAGCCTAAGAAAGGTAAAACACACTTATGATAAAAAAATATTGAGTACCAATTAAATCAGAGGTTTCCAACCTGAGAGCGTGAATAACTTCCGGGTGGGGGTGGGGGGTGGAACAAATATGAAACAATGCTAAAAATCATTTAAGAATTGAAGATTATTTTTATTTTAATCATTTTTCTAAAAAAAAAGAAGTTCTATTTTCCTCTGTTAATGGCAACACTGCCCACCACTTGTAATTCATCCATTAGGTGACTAGCAAAAAGTAAGACGCATGTTTATTTTAAAGCCTGCAAACCTTGAATTTGCCTCCCCCCCTCCCCCCCAGTTCTTCTGCCTTCTCTCCCCCCTCAGTTACCATTTCGGACTATGTGCAAAACCACCAAATCTTCAACTTTGAATCTCATAAAAACTAAACAGTTTTGTCGACTTGAAGTGGAAAGTGATTTGTGAAGTGCTCTGTCAAACATTAAACCCAATATTCAAGAAATGGTGTAAATAAAAGTATATTCTATAATACTGATTTTAAGTTGTTTTTTTTTGTACCATTTTGCTGCCAGTAATTTTTGTATAAATAAAGAAGAGTATATAAAACCAAACTTTTTTAAGATTTCTCAATGAAAAAGGTTGGGAACCACTGGATTAAATTGATTAGTAGTGTTAAATGTTCATCAAAGCATGCAAGCTATTCCACAAGAATAGTGTGAAAATGAAACTATCATCATTTTAAAATAATAATTAGGTTTGATCAAGTATATTTAATGTGTTGTTGCTATTCAGCAGTATTATTGAGACCAGAACTACTTGGTAGCTTCTGACTCATATTATTTTATTTTTATGATTTTCAAAAGTTTTTTTCCTATGGGTTGTCAGATAGCACAATCATACCGGAATTTTAAAATATCAGCATAAAAGGGAATGTTATCATAATTAGTTTACATATTATCTGCATATTTAATAGTAATAAAAAAGATAGAATTTGAAAGGGAATGTATCTACATTTGAGTGGAGAAAAGGTGGAAAACCATCTTCAAAACACCCAGCCGAGATTTGATCCCAATATTTCCATCAATTTATTTATACTCTACAAATTTCAGCTTATTCAGCTTACAATTTGAGAGTTACTTATGCTAATGTTATTCTAAATATTACAAGAGGTTTGAGCGGTACAAATATTGAGACTTAATATTAAAGCTTAATTGTTAATAGCCTATTTGTCTGCTCTGCACATAGCGTTGGATGATGGGGACGTTAACCATGGTGATAGCTGCATGTAACCGTGCGATGATGTCCTTGGCTGACTGCGGCAGGTCGTCTGGTAGGTAAGCCAATGATTTTAGGTGACCCCACATAAATAAATCTATTGGTGTGAGGTCTGGTAACCTTGGTGGCCATTCCACAGGCCCCCCACGCCCAATACACTTGCAAGGGTAGGTATCGTGTAGCAGTCAGCGCACTATTGCTGCATAGTGAGCTGGGGCATCGTCACAATGAAACCACATATCCTGGCACACAGGCAAGGGACGTCCCCGAGGAGGCGAGGTAAGATGATGGCAATGAAGTAACGGTAATACTGCGAATTCAGCCACACCGGTAGCAAATAGAGGCCCACAAGTGTAGCCCCAACAATACTGGCCAATAGAGGGATGCTGAATCGACGTTGGTAGGCACGAACTCGAGTGGTGTTAGCAGGTGCCCACAGGTGGTTGTTGTGATAGTCATAATATCACGTGTGAAACACGCTTCATCAGTCCACAGTATGCGATTGATGAAATCCAGATCCGCCTTATGTTGTTGCAGAAAAGTACACAGCGAGGAAGATCACCTGGCAGCAGATGCTGCGTTATAGTGTAATGGTAGGGATGGTAGCCCTCATCAAGCAGAGCCTGGTGTACTGCTGATTTTGATATGTTCGTAGCTCATGCAATGTCATGTATACTGTGTGCTGGTGTCTGTTGGGCAACAGTTAGTATAGAATCCTCGAGATCTGGGGTCCGCACATTGCGTGGCCGTGCTGTACTGGTCCTATTTGACCAGTCTCCTGGCAACGAAACTCCAACTGGCGAAACACATTTACACTTGGGTGCCGTTTGTTGGGATAGCGATCGACGTACAATCGTGCCGCAGGTCCAGCTTGCCTTTTTGATGCACCCATGGCCAGTGCCATGTCCCAATACTCTACATGTATGTACTCTATGGTCTATTTGACACTCCTGGGCTCGACTCTTTACCTAGCCCTATGACTTAACACCGACTCATGTGGCACAGCGTTGCCACATAGCTTCTTTCTTCTACTGCTATCAGAATTTGCATGTAGTTTTTCTCAGGAACTAAGGGAATAATGTATTTTTACCAAAGAGTATGTTCTACTTAGTTTGGGGCACAGAATCGTGTGGTACAGTCCATATCCGCGAATTTCTGGACACCCTGTATTATATATTTGCATCCAATCTCATTAAATAAATTTCCTAACCATTCTTTGAGCTAGGGTTGAGAATTAAGTCTTAGTGAATGTATTTTGCCAGTATGAATTACAAGTAGTCCTTTATGACTTCATATACTTTTTTTTTAATTCCTTACATTTTAATTATTTTACCTTACTTACAAAATCCCCAAAGTTATTTTATTATAATAATTTATTTTAAATAAAAAATAGTAATAATGTTGAGTATGCAATTTTTAACCTTATTCCCTACTAAAACAAGTAAAATAAATGTCTCATTTTGAAACAAGTAGGCCTAAAACTAACTTATCATCTAAAACAAGCTCACCATTCCTTTCTTGTGGCGTGTTCTCTCTGGAAACAATATGTCAAGATCATTTCCAAATTTATGAACCACTTCTGATGGAGACTCCTTTGTTGTGCCATATCCACCCTGATGCTGTGCTGGATGAAATGTTTGGCTATGACTGGAATGATGTCTAAAAGAATATTTAATACAATTAATGTTATTAATTTATAACTAATGATGCATAAAACAATATAAGGGAAGTGTTACCAATGGTGGTTGGAATTGTATTTAGGTATTTTAATATAAGGACAATAGTGACTTGTTTGCTAACCCATTCATTGGCATGCGTTTACATAGCTATTTGGGTGGTTCTAGCAGCCATTTTTAGATATTCCTTCCAAAAAACATATTTTTATGTAATTAATTTAATTAAAACTAAACTAAAGCAAGTATTAGTGGTTTTTTACAAGATGTATTAAGAATAAATTAAACAATATAATTATCAAGTAAAGGTCGAATTTGAGATAATATGTCTTCACAGTGCGTGATAAATTGTCAGCAAAATGAAAAATTTTTGAAATTTCTCCAAACTTCCTCAAAGATATCTGTTTCCCATACCATGGGGTGTGAAATATTTCTCTAGCATACCAGTTGCCTTGTATTTCAAGACCTATGCCAAAACCAGTCATAAAAGATACCCCTAAAACCTCAATATTACACACAGTCATACCCTTGTAGTCTACATCTCTAGAGTAGGTAGACATTGGTGGGTTGTAAATAATGGTTTTGCATACATTTTATGTTAGTTTATTTTCTTAGATGACTAACTAATTTGCTGTCAGTTATAAAATACTTTATCAACTTTCAGTCCTGTACTAGCAGTAAAACTGAGCTGTTCAGTTGTAAATTTGAATTTGTCAACGGATTACGTGCGTTTCCATTTGTTGGAGCAGATACTCTGTCCCATGACAGTGGAACATCAATTATATCATTATATAGATTAGCTATGTATAGGTATTCATCTTCATTATCATTATCAGCAAATAACTAAGAAAGAATAACATCACTTGAAATGTTACCATTTTAAGACACCATTCTTGCCCGACAAATATTTTCATAATGCATTTTTTTTTCATTTAATAATTTATTAATGTTATAGTAGGGCATTGAACTGGTAGCTCCATCTATCAGCTTCAATATGAAGTATTTGGACCAGCTAGAAGTTTAGTGGTTCATTGAGAGATGGTATTACAATAACTTATTGCAATGAAACATTGATTCACACCCACGCAAGCAAACGTTTAAGCAACCATAGGCATTGTTCAACGACCAAGCCAGGGAAGTGGTTAAGAAAAATACTTAGAAATTTTGGGAGCTAACTTAATGATTGTAGCAATAGTAGGGCTACAATAAAATATATGATGATAAATAAACAAGCCCAAAGAATGTTTATATTACTATGAAAATGTAAATACTAGAAAAGCTAATCAAAAAACTATTGTGTCTTAATACCATTATATAAAAGGCATTATCTTCTTGACAAGGTACTATTTCCCTATGGGCCACACAGGACCATGGCAGCAGAATTTCTGGTGAAACAATTTCACTTTATGAAAATAAAGATATAATGATTTAGAAAGTAGAATTATATAAAAAAGTGTATTTTATTGCATGTTGGAACCCCCCCCCCCCCAAAGTAATAAAATGTTGTCTATCACCCACTGTCAAACACGTGGCACTGTCCTTGTATGTAATAGTTATAATCTGTTGGCTAAGATTCACATAAAAATAATGTGTTTATTATATTCTAGTTGTAGTGCTGTGTAGTGTATAGTGACCTATACATATTTTTTAATTAAAAGCAGAAAAATATATAGTTGCTGTTAAGTAACGCAAATGATTCCCTAAATACTTATTTTGGAAACAAAATGTGATTGAACACATGACTATGAAACCATTGAAGAATTCTAAGCTGAAAGAAAAACCTGAAACAACATGCTGTAGGACAGGCACAAGGTAAGTTTCAATTCAACTAAGAATATGTATGAAATTAAGGGGTGGAAAATTGCCAATGTTCATGGACGATGAAAACTGTATAAACATGGCCCCGCCTAGAAAACCTTTTCTAAAAATACTAAAGTTACTTTTAAGAGCTATTAAGGGGCCGGTAAACTCGTTTACCCATTTAAAAAAATGGTATTATAATTAAAAGATTGTGACAAAACCGTTCTATGGATTTGAAATCGGTTTTCACTAATGAAAAGGAATTTATATTATCTAGAGAGAAGACTCTGTACAACTTTTACTAATCATACTAATTAAACTATACAATGAAAACTATCACATTTTCAGCCTTGCACTATTTTGCTAATAATGACTTCATTGAGTGAAATATTTAAAATTGAATTTTACTATTTAAAGCAGAAACTATTTTTACTTCAATTTTCTTAGATTAGAATTTTTATTTAGTGATATATTTTTTAATTTATAATTACTTTAACATGGATATAAGTATTAATGCTGGAAAAAGACGAGATCACAAAGTTAGATAATAATTTTCTCCTCGTTTTAGCAATTTATTTATAATTTATTAGTTTATAACTAAGCTTTAAAAAATTATTTATCAAATTAAAATTTGAAATAGTTTGGTAACTGTAGTGTAATGCTCCTTGTAGGAATACCATGAACTATGTGTACCGTTTAGCAATTTATTAGGGTCTTCCATTTACAGCGTTGCCACAATTGTTCTAGAAGTGACGAGACAAACCATTTATTTCAATATTGTGAAGCTTTAAAATCATGTTTCCACTATTTTAAATCAGAAATACGAATCAATGTATTTGCCTAGGAGTGGTAGGTATACAATTTAAAGCATCAATATTTAAGGCGCTAGAATAGTCAAACAGAAATGCACAAACATCTTGTAATTTTAAAACGTTCATGGACTGAGATAGTCTTGTGTGTGTGTGTGTGTGTGTGTGTGTGTGTGTGTGTGGTGTGTGTGTGTTGTGTGTGTGCGCACGATAACTGGGTTGTGAGACTAGTGCACTTATTGTTCCTTTCCTCTCTCTTTGCTTAGTTCAACTCCCAACCCTTTAGAAAGGTAGTAGGTATTGTAGTTTAGGCTGAGGCCTAAAGTTGGCCGTAGGAGCAGGAAAATACTTATTGATTAAAACCAATTTTTAAAATATATTATTGTTTTAAACTCATTAATTGAAAATGTTTTTATATTTTCCAAGCATCTCATCTTACTAACTGTTCACATTGAATAAAGTTCATATTATTGTGTTCAAGAATAATTTGAACCCAAAAATATGGATGGATATTAGTTAATAATAGTAAACCTATATAATTGATTACAGACCTATTTTTGTTTTTAAACTATCTAATTTTAATGAATTAAACATTATTTAGAATAATATTGATTAAAAATATTAGCCTTTTTACTTTCTTGTAAGCTAAAGAAATTATGGTAATCATGGACATTTTCGGCCTCAAGATTATGAAGGATATATAGCGTTCTATGTGGTCCCAAACTGAAAAAAAAAAGTGGATCTTACATATATATCTGTTTCCATTTGACTTGTAAGATTTTTAAGGCACAATAATAGAAACATATACAAACAGTTTTACAAAGTAAAATTTATAAAACTTAATCAATATGTGTATTTTAGATTAGTACAAGCTTGAGTTGTGAAGATAGTTTTAGAGATTATCATAAAGTATACATAGACCTCCTATCTTTAAATAAAAATATTTTACATTATATAATTATAAGCAACATCTAAAAATAAATAAATAAAGAAAATTTACTTATTAATATGAAAAGCTATTTGGAATACACATTACATAGACGAAATATACTATTAAAGAAAAAAAAAAGAAAAGATTTGTGTGAAATAGTGTGAAGACAATAACACTATATATTGTGTAAAAAAAACATGAATAGCAAATATAAATAATTTGATTTGAAATTATTTCTTTTAGCACAATGTCTTACTAACCAATCGGGTTATACGCTTATGTACTAATTACGCTAATGTTATTATTATTATTATTATTATTTTATTATTTTATTATTAGCAGCACGCGTCTTACTACCGTTCGGGTTATACGCACTTACGCTAATGTGTAATGGTAGGGTGATTGTGAGATGAAATGGAGGACCTACAGTTTAACGTGGAATCCGAGCCACGGTGGAGGCCTAGCATTCCTCACATTCACAAGTTGTGATTAATACACATCTTGTCAGAGGTGAAGGAAGGTTGGCAATCAGATAAACCTGTGCCGGTACGAGGATTGAGCCCCAGACCCCCAGCACAGAGGTCTGACACCTTACCCCTAGACACCAGGTCACCAATTACGCTAATGGTTTTAGGGTTTAGGAAGGTTATATTTATAAGAAGTGTACCCACATTTGCGAGGAGGAAGAGTGGGAAACTATTTTGGAAAAAAACTTTCAGTACACTCGACCAAGATACTAACCTCAATCTCACCGTCATCATTATAGTCTAGTTTACTGCGAGAGTAGCGTGTTGACCATGTAGCCACCAAAGTGGGTGACATGAAATTAAATGTGTCACTCGAACATTTCATTAATAGTAACTTCCATTATCTTTTTAACTAAAGGTAAGCATTAAAATAAAATAAACATAACAATGATTATTAGCACCGCGTCTTACTACCCATTCGGGTTATACACACTTATGCTAATGTGTAATGGTAGGGTGATTGTGAGATGAAATGGAGGACCTACAGTTTAACGTGGAATCCGAACCACAGTGGAGGCCTGGCATTCCACACATTCACAAGTTGTGATTAATACACATCTTGTCAGAGGTGAAGGAAGGGTTTGGCAATCGGATAATCTGTGCCGGGACCGAGGATTGAACCTCGGACCCTGAGCACAGAGGTCTGACACCTTACCTCTAGACCACCAGGTCACCTAACATAACAATGAAATTAAAATAAATACATAAGATGGTAAAATAAATAAATGGTACAACACAATCGCACAAACTTTCTCATATTGTAAGTATTAGAGATTTGAAGGTAATTTTCAAAAATAGGTTTTGGGTAAACTATCCTTAGGTATGTTTTCCTCATCAAAACAAACAAATCATCTTGTTACTCACTATAAACACTCTTTATTAATATATTTTAAACCAAATTGTTCAAGTATAGCTATTTAAAAAAATTTAAATTCTCAAAAATAAATGATTTGTAAACTCCCTAAAATTATTCGTTATCATGTTATCATGAAAACTAATAATTTGAATTCAATCTTCAAGAACAATTTTAAAAAAAATTTAAATTTTATATCATTCATCATAGCTAAACAAGCCTTAAATTGATTTATTTTAGATAAAAATCTAATGTTACAAAATGCAGTAATTAATTAAAGTCTGTTCACTGTAGAATTGTTTTCTGAAAGGCCTTTTTCCCTACCAGAAATATATTATATAGAAGGATTTTGGTAGGAAAAAAGACCTTTCAGAGAGTAATTCCTACGTGAATGGAGTTTAACTACTATTACTAAATGATTTTTTTTAGAAAACCAATAAATATAACTATTTATAATGCAAAACTTAACAATTACATTAAAACCTTAAATTGCGAGTAACTTGGTCTGCGAGTGTTTTGTAAGATGAGCAAAAATTTTCAACAAATTTTAACTTGATAAACGAGCAATGTCTTGAAATACGAGTAGTACTATGGTTACGCTTTGTCTGCCGAGCTTCATGTGATCACAACTGAGCAGATGTTTCTGTTATCTCTATCTTTCTCTTTCTTTCTTTCACTGCGGGATTGTTGGTAATCGACTCCCATGCTTGGTCTCAGTCGTATAGTCAACATCCGTGCAAGCGTATACAGTACTTTTTATTATAGTATTGTGACCACGTGCGTGTGCGTAGTAAAGCATTTTTTATCTTGTGTCCAAGTGTAGTGACTGTTCTTTAGTAACTGTACTGCAACAATGGCCCCTATTAAAAACAAAGGTTGAAAAGGTAGGTCGTGAGAAGAAGGAGATGATTATGGTGGAAGTTAAGAAGGAAACCATTGAGAAGCACGAATGAGGTATGCGAGCATCCGACATCATAAGATTTTATAACAAGTCTACGTCGACGATTTGTACAGCATTAAAGAAGAAATAAGGGGGCTAGATGCAGCAAAAAGATTCAAGAGAGTATCAAAGCAACGGCCACGTTTTCTCGAAGATGTAGAAAAGGTGCTTCTCGTGTGGTTAAACGAGAAGCAACTAGCAGGTGATACTGTGACCGAGAACTTTAGCTGCTAGAAGGCAAAAACCTTGTATGCCGACCTTGTAAGTAAACTGCCAGGTCGACAGAAAACGAAGAAAGCTTCAAGGTGAGCAGGGGATGGTTTGATAACTTTAAGAGAATAAGTGGTATCCATAGTGTTTTGAGGCAGGGAGAGGCTGAGAGTTCAGACGCTAAGGTAGCTGAGGCGTTTGTTGCAGAGTTCCAGAAGCTCATGGTTTCCGAGTGTTATCTGCCACAGCAAGTTTTTAACTGCGGTGAGACGGGGCTATTTTGAAAAAAGATGCCAAAGAGGACCTACATTACAGCAAAAGAGAATGCAATGCCCAGTCACAAGCCCATGAAAGACCGTCTCACCCTCTTGTTGTGTGCTAATGCAAGCGGCGATTTCAAAGTCAAGCCCCTTCTTGTGTGTCATTCTGAGAATCCATGATCCTTCAAGAAATGCAAGGTGCAGAAAAGCCAGTTAAACGTTATGTGGAGGTCCAACAGAAAGGCTTGGGTCACTCGTATCTTATTCGTTGAGTGGATCAATGAGGTATTCGGTCTTGCAGGAAAGAAATAACTTTTAGAAAAGAGTTTGCTACTCAAAGTCTTGCTGGTTATGGATAATGCTCCTGCTCATCCTTCAGGCCTTGAGGACGACTTACTGGAGGAATTCAAGTTCATTAAGGTCAAGTTCCTTCCTCCTAACACCACTCCATTACTCCAGCCCATGGATCAATAGGTCATTTCGAACTTCTGCTTGGAGAAAACTGTGCTCTGATTGCATCGAGGTGTTTGCTCATGAACATAAACCACCAGATGTCGATGAAATCATGTCCTTGGGGAAAACCATGGGACTGGAGGTGAATGAGGACGACATTCAAGAGCTAGTGGAGGAACATATCCAGGAGTTGACCACCGACGAACTGATGGATCTGCATCGCGAGCAACTGCAAGAAGTTATGGAGATCTCATCTGAGGAGGAGGAGAAAAAGATGAAGGAATCCCTCACTTCAAATGAGATTAGGAAGATGTGGGAAACAGTGCAAAACTTTGTAGAAAAGCACTACCCGAATAAGGCTGTAGCAGTGAGAGCGATGAATCTGTTTAGCGACAATGCAATGTCACATTTACACGAAATCCTCAAAAGGAGACAATAGCAAGTGTCATTGGATAGGTTCCTTGTTAAAGTCGCACAAAAAGAAAAAGATTCCAGTGAGCCAACATATAGCAGTGATTCCGTTAGTGACAGTGAAAGTCGTCCTAAAAAATAACCCACTTCCTCCTCTCTCTCGTCTACCTCACACCAGCCACGATTATATTTAATTAATAAATTTGATTACAGTACAGTTACATTTAAATAACGAAAATAAACAAAGGTAAAAAAAAGGTATTTTGTATTAATCATTTTTAGATTAAATATTTTTGGGTTGTGGAACGAATCATCTGAGTTTTCCATTATTTCTTATGGGGGAAATTCGCTCTGATATACGAGTGCTTTGTATTACGAACACGTTTACGAAACCAATTATGCTCGCAATCCAAGGTTTTACTGTACCCATTTTGAACCAAATTACTAAAGCCATCTTTTAATGTATTAATATTTAAAAAAAAGTCATAAGTAGATTACTAGCTGAATTTCTCCCCCAAAAACAAGTATACATCTTTATTTGTCACCCTCATGAGTAATGAGGTGGAGAGGATAGAACTAGGTCAAGATAACAATAGGTGGCATACTTTAGTAAGTGCGGCAATGAACTCTCTTGTTCCTAATACCATAGAGTAAGTAAGTATTAGAAGGTAGTATACATTAATTAGTCATATTTAAAAACAACATATTATCAGGATTAAAATAGTTTTATGTTGCTATGCAATAGTAAAAATGTTAATAACCCGAAAAGGTAGTAAGACTTGGTGATAAAAGGAATACCAAAATTAATAGGTTCTTGATAAAGTATTTCATATGAAATATAAGTAATATTTTGTCCTCATTCACAGATAACACTATTTTAAATAATTATTGTGAAGTGTTTTTCAGTTCTTTTAGTATTCTTTTGCGCTGATAGAAGCCTGACTATGACAGACCTATGTCAATTTTGTAGATGGATGAAAGGTTAGGCGTCACTCTCGCAAGAGAATGGACTTCAGATGACGGGGAGATCGGGGTTTTAATTCCATTCATAACTTCTTACGTACTTTTATAAATGCCTTGTGTACTTTAATTTATTCATTATTTACTGTTGATACAGTTGATAGCTTATATATTTGAGTGACCCAAGATATTACAAAGACATATTCCCTGGCCTAAAGTCCGATCTTGGAATCTATGTGTAGGTATATATCTCCATCCCCTCCCCCTCCCCCCTATGTCTTAAGACCTGTCTGGGCTATACACACTCGTAATTAATACTCAGAGGGTGTGTAAAGATGGTGAAGGTAGAACTTAAAAAAAGTTTACTTATAATTGTGTGGAGGAAGAGTGCTAATCTTTTCAGGAAAAGACTATCATTAAATCCTCACGGGATCCGAATGCGGACCTTGAGGTAAACCGCAAATCAGACTAGAGGAACTTGACGTTCAGCCCGCGTACCCAACAATGCGTATGATGAGTCTCACTCTAGTATTTGCAAGCCCTCGTCAAGGCTATGTACAAGTTTAGACGCTACCCCACATCAATACAGAGGTGATTGCTACCTGCGATAAAGGTTTCAGAGAATTATAGCATTGTTTTGTTTGCTAACTCAGTCTCCCTCCTTGGATGGATGAAGGGTAGGGGGGGGGGGGGTGGCTCTAAGCTCTGGCAACACTGTGGGCTGACTGAGCCGCCGAAGACTAAGTATAGCTCAATTGGTTTCTTCCGATACCATAAATTAGAGGTTGGCGCTGATGCAACTCTTCCCTTCCCAATGACCATTGACCAGGCTTTAACAGAACTATCTAATAATAAACTATACTTTACATACTAGGGCTGGGCCAATCAGCTATTTTGCCGATAATTTGGTTGATTTTATTACAAATGTTTCAAAGATAATGTGGGGTAATGATCTCAAATACGAGTGTTCATGTTTGTCATTTCTATTTTGTTCAATATTGTAGGTTTGCTTATACAAATTTAAATGAAAACTTTTGAATTAATGATAGTATAACTCAATTTATAATTGATCTACCACATTTAAAATATAATAAGTTTAAGTTAAATTGACTCCCTTTTAAATATCAAATTATATTGAAATGTAAGTATTCAAATGAAGAAAAATCCTGAATCGACAATAGGAGTCTTGAAACCTCTGGTGGTTGTTTAGTTTTTAGCTTCCTTTGAATCCTACCTAGTTTTAACTTCCCCTAAATCCTTCTATCGTGATTCAGACAACTGTATGACCTTGCATAGATAGATAAACTCTCCCCCCTCTCCCCCAAACCCTATGTAATACTACTTCTTTCACACTCAAATAAGCTGTCTCACTTGCTGACATTTCTAGTCTCAAGATTAGCCCCTACCCCTTTCCATCTCTTTGTTAAATAAAGAAATAACTATTTGCTTAGGGAGTGACCACTAGACCCCTTTCTTTGCAACAGAAAAAAAAGACAAGGCTGTCTGCCAAGAGCTTAACAATGATGAGTCACCAGTACCTGCTGTGTGTGGCATGTTAACAAAAGATCGGTTCTAAGAATTGGTGAATCAAATGCCAATCATTGGCTTAGCTGATTGTGCCATAATCGGCGATCAGCATCGACCCAGCCTTAGTATATAGCTGAAGTTTACTATGTGATTTAGGCCTATTTCCAAAAGAAAACATGCCTTGTTTTAATTAGACCCATTTGCACATTCTACCTCACTGGTATTAATATTCACCCATTAGGTAAACAATAAAATATATACATGTGTTTCTCTACCTAATGAAATCTCTTTTAACTTTGAATGCACACCACAACCTTTATTACAGTTTTCTTTGTTTTGATTTGATTAAACATACATTAAAAGGTTTTCATAAGGCTAATTTTTATGAACAGTATAAACTCATAAATTTTCTTAATATATATAAAAATGAGGTGGCCCAAGGGCTAAATAATTTTATAGTAAAGGAAATTGATAGAACTAAAGAAAAAGGTAAAATAAACTACTAAGAGTAAATTTGATGAAGAAAGCCCACCTAGGGAAAGAGGAAAAATGTGGGAAGAACCTTCTTCTTCTTCTTCTTCTCCTCCTCCTCCTCCTCTTCCTCTTCTGTCTTCTAAACTTATTCTTCTTCTTCTTCTTCTTCTTCTTCCTCCTCTTCCTCTTATGTCTTCTAAACATCTTCTTCCTTTATTCTGTCTTCTAGAAGACAGAAGAAAGGAAGAAGATGTCACCTTTGTACATTGGATTCTTCCCAAATTTTTCCTCTTTCCCTAGGTGGGCTTTCTTCATCAAATTTACTCTTAGTAGTTTATTTTTCCTTTTTCTTTAGTTATATCAATTTCCTTTACTATAAAATTACTCTTAATAATAATTATTTATGGATGGAAAATAATTGATAAGTAGTACTTAAATCAATGTGAATCAACAACTTAACTTCATTGTATTGGAATCAAAATACATTGTTATGTATTCACAGAAATTAATTCAAGGTAATGGATATTGGTTGTAAGTTTATGAGTATACTTCATCACACTCGAATAAATGTTGAATAAATGAACCCAAGTTGTCCACATGAAAGCATCTCTTGAAAGGAATATTTTTAATCCAAAGTAGACTAGCAACTTCTACAGATATGTTTGCAGCTTCAATTTATCTAATGCTTTAAGTTTTTCAAATTTTAAACTTTTCAAACACAAACATACAAGCAATATTTAATTTTTTCCTTACCTGAATCTTTCTTCTCTTCTATGTTGAATATCAAATGTTTGCGCTAATGCAAAGTATGCATAGTCAATAGAAGCATATGTCAGAAGAAATGGCATAGTTACAACAGGTGCTAAAGTATTGATTTCTCCGACAAGAATAAAAGTAACAGTGACTAATGCAACAACAACCATAGAATGAAGCGGAACTTTGTTTGGCCCTCTCTGAAAGAATAAAAACAAAACAAACATGGAATGAGTCAAATAAAAAGTAGTACTAATTATAATACAGTCAGACCTCATATCAAAGTTAATGGTTCCATAAAAAAAAATTGATATATTGTTTTTTATTCATATGTATTGTTTGGTATATTGTATTTAAAAACACATTTCCTAATAAATGCATTCTTTCTTATAAATAACATAGGGGAATTTGAATAACATTATGTACAAGTTAAGTTCATAGAGATAATTAAAAAACAAGAACTAACCAGAACAAAAAGTATTATGTAAAAAAACCTTCCTCTTGTGACATGTCCATTCTTTTTTTTCTCTCACTTGTTTTTCTTATAACATCATAACTATGGGGGGAAAAATTCTGATTTGTCTTGAAAAAATTTTTGATGTATTGAAATTTTTTTCAATAAATGGAAATTTTTTTTTTACATAATGTCATAGGGATTCACCTAAACTTATATATATATATATATATATATATATATATATATATATATATATATAAAGAACCGATGGTATATAAGTGAAACATAACAATCAACACACAATTATTTATGCTAACAATTTTGACTTATTGAAAAGTGCAATAGCTATAGATTATTCTTAATGTAGGATAAACATTGACATATATTTATTAAGTTTTATAGTGTTTATTTTTAAAAATCTAATTTTGAAAATATTGGTATGTATTTACATTTTAGTGTATACAATAATAAGACGTGTACTAATCACAACTTGTGAATGTGTGGGATGCCAGGGCTCCACCGTGGTTCGGATTCCACGTTAAACTCTAGGTCCTCCATTTCATCTCACAATCACTCTACCATTACACATTTGCGTAAGTGAGTACAACCCGAACGGGTACTAAGACTTGGTGCTAATAATAATGTATACAATAGATCATAATGCAATTTACAGTAATGCATTAGTTTTGCAATATAAGAAAGATATCAGTTTAAACTATAAGCAAATAGGTTTACTAGTTTAAATGACTGCAATACAACATTATCAACAAGTTATATGTACCCTTTGCTAACCCTGAAAGGTAGCAAACTTACCTTTCATGGTTCTACTATGGTGTAGATTGTTAGCTAGTGTCATAATTTAGTTCATCAAGGAAATAGTGCTACCGTTCAGGGTTAACAGAGTGTACTTCTGTGGTTTAGACTACCTTTCAGGGTTAACAGAGTGTACTTCTGTGGTTTAGACTACCTTTAAGTGTAAACATAGTGTACTTCTGTGGTTTATACTACCTATCAAGGTTATCAGAGTGTACTTTTGTGGTTTAGACCCAAGGCCTTGGTTCTAAAGTGCTAATTTAACAATACCAAAGTTCTCCAGAAGGCTCCTAGATTTACTATTTTAAGAGGATTTCTAACAGTAAACTTTAGCATATTTGGTGCCTAAAACAATAGTAAAATAAATGGTACGGCAGACCGCACAGACTTTCTCTCTCTTTCTATAAACTCGTAAGATTTCTGAACGGAATAATGTACATTGTATCATCACCACTCCACATAAGAACACGCATAAAATAATATACAATGATATATAATCAATGAGAAAAGAGGCGCATCTTTGTCCACCTAAGAGCATTTCAAACAGTTTAATGTCTTCCACAAGGGTCAACACTTCGGATTAAAATTTCGATTTCTGGTTAAAATTTTAACATTTTATAAGGTGTTGCAGATCTTCAAGTCATCGCATTGATATTTAATTATTCATTTATACATTTTGACCAATAAAAAATGTAAATATTGACTATTGAGTCTAAAATGGAGATATATCATTGCTGTGCAAACATTTCTCCTAAGAGCTTTAAGGAAAAATAACATACTTTTTTATATACTTACTTATATTTAATTACTCTATGGCATTGGAGAATTATTGCGTTAAGACTTAAGTAGTATATGTTTACAACTAAAGCTCACAAAATTGTATTAATATATTGGCAAATATCTCAGAAACTGCTGTTTTTATAAAAATATATGTCAAATAAAAGTTTTTTATTTCAAATAGTCCTACAATTTTGCAATGATAAGTTGTTTAGTTTCTCAAATAGTTGTGGAGATACGGAAATTAACGCTTCTGTAATGTACCCTAAAAATCATTTTCATAGGAAAATGAAAATAGCCAGTTTATTTATAATCTTAATCAACGCCTAGATACGAATTTTAATCAAAATCGTTTGAGCAGATTTTGAGAAAACCAAATTTTTCTCTTTTCGCCCTTCAGTAAACTACCCTTAATTTTAAGTTTTTATAGACACACAGACAGACGGCATTGCAAAGACTATTTTTTAGGGTTGTGGGGGTCATGAGACGTCGACATCCATCAACATTTCAGGTTAGTTTTTTTTTACGGTCGCAATACTTAAACTTTAATGTCCAAAAAGTTAAAAAATTCATATAATTGCGTATAGATTGAAAGTTATTGATTTTATAAAAATATGTTTCGGATAAAATATCTGTATTATAAATATATATACATATTTGTAATTCTAAGTAATTTCATATCTCAAATAGTTTCGGAGCTATTTAAAAAAATGTTAATTGACGCATCAGACCGGAGCCCTTAAAGCCATTTTGCCGAAATATTGAGGGTAGCCATTTTGTTTGGAATATTAATTAATGTTTATAAATGAAATTTAATCAAAATCGTTTGAGCCGATTTTGAGAAAATCGACTTTTTCTCTTTTTGCCCTTCAGTAAACTACCCTTAATTTTAGGGGTAGATATCCAATTCCAAAAACCCCTCGGGGCAACCCTATGAAAACCCTAGATATCAAGTTTCAGCTCAATCGGTAAAATAGTTTAGGCTCTAGTTGGAGGTACAGACAGACAGACAGACAGACAGACGGACGGAAATTCAAAAACCACTTTTTCGGATTCAGGAAGTCATGAAACGTCAAAATTCATCAAAATCTCGAGTTCGAATTTTTTGACGATCACCATACTTTCTCTACCTGTAAGATAGAGAGAAAGTAAAAAATTGCATGTTAGAATAAAGTACAATATTTTAACTAGAACCAAAGTATCTATCAGAGCTTGCCTGATTCCAAAGTTCGGGTTTTGAATGGTTTGAATTTTCGGTGGGTGTAGTCAATTTATCTCAAGGTTAACCCTTTTAGTGCCACAAGACGATTTGATCTGCTCCACCTACTATCGCTAAAAGTGCCAGAGTCGATAAGTTTGGCTCTCCAGATTTGAGCTAGTTCTCGCTTTATCTGAGAGATAGTGTAGTTGTGTCATATATCATTGGAAAGAGAACATGTCCCTCTATTATTTTATATGAGGTTGGCAACAAAAATCAACCATAAATAGTTTTTATTGTAACTGGGAGTTTAGTACATTACAATGGTGGATGGTCACATACTCTACTCAATGTGCTAAGTGCAACACTGGTTTACATACGAGCTGCATGGAAACAACATAAGTGTGGCTCACATTCATACTGATGTAAATAGTTTTGTAAAGAGTTTTCAAATGTATGAGTTACATTGTTCTGAGTTTAGAAAAAAATACTATTTAGATTTTCATGTTATGTCATGTGAATGAAAAGATTTCTTTATCAATGTAAGTAAATAGGTGTAATTACTTTATAAATTTATATAATATTAAAAAAAAATGAAATTATTCATTATGAAAGGTTTTTTGAAAAACGCATTCATTATGTGTAGGCCTAAATATTTATAATGAGGTAAGCAATATAATAAATCTTGCTGTAAGGTAAGCAACAACGGCCCAAAAATATCTAATTTAGGATATCAAATCAAAAGTCCTGTAATTCCTATTTATAATTATATATATTCAAAACTTTATTTTCTTGTATAAAACTAAATGCACTAAAACAAAATAATAATGAAATGTATGCATTTAATTTTTTAATATGTTAGCATTGAAAAAAATTTTAAATCAAATTTAATATCTAGAAATTAAATAACTTTAATTAAATTATTAATGTATTATTATTAAAGAACAGTAGATATATATGGATTAATATGATATCAAAATCAAAATAATTGCTTCAAAAATAAAGGTTTGGCCAATTATCTTGCAATCCCTTACAAAAATGAGGAAATAGCTGTGGCATTCTTCGCACACAAAACTTAACAGACCTCTGGCACTCTTTGTGCGCTAATTCTGGAATAGGTGTGACACTAAAAGGGTTAATGTTGTTAAATTTTACTTTACCTATCTTTCTTCTATTTTCTTAATTTAAATGATTAATATCCCTTGAAATAAGTGCAATATCGAAAAAAGTGTAATAAAATGTTAGTTATCTATATTTTGTGTAAGAGGGTGAGCACAGTAACATTTTTGAGATTCATTTTCATTTTTAGGTTGAATTTATGCACTATGTATAACATATTGTGCAAGTCTTCGGATATTAGTAAAAGCTGTGATCGAGTGTGGCTAACAGAAAACGATTGTTTATACTCTATGTATAGAGAAAAGAGAAATCAACAGCAAGCCCTATTATGACCTTATGATCTGTTTAAAGCAGCACTACCCCATAAGTTAATGTCTGACCATTGTTAAAAATGTTTAAAAAAAATTGGTAATGAGATTAGTGTCAGAGTGCAGGGCTTGTCATTAATTTAGTTGACCCTCTCTATCTCCATTCTTGTTTAGCAGGTATGCAGCCAGTTTCACTGCCAGGGGGATTAGAGGAGACAGGAGGGGAGCATAAGTGAAATAAACAGGACACGTTTAGAAGAGTCTGGATTCATTTTCTTCAAATCCAATAGAGTAGTCTAAAAATGGAGGATTTATGACTCTTAGCTTTGACCCCTATATACATGGTCGGCGGTCCACATGGGTCTCCAATCTGAGTTGAGCCCAGCCAAGTTAATGGACTGGGATATCTGGGCTAGCATACCCAGGAAATATATGAAAATATCTCCAAGTTCGCATGGTGACTGAGAACTGCCTGCCATGTCAGTTGCGCCAATACTACTATATATATAAATTATGTCAAGCTTATATGCTTATCTTACTCACTGAAATATAAATTTGAAGACCGTCTTAAAACAATCATTTGTGAATATTTAATAGGCTATTGAATAAAATTATTAAGAGTGTAAAAGCTAGCACAATTATCTTGGTAATGATGCCAGTCACTATAATATATTAAACATTAGTTTACTAAGATTGCAACTTAATGTAAAAATATTTTTAGGTATATAATCTGAAATTGTGTCACTCTATGCAAGTGTAAGAGATTTCAGCCAAAAGCGATAGGTTATTGGGTTGTGCAGTCCAAGTTAGATTTCAATGAGATCATATTGAGACATTAAAAGATCACCTTACATTAAAACAGCTTAAGATTGTTGTGACTAACATTCTTTAGATGCTTCTTCCTAAAACGTGATTTATCACGGATGCACATAGCCATGTCTCAATTTTATCTATGGATGTGCGGTAGAAGGGTGTAAAGACAACATGAAAATCACACGTTGACTTGGAAAAATGAGATTAGCATGCTAAACTGGGACAGCTGTGATAAAATATATTCACGGTGAGTATTAACTGGAATAAATGTTTTATTTTGACTATTGTGAGTAGAAGTTGCATATTTTTTTAATGAATAAGTAAAATTCCAGAAATTTGATAAAATTCACTGACTTTTCCATTATTTTTCTTTGACTAGGCAAATTCCCTGAATTTTCCCTGTTTTCTATGTCGCTGGACACCATGAGTACTACCCAGTTAAGTATATTGATAATCCCACTTACTTTTAGCCTTGATCCAGAGAACAGTCTAATGAAATAAAGTAGTCAGAGTTAAATAATAAACTTTTTCAGATTTTAGAAAGCTTAAAGCTTATATTCTGTTAATCAAATATAAACTGTTACTAATGATGTTGATATAAATGACCAAGATACTTCAATTTATCTTGTTTTTGAATATGTTACTCTTTAATTAACGAACATTTGCCCAAATTTATTTTACCTAAAGCTAACAACAGATGATGAATTAATTCAAGTTATTAAAAGAACAAAGCTACATTATGAAAATCGTTAAGCAAAATATTATTTACTTATTAAAATAAAATTTAAAACAACCTATTGTGATTATTTTTTGTTGAATAAGAATTATTTATAATATAACCAATAAAAAAATTACAGCACAAGTTATAATGTAAAAATACTATAAAATATTTAACTTGTATGTTTATATACATAATAAAATCTCTTTTGCAATGATCTGCCAAAATATGATTAAATACAATGCAAAATGTATCTACACAATTTCTCATGAACTATGAAGCACATTTCAAATTTAAATTTATTGTTAAAATATTAATATATTTATACTTGATAAGAGATTTCTCATAAACAAAATTAACAACTTGCTTCAGTTATGCTTAGTTTATGTTATGCCAAGAAGTTAAATTTTGAGTATTAATTGTGGGCAAAAGTCCAAACTTAAAATCACACCACAATCTGAATTAAAGGTGCCATCTCATTGTACCAAGAAGTTTTTATACTACATGAGATCTCACCTAATTATAGCTCTGTTTATTTATGAGGTTAACTTCATAAAAAAGAACAATATGGCTAGTTTGTGGGGCCTTATTGAAATATAAGAAATGTTTAAGTAATAACTTTATATTTTATTTTTGTAGTAAGCACTCTCATGGCAAACTATAGCCAAATATCAAAATTCACAGATTTTTTAAAACCTTTTTGTATTCATACCAAAATTTACTAAATAGGTACATACAAAAATTTAGCTAAGATAGGTTGATAATACTATCTCAATAAATATTAAGATCTTACAATAGAACTTCATAAAATTTTGCAAAGAATAAAAATAAATTGATCAGAGAAGGTACTTGAACAATAAAATATTTTGCCGTATAACTCTAGATTAAAATATGTGTAATACTCTCAGCGTAGTATGCTCTACATTCTTTCCTGAATTACATTGCATTTAGTGTAAAATATATCTTGCAGAGGAAATCATGTTGGGAAAGAATGTCAGTAAGCTGAGATATTTTTTTTTTTTTTTTTATTTAGCACCGCGTCTTACTACCCGTTCGGGTTATACGCTTAAGTACTAATTACCCTAATGGATTAGGAATTGGGAAGGTTGAATAGAGGAAGTGAACCCGCATTTGCGTGGAGGGAGAGTGGAAAACCATTTAGGAAAAACCACCCCCAGTTCACCCGACCGAGATTCGAACCTCGATCTCCCCGTCCTCGGCAGTCGGGCTCAACACGACTAGCGCGTTAGCCAACTACGCCACAGAGGCGGGTCTGAGATATTAAATGTCTATCTAAACACATCACTGCCTCAATGCAGTATAAAGCTGTTTACTCAGCCTCGCTTAGGATGGGAAACATTGAATAGTTGGAGGACTTAGCTGCTCGCTGAGTGGTCAATCCTTACTATTATAAATGCGAATGTGAGTTTGTTTGTTTGTTTGTTTGTTTGTTACGCTTTCACGCCTAAACTACTCGACCGATCATCATGAAATTTCGCATACACGTTGTCATGGGTACATAAAAGGACATAGGGTACCTTTCATCCAGAAAAAATGCGAATGTGAGTTTGTTTGTTATTGTTTGTTACGCTTTCACGCCTAAACTACTCGACCGATCATCATGAAATTTCGCATACACGTCATGGATACATAAAAGGACATAGGGTACCTTTCATTCAGAAAAAATGCGAGTGTGAGTTTGTTTGTTTGTATGTTTGTTATTGTTTGTTACGCTTTCACGCCTAAACTACTCGACCGATCATCATGAAATTTCGCATACACGTTGTCATGGGTACAGAAAAGGACATAGGGTACCTTTCATCCAGAAAAAATTGTGAATGTGAGTTTGTTTGTTTGTTTGTTTGTTTGTTATTGTTTGTTACGCTTTCAGCTAACTACTCGACCGAATCATCATGTATTTCGCATACACGTTGTCATGGGTACAGAAAAGATATAGGTACCTTTCATCCAGAAAAAATGTGAATGTGAGTTAGTTTGTTTGTTGTTTTTTGTTATTGTTTGTTACGCTTTCAGCCTAAACTACTCGACCGATCATCATGAAATTTCGCATACACGTTGTCATGGGTACAGAAAAGGACATAGGGTACCTTTCATCCACAAAAAATGTGAATGTGAGTTTGTTTGTTTGTTATTGTTTGTTAAGCTTTTACGCCTAAACTAAATGACCGATCATCATGAAATATCGCATACACGTTGTCATGGGTACAGAAAAGGACATAGGGTACCTTTCATCCAGAAAAAATGCAAATGTGAGTTTGTTTGTTTGTTTGTTATTGTTTGTTACGCTTTCACGCCTAAACTACTCGACCGATCATCATGAAATTTCACATACACGTTGTCATGGGTACAGAAAAGGATATAGGGTACCTTTCATCCAGAAAAAATGTGAATGTGAGTTTGTTTGTTTATTTGTTTGTTATTGTTTTTTACGCTTTCACGCCTAAACTACTTGACCGATCATCATGAAATTTCGCATACACGTTGTCATGGGTAAAGAAAAGGACATAGGGTACCTTTCATCCAGAAAAAAAGTATTGTTCCTGACGGATAGAAAGAAATAACTGTTAGACGGTCGTCCAGCTTAACAACTCGGCCTACTGATATGAATAAATTAATTGCAACATGATGCCTGGAGTACAGAAAAAGGGACCTGCGGTATCCCAGAAGAAAAGCTGATTCCCCGAATAAGAATCTGTTCCCGAGTTATTTTAGGCACATCTATCTTAAAATGATTAAAAATGATTATATTCAGCTAATTAAGCTCTGTCTGTTCACCCCGTTATGGTAAATGACAAAATTGTCGTAAGAAGTTTGGTATTATTCATTTCAGCAAAAATAGCTCTCGAGGTATGATGCTACGACAATGTAAACTTTTAGTGTGGAACGAAAGTACGATGTCCCACAAAAAAGCTATAGAGGCGTTAAACCAAAATCTTCAGGACTTGCGAAAGAGGAGGAATGGTAGTTTTACTGGCTGGTGACTTCCGACAAACTCTACCGGTGATCCAGAGGGGCACACATGCAGATGAAATCAAAGCCTGTCTCAAGTCATCAAGATTGTGGGCAAGAGTGAAAAAATTCAGCCTAACAACGAATATGAGAGTCCACCTTTATAATGACATAGATTCAGGACATTACGCAGAGACACTATTGAAAATTTCGATGGACGTTTGGACACGGATGCTGAAGGTTGTATTTTACTTACAGGGGAATTCTGTAATTTGGTGGAAAATGATGTGGAGCTCATTGCTAAAGTTTACCCAGACTTACAACTAAATTTAAATTGTGATCATTGGTTGTGTGCAAGAGCAATTCTTGCACCAAAATATGAAATCGTTAACAAAATCAACACTGACATTTTGATAGAGGTGCAGGGAGAAATAAAGAAGTATTTGTCAATAGATACAATCATGGACACAGAACAGAGCACTTCATATCCCGCTGAGTTTTTAAATTCTCTGGAGCTATCGGGTGTACCCTTGCATAAACTACAATTGAAATTAGGTGTACCAGTTATGCTTATGCGAAATTTAGATGCACTCCGTTTATGTAATGGGACGAGGCTTCAATTACACAATTAGGGCAAAATATAATCTGTGCCACCATTTTAACAGGTGTGGGAAAAGGGGAAAGTGTAATCATACCTCGAATCCCAATAATCCTCACTGACCTACCATTTCAATTCAAAAGACTCCAGTTTCCAATCAAACTTAGTTTTGCTATTACTATTAACAAAGCGCAAGGGCAAATATTGCAGGTAGCAGGGGTGCATTTGGAAATGCCATGTTTTTCCCATGGCCAGCTATATGTAGCTTGTTCGCGTGTGTCCAATGCCCAGAATTTGTATGTATTTGTGCCAAATGGAAGGACATACAACATAGTATATAGGAGCGTCCTAAAATAATGATCTATTCTGTGCCCATGATTGCAACGGTCAAGAACAAGCGGAGTAAATAAGGGATTTTAATTAACTGTAAGTAAAATTTAAGATGGAGTAGGATCTTCCAATTCGTGGCAAGGCATAACCTGTGACTCTACTGACACACACTCCACTACTTCTTTTCTACTCCTACACTTAATCCTAATTTATGTTGTGTAGTTTGTTTTTTTCTTTATCTCTACCTCTATTGACTAACAACCTCAATATGTTCATCGTTTTTATTGTCATATTCCCTGTGTCAATCGACAACCTGAATTTATTGATAAAATCTATATTAACGCGAGCGAAGCTGCGGGCAAAAGCTAGTAAGACAATATAATTGAGGAGAAGCTAAGCCCTTCAAAATAGGGATTGTGAGACATATAAGTTCTTGCTATGTCTTAGAATGGTACCTAAGAGACATATCTGAGGTTTGTGGATTCAGGAGCCAAGATATGAAGGTTAATCTAGGATGGATGTGTCCCGCCTGGTCCATACGGGTTACCGACCTGTGGAGCCTCGTGGGTTCCCATGTCACTAATTTGTCTTTCAGAGTTGTAGATTACTATAGTAGTTCTGTAGTGATGTTTTAGTAATGTTCTCGAATAGGTCATCTTTGTAAGAGTCTCCCCTGCAGACAACCTGACAAGAACTGACTGGGATGATGCAGTTACATACAGTTATTTAGTAACTAATATACCAGCTAAGTTTTTTTTAAACTTGTTTGGCAAAACTTGCTTCACATCTAAATATGTTTTATAAAATATATGTACACTTTGTTTACTGTATAAGGTTGCAATCTTACCTTAACTAATTAAAGTATGGCCCCTAACTTATAAGCGGCACCATCGTGTAACCTGTCAAGATAAGCATGTTAACTTTGTGGGTAAACTTAGTGCACGGTACATTTTTTCTCAGAGAGAGCTCTTTATATGTATTGAAAAAGCTTTATAAGTTTTTATTTTGTATTATGTAATTATGAATAATTTCCATGATTTTATTCTTAGTTTCATAATTCATAATCATCATCATCAACTGTTTCCAGCCTATGGCCACGTCATGTTAGTAAAATGCCTCCATCTTCCTCTCTCCTTCCACTATTTTTCTCCTCTCACTTACACACTTTCTGTTATCTATTCAGTCTATCTTTTTCTTGACCTCCCTTGTAGTCTTTTTCCTACATACTTTATCTCATATCATTCTCTTTGGCATCCTCTTCTTTAACATCCTCATTACATGCCCATACCATCAGAGTCTTGCTTTCTCTACTTTCTCATGTACTCCCTGTAATCCCACTCTTTCTCAGATAGCTTCATTCCTTATCCTATTTTTCCTCGTGAGAGCTAAAATGTTCCTCCCAAACTTCATTTCCATGGTCTCCACTTTCCTATTCTCTCTTACATTCAATGTCCATGTTTCTGATGCATGTGTGACAGTGGGTAAAAAGTACGCCCTAAACAACACTTCCTTACAATTCAAAGGCATTTCTCTTCTCCATAGTAGATCCCTTAAATGAGCTTTTTTAGATATATATACCCTGATTTTGGGAGAGCAAACAGTATCTAATAGATACACAAGTTACTAAAACAATTTTAATATATTTATGCATAGTCATATTATCTGCAGCTGTCACTTTAGATAAATATTATAAATACCTATAAAATAACACAAATAATATGGTATATTGTTTTCAATGTTGGCTACTAAAATTTATGTTTGAATTTTCTAAACTGTTCTTTCAACCAAAATAAAAACTATAGCTTATGTATTTCTAACTCACAAATTTATATAATAAATGCTAAAACCATCATATAATAATGTATGAATTAATTTACTAATATCATAGTTACTTAAATCAGTGCTGTTGACATCAGCTTGTCAAATACATTATGATATGGTTAACTGGGGACATTTAAAAAAAGAAGTCACTAGCACCTGATGTTTTAAGATAAAGATCTAAGGCAACAAACTGACAAAACATTGCACAAATAGTAGGCAACTCCGAAATCATTTAAAAAGACATTTAATCAATATTCGATGAAAACATATTTTTTATTGATAAGCTTTTGTTTTATATGAATTTTTTTTCTTTTCCAAGAACTTTTTATAAAATTATAAAATGATGTAATCATTTTGATAAAATTTAAATTTTAAAAATCAAGAAATTTTAGTAAAATAAAGGGTTAAATGTTCTAATTGATAATATATGATGTATTATACTATTTATTTGATTTTATTGAGAAAATAACAATCATAATATTATGAAATATTTTATAGTAATAAAATAATTAAAAAAGCTCCTAGCTCTCTTTCTTATTGTGTAACTTAACAAATATGTACTTATAAAAACTTACCCCCTTGCCAAGAATTTTAATTACTGGAATTACATTCTCATTGGCTATTGATTGTAATACTCTTGGAGTCCCATACATAGCAGCTAAACAACTTGACATTGAAGATACGTATAAGCCCATAAGCAACAAAACCTCTGTAAAAGAAAAATCAAAATCAATCAACAAAAATTTATGGTCAAGTTATGTTTAGACTTTTAATATAACTAATTATGTATTTCATATATTGAACACAGATTTTATATTTTAAGATTTTTTCAATAAATAACTATGCAAATTCCCAAGGAAAATAATTTAATGTCTATTTCTTCATTATCATCATTATCTCATTTGTGTCACAGTGTTCCTAATAGAGTTAACCC
Organism: Timema podura; assembly: GCA_033556935.1. Classification (NCBI taxonomy): domain Eukaryota; kingdom Metazoa; phylum Arthropoda; class Insecta; order Phasmatodea; family Timematidae; genus Timema; species Timema podura. The sequence continues at coordinate 10,236,463 of JAVRXN010000010.1, forward strand.
ACTAGACCCCCCCCCCATCATCATCATCATCATCATCATCATCATCATCATCATCATCATCATCATCATCAACTGCTTCCAGCATGTGGCCAGGTCAATTTTGTAAAATGCCTTCATCTTCCTCTATCCTTTCACCATTCATCCACATTTAATTGCTTCTATTCTTCTCCTCTCACTTGCACACTTTCTTGGCCTCCCTTGCGGTCTTTATCCTACATACTTCATTTTGATATTTTTCTTTTGCATTCTCTCCTTCATCACCCTCATTACATGCCCATACCATCTCAGTCTTGCTTCCCTACTCTCATGTATTCCCTGTACCCATACTCTTTCCTGGAAAAATTTATTCCTAATATTGTTTCTCCTTGTGACAACTAACATGCTCCTCATAGACTTCATTCCCATGGCCTCCACTTTCCTAGTCTCTTTTACATTCAATGTCAATCTTTCCGCTGCATGTGTGACAATGGTTACAAAGTATGACCTTTCCAACACTTTCTTAAACTTCAAGGGCACTTCTCTTCTCCATAGCAGGTCTCTAACACAACTATAGAACAATAACTCTTGCTATCCTCATACATGATTTTCACTTTCATTGCAACTGTTCTTTACATTTTGGCATCCTCCATCGCTTTTCCAACTTTATTTCTATTCATGATATCATATGCCTTTTCCACATCCATAAATAACATAACTAGGTATTTCCCAAATTCACGCCTTCTCTCTCAGCTGTCGTATGACAAAGATCAAGTATATTGTAGTCCTCTGTTCCCTAAATCTGTTCTGTTCCTCTGTTCCTCTCAACACCTTCCTTTAATTTTTTTACCCCAGTTTCTTCTAATTTATTTTTGTACATCAGCGTTATCCCCCTATAGTTGTACACCTCTTCTCGTCACCTTTCTTGAAAATAGGTATTATAACTCTTTTTTTCCAGTCTTCTGTTATCTTGTTTTCCTTCCAAATCACTTTCAGCACCCTGTTTAACCATTGTATACCTGCTTCACTTGCAGCTCTTATCACTTCCACAGTCAGTTCATCTACACCTGGTGCTTTATCTTGTTTCATCCTCTAAATCATACCAATAAAGATATTTTATTAGTATAAATTTGGTATATGAATTTTTTCTTTGGAATTTCTTCTTTAACATGATGTATTACTCAAATTACTTATATTCTTATAAAAATTTGCTAGATTTTTTCAGACACTTTGTTTTTTTTAAGGTTTTCACAAACAAAAGTTATTTGTTTACTTTGACATTTATAAAAATAATCAAACTAATATGTCTAGTGGGTTTACAAAATTTCTACCTTATATGACATTCATAAACATGGATAATATGAATGAAACTAACAATAATAATTTGTTATATAAGTTGTGACAAAATAAAATAAATCAAATTTACTCTTGACAAACCTGATTCATTTTCTGATGCAAAATTGGGATACCATTCTGAATCATCAAAACTTTCATCACTTTCATCTTAATAATCTCTAATTTTTTCAGAAGTTAAATGCTCCATAGTCTAGTCACTTAACTAATAAAATAAACATTCAACACAGTTTAAAAAATATAATGCTGCAAACACAATTTCACTTATGAAGTAAACAAAACAAACCTCTAGGCCACAGATTCTAAACTGGACTGACAAAACCTCTAAGATTATAGCGCAAAGAGATTGTATTTTAAAAAGCAGTGTAATCTATTGGCAGAAGTATACACTAAAATAATTAAATAAACTGTCCCTAATAACGTACTGTAGTAATATTACGATGGATACCATTAAGAAGCATGGAAAAGTAGCAGTAGTAATGTTACGCCGCCTGCAGAAATCCCAAATATTCAAAGTCATAATATTACGACGTTAGCAGGCACAGTGTTAAAGATACTACTGCTCATGAAAACAAGGAAATTACTATAGGTTGAAAAGAGAGAGGTTTCTTGGTCCATCTGGTAGTTTTTTTAAGTTCTGCATCTTAATACTCGTTTGGGTTACAAGCCATAGTAGATAAAAATGGTAGAGTTAATGAAAGGTAATACATGTGAATTCTTTGTTCCTTTCCACATTATTTAAAAAAAAAATTGAATCCTAGCGTCAGTGAATCCCTAACTGGGTCCAAAGCTCTAATTGTTTGTGACAAAACTGAACGATCATATGAATAAAGCAAAACCAGTGCTTGTTAAAAATATATTACAAAAACCTATGCTACCCACAGATATCAGCATTAGCACTCATAAAGTGTTTTTTCTATTAAGATGTATTCTCTAAATCTGTTAAGACATTGAATAAGTGGGCTCAATAAATTATTTGTGAACATGATTGTTTTTGGGGAACAAAATACTAGAAGTGCTCTCAACTACAGTGGATGCCTTGAAGATAGATTACAACCATCCAAATTACCGAGAATTTAGTTGAATCAAAACTATTGTTTCCAATGTGCACGATTATGGATGACATGATTAATTGAAACTAAAATTGATGAAGAATGTTTCATTAATTGTGTTTTACAAACAACTTCTTATGTGCAGGTGTACTCACTTTGGTGGTCCAATGGTCTTACGTGTCACTCTCACAAGAGACTGGAATTCTGATGACAGAGATATTATGGTTCGAATCCCTGTCAGTCACACTGAGGGTGATTATTCCTAAATATTTTTTTTTACTATTCCTATGCGCAAATGCGGGTACACTTCTATAAAATTAAACCTTCCTCATTCCTTAAAGTTTGTAGTAGACCTAAATACACATATAACTCATCAGGAAGTGAAATGTGGCGAAAAAAATAATAATTAAGGGGTAAAATAAGATTGAGTTGCACACAAATGACCTGCATGTGTTAATCAATGTTCTTTTATGTATAAAAATATAATAAGTGTTTGATAATAGATTGCAAAATATCTTCAGCCACAAAATTTGAATGACCAATTAAATATATATATCCTAAGCAGACAAATTTACCCCTTTGCCACTTGTATTAAATTTTAATTTAGGTGCTATCATGTAGTAATTTTTAAATGATTATTTTAAATTTTGAAATTTAACTGAAAAAGATAAAATTCTTTAAACTTTAATACACAAAAAACCAAAACTAAAAAAAATCAAGAATTTTAAATAAACTTGATAAAAAGTAAGATGTTGATGTCAAATGTTACATTAGGAACAGAAAACTGTTGCCAGTATTTTTCGCTGCCATATTTAAATATCTATGAACAAATTATTCTATTAATTTAATGGTTGTGACGATATACTCAATCAAGAAAACATACAAGACCCAAGACAACACAAATACAAGACTCATACATGCATCAGTGTTGGTTAAAACATAGTACACTTAGGCAAAGCATACAGTTAACTAGAAATTTTCCAAAATACATACAGTTTTTTATTTTACCTTTTGGGATAAGCAACACTCAAGTAATTTGTATTTCATTATAAATGCTGAGAGACTGATATTAGCCTAACAAGTCTTAATTTTCACTTACGGACTGCTGACACTTTTGCTGCTATCATAAAATCATTTAATAAAACTTGTCGTTGACATGTTGCACCAAGGAAAAGAACAAAAATCATGTAAAGAAGTAATCTGAAACACACAAAAAGTTGCAATACACACATTAATAACAAAAGTAGATTAGATCAGCTATAAAAAGAGCCAAACTTTATACAAGAACTTTTGTACAATACTACAGACACAAACATGCTCAGTAGTTTAAAATAATATGTTCATCAATCTGTCTCAAAATAGAACAAACTACATTCTAATTTGATATTTAAATTGTTATGCAACTAGCACAATATACCCGATACATTTTAATAGAGCTGGGCCGATCATCTATTTTGCCGATTAGTCCGATGCCAATCATTTGTTGCCGATTAGGCCGATCACCGATGCCGATTATTTTTATTTCAATTTTAATAATTTTAAAAACAGTTTCCATTTAAAACATAATGTGTGCATGTGTGAGATTATTACGTCCGATGTTTCATTTTTGGGCATCTTTAACAAATAGAAATAAAACAACACCAATCTACTAATATTTTATTTTATGATTATTAGATTTGTTACTTGTGAGTATTTTTATTTCTAATAACGTGCATAAATTGGAAAAAGACCTATGGTAAATATATTTATTTGATATATTTTGTTTGGAATATTGGATGTGCTGTTTATTTCAAACCTAAGTCGCTAAGAACAAGCTAATTATTCAAAGATAACATACGATAGAGCAGAGATAAAATATTATATTTTTAGGACTTAAAATATACCCACACATTTTGAATAATCGGCATAAATAATCGGAGATTCGAACACCGATCATCGGAATCACCGGTTATGCGATAATCGGCCGATGATCGGATTAATAATCGGCATCGGCCCAGCCCTACATTTTAATGTACACAACAGTATATAGTATATTGAAATGTATAGTAATAAATGTACTAAGGAAATAAGTACACACAAGAGTGGCCATTTATAAGTTAGTATACTACCCTAGTCACTTGGGAGTGTTCAATTTTAGAAAAATACTATACAGTTCGAATTAATTTATAAATGAATATTATTACATTTTACCCTGTGCTTATAGCTGCCAAAGATCCATTTGGAATATTTGTTGAAGGGTTTTGAAGATCACCACTCATGTTTATACCAGCCATAATTCCAGTGACAGTAGGAAAAAAAACTCCAAAAACTGTAAACCAACTTTGACCATCCTGATAGTCAGGGAAGGTGTTATTCCTCAAATTACCAGACAGCCAGCCATCAAAACCATTTGCTAAAAAACAAACCAACTCATAAGGACATTAATTCTATTTTATCTAAACTTATTAATATTTAAATTAGAGTAAGATATCAAATGAAAAGTACGTTGATTAGTAGTTTCTCAGAATTAATTAAACCTTGCAATTGCTCATTAAAATATATTAGGTGTTCAAAGTTATTATAAAACTATGTTTAGGTAACAGTTCTAAAATATTTTTAAAATATATTAGAAATTTAAACTTGAATTTGTATAGCTATTAAAATAATTACTTTTAAACAATACGTAGTTTAAAAAAGCCAAACTAGCTTAAAAGATAAAAGATGACATTTGTGTGTGTGTGTATTATTATTATTATTGTTGAAAGAAAATCTTTTATTAGCCTTGAAGTTTAGAAAGACCAGTGCAAGTTGGCCAATGAACAGCAGTTATGTCCAAAGAGCGAATCTAGGAAGAAATCTAGACAGACATATGTTATATTAGTGAAAAGACCATCAGTTGGGGACAGAAATAATGACAGAGGGTTTCAAACTCTTGAAAGAGAGTAACATATTGTATAGCCGGTTTCGTTTAACTAATTAGTGACGTTATGTATGTACAGGTTCACATAGGGGGGAAAAAAAAAGTTTCTCCGTGCATGGCCAACTTTATTTTGATCTATTCACAAGACAATTCTTGAGAAAAGGAAGCATTCCAGTCTGGCCAATTTACTAAATTAACAGTTATCTTACAAAATCCCTTAGGAAGGGCAACATAACAAATTATTTTATAATGTTTTAATGAAATTGAATATTATTTTGAGTCGCTATTGTTTCATCATAACTTTAGTGGAGTTCAACATTGGTGAGTTATTTACATGGATGTTAAATTTAGTATATTGCAAGAACACTGTGAGGCTGAAACATTAGAATAAGTTTTGTTAAATCAATGTTGAATATTTTCAGCATTCATTTCATTCTGACAGTCTAGTTTTGGTTTTGATTTAAGTATTAGTTGAATTGGAAAAAAAAAAACATTAAAAAAAATACAATTATACTTTTGGTGTAATCATACTTTTATTTATCCATTGATTTGGCGTTTTGAGAATAGAATGGTACAGTGAGTTTATCATTTTTAAACAATTATTTTTTCCTCCCCGATTTATGGTATCCTCTTGTACAAAAATACAATGTGTGTTTTAAAATCCATAATGTAGACACCCTGAGAAAGTTAACATATAAAGTCGAGGTAATGGGTTTTAAAGACAGATTTTCTTTCATATGCAACCATAACACTTCATTCTGTGGCATATATTTCCCTTTCTTTCAGTTTAAGAAACAATACTTTAGTAATCTTATAAATATAATATAAGTACCACTGTGCTGGTTATTAGTGACATAAAAAAATAAATAAAGAAGAATTTGTCTAAAGAGAACATGAAACTAATTTTGTAATAAACCATGTATCCAAAATTGGGAATAAGATCTTGCTTGATTTCTCAAGTTCAACACAAAGATGTTGACATACACCTAGCTCTATTGTTCCTGGGGGAAAAAAAAATATGTATCTTATTCATAGTTTAAAAAAAGTAAAGTAGCCAATCAGATATAGTGTGGCAACTAGTATATAAAAGTAGTATAACTTAATAGAGATATGCAAAATAAAAGGTAGGAAATTATCATGTTATTGATTTAAATACTATCACATGAGAACTTTGACCTTAACAGATGGGAAAACTATTTAAATATTAATATATTTTTCTTCTATTTTGAAAAAAAAATTTAAGTGAATGAAAATGCAAATAAGTAGTAAATAAAATGAATTCAGATGGACTGGAACAGTTTTGTGTTAATCTATTTATTATTGTCAAAAGCATTTAGCTTTTTCCTAAATGTATATGTAAATGCAGATAATTTTCTCATATCCTTAAACATTTATTGGCAATTGAGTTAAGTTTTTTAATGATTTGATTTTTAAAACATTCATAAATTATGGGCAAGAGCAACTTTTATCAGTATGAATCCAAAATTTATAATTTTAATAGTTTTTTTTTATATATTGATGGTTATTTTGGAAAAAATAGCTATGCTTTGAATAAAGTTTCCCATATTTATTTATAATTTATTGGATTTTTTTTCTATAAAAAAAGAATTTTATAAAGTTCATCTTAATGAATTACTTTTTCAAGAAGCTACATTAATAATTAATTAATCATATGTTTCAAAACTTGAGATTCATTTAGAACTAGATGCTAAAAATGAATTATTCATACCTTTATCATCAGTATAGACAAAGCTACCAACTGCAAAATCCAAACCAGCCAGCAACAGTATTATCAGAAGAACAAATTGAAGTTTAATGACCCATTTTACACCAGCTACATTAATAACACCAAGTAGTAACACTGCAGCACTGGCGAATCCTCTCTCTGCCCATGGAGAATCAAGTCCTACCAGCTTTGCCATTGATTCACCAAAACCCAACACATAAAGTGCACAGCCAACTGCCTGGGAATCAATAATGATATGTAAATTCACATATTCAAAGTTATTATAAACTTAAGAGATATCAAGGTAATTGAATATAGGAATGATTTATTTTCCCAAAAGAAAAAAAAACATACATAAAGCTCAAATACAAAGTGTGAAATGATTCATTTTGGTGAAAATTTTCAAGTACAATGAAAGTAAACTATGGAATTGTTCATGTTAGTCCTTTTGCTGGCCAATTAAATTTGACCATATTTTTTGAAAATTTTTAACGAATAAATTTTTAACATACATGCTTGCTTGCTTACATACTTTCTTACTTACTTAATGACAGTAAGAAATCTAAAGTTCATTGCTGCGCATACAAAAGTATGTCATCTATTCCTATCTTGAGCTAGTTCTACACAGTCCACCTACAACTAATCTTAACATAACCGATTATCTCTCAAATTTTAATTTTATTGACAAGGTAACACTAACCTTAATATTATTTTTATAGCCTATAAAAATTCTTATTTCCACTCAATTCTCTACTTCACAATAATGAAACATTTAAAATATAATGCATTTATTTAACCGCATGGCTAACTTAATAAATATGTTTGTGTCTGGTATAAATATAGAGAAGAGATCGACCATACATTGGCAATGTCATAGCATATTAATTTCCTTACTTGTTTTTGTCCAATTCACTAATAATGAAGAATGCAAACATACTTAACATCTAAAGCCAGTATATGATTAATAGGATAATTTATTTTCTAGAGTAATTCATATACAATTGCAAATAAATATTGAACTATGTTAACCCTTTGAGTGCCAAGAGAAACGACAAAAAAATGTGCTAAAAGTGCCAAGCTATTTTCCTGAAAAATGCAGGAGTTTGTTTAAATTTTAATAACTCATTAGTCTATGAACTTCTTGCACTTAAATTTTTACATAAACTAGCTAACAAGCTTGCCAATCCGATGATATAATTATACATATACTTTTTTAATTTTTAAATATAATAAAAAAAATCACTAGCCAAGATATTTAAAAAAAAATTTTTACTGTTTTATTTAACATTAATTTTTATGCATTGAAAATTTAAATAGCTTGAAATAGAATAAATCACTGAAAAGAACATAAAAAACTGAGTAAATAACAAAGTTTACAAAAAAAAATAACTTTAGATTTTACGCTAAAATTGGGTTATGCATAGCAGCTGTTTCAGTGACCATCAACTTTAGCAGGGTTATAGTAAAACAAAGTCTAGAATAAATAATTGGGTTGGAATCAGAAGGGGACGGTGAGAGGACTTCAAACATGGTACTTTCGCATAAATATGAAGAGGTTGTCGCGATTCTCCTTCCCACGCGAACCTCCTGATGATGTTGTTAATTAAATAATGTATATATTAATACATATTACAAGTTTTATTTTCACATATTAAGCTGCTACATTCAAGAAATTGCCCTAATAACACTCGCGTTTCTTCATCGTGTCTTTCTCTCAGAACACCTCGTTAACAAGTGCTGCAAAATTATTCATACCCCCCACCAGTTTCATGGCTATAACATTAATTTTGATACTGAGAGCTGCTGAACTCTTGCGAGCACAAGCAAAACTACCTTTTAAAAAGAAATCAAAACAAATACAGTTTGCAAATGAAAAATATTGCTCTCTTTCTCGCACTCACACTGCGAGGTTTTTTTCTTTAATAATTACTAGAGCTAGAAACAAGCAAACCAAATATTCCTAACCCGTAGCCTGCTCGCACGTGTACGGAAATGAATACACAACAGTACAGTGCGACTAATAGATTTGACACAAACTTAATTTAATTACACCAAAAGCTATGCAACAAAGCAGGATCATTACAGTACTCCCCTACTTTCTGAGTTATTTTTAGAAGAAAAATAAGTCAGGAAGTAATTCGGTCAGCTTGTTTTTACATTGAGCCCTTTGCACATATTATGACACCACTAAAGCTTATATATTTAACAAAAACTAGAAAACCAATGTATTGATTACATAGAGTAGCGGCAGGCATCAATCATCTGATATAATTTAAAATGTTTATCATTTACTTCAAAATCTCTCACTTAACAGTTCTAATAATGTTCATTTTGCTTTGCCATTTCCTTTTCTGATTTTAATGTTCTATGGCAGAAAGGTTTTAGAGTCTCACTTTAATTGATGTAATACACTAGACTAGTGATACAAAAGAGAATTATTGTTTAGAGTTCATGTACACTATTTTCACATGATAATATAATATAATAAACAACATAAAAAAAACATACACATTGCACTGCACATAATTAGCATGAAACTCTTGACAAAACACAAAATATAATATCTTTGACATTTCAGACTAAATTGGTAGTTCTCTTGAATAGCATTCAAAATATACACTATCCATATTTCGGTAGAATTATACCCTAAGTTAAATTCACATTACAAGAAGATCTTAAAAGATTTTTCTTATACACACTAAGTTTAAAGCACAATTTACTAAGCTCATAGTACAATCCTAATAAAAGTTTTATCATCATGAGGACACAAAACCTATTCCTACTCCAGCCATACTTCCCTACTTTCCCTCTATCTTTGTCACTTTCTCAAAATAAGGTTTAATTTCATCCAAATGTTTAGGCTGATACACCTCTGCCATTACAGTTCTCGCTCGAACTCGTCCATCATCTTGCCTCTGTCCCTGATTAGTATTTTGGGTTCCCATGTCTCTTTGTTCTCTGTACCTTGGTGGGTGATAATACTGATTATATCCCTTCGGTCCCTGATTGTGATCATGTTGCCTATACTGTCCCTGGTTGAATCGTGGACCACTATCTTGGTTTCCCCTGCTCCTATTTCCTTGCCCTCTCTCCCAGTGTTGTGATGGAGGTGGTGTTCTGCTTTCTCTCTGATACTGATCATTTATTCTACCTTGTCCCTGTGGATGGTATTGATCCTTAAATTTCTGGAAACTTGACCAATTTTGTTTACTTTCTATCCCTGTACTTCTTTCTGAATCTGAAGGTACGTGCCCATTTTGTGTTGAATCATGTTCCTGCACATCCCCTAAATATTCCACTCTCTAGTTCTTTGACATCTATCATCAAATGCATTTAACACCCGTTCCATGTCTTGAAGGTCCTGTAAATTCGCGCCAATAAGAGCATCCTGTACATTTTGAGGAAAATGATATATTAAATGCCCCATGAGCCTATCTTCCTCTATCGGGTATTTCAAATACTTTGCTTGTACCTTATATTTGTGAAGATATTCACACATAGTTCCTGCTCGAACACTGTATTTACCATTGAAAATCTGCTGCAAAAAACTATCTTGTTTTACCTGTGACCAAAATTTTCCCAACAAAGCATTCTTTGCTTCCAAAAATGTATCCCATTCTCCTTCTACAGAATTTGCCCAGGACCTAGCTTCCTCTCTTAATCCTGATAACAAAATAGCAATCTTATTAGCTTCACTAAATCGTTCTCCTTCCAAAGTACGCTCCACTTTTCGAATATATTGGATTGCCGAAATATTTCCTTTCTGCCCCTTGAATTTGGGAATTGAAGATAACATCTCCTCATTCACTCCTCTAAACAAGACACTATTATGACAAACATGACTATCAACTTTCTCTTTATTTTTGACTTCGTTAAATTTGCATTCTAAGTCCTCCACTTTGTTTTGTAATTTCTCAAGATTTTTCATATAGCTATCTTTTAACTTTTTGACCTTTTCCTCTATGCTTTCGCCTTTTTGAGTTAGTACATCTTCTACTTGAGACGTAATATAATCCCTGTTCACATCCAGTTGACCCTCCAATTCTAACCTAACCTTACTGACTTCTCTTTCCAAGTTAGACTGAACTATTTTGACATTATTTTTTATTTGAACAATTTTGAACTCAATACCTTCTACCTTATTTTCTGTGCTTTTGACTGTCTCTATAAATTTCTTTTCTAGCCCTTCTATTTTTTCATTCACTTTGTCAACTCCCCCAATTAAATCAAAATGAATTCTTCTTAAATTATCTTGTTTTTTTTCCAACTCGTTTTGATTTTGTTTTACAGTGATCAAACTCTTATCTAGATCCTTTACCTTAACATTAAGTGCCTGGTGCGATATTTTCAGGTTATCTAGTTTACACTCTAATTTTATTCCTAATTCTTTAATATTGTTTTTTATTTCTTTATTATCGTTTTCTATTTGTTTATTATTGTTTTCTATTTGAGCTCTCAATTTTTTATTATTATTTTCTATTTGGGTTCCCAATTTTTTATTATTATCTTCCATCTGACTCATTATAGTCATGATAAGTTGTTCAATTTTTTTGTTCCCTTCCCCTATTAAATTCTTTTCTACCTGAGCTGGTTCAGAATCTCTTTTACTATCCTCTATGTCTACAGTAGTTTTTTTGAATATCGAAATTTCATCACCCCCATCCTTTAATTTTGAATGTCCCTTTGAGCTATTTTCATCTAATATCTGATCCTCACTATTATTTCCTGACTCCCCTTCTTCTACCTGTTCTGTCACAGAAATGCACCCTTTATGTAAGTTTCTACTGTTTGCATTTCCCACCTTTAGTTTGTTTAATCTACTCTCATACATTTCATTTTCCCAATCCTCCTCACTCTCCTCTAATCCTTCTTGGTTATATGGTCTGTTCATGATGTCTTTATCTTCCGAACAAAATGGAAACTGACCTATCCCACTACTACACTCTTCCCCAATTAAATCCTCTTCTGATTCTAACATCATCAACTAAAAGAGTTGTTGAATTTCTTAAATATATTAATTTCTAAGTTTAAACACCTTTTAAGTTCTACTTACTTCATTAAATGTTATAAAGAATTCCCTTACTACAATGAACCCATCAATCAATTAATTAATATAATTAAATGTAACAAACAAAATATATATAACTACTGCTCTTCTGTTGATCTGTCCCTCGGTGATTGTCCAGCATCCGTTGATGAAATACTTCGCTGCTATCCACAATGACATTAATTAATTAAAATACTGAAATGTGACACAAACATTTTATTCATCGCCTCCTATTCTGTTGATCTGTTCCACGGCGATGGTCCAGCATCCGCTGCTCTGTTGCCTCACTGCTGTTATCAACAACATTAATTGATTAAATAATGAAATAATACCATGTAGCAAAACATATCTACGCTATTCAGTCGACCTGTCCCTCGGTGATTCCCCAACATCCGTTGATCGGTTACTTCGATGCTCTGTTGCTATTCTGCATTGTTGATGAAGTACCTACAGGAACGCCTTTGTGTGTCACAGCTGCTCCATTGCTGCATCTGCCCTTGAATTGGTTGGTAGCACCTATTAATTCCCCGTGTTCTCCGCGAGTATTTTATCAAGCCGTCGGTGAGCACCTTTTAAATTCCCGAGTTTACCGTGAGTGTTTTTTATCAAGCCATCGGTGAGCACCTCTTAAAATACCGAGTTTACCGTGAGTATTTTATCAAGCCGTCGGTGAGCACCTCTTAAATTCCCGAGTTTACCGTGAGTGTTTTTTATCGTGCCCCGCGATTGGGAAAGCCATTTGTCGCGATTCTCCTTCCCACGCGAACCTCCTGATGATGTTGTTAATTAAATAATGTATATATTAATACATATTACAAGTTTTATTTTCACATATTAAGCTGCTACATTCAAGAAATTGCCCTAATAACACTCGCGTTTCTTCATCGTGTCTTTCTCTCAGAACACCTCGTTAACAAGTGCTGCAAATTATTCATACCCCCCACCAGTTTCATGGCTATAACATTAATTTTGATACTGAGAGCTGCTGAACTCTTGCGAGCACAAGCAAAACTACCTTTTAAAAAGAAATCAAAACAAATACAGTTTGCAAATGAAAAATATTGCTCTCTTTCTCGCACTCACACTGCGAGGTTTTTTTCTTTAATAATTACTAGAGCTAGAAACAAGCAAACCAAATATTCCTAACCCGTAGCCTGCTCGCACGTGTACGGAAATGAATACACAACAGTACAGTGCGACTAATAGATTTGACACAAACTTAATTTAATTACACCAAAAGCTATGCAACAAAGCAGGATCATTACAAGGTTGGGGTGGATTATCCTGATCTTCAAAATTTATTTCATCCCTTTAGGAATAACTAGTATTCACACTCGTGTCATCAATGTCAGCTGCCACTCCTACTTGATTCGATCTTTCAATTTCACTAGAATAAAATTCCTGTTCAGTTTCATTATTTACAAATTCAGAATCAGTGCTTTCAGAATGACAAACAAATTGATCACTCTGGGTTGAGCTGTCAATAAGTATTGCAAGTATTTCTGTGTCTTGAATCACAGCTTTCCTCTTAGTAGCCATGTTTACAAACAAGGCCAAAGATAAAACTCATAAAGTAAAAAGTTATAAAATAATTTTCAGGTTCGATATATCGCAAAGACAAATAAAAGTAGCTTGAACATACGAGAATGCAATGGAAATAAAATCTACTCTATCTGTTGACTTAATACTGAACTAAGAGCTCGAAAACGAGGGATCGCTGTGAGCGACGCTGGCAAGTTTAGCAGATATTTCGTGCATCGCTCTGAGCGACGTTGGCACTCAAAGGGTTAAAAAAAAAAAGAGAAATGTACATGATTGTATTATTTTAGTGGGCCATGAAATGAATATGATAAACAAACCAATAAACAGATAAAATATAGTAAATAAACAAATGTTTTACCTGTCCAAAGACATACAATAACCCTAAGGCTCCACCAAATTTTGATCCCAAGACATGGGATACAAGGAAGTAAACACCCCACTTTCCATGCGGCACCTTTCACATATTCCCACCGCTGACAGCACAGATATTAAAGCCACAGATACTGTAAAAATATAATTAAACATAATTATCAAAATGGGAATGATTAATACTGACTAAACAATGAAAAATTTAACCACCCAACATGGAAGTCTATTTTCCCACTTAATTTAATGAAAACTGTTGTGATTCAGATTAAAAAGCAATGCAGTTTTAACTTGTGAATTTATCATCAACCTGGTTTGAAATGAAATAAATAAATGCCCCATTTGGGCAAGTGTATATTTTAATATATACAAAGTTCGAGTTTACTCGTAAATTGCTACAAATTGTTTTGTCAGACCTTTGCCCAAGCTTGGTTTCCTGTAAAATGTTTTCTTGACTTTCATACTTCTACACTTAGATCTATGAAAGTGAGACAGTGTCTTTAAAACTACATTACTTTAACCCGCCTCGGTGGCGTAGTTGGCTAACGCGCTAGTCGTGTTGAGCTCGACCGCCAAGGACGGGGAGATCGAGGTTCGAATCTCGGTCGGGTGAACTGGGGTGTGGTTTTCCCTAAATGGTTTTCCACTCTCCCTCCACGCAAATGCGGGTTCACTTCCTCTAAATCCAGACCTCCCAATTCCTAATCCATTAGCGTAATTAGTACTTAAGCGTATAACCCGAACGGGTAGTAAGACGCGGTGCTTATTATTATTTATTATTATTATTATTATTATTATTATTATTATTATTATTATTATTATTATTATTATTATTATTATTATTATTATTACATTACTTTACTTTACAATTCATACATTGAAGCTATAGAGTTATAGTTCTGGTTTTGAGCTTGAACAAAACAATAAAGATAATAAAATGAATAATTATATTGACTTTTCTGTTAGATACAATTTTTAACAATTGATTTCTTTGAGGTATTTTATTCTTTCCATAAGTTATATAAAAAAAATTTAACAAATATAAAATACACACCCTTAAAGAAGATGTTTGGTCTAGTAGACAATAACTAAGCCGTATTTCAACTAATATGAGAGTAGCTTTTATTGTGTTGCTTATTTAAGATGTTACAAAATTACACTATATATATACAATGTCACTCATAACATTTCTTAGGAATACCAACTTAGCATATAAATTTTACTAAAATACAACAGCTCCCCTTTTAGTTTCAGGAGATGAGCTGACATACAACTAATAGACCGGGTTTACAAACATACACTGAATAAATACAACAGAATTTTAAACAGGCTTACAGTTTGATCGACCTACTGGTATCTAATGGGAACATTTATTTTGCCAGAATAGCGTGTTTTCTTTGGGGATTTAGGTTGGGATTGTTGTGGCATCTCCTGTTGCTGAGGAGCAGGTTTTTTAGGTGTACTTATGTCAGAAGGGGATGACTATTGGATAAGTAGAGGGTAGAGGGTCAATTAATTCAGGTGTGTGTTAAATATAAGGCTGCAGTGACTGTCGTAGGAACTTACTGTTTCTACAGTACTCATTATCATGAGAGTCTTTGACTACATAAGACCTTGGAGCTGGATGTTTTTCTACCACCACCATTGGCTCCCAAACCTTACCTTGCTGTTACCATATGCTATCACTCTTATCAAAAGGGGGACGTTTAATCACACTCTTATCATATATGTTTTTTCCCTCTTGTTTTAGCACAAGTTTCCTTTTTAGGTCATTATTGGTCCTCACTGGTCTTAGTAATGACCCTTTTATCGGTAACATGGTACGTACTCTCCTGTTCATCATCATTTGGGCTGTCGACAGATTCAGATCTTGTATGGGTGTGTTTCTGTATTCCATCAATGAGATGTATGTTACCCCCCTCCAATTCTTTTCTGAGCAATGATTTCACTATTGCTACGGCTTTTTCTGCCATACCATTTGATTGTGGATAGCGTGAACTAGAAGTAATAGCTTCAAAACCCCAATCTTTTGAAAATAGTTTAAACTTAAAACCTGAGAGAGATATATTATCAGACATGACAGTTTCTGGAATGCCATATTATGTGAACATAGATTTTAGTTTTCCAATCACCTCCTGTGTTGTTTTGATCTTAAGCTGTGCTAATTCAATCCATTTAGAAAAATAGTACATTACAACTAAGTAGTCATTAGCATCAAAACTGAGAAGATCAGTTGCTATTTTCTGCCATGGCCTATCAGGTATAGAATGAGGAAGGAGTGGCTCCTTAGGATTTGAGTTTCTGTATTTCTGACATATGGTACATTTAGATACACATTCCTCTATGTCTTTGGACATGCCTGTCCAGTATATAATCTCTTGAGCACGGGAATGCATTTAAACATACCCAGATGTGACTCGTGAATGAAGTCAAGCATCTGATTCCAAAGAGTTTCGGGTACCACCAAATTGTCAGCAAGAAATACTAGGTTATCTTGCACATGAATGTCATGGCACATGCTCCAAAAAGGCTTGGTGAGGGACATTGTTTTTTACCTTAGGCTACCCATCTTGATCATACACTATTATTGACACTATTACAGAGTCGACAAACTTTTCTATTTTTTCTTGTGATATAGGGAAATGTTTTGAGAAGGAGTGAACAACATAATGAAGTTCTGGGTCATCTTCAATTGGATCTAGAAGATAAGCTCTAGATAAAGTATCAGCCAAAAACATTTTCTTACCAGGCAAGTATTTGATATTAAGTGTATATTTAAAAAGTTTGAAGAGCATTTGTTGAAGGTGTGCTGATACTTTGCTGATATTGTTTTGAAAGATAGATTCAAGGAGTATGTGGTCAGTCTAAATTTGGACGGTTCTGCCATATGTGTAGTGGTGGAACTTTGACACTCCAAATATAATACTAAGTAGTTCCTTTTAGATTTGTGCATACAAGCATACAAGCATATAGCAAGTATAGGAGATTTTGTCACTAAAGACTTGAGTTTGCTGAATGCTTGGGCATGTTCTGGATGCCAAGACCAGTCTGTATCATTCCTTGTAAGGCAACATAATGGGGCTGAAATATGAGACAGATTGGGTATAAATTGTGAAAGATATACCCAAGGACCTGAGTAGCTCTGCTTTTCTTGATGGGGTAGGCATTTCCACAATTGTCTTGATGTGATTGCTGTCAGGATGAACTCTGTTTTGATATGACTTGTCCAACATATTGTACCTCTGGGACTCTGAATTGAATCTTATCGAAAATGAACTTAATACCATTTGTTTTTGCTCTTTCAAGAACCTTTGTTAGTATATCGTAATGGTCAGCTCTAGTTGAACCACCAACAATATTGTCGTCAAAATAGCTCTCACATCCCTTAATGTCCTCAAAAGTTTGTGAATTCTTCTTTTGGAATACCCCTGGACTGAGCAAATACCAAATGGCATCCTATGAAAACAATACCATCCAAATGTGGAGTTGAAGTTAGGTCAGAACTTGGTTCATCTAACTCCACATGCCAGAAGCCTTCCTTCATGTCAATAACTGAAAAGACCGATTTCTCCGCTAGGTTGGCAGTTAAGTCACTAGGTGTTTGAATCATGTAATGTTTTAATGGCTTTATTAAACTAGTACTGAACTACTAGCCCAATCGGTGGGTTTGTTGTCTTTAGAAATTATTTCTAATTTTTCCAGGTTGTCCGAAGTTGACTTTAGCTTTCCAAAAAGACTACCAGGGATCCGCCTCGGTGGATGACCGACTGGTTTAACCCCATCTTTCAGTTCAATATGATGAGTATCTGGCATTTTCCCTAACCCATGGAAAACCTAAAGGTACTTAAGCTTAATGTTATCCTTGTTGGTGGACATGTCAATCATATTAACTCACTTTACACATGCATCAAGGCCTTACAAGGCATTAGAATCTTGCAAGTTGACAATAGAGAATGATATTGATACCTTTACTAGTTTTACATAACAGTTTTACACTACCTTCTGGCTTTATTTGGTTATTTTGACCAAATGCTAACAAAACCACTTAAGATTTTTATAATGTGGGTGTTGGGTTTAACTGATTCAATATGTTTAGAGAAAGAATACTTGTCTCTGCCCACTATCTAACTTAAATATAACCCTAAGTTTTTTTTCAATTGTTATATCCTCATTCCACGACTAAGCATTTACCATGTCAATGTTTACAACTTTCAGCTTGGTGTTTACGGATTTAACATTATCAACATAAAGGCTTTTCTCTGGCTCAAACTCAATATTAGGATCATTGTCACTTTCTACATCAAACTCTAGATTTAACACTATCAACATAAAGGCTCTTTTCTGGCTCAAACTCAATATTAGGATCATTGTCACTTTCTACATCAAACTCTAGATTTAACACTATAAACATAAAGGCTCTTTTCTGGCTCAAACTCAATATTAGGATCATTGTCACTTTCTACATCACACTCTAGTTCAACTCATTGTAAACTAAGACCTACCTTATTTACAATTTAAATGTCTTTGGGCAGCCTTTTGCAAAGTGATTCTTTCGATGATAGTAAGCACATTTTTTGCCGTAGGCCAGGCAAAAACCATATGCATTACTATAACAGCACTTTTTACACATAAATGTATTTTGTTTAACTTTGCTTGCGCACACATTCACCAAATTATTTGGTATTTTCGTTAAACTTTCCACTTCCATAGCTTGGGCTTGGTGGTGACTAATTTTAGAAGCTCGGCAGTACTCAGAAGCTTTCAACAATGTCCTATCTGGATCCCGTTACATCCGCGGCATAAGAGACTTATTGGGAAGTCCGGAAACTAGACGTCCTAAAATAAGGATTTCCTCATCCTTAAATTCACATGACGCTAACTTCTTAAGCTTCGCTAAAAGTTTATTAGACGATTGTCCTCCTTTTTGTATAGAATGAAAAAATGTATAGTGTTCAAACAGCAGGCTCTTTCTCGGGCAAAATAGCTGTCTAATTTCACAACTGTGCCTGTCAGTTTATTTCAATCTTCATTAGCTTTCCACTTGAAGGTGTTGTACACTATTAACCCTTCATCTCCAATCAAATTTAACAATATGGATATCTTAACTTTATCATCCTTCTCAGCTTTACCCGTTTCGTCCAAAAATATATGAAATTTTTGTAAGACTTTCTTCCAATTCTCAGGTACATTGCCCGCGAATTCGACTGAGCCCGGTGGTTTAAAGTAATGTTCCATTATGACATAAAACGTAATTGCTTCAAGTCGTTCCAATTCAAGAAGACACAACACTATCTTTACAAGATTATTTAAGACATTAAATAATAATAATAAGATAGTGTTTGTTAACTTCTGACACCATGTTTGGTCCAGTACACAATAGCTAAGCCGTTATTTCAGCTAATATGAGAGTAGCTTTTATCGTGTTGCTTATTTAAGATGTTACAAAATTACACTGAGTATACGTCACTCATAACATTTCTTAGGACTACCGACTTAACATAAAAAATATTACTAAAATATAATAGAAGAAAAATAGGGTGTAACTAAAACACACACACATATGTTTGTATTTTTTAAATGTTTTTACAGTAAAAATTCTAAATATTCTAAATTTGCTCTATATTTGATAGTTGATAATGTGATAGTCTATCCATGTGGGATGTGTTAAATATAATGTTTGTATTTGATAAAAAAACACAGTAACAGCTTTTTTTTTTAACTTTTTTCAATCACTTAATGTAATTTATAATAGTGAAGACAGAAAAATATCTTAGATAAGAGTTGACCATCAGTTCTATTTGTTTGGGTGTATATTTATGATGGTAGCTATCTCACCAACTGGTACTTAGCTTGACTCCTCTTCAATGTGCCAGCTCTCAATTAAATGGATATAAAATAAAAATTATTAACACAGTCCTGATTGATAACATCAAATATAACTAAGCAATGTTCTCCCAAGAAATTTTTGACACCCGGGTGGTGGCAGTGTAATACTTGGCAATATTAGATAGTTTTAGTAGGGTCTGTTCAATAGGTCTTGGGCAGAACAGTTATTAACATTTTCATTAAAATGGTTTGATACAGTGAATATACTAGAAAGATTTTATTTTATGAAATGTGCACAGCATTTACATCATGATGTATTCCATTTCCAAGATATTATTATGCAGGTTAGACCTAACTTTATCTGTTAAATTAATTCATTACTACAAACTCATGCTGACTCTTGTTTCTCTTGTTTCTATTTTATCCTGGCAGTAATATGACTAAAGAAAATGAGTTCCTCTCCCATGATTATGACATGATCGTCTGGCTTGAAACCTATCTTTACAATGTCAAAACACACAACTCTTTTGAGATTTCAGTTCAGCTACTAGTTATACTCATGATAGTGTGATAGAGTTACCCGACTGTTACTTTTTATCTGCTAACAAGTAGGTCTAATTGTAAAAACTTATAATACATACTATGGAGCCTCAAACTTATACCCTAATCTCATTAAAATATCAGTGTTGCAAATTACAATATCGTTAATTTTAAGATATTGAGCTTACTTTAAAATACATTCTAAACGTTCAACAAAGGAATGAAAACAAAACAGACAGACATTAAAAATGTAATACCTTATGAGAGTAAAAACTAACCAAATTACAAATAACTTTTAACACATAAAGTACCTTAAGATATTTTCAGGGCATATTTAAGACACCAAATTAGATGAAAGTCATTCAAACTTTAGTTTAACACTTCCAAGCCTGCGTATTTGCATGTAGTGATTCATATTTGATTCATATTCTAGGTGGCTTGATGACTTAGGATCTAGAACACTACAAATGAACTTAAAAACTTAAATCAAATTATTTCCCAAAGCAAAAAATTGTATGAAATAATATATTATTTTGGTATACCCAGCAATAAACTGGATCAGTTCTATTATAAAAAACAAACAAATTTGTTTCCGTTTAAAAACACATTAGAGTTTATAATTCCCCCAGAGTTTTAATTGTTTTGTCTCAAATCCGAAGTTGGCTGCCTACAGGCCTAATCTATACTATAGGCCTTTAAGAATAGTAATGTATTGATGTGTATTTAGGGGTTGGAGCATACAACTTAGTTTAATGAGTAGCTATTTAAATGTTAACATAACAACAAAAGCTATTTTTAATCACTTAGTGTGGATGTCATTTACTAAAGTTTGTTCTAATTGGAGTTTCAAGTGTAGAAAGGATTTATACATAACTTGATTATTTTGTGTAAGACTTATGCCTCGTCTTAAAGTGATTTGAAAATATTTTCAACTTCATCATGAGCATTAATAATACAATCACCATTCAGTCAATTTTAATACCTTTTGGTATAATGAAGCGAATAAATATACTGTTTAGCAATACCAAAAGGCTCATAATTCGCACGTGTTGCAAGAAATTATGTGACACATTTTAGGCTATAAAAGATGTATTCAATTTACTTTTATCAACAAATATGCATGCTGTAAATTTTAACACAGGCAAAAAAAGAAAAATTGATCCATCTACATCACTCGGGTTGTATAAGAATCAACATTAAAGTATCAAAGTATAGTTTATAGATAATTATTATTCAGTAGAATACTATCTTTATACTGTTAGTGGTTGATTATAAATAATGACTAGGCTTTATCAATTTCCTGTCTTCAATGATTTAAAAAGCGGGGTGACTTGTAGTTTCCCTATTAAGATTAATAAAATTTGTTAAAAATCGAGCTCGAGATTTTGATGAATTTAGACGTTTCATGACCCCCCGAATCCGAAAAGGGTTTTTGAATTTCCATCTGTCTGCACCTCGGAGTAGAGCCTAAACTATTTTACCGATCGGGCTAAAACTTGGTATCAAGGGTTTTCATAGTGTTGTCCCAAGGGATTTTTGAAATTGGATATCTAACCCTAAAATTAAGGGTAGTTTACTGAAGGGTGAAAAGAGAAAAAAATCTATTTTCTCAAAATCGATTCCATTCAATTTTGTGAGCTTTGGTTGTACAGAGATACTACTTAAGTTTTAACACACTAATTCTCTAATTCCATAGAGCAAGTAGATAATAAGTCTCTCAAAATTTTGTCCTTTTTTCTTTAACCTCTTAGAGAAAATGTTTGTACAACAATTATCTATCTCTATCATTTTAGACTCAATAATCAATATTTAACTTTTTTATTGGTCTAATTTTATAAATAAGGAACTTGATAAAAATGTGATAACCATAAGATGTGCAACCTCTAGTAAAATGTCAAAAATTTTAACTGGAAATACAATTTTAATACGAAGTATTGACCCTTGTGAACCCAATATCGATTTTTTTTGGACCAAATATACTAGTGAGTCTTGAATTCTTTAAAAAGAAAATAATAAAAGTTAAATCCGGGAGTCAAAAATTGTTTAATGTAAGTGTAACACAATTTTTGCTCAGGTTTGCTAGTGTATATTATTTCGTTTCACATATATTACGAGTTTTGAGTAAATATCTCCATTTTTAAACAATGGAGTGAGAAAGTCCATATGGAGTTCCGTACCATTTATTTTTTAGTTTAGCAGTTGTGGGCAAATAAATTTTCTTTGGAATTAAACTATGACCTGTTGCATATTTTTCAAAAAGTGAATTCAGTAGGTTTATCACATTTGTTTAGCTATATTGGTATGCTCCAAGGTTTTAAATTCAGATCTAACAGAGTTTCTTTTGTCATAAATATAAAAAATGCAATTTAAAAGTTAGTTAGTTACCTGTTGCAATAACCATTAAAACAGCATTCAGAACTCCAGCCTGACCCACAATCCAGCCAGACCTAAGAAATACAATGACACCAAAAATATTGATAAGACATGAGGTGAATACGCCATCCCAGGTTCCAAAACGAACTGGCTCAGATACAAAGAAATTGGACTTCCACCATGGCTTCTCACCCTGAAACAATTAGACAACAAATCAATTCAATTTCTTCCTTCTTAATTTCCTCTTAGTAATAATACATAGCTCCCCTTTTCTTTTTTTCTCTCCCCCACCCTTTCTCAATAGGTAGCTTAATAAAAATTGTGAAATATTTCCAATAGTTCTGGTGTGTAAATCAGTTCATATTTTATTGAGATTTAGCAACCTATACATTTTTGGAAACAACCAAGTGTAGCCAATCAGAATACCAGTGTTGCCATTTTCCTGGAAGTATGGCGACCATCTTGTATTTTCTAAAAATATCCCTCATGCAGGCATGTTTCCCAATATATTATCTAGTAAACCACCCAGCGTTTTCATTCTAGCTGTTATATGTTAAATTTAAGTGGCGAGAAATCATATGATACCAGATTAATGTATTTCACTAATTCTGAGGCTATTTAATTATGTCCTTAATAACTTATTACAATATGAGTATGTCCATGTCAAACTATTTTTTGTGGAATTTTTATGGTTCTCTTTTCTGTGTTTGTATGATTCAGCAGGAGTACATTGTGAGTTTGATACAAGAACTTGGTCAAGAGTCATATCAAACCCATGAATTCACATGAGGAAAATGTCTAAAGTGTGTTAGAGACAGTTCAAGTGAGACTCAGTTTTCTATATAGTAGCTATGTTCAAGTGCACAATCAATTACAAGATGTCATAGCAGAAAAACTTTCCTTAGCGTAAACTTTAAGGAACAATAATTGCTAATTTAACACAAATAACAAAGAATTAGATATAGCATATTAGAGGACACCACACCTATACATTATCAACTGGATCAATGGTGTTAACATGTTGTGCACTGTGTAAAATGGACAAAAACCGGTGTAGCTTTTGTAAGCATGGTGATGACCAGCAGTTGTTCAAAGTCTGTTGGAGAAAATATTTATTCCATATTTAGCAAGAGAGATGAAGCAAAAGCAGTGCACATGAAGATAACATGGTGTGAAGAAACGGAGTGAACTCATCAACAACAATGGTGTGAAAACTCAGAATAAAGCCTACCTGACACAGCTAGAGAAAACATCGGCATGCTCCATGGTCTTTATCTTTCCTTCCCGTTCTTTGCTGTGGACAACAAAGACTTTACCAAGTATACTGTCGATGGTAAAGAAATAACTAAGCACAATCACTATATCCTACCAAAAAGATGATGCTCCTGGAAACTGAATGCACCACCTCTTACAGTAGGTAATCCACAAATCATATTAGTCACTTTATACCATATCGATAAGATGCTCTGTGACAATCCCAAACAAAAAACAATGAAGATAGATAAGTTTGTTGTAAACAAGACAGGGAACTCAATTAAATCATATCACTTCTGCTTTGTCCAGGATGAACTAAGATCCTAGAACCTACTGTTGTCTGCAAGTCAGACTATTATCCATTTTGGAGTCTTAACACTACTTACTCCCAGAGGTGGTGGTAACATGAATGGTTCAACTTATTGACTATATATTGGCTAAGGAAGATGGTGAAGATCCTTGTACTGTTTTTGTCATAAACAGACCCTGTTACTATCGACCTTGAAAATGTTTACAGTGGCGAGAAGCGAAATCTGTCGGACAAAGTCTAAATTAAAAGAACAGTTCAATATGACTTTCACTGTATGTGGCCATTGGGACGGAAATTAATGAAACTATAGTTAATAATATTTTCTAAAGAATCAATATCAGTATTTTTTAATGTATTTAACTTAAACGTAATGGCTATTTGTTTATCCTTTTAGATTCCCTTTGCTTATTTTTTTTTTTTTAAGTATTATTGTAACAGAAAACAGTCTCAAAGGATATGCCATTGGTCCTTTTCTAGCGTGATGCTTGTCTCTGATTGGTCTCGAAAATAACCTTTTGTCAGTTTAGAAAGACGAAGCTTTCGTCTCATTCATTCGCCTTTTGGATCTAACTCACGTGAGACTTATTAGGTTTAATAGGCCATGAAACGCAATCACACAGTAATGACATAAAGCAAACAGTATATTTATTAATATCTTTATAACAGAAACATCTGAACAGTAAGCAGACCATTGAACGACTACATGTACGATACAGTTACAGGGAGTAACTAATAGAGGTAGCCAACATAACATAAACTTAGCAGAGTTGCCAATATGATCATATTAATAAGACTCACCTCTTTTGGCTTACTTCTTTTTGGGTTATTTTCTTTGTGGGGTAGTTTAAATTTAAAATGTAGTCGTTTTTCTTTATTTTGATATGTTGAGGTAAAGGTCCATGTAGTTTCTTTTTTGTTGTATTTATGCCTTTTTAAGTATTAATATTAATGTATCTTTTCTGACTGAGATGTTACGCTAAAATGGCGAGCATGGGACCTAGTTTTTGTTCAGGTTTTTGTATCAATCGTAATCCTATATTCCACATGGTCTAAATTATGGTTTTGCTGGAAATTAAGCATCATGATTGGAGGCTGTTTTCTTTATTATACTTAATTTTTTCTTTTTAACTTCTGGTATTCCACTAAAGAAAGTTTGTATTAAATTGTGTAAACCTTTTGACAAATCGGTAATGGGTGATTGTAAATCTTTCCTTTATCTTTAAGTTT
The DNA here is from genome assembly GCA_033556935.1 of Timema podura. Lineage (NCBI taxonomy): Eukaryota > Metazoa > Arthropoda > Insecta > Phasmatodea > Timematidae > Timema > Timema podura. Next base: position 10,261,954 of record JAVRXN010000010.1, read on the forward strand.
TCTTTATAATAATAAATGCTAAGTTTTGCCTTTTGTATTAAAATAATAATAAATGATAAGTTTTGCCTTTTGTATTAAAATAATAATAAATGCTAAGTTTTCCTTTTGTAACCTTGTTTTTGATTTTAAGATCTCTGATAAGAACCACGTGGTAAATACTTCCCTCTGAAACTTTCTTTAATTTTTGTAAGCTCTCTTTCAGTCTTGGCGAAGTCTCCCAATAGGGGTTAAGTGAATGCATTTAATATAGGCAATTTTTTATATTTTAATTTTGTTTACTTTTCTAAAGTTTGCCTTTTTGTAAAAAAGGGAAGTTGAGTAAAAATGTACTCAAAGATAAACATATTTAGTAGTACTGCAAAAATCAGTACATCCTCCAAATGCACATTCATTTGAATAAGAGGTACAGCTTATGATGCCTGGTCTCAGTTGAAACACAATGTTGTCTTCAGGCTAGGCAAGTTACATGTTTTTATTGCTGCTTTTAGAGCTCTTCACAACTCGATAAAAAAATAGTCATGCATAGATCATGTTTGAATTATAGGAGGTGTGTAAGGTCCTGCCCTGACCATAAAGTTCTTAAGTGTGTACTCTACAAAAGCTTTCTCCATGCCCATCTATTAATATGTGGTACTGTATGAAATTTTATTTGAGAAGTTTTTTAAAGACTACCCCCAGCTGAAAGAAGTTTGCATGGAGGCAACACCAGGAGTAGAAGCTGCCTGAACAAAGGTTACACAAATATGTCAACACTGATTCTTTTAAGCAAGCCAACATCATCCTGCTTAAAACTTGGACCACTGCTGAATTTGTTTAGAAATTCCAAGAATGGTAAGCACCGAGACCCAATAATGCCATGTTAGAATCAATTATGATTACCTACACCATTTAGAACAATAAAGATAATAATCTTCAAGCTGGAAAAGTATTGGCAAAACTGTTCTTTGTATTTCACAAGTGTAATTCTCCTTTACAGCAACACATTGATGTACGAAACTAAAGTGGCTCTTAGGTGACTGAACCTGAACTGCAAGCACTTAGGAAACTGGCCATGTTAAACAGTACCCAAACTCACACTTTGAGACGATTGATGAAGTAACGCTAACTATGTTATCAAAAGCTGCAATCTGCATTTGAACAGTTGTCACGAAGAAAATTAATATAAATAGGCTAAGTTTTTTTTATACATGTAAGAGGATATATATGCCCATGTTTAGATTTAAATAATATATTAAGAGAGATTAGCCATAGTTTGGACGCAACCCAGGTTTGCCACTATTTTCTTACTACCATATTCCCTGTATTTTTTCATGTTTTCCAGAAGAAATTCCCATATTTAAAGGCAGCTTAGATTGAATAAAAGAATAATAAAGTTTCCATTTTTAACAAACTCACTGTATGTGTTTAAGAGCAATAAGACATATTTGAAACCGTGTGTTTGATTCTTCAGTTCACTTTTTCGTCAATACAAAGACCAGTTTAAACTTTAATTAAATGTCCCAAATTAACAAATTTTACAATATTTTTACTAAATTTTGCGAAATTCACCGTGTTTTCCTGGTTTTTTAGACACAAGAACTTCCCTGTTTCTCCCGGTTTTTAAAGTGCATGGCAACTCTGCAATCTCCCACTGGCAATATGTACTAGTCAAATGATTTTTTTTTAATTTTTAGTAAAAATAAAGTAACTCGGAACAACTTGCAGCAAAAGCTCTCTCTGTTATTTAAAATGGTAGTATTCCTTGCTCGGCACCTATACACTATTTTTGAAGTCCTTTTCCTCTCGTTTACACCCTCCCAACACCCAAAAGTCATTCAGGCTGCCTTTTCCCTCCTCTACTCTTGTGGAAACCAAAAGAAGTTCGGACCGTCAATTCCTATCTCTACTTCCTGGCGCCCAAGAGCAATAAATATCCCTCCTACCTCCCCCATCAATTTACCCACCTCACTTAGAAACAAATTCATGAGCTTCAAGAACCTCTTTTGGCAACACTTAGACTGAATTGACCCTTCACACAAAAGAAACCATGGAACACTCATCAATGTCACTACAAGTCAAAGGTTAAATTACTTATCAGACTACAAAAGATCCACACTGTCAAGCAATACTAACCTAATCAGAAAGATAACACAAATGACAACAATAAAAAATGGACCCCATATTGACATGCTTGCAAACAAGAACATCAGCTGGATAGAAACAAACAATAAAAAAAAAACCTTGCTGAAAGTCACAAACTCTCCCCTACTCTTGGCGTTCTTAAGCAGTACATTCTGAGAAAACATACCCAGGTCAGGGGATAGGGTATAGCAAGCATTGTTCATAAGAAGATCCTTAATACATTTCTGAATAGCTTATACAAGGACACTGATAGTCAAGTGATGCCAACAACAACAAAAGTTTTCCCCGTCCCTAGTCCATTATATAACTAGTTACAATTTTTATTTTTGCACCGCGTCCTACTACCCATTCGGGTTTTATGCTTTTAATAATTTAATTTACATAGTAAATTTATTAAAATAATAATTTTCTCTGGAACCAAATGAAACGTGATCCGTAATACTATTGAATTTTTTTCCCCTTAAACTATTGGTTTTGCCAATAACCATAAATACCCAGATTGGTTTACAAGGTGAAATAATAAGAAGAATTCCTTTGTAGATGAAGTTATATGAAATTCAAAGATACTCATGAAGTGCACCCCACTCACCCTGAAATATAGCAGTCTTACCTTCATCGATTATAATATAATCCTATCCTATAAGATGCAGCATAGTGTAACCTGTCAAGGTAATTATAAATAAATAAGTACATAAAAAACCGTAAGCAAAAGTGGAAAACCATGAAGAAATTCAAGAGGTTACAAATATTTACCTGAGCATTAAGATATAATACAAGGTCGGCATCAACACAGTTGTCAGATAAAACATTAACATCAATTAATTGTTTGAAAAAAATATAAATATTCGTGGTAAAACTGACGACGGTCAACAAAAATGTAATGAATGGTAAGTGCGGTGTCACAATCACATTCTGGCTGGAGTTCTCAAAGTAAAGGATATCAATGAATTATAAAAATGTGTCTGATTTGAAGATGTATAATTAGGTCTACAACTACCTCTTGTCATTTTCAGCAAAAAGATATGGCCTATTAATTAGGGAGAGCTTTGATGGCACATAATTTATTGGTAGCCAGTAGTGAGGTCCAATGCATGTGCCCCTCACTGAGAACTCACCTTCAATACTGCTTAGGCTTCACTTTTGTGTTACACTAGACTTCCGATGAAACGGAGATTGGGGTTCAAACCTGGTTGAGTGTACTGAGGGTGGTTATTCCCCTAATGGTTTCCACTCTTCCTCCATGTAAATGTTGGTACACTTCCTCTAAATTCAACCTTCCTCATTCCTAACTCATTAGCGTAATTAGTATATAGGCAAATAGGATATAGCCAGAACAGGTAGTAAGACGCGGTGCTTAAAATAAACAAAACAAATGTGAGTATAAAATAGTTTATATTTTACTAGTTTATCATAAAGTGGCATGAGAAAGTGTATGCACTCCTGTTTGTTCACATTTTTACTTTCTCTCGACCCTCAAAGAGAAAAGTAGGTGATCGTCAGAAAAATTTAACTCGAGATTTTGATAAATGTCCATGTTTCATGACCCCCTGAAATGAAAAAGGTGGTTTTTGGGTTGCTGCCTGGATCTTAGACTAGAGCCAAAACCATTTTACCATTTGAGTTACAATTTGATATCAAGGGTTTTTATAAAGTCTCCTCAAAGGGCTTTTGCAACTGAATAATCAACTTTAAGATTAAAGGTAGTTTACTGAAAGGCAAAAGAGATAAAATTGTTTTCTCCAAATCCACTTTAACATTTCTTATTATATTTTTTATCTAGGCATTGTTTAATATTACAAACAATATGGCAATTCTCATTTACCCATGAAAATTACTTTAAGGGCACTTTACATGGGCAGAAATTTTCAATTTTGATCATATATCCGCAACTACTTGCGATATGAAATAACTTTTCATTGTAAAGTTGTAGTACTGTTAAAATTAGAAATATTTTAATAAAATTAATAGTTTCTGAGCTATAAGCAAACATACAGATTTTTTATTAAGTACTTAGTAATATTAAATTGGTTGTAAAATTTATGATTTTGTAACATTATCTTTGGTTGAGTGTGTATGCAACAGTGTGTATTATTTTGTTTCACAAATTTTAAAAGTTTTTAGTAAATGTTTCTATTTTAAGATTAAAGGAGAGAAAGTCTGTGTGGTGCACCATACCGTTTAGTTTAACTTAGTCATGAGAAAATGAAATGATATAGTAACCAACCTGTTCTTCAGCAAACAATTCATTGACCCCGTATGGTTGGTGGCCACCTCCTCCATAGTCTGGTGTAATTCTTGAATCAGTACAGTTTTCTCTCATGATACTATTTCGCTGATGAGGGTAGGGCTGGTCTCTGCTACCCAAACCAAATTTTTCCCAATTAACTTCTTGCTGATTTGAAAATCTTTCTGGTGACTCCATGATGCATCAGATTTAGTGAATTGTTTTCAAAATATTTTCATCACCTTGTCTGAAAATTAGTATTTACTTGATTCAACACAAAATATTTGTTCACTTACTTTAAATATAAGCTAGATGTTTTAAGACCACATCTTATTACCCGTTCTTACATATGTACTTATTTCGCTAGTGTGTTAGGGATGAGAAGGAGTTTATATGTAAGAAGTGTACCCACATTTACATGAAGGGGTGAAAATCCATTTAGGGAAAACCACCCTCAGTACACCTGGCCAGGATTCAAACCCTGACCTCCCCGCCATCTGCAGTCTAATCTATTGTGAGAATGATACCTTTAGATCATGTGGCCACCAAAGTTGGTGTAATTAATATTGTTTAATTAATTAAACTAAAAAGTTTTTAATTTGATTTTGAATATATGAGCCATTAAATGTTATTGTTTTAGTTGTATTTTATTATTTTTCTCCTTAGTGGGTCATGCTAACCCCTATTCTGAATAATACTGTTTATAGAACCAGAAATGACCAGAAAGCGTTTGGAAACCAGTGTCTAGATCATTCAACCACTGAATTATTAAGACTATATTTGTTAATTACAGTTATAGCTGCATCTAAATATTATATTAATTACATCATTATCATATTCATTAAATTTAATTAATATGATATTGTGATGCAGCTAGAGTCATAATTATTAAATATAATAGCTTAGATATTTAATCCATCATAATATGTGCATTTGTACAGTTGTCACTATACATTTGGCAGCAAAAACCTCCCAAGTCAAAGATGGCTGTGTTATCTGATAGCTCATGATTGAATTGATCGTTCATGATATGTAGCCAACGTGACTTCTGCACATCCATTACAAACTCTGCTTTAAAATATGACTATATAGCTCAGTGGTTAGAACATTGGTGTACTAAGGTCCTGAGTTTTATTTTCTGTCCTGGTGTTAGTTTTCAATTTAAAGAATATTTAAAATAAGGTTTAAACAATGTAAGTAGTTACACACAATAATAAAATCACATTTAAAGAGGCTTTAAAGAAAGGTTTATTAAAAACACATTTAAAAGGCTTTAAAGGAATGTTCAAACTATATTAGTTATTTGCCTGAAAAAGTATTAAATTATTGTAATCCAATGTTATATTTGTCACAGTTTTTCACTAAGGGATGTGGTGAAGGGGCTCTTGAGCCCTCCTTTTTTTACAAACATACATTTATTTAAACATAATTATGATAGTTTGGTTCTATTTTTTATAACTTTTTGATAAATAATTATAGGGTTAGGACTTTTATGACACAAAAAAACTAAAAAATATATACCCTTAAAAAATGCCCTTTAAAATGAAAAAACTACCAATAAAAGTTACATAAATTATGTTTATTTCCTTGCAAAATTAATTAACAAAATAATAGGCCTGGGTGCATTAAACAAAACAAAAATAATCTAAAAAATATAATTTAGTTGTTCGACTGTTTCTGTATCAACAGACATTATTCATTTTACTAACCAATTTTACTAATTTTACCTATAATACCAGAACAAAGAATAACCAAGAAAAACCACTTAATTTTTTTTAGTTTCTGTGGCAAACTTAAAAGTCTTTATACAAAAAATATGCCTCACTATATTTTACATTAGAAGAGATCCTCCCATTAATTAATTCTGAAGATATAGGCTATAGTAAGACACTATAAAACACAAAAAGTGGATATTATTAATGTGTCTTGATGTGTGACACATTTTGATGTAAACAGCTTCTTAAATATAGTGTTATTTTCATGTTTTTTTAGTAAAGGCTCTTGAGTAGTAGGTCACATTGCGGAAATTCTTTTTGAACCTAGCTTTACACCTCGTCTTGCCTTCAATGTGATAGAGACATCGGATTGGCTTTGAAATATTTGAAAGATTTTAACCTTTTTAAGCAATAGCTCACTCATAGCAAACTTGCTTGGTTTTTAGTCCCAACCAACCATAATTTGTTAATAATGTATTTTGTGTGTCTATAGGAAACATTGCATTCTTTAGGCAGTTCAATAATGTTCAAAGCTTGTTTCATAATTTCAAACTCTTTTTTAAAATTTACTAATGTTTCATATTCTACTAACTCTCCAGTTTGTCTGGAAATGGAATCCTCTACAATTGTATTCTCTACTATGAAGATTTCAAAATTTAAAACCGGTGGGTTTGTAAATTCGTCTTACGTTCTACCTTTTTCATAACTATCGGGAATTTCCTGTTTTATACTAAAATATTGCTGATGGACACTGTGGACCTAATGCATGCATATCTGTCTCAAGCAATAGCAACAATAGTTAACATTAATTAAAACAATGTATTATTGGAAATATTACAAAATAATATATCAACAGAGAAGGCTTGAGATACTGAATATTGTAGATTAAGTGGCCAAATGTTTCAAATGCATACCTAATAATTCTCTGAGTAGCCTCAGAAATGGAAGGAAATGATAAATAGTCAAATATATTTAAAAAGGAAGCATGGAAGTGAAATTCTACATTCATGACCCGTCTATGTGGGTGCATGGTCCAAGGCAGTATTTCTCAAAGTGTACTACTCGGAGCCCTAACGCCTTCAGAGGTTCCCCGAGAGAATCATTGTGGGAAGAGATCTTCTCTAGACACTCCAACCAAAACAAAATATTGCAACAGATCAGCGTGAATGAAACAGCAGACATGTAAATCTATGTGTCTTCTACTAAGCCAGATACTAAACAGATTTGAAACAATGTCAAACCATGACAATATTATATTCCTTAAAAAGCTCAATGGTTATAGCACTGGCGTACTAAGCCAAAGGTTCCTTTCTTGAGTGCAGGTGTCTCATATTTCAATTTAAAGAATATGATATTTAGATGTGGCTATAACTGTAACTATCAAATTGTCACAATAATATACTGTGGGTGTATATAATATACCATGGGTCTATACTATTTGCTATGGGCCTAATTTATATTAAGTCTATACTATGGATATATATATATATATATATATACACAAGTGATGATGTAATATAATGTGAGCGTAGCACAAAGGCAGAAGAGATCAATGATACCGCTACAAATTTGAGCCGCTCTGTGCTGTACTAGAAAATGTTGATATGAAACCCAAATACCATTTTTGATTACCTTGATTAATATTCCTCTTTTTTTTTACTTCATCTTAACACCTCAGAGAGAAAATATTGAGATCGCCATAGAAATCAAACTCAAGATTTTGATTAATGTTGATGTTTCATGACCCCCTGAAACCAAAAAAGTGGTTTTCGCATCTGCCTGTACCTCAGGCTAGAACTGAAACTATTTTACAGATTGGGCTAAAACTTGGTAGGTCTATCAAGTGTTTTCATAAGATCCCCCAACAGGGTTTTCGGAATTAGGTAGGCCCTATCTAATGATAAATTTAAGGATAGTTTATTAAAGGGCATAGAGAGAAAACATTTATTTTCTCGAAATTCACTTTAGAGTTTTAATTAAATTTTTAATCTTGGCACTGTTTAACATTACAAACAAGATTGCAATTCTCATTTTCTCATGAAAATGACTTTGAGGGAACTTTACATGAGGGAATTTTCCAATTTTCATAATTTCTCCGCAACTATTAGAAATATGAAATAACTTATCATTGTAGAGTTGTAATAGGCCCTACTATTAAAGATAAAAATCTTTTATTTGAAATATATTTTTATAGAACCAATAGTTTCTGAGCTATAAGCAAATATATATACACACACACACACACGTTTCAGATGGCTTGTGCGATTTTGTATAGAAGATAAATTTACTTTATGTTTTAGTCCAAATTGTGCAATATGTTTTAGCACAAAGGCATTATGGAAAAAAAATTCCAAGAAAGAAGGCCTACATGCAAACTTAATCTTATCATACCCTATTAAGTTATGCTTTATGTGGACACATGAGTAATTTTAGATTCGAGCTTTCAAGGCCATGTTAAACTCACTTAAAGTGTTATCTTTTTTATTTATTTAATTTTAGAGATTTTTTTTGTTTTATTCATTCATTCGTGCTTTTGAGTTTGTAAAAATGTAGGCCTATGGCAAATCAAAATTTTGTTGAGTCTCTTAGGGAAAAAAAAGCCAAAAATGTGATGGATGATGGGTACAATACCCAATATATACCTAAATATAACAAACAAAAGGTGTCATATTAAGAGTGTGTCTGTTCTGTCACCAAAATATATTATAACATAAAATTAAAATTTGGTCCATCCATGCATTTTACCTTCATATATTCGTTTCGTCACTCGATCCATACTCATCCTGTCAATATACCCAAACCACCGTAAGACACTTCTTTCACATTGACCTATTTAACTCCCTTTCAAACCACACTCCTTCAGCTCCCATTCATTACTATGTCCATACGAGTTTTTACACACACATTTCTTAGATATCTCATTCCAACCGCATTCACCTCATCCTTGTGTTTCTCCGGACAAACCTACTCTTCACATCTGTAAAAAGTTGGCATTAACACACTTTTATATACTGCTATCTTCACCTCTTTCGATACTACCTCATTCATTGCAATAATCCATGTACATCAAACTACTCTCCGGGATGCATTCTCCTGTCTATTGATTGCACCATCCATCCTTCCATTTTTACAAAACATTCTGCCCAGATACAAAAATCATTCACTTGTTCTAACAGTTTTCCATTCATACTAAGAGGACAATCATTTCCTGATCCGTCTTCTGGAGACATTTATATGAAGCTTCATTATGCCTGTCACACATTCAAATGATTTAATGTATTCTTCAAGTCACTTTCATTCTCAGCTATTAATACGACATCATCTTCATATAGCAGCACTCTCACATTCACATTGTACAATTGTACACTAACCGCGTCCTCACAAGCATCCCTCATACACTTCTCCATGAATACATTAAACAACCATGGAGACATAGCACAACCTTGTCTAACACCCACGGTTCAATGTCAAACCATTCGTTCAAAGCTACATCCACCCTAACACAGGCTTTACTTCCATCATATACCGCCTTAGATGCATTTACTAATCATACATCCACACCATACTTTCTCAAAACACACTCCTATTCACCCTATTGTATGCTTTCTCTAGATAAACAAATGCACAATAAACTTTCTTTCTTACTGCCATACATTTCTCAATCACTGGTTGCAATACAAATATCTGGTCCATGCAACCTCTACCTGGCATGAAACCACATCGCACACCCCAAATCTTGTCTGCAGTTCTTTCACGCACTTTTTCAATTAATACTCTCCCAAAAACTTTGCTTGGAATACTCAACAAACTAATTGCCCTATAATTCTTACATTCACTCTTACTGCCTTTGCCTTTGTACAAAGGAACAATGAAGCCATTCTTGTAGTCATTAGGAACGTTCGCAATTCCAACACAAACAATGAACAACTCACACAATCTGGCAAGTAGTACCAAGCCCCCACACTTGAGCATTTTAATTGTGATCCCATATACACCCGCAGCTTTGCCATTCCATAACACTTTCATAGCTTTTAACACCTGGGCTTTGTTAATTCTTTCACTCATTATAACATTTTCCCTATTTTCAGCTTCTTTCTCCACATGTTCATATTCAACACTATTTATTTAAACTGTCTAGCTATAGTCTAGGCCTGTCAATGTGTCAGCTTTAGAACAAATAATTTAATAAATAATAAGAGTAGAGGTTTTGTTTGTAGCTGTCAGATACACAGGCTAACCACTTTCATATAGGCCAAATAACATAGGGCTAGGCCTATATAGCAATGTATTTCACAAAGCAATTTTGACAACACGCAAATAATCAAAGCTACTAGGCTTAAAGACCATAATAATAATAATGTAAATACTTATTTCAAGCACGTTTAGAGAGTGTAACATGAAAAATTACCTATTTATATTATTTTGGTGAAAAGAATGTGTGTTTATACATACTAAAGTCACACTTATTTATCTACAATTTCACTCCATATGTTCCCCTTGAACCATACTACTTATCTTATAAAAAAAAATACTTTGATAATCCCACTATATCATGCATCACATAATTCTCAGCTTATCAGATAAATTTTATTTTTCATTGTCACAGTGTCACACATTGACACAATAGAATTTCTGAACTTTAGGTGAGGACCATTGATTAGAATATCTAAGAAAGTTGTGAACACTTGAGTGTTAAAATTGAAGAAAGATTGTGTTTATTTACGGAGGTGCTGCAACCTTTACGATCAGAAATTCTGCAGTGCTTGACTTGGTGATTTGTAAATCATAGCTTACCAATGTGATAGAAATTATATTCACTACAATTTGCTTTGTTTTTACATTTATTTATTTATTTATTTTTGCAGCGTGTCTTACTAACCGTTCGGGTTATACGCTTATGTACTAATTAGTTTTAAGTATTGGGAAGGTTATATTAATAGGAAGTGTACCTGCATTTACGTGGAGGGACAGTGGAAAACCTTTTTGTAAAAACCACCCTCGGTACACCCGACCGAGATTCGAACATCGGCAGCAGGGGGTGTTGACAAACATAACCACTTCCGTCCCGTTAAAGTTTTATAAAAAATAAAGTAATAGTACTACTTCCACTCGCTAGATCGTGCCACATGAAATATAACTAAAAACATGTAGCCAACAACTACATACTGTCCCAACAACTAAACAAGTGCTTAAATTATTTTAAAAGTATTTTAAATAACTAAACAATTTTTATATTTGATCAATTAAAAATATAGTATTTTAGTTGGTATTTTTTTTAAAATTTAACATTATTATTTAATGTTTAAACATTTTTAATATAGTGTGTTTTAAATTTCTGTTGTTGGTCAAACTAGTCTTCGGACTAAAGCTGTCTATTTTGTGAAAGTGTTTAAACGATCTCAATTAAATTTAATTATCATTTATTGAAATAAACTAGAGAATCTTCAAAACTGTCGTAAGTGTATTGATTTATTATCATTTAGAGAAATAAGTCTTTAAGACTTTTAACTAAAAAACCGCGTCGGTATGTAAGATTCGAGATGGCATCACAAACACGTGCTAGAAGGCGTGCTCATTAATTTTAAAAAAATATTGAAATTTAAGTTTAAGAATGAGTGATTTTTACTTATATTAAATATATATACGTTAGGTACTTTAGTTGCGTCTTCTTCTTTGGCCTATTAAATGAATTTTCATCTTCTCATTCCAAAACTAATTAAATTTTACCTACTTTTCTTTTATTCTGAAGACCTAATTTACAGAATATAACTAATTAAATATACAATATTCAATACATTTTGATAAAGCAATAGGCAGTTAGCCCCAAGTTTCCAATTGAGGCAGCGAAAAATATATTGTGGTCGTCTAAACTGGTTTTACTAACTCGGATGAGCTAAGAGTTCTATAATGCCTAGGCCTATGGTGCCTAATCTAAAAACAACCAAAAATCCTTTTATTATTTAGGCTTTCATAACTAATGCCTATTAAGATCAGGGTTGGCTTCAATAAAAAAAAGTCTACTTTTTGTGGTAAAATATAATTATGTAGATATTAACTTACGGGAATATTAGAAGCAAGTTATAGGCCCATAGGTTGTGTACACTGATATTGGTTTTAATAATTAGTGAAGTATCATTTTAAATATGTTCAAAAAGTACTAACTAACTAACAATAGTAGGCCTAAATTCTTGCAGTAGTTTGTAACCATTCAGGAACTTAGGTATGGTACCAGTAACAAATTGACGTTAGGTTAGGTATGTTATTTATTTTAATTAATGCATCTGAGATTATATTAACATTAAAAAGAATGGGGATACTATTGTATTAGACTGTACAACCATCGAGGGCGAGTGTTATTATTAGCACCGCGTCTTACTACCCGTTCGGGTTACACGCACTTACGCTAATGTGTAATTGTTGGGTGATTGTGCGATGAAATGAAGGACCTACAGTTTAACGTGGAATCTGAACCACGGTGGAGGCCTGGCATTCCTCACATTCACAAGTTGTGATTAATACACGTCTTGTCAGAGGTGAAGGAAGGGTTTGGCAATCAGATAAATCTGTGCCGAGACCAAGGATTGAACCCGGACACCAGCACAGAAGTCTGACACCTTACCCCTAGACCACCAAGTCATCTGAGGGCGAGTAATTATTGGCTACTATTACTCAATGTGCATGTACAAAAAAATTTATTTTAAAAATAGAGTAAGACAAATGACAGAGCCATGACTTTTATTGAAGTTTTACATGTACACATTCATTCAAAAATCATTACTTGTACATTTAAGATGTTTCACTTGTATTTTCAGGAGATGGTGAACAAATGTTTTATGTCAGGTTCCAGGGTGTCCTAGCAGAGCTTGGAAAAATCCTAAGCTTTCTTTTTTTAAATTTCCAAAACAAGAAAACAGGTAATAGCAATAACTTTTCAGGTTATCTTTTAGCCTCTCTTCATACAAATCCTAGTACCTACATTTCCTGCGATGTAGCCTATGAACACTTTTAATCATAGAATTTTTTTAATACTAATTAGGCCCTGATAATGTGGATAGAAAGCCTACTCAAGGTGGGCGTGAAATAAATCAAGGGCTTATAGTGAAAGATGGTTTGGGCTATCACCCAGATAATTTATGACATTAAATAGTAAAATAATAAATACTGTTAAAACGAAGCTAAGATATGTTATTTTTAACTATAGGCCTATTAAAATTATAATATGTTGAAAAAAACAGTCAAGAATCAAACTAAGGACCTTTGACTTGAAACTCAAACATTCTAAGATCTCGAATGTGATTTGAGTTGTTAGTTTTGTATATAATATATTTTATGCTTGTGGATCATTCCACCTCATTTGAACAAAGAAAAAAAGTGTTGGCACCCATGTTCTCAGATTTTGATTAAACTTGGTATAGCCTACTCAATCAAAATCTGAAAACATGGGTGTCATGGTCTGGTTGAACTGACATGGAATGATACTTATGCATAGCCAAATCTTGAACTTTGTATTTGGTATCCTAAATAATTACCACCACTTAAGTTATATAAAAAACATGTTGGCCTAGATAGCAAGAATTTGGTAGTGAATAAACTTTTGATATAAGATAAGATAAAGGCATTATTAATTTATGCTCTTAAGTTAGCAAATGTCAGTTTGCAAAATGTAAGCATGAAAGTAAAGTAATTTTTATTACATTAAATTCACTTTTTTTTACTCTGGTCTCAAGTATGTTTGGAATTTCAGATGCAGAGAATGGATCCAGAGAATTGACCCAACATTGTCTACCAAGCCACTCACAAGTGAACCAGTTCCGTGTCTGTACAGTTCATTTCCCTGATGATCAATTTATGAATATTCACCGTAACAGTCTCATTCATTGTGCCATCCCTTCATTACTCCTTCCTGCAGTCATGTATCACGTTGAGGATCCAGCTACTTCGACAAGGGAGCCAGTGCCAGGCACGTCAAGAGGAGTGCCAGTGCCGGGGCACGCGAAGTGGGGAGCCAGTGCCTGGCACGCCAAGAGGGCAGCCAATGCCGGGCACGCCAAGAGGCCATTCTGTTTCCATCATGGAATCAATTGATGTTACAGCTACAGATGTTTTCACGCCATCATCAAGCAGAAAAAGAAAAGGTATTTCTAATAGCTTTTTTTCAGGCTCAGGACTTGTAAGTATGCAGAAGAAGTCGAGACGCCGCTTGCTACAAGAATTGAAGTTTTTAGAGATGAAATTACTCCTAGGAAGAAGAGAATTTTAAATTTCATCTGAAAGCTCCAAGATAAATTTAGACAACTTAATAAACGGGTGAAATCGACACGTGGTAAGATGGAGTTGTTAAAAATTCAAAATTGTAATAGTATGAAATTTTTTTTGCATCACGATGTTTCTCCTACAGCTGCTGTACTGGTATGTGGAGATGCACACAATAGGTGTAGGAAGCTCAAGTCGCGTCGTTGGACAAGGCAAGAAAAGTTGTTTGCTTTGGCATTGTACAGAAGGAGTCCCAAGGCATACAACTTTTTGGGCGTCACAGGCGTCAGCCAAAAAGATTCGAATTTTCAAACACATATGAATAGTTATTTTAAAAATAATTTTATATCAAATGGTACTGTTTCTTTTGAAATGCATTGATAAACATAGGTGTTAATGTTGTTATTATTTACATATATGGTTTGATAATAATCAAAGTCACGTGGAATGTGATTATTGAAATGTAGTGGTGATGCTTATTATTTACAAGTACTGTATGTCTTGATAATACTCTGAAGTCACATGGAATGTGATTATTGAAATGTAGGGGTGATGCTTATTATTTACAAGTACTGTATGTCTTGATAATACTCGAAGTCACATGGAATGTGATTATTGAAATGTAGTGGTGATGCTTATTATTTACATGTACTGTATGTCTTGATAATACTCAACATCACATACTTAGGGTCAGTTTCATAGTCAGATTTAGTACGCCTAAAGTGCGAGTCGATACTAAATACAGGACGACACCTACCTAGACCAAAATAGAATGGGCCAGTTTCGCATATGAAACTGGCCCATTCCATTCGATTTCAGGTAGGTGACGTCTTGTATTTAGTATCGACTCGCACTTTAGGCGTACTAAATCTGACTATGAAACTGGCCCTTTGTGTTTATTGAAATGTAGTGAGAATGCTATATTTACTGACATGCGGTGTCTATGTTCCTTTTAAATTTAATGGTAGTCAATGTCTAATTATATAGTTTCTCTTTCAGTTCGAGTTCTATTTTTAACTCCTTTGTACCCACGTCGGTATGCTTACAGTCCAAATGTCTGGCTCATTTAGTTTAGTTTGCTAGTGACACATCGGCCAGGATTCAAATCTTCCTCATCCCCACCCATAGTCAAATAATATCTGTGTCTTTTCAATGCAGTTTTCCAATCTTTCCAGGCAGATGCAATTACATGCCCTCACCCATCTCTGTGACCGCACGGTCTAACGCGCTAATCTCATGTTAGACTAGACTTCCGAGGACATGGCGATCAAGGTTCAATCCTGGTCAGATGCACTGAGAGTGGTTTTTCCTAAATGTTTTCTCACTCTTCATGCAAATGTGGGTGCACTTCCTATTAATTACACCACCTCATCCATAACCCATTTGCTATAGCCCTCACAGGTAGTATGACCCTATGCTGTGCCTAAGTTGCATATATTGCATAACCTGAACAGGTAGTATGACCCTATGCTGTGCCTAAGTTGCATATATTGCATAACCTGAACAGGTAGTATGACCCTATGCTGTGCCTAAGTTGCATATATTGCATAACCTGAACACTTAGTAAGACAGTGTACTAAAAGTTTTTATATTGATTCTATTTGTGAATTTAATGAGTTAATTAGTTTTTTAAGGACTTTTTGGTATTGACTAGGTGTGCGCATATAATTTTTTAATATCTAATTATCCGTTTACAAAGATCTTAGGAAAACCAATATGGAAACACTGTGCAATAATATAATTTAATTGGTAGAGAAGGGGCCTTCCTGGTTATTTTAGGCCTTGATAGAAACTAATGTCTATAAAATAAATAACATTTGTTTCTATCAAGACTTAGCATAACGTTATTTCGGCTTGGCTTCCTTCCTTATAAATTAAATTACATTATTTTTAAATTAGTGTCAACTCCACTATTTTTCCAATCAGAATCTGGGGTAAAATTATGAACCTCAGTGAAAATAAAAATATAATATAAATTGGAAATTTTAGAAAATAGTAATTGTAAATAAATGTTAACATATTTTCTTATCCATTCCTTATAACATTCATACAATCATTAATGTGTTAAATTACTGATCTGATCCCTGGTTGTTTAGTTTTTGTAGAATTATGTTGGTTCTGGACTACCAATAGGCAGTATTTGAGGTCCAAACAAATTTCAAATTAATAATTGAAAATATATATATATATATTGAGGGTTTGTGTTTCAAATCCAATATTTTCTAAAATACTAGAATCTTCTTAAGGATTAGAGGGTCCTATTCCTAATTATAATAGTGTTTCCACACATATATTTCCAAGCCATTAATCAACTACTAAATTATTTATAATAATAATATTAATACAAATTATGAAATATTTTTGTTAAGTACAAGTTTGTATATATTTTTTAACAAAAATATTGCTGGGTACACAATTCGTAACATTTTCAGATCATTTAATGATCTCAGTCAAATAAATACCTCTTGCACACATCTACTAATAATGTTTTGTTATCAAAACCTTAAGGTCCACATAGAACACATGTAATGTGGCCATAAGACAGTCCCAAGCCTGTTCAAACACAGAGGGAATTATTCTCATACCTGTAGCCTTGTAGGGCCAGTTTCATAGACTTAGTACACCATAAGTGTAACCAGATAATAAATACAAGGCAACACCTACCTTAACTCTAATGGAATGGGCCAGTGCTGCATATGAAACTGGCCCATTCCATTCAGGTCTAAGTAGTTGTCCTTTATTTAGTAATTAGTACGCACTAGAACATATGCGGAAAAACTGGGCATTTGAAAGAGTAATATGGTGGGCGACCTTGAGTTCTAACGAGTCCACCACATATTCAAAGGAGATGTCAGGAAATTTTATCGAGTCTCTAAAAAAAAATACATATTCACTAAAAATATACACAACTTTTATTTACGATAATCAAACTAACATTTTTACACCCTGTGAATCTCTACACAGTTGAACATATTAATGTTGATTCTCAAAGTCTTTATCTAATTTTACCGCCTCGGTGCGTAGTTGGCTAACGCGCTAGTCGTGTTGAGTTCGACCGCTGAGGACGGGGAGATCGAGGTTCGAATCTCGTCGGTGAACTGGGGGTGGTTTTTCCTAAATGGTTTTCCACTCTCCCTCCACGCAAATGCGGGTTCACTTCCTTTAAATTCAACCTTCCCCATTCCTAATCCATTAGCGTAATTAGTACTTAGGCGTATAACCCGAACGGTAGTAAGACGCGGTGCTAAATATTAAAATATTATTATCTAATTTTCATATTGTCTTTTCACCCCTCCACTGCGCATTTTAGACAAAGTTGAACCATGGTTGTGCGCTTATGTAGGAACTTGATTATGTTATAAAAAGAAGAAAATATTATTATTATTAGCACCGCGTCTTACTACCCATTCGGGTTATACACACTTACGCTAATGTGTAACGGTAGGGTGATTGTGAGATGAAATGGAGGACCTACAGTTTAACGTGGGATCCGAACCACGGTGGAGGCCTGGCATTCCACACATTCACAAGTTGTGATTAATACACGTCTTGTCAGAGGTGAAGGAAGAGTTTGTCAATCAGATAAATCTCCCGGGACCGAGGATTGATCCCCGGACTCCCAGCACAGAAGTCCGACACCTTACCCTTAGACTGCCAGGTCACCAAGAAGAAAATAAAAAAAAGTAATGTGTCTCATAGGGGTGTGCACAGTCCACTTTTCCAATTCGAAGTGAACTCAAACCAAATACATGAAAAATTATCGAAGTTTGAATATTTTCTTTTAGTTGTTTTATGCTTGGAAAAATATTATATTGTAGTTATATAAAACCTAATGCACTAAAATTTCTTGGATGTTATTTTACACCACTGTAATATTTTGTGTTAATCTGACAAATCAAGCTATTATCACAGCTTACAATTCAATTACTTAAGTTTTTTCTATATGAAAGTTTGTAATATATAAACAGCTCAGAATTATCATAGTTTAAAATAAATTAAGTATTTTAGTCATCAATATTTTTATTTTTATTGAAGCTGATGTTTGTTTCGAAGCCAAGTCGAAGCTTCGCATACTCCTAGTTTCTCACAACAATTTGAACTCTAGGTTTTTTTTATATATATATATATATTCTTTAGGGCTGGGCCGATGCCGATTATTAATCCGATCATCGGCCATTATCGCATAACCGGCGATTCCGATGATCGGTGTTTGAATCTCCGATTATTTATGCCGATTATTCAAAATGTGTGGGTATATTTTAAGTCCTAATTTTTTTTTTATCTATGTCTCTCTATGAAATCTTTGAATAATTAGCTTGTGTTTAGCGACTTAGGTTTGAAATAAACAGCACATCCGACATTCCAAACAAAATATATCAAAATAAATATATTTACCATAGGTCTTTTTCCAATTTATGCACGTTAGTAAAAATAAAAATACTCACCAGTAACAAATCTAATAATTATAAAATAACATATTAGCAGATTGGTGTTGTTTTATTTCGATTTGTTAATGATGCCCAAAAAATGAAACATCGGACGTAATAATCTCGCACATGCGCACATTTGTTTTAAATGGAAACCGTTTTTCTTTTAATGCAAGTACAAAACTTTCCACTGGCAGGGAATTTGTTTCGCTCATATTTCAATATGAATTGAATTAATATATATTAATATTTCAATTTTAGATTTTCTTTAATAGTTAAAAGTAAATTAAAATAAGTTTTAAAGTATTTCTTAAAAATAAACCACGAAAAATAACTTTCGTTGCACATTATGTTATTTATTATTTATTTTATCATATTGAAGTAGAGCTGGGCAAAATCGTTCTTTTAAATGAACGATTCATTGTATCTGGTTCAGTTCAATGATCCGTTCATTTTGACCCGTTCACCATTCATTCGATTTTCTAAAGGTAGTTTTTATTTAAATGTAGTTAAAACAATGTTATTTTTCATTAAGATTATTTAAATTGTTAATAAAAAGATCGGATTACTGTTTAAAAATGGTGATGCCTTTTTATTATACTTTTTTTAAGAAACTACTTATTTCTATAGATATTAATATTTAGGTGTTAAATTATGATGGAATGCTTTGTAGAATCACAAAAACCTATGTTATGATATATCTAAATCACAATTCACAAAAATATTACGATTTTTAAAAATTGTTTAATATTGAAGCCATATTTTAATAGACATTGGATGTAAAAATTCCTATTTCATCTAAAAACTAAATAGATGTAGGCCTATTCTCCTTGTGTGCAAAAATATGTGTGCCTTGATTATTTTTTATCATTAAAATTAAATTTAAATTTGCTGATTATGATTTTCTTTGTCTAATGAAAGGGTCAGTAGGCCTATTTAATCATAAATGTGAAATCATATTTTAATTATCTAACATGTACCGGTATATTTGCTATTTATTAATGTGATTTGTTTTTGTTTAATGACAGGTTCACTTGTCCTAACAATAACAGTATAAAATAATAACTAAACAACCTTTACATTTTAAAAGTTTCTATTTAAATGTTATTAAAACAAAACTATATTGGACATTATAAAACTAGTCAAAGTAACTTTTTTTTTGCTTTAAGGGTCATTTTACTTTATACACTTATTAAAATTGAAAACAAAAATAATCGGCATCGTGTGATCGATCGGACTAATCGGCAAAATAGCTGATCGGCCCAGCTCTAATATTCTTAGCATATGGGTATATTCATGTTAGGGCACAAATTGAGCCCAAACAGTGAACAAAAGAATTAAATTTTGGCAATGTGGAAGCATCTAAGTACTTATAGCAAAAATATATTTTGGTTTGTGTGTAAATATTTTTAGTCACTTGGCTCCAAATTTGTAGAATTTGTTTTAGTCTTGGTTTGTATAACAAACAATTTTCTCTTTCTCTTAAAGGTTTCATAAACGTTTGAGTCGGATGCCATCCTGTAATCAGCTCCGTGTAACCTGCATTCTTGTTGGTTTACTAATGTTGTTGGACTCCTTGACTTTTTTACTAGTAAAGACGGTTTGAAGTTGCATTAGTTTACTCAATATATAAAGTGTTTTAACATCGAGGTTCACTTTAATGTAATTGTTCCAATCAATTGGACAAAATCTCATGCTATGTATTTTTTATTTCCATTTTCTTTTATTATATCATATATTTAAAAAAATCTCATCAGTTTAATTCATAAAACAGTATGGTAAATAAATATTTCTTTCTACACCTGATTATAGGTCAAGATTTATATGTATGACTATATTTATTTGATATTAAAAAAATATTTTTTTATTCAAAAGTGTTTGTTTTTCATTTTTGATCACTTGTATTTGGCCATTCATTGAAATTGTAATGCCTATTTAACTAAGCTATTTATGGAGAATCATGACTTTTATTACATCAGAGAAGTTTGAACCCTATTTGAAAAGTTATTATAATTCTTGAAATAAAAGGTAAGATTTATAAATAAATTTATTCTTGGACATGTTTCTATTTTTAGTTCAAGAATGGAAAGTTTTCACTTTTCATTACTGGGGTTATAATAAATTTTCAATTGTGTTTTAAAGATTCCTGGTGATAAGACAATCATTAAACTTTATCAAAGTGAGTATATCCTGTTTCTGATAGGAATAAGTGTCTGAAATGTTTTTCCCTACCAAAATACTAACTTATAGTAGAATTTTGGCAGGGATAAACATTTCACTCATTCCTGCCAGAAATAAAAAAAAAATTGTGGAGCAGTAGTTAAGTATTGCTCCGCTAGTACGCTAGTAACAAATCTAGTTTATAGTCTGCCTAATAGAGGTCTCTTACATATGTAGTTTAAAGGTCAGCCGCTAGATTTCTCGCTCAATTAGTACTACTTCCACTCGCTAGGAGCGGGCTGTTTCACGGAAGACCTTTAACCTGGTCGTCAACAATCTCAAATAATCTCTGATCGGCAGTCTAGCCATAGATAAGGGAAGTATAGAATGGACACTCTCTGTAGAGCAGCTAGAACACGATTTACAGCGCTTGAGTGGCTGGCTGCCGAACTAGACCTTTAGTGCAAAAGTGTGCTAAGTAAACAATTATATTTATACCTTGCCTTGATTTTTTTTTTGCTAACTAAAACATAAGAACAAAAATACTACTATAATAAATATACTATCATCTGGTAAATGCTGGTCTGCTTATACATTTCTACACACATTAGTTGTTTTATGTTTGCTAATAAAACATAATAAACAAATATAGTAACACATTTCAGTTCCAAATTTTCAGTTTATATGTTACTAGATATTTAAAAACTAGCTGTTCAGAATATTTAAACTAACTATCTATCCATCTAAGCAAACTATCTAGTTTTTACATGTCTTTTCATTAAGCGTTTTTTACTTACCACCCAAACTATATTAAGGACAGAGGATTATAAGGGTGACTTTAAAAGAACAGTATCAGTGAAAAGAATGATAATAGTTTAAAATAGTTTATTGTTTTGTATTTAAACACACATTATAATAGGTAAAAGTTTAATTCAACAGTTCCAAAGAGAGAAAATTATGCCCATACATTAGTAAGCTGAATCAAAGTCCATACAAAGTTACAAACACAAAAATTTGAACTTTTACCAATGTCTAATGAAATGAACATAAAACAATTACATAACTGTAAGTATTATTACTCTATTTAATCTTTAGATGAGTCATACTATATTTGAAGAGGTGGATTCCAAAACACACTAAGTCAATTTTTCGCCTTTTCATGTATAGACATTTTGAATACTATCATTTCTTTCCATAGGAATGAAATAAGGTGATGTGTTCCAAACTACACTAAGATTATAACAAACAGATGTATGAAATAAGGCATGTATCCTAAGCTGAACATAGTTTTACATTTATGTCTCCCAAACCAACCTAAGTCACTGCACATGCGCAGTAGGTAGCCACAGTGGTCTATGACTAAGTGTCGTTTGGAATACTTTGCTGCAGTCAATATTGAGACTATTCAAAGTCCTGATAGTATTTAAACATTTCAAACTAAAGTCCAACAATTATTCAGAGTTCTAGTGTCAGGCGTTATATGCTGCAATTAGTGTTTGCTTTTGGCAGCTCAGAAAGTAACGGTAAATTTTAATGCTCCCTCTTTGTTGTATGGTGACATTATTTATTTTGTAGTTGTGTTGTTAGTGCGGAGTGAAGTGTTTATTCGTTTCTGACTGGACGAGAACATATTGTTATTATTAATTCAAGTATTAATGACTGCTTGAATTAGTGATGCTATTAGTGACTATACTTTCTGGAGAGTTCAGTCAGCCTGTACATGAGTCAAGCAGAGGATATGAAAGAACAAAAAACTTGTGGGAGAAAAATATCTGCGGAAATGTCAGGAACAGTTCGTCAGCCAAAAATATACAAACATAGTAATGGGTGTAATGCAGTGGATTTGGATAGTTCTAACATCGATAACGTCTTTGAAAAAATACATTAATTTAAAACAAAAATTGAACAAGAGGACCTAGAAATGAGAATCCAAGATCATGGCATGCTGTATTATACTTTGTTTGCAAGACTAATGGCCCTATTTTTCAAGTTTGAGCAAAATCCTTCTCATCTATTACTCAGGTTGGGCGCACTAGACTTAATGCTTTATGTAGATATTTTAAAGCCCGAACGCAGAAGTCAAAACTGAAAATGAAATTAAAATCTCAGCCTCTATTGTTAATTTTATTTCAAACTTAAGTGCCGCGAGAGCCACTATGGGTGCGGTAAAAGCTTAAGAGGCTACCTGTATTAAATATTAAAAAGCTATGGCATATGTGTAAAGATGAAATTAATGATTCTGGGAAACTCCTCCAGCTTTGATTCAACTTGTCTTTTGGTGACCCACGAAGGGATCTTTGTTCTTTCTGTGATGATTTGAAAAGTTATATAATAAATCTCAACTGATGTTCCTAAAAAACTGATGGCATTCTCAATATTTCTTTTGACATGCAACAAAATCAACCTCTTCCCAAACTGCCAGTGAAGTTTGTTATCTGCGGCAAATATGGATGTACAACTTGACTTTCGTCATGCATTGGAGTGATCAATATAAAGAAAATGTGCTTATATATACGTGGACTAAAAATCAGTCTTCAAGGGGTTCTAACGAAGTTTGTTCAGCACTCATGGATTTTCTGTTTGTATTAGAATTAAGATATCAAGATTATTCAAATAAGCCTCACCCACTGAGACTATTTTCTGATGCAAGTTCCAGCCAAAATAAGAACCATACAATAGTTGGCAGCTTGTTGCAATATGTAAGAAACAATAAACTATTTCCTAAAATTGAACATATTTTACCTGTGCGAGGTCAAAGCTGCATGCCCCCTGACATAGTTTTTAGCAAAATGGAGAAGATATTTAGGAAGTTGGAAGTAAATCAAAGCACTGAAGAATACCATAATATTTACTGCCAGCACGGTAATTGTAAAATTCTCGGGTTGTGACTGAAAAGTAAAAGACTACAAATCATGTTGTAAAAAGGCTATTCAATCTAAAACTCCTTTTAAGCTTCAAGAACCGAGGGTTATTCTGGACTTTAAAATCAAACACAACGTGGGCACAAAATATACCTACACTCGCTGGTCTAGAGAACAATTTTACCATCTCGAAAAAAGTGACATATTTAATAGAATCTACAAAGATGATCTAGATATGCCTCAAAATAAATGTATAAGCAAAAAAAAAAAAAGAACTTATTTATTTAAGTTAAAACAAATACATAGCAAACTATGAAAGAAGACTGTTTTATTAGGAGACATTGCGGTACCCACAAGGAGTCAGTGACAATGTCACTTAGTTTTGATGAACAATGCAGGCAACTATCACTCTAAATGAATCAAATTCCATGTGTTTTTAGTTATCATTTATTTTTCTTATTTAATATTAGTTTTAATGTTTATAAGCCACAATAAATACCTTTACTAGTATAAAAAATTAATCTTTGTATCTCAGTGACTGACATCTACAAAAACCTTTGTTGCAACAACATTTATTTATGATTTTGAATTTTAAAAAATCACTATATTCTTTAATTGATATTGTAAGTCTTCTATGTTTGATTGTTTTTAATGTTTATACTTAAAATTATTCAAGCAATTACAAATTAATTAATGTATTTTTGGGTCCTACTGCTTGACAATTGATTTTGCTAATTTAAAAAAAAAATAACGCTTCATAAATTAGTCTTCCTTGAAATTCTTATATTTTTTATCCAATATAAAAATTGCATTATTATGCTATCTAAATTAATAACATTAAATAAAAAACAAACTGTGTGTTCATGTCAACTGCCCTACTTTTTTAGAATACAGTTTTTGGCGTTTACCCGAAAAATCTCCATATCAAATTAGCATGTTTTGGAATCCACCTCTTCAATCGTGGTAAAATAATGTAAACATTTTCACTTATACTTTTTGTAAAATGAAATTAATTTGATTACAAGAATAGGCTTTCTAATATTACATAAATATTAGTTTGGCCTAATTTTCACTGATATTTTACTTCTATGACTTAATTAGAGCCTGTTAGGAAGAACAACCAAAATACACTATTTAAATCCACTAAGACTTCTCTGTTTTTAAAGTATAGTGTCATGTTGTAAATCGGTTTTTCAATTTTTGGGAATTTTTTTTTTTTTTTGTTTTTTAATGAAATTAGCTACATATGAAAACTTAAAATTAATATTTTAGTTTGTCATACGGTACTTTCAATCAAAGTTGTAAAGTTGCGGAACGTTGTTGAAACCAAGATGCAGCAAGTGCTATTTCTAAATGTAGTCCTCGAAATTAATTAATAATAAAATAATAAGCAAATATATCAAAAGGCTGACGTTTCATTGTGACGGATGGAATAAACAGAGCCTGTAAGTAGTGTTTCCTAAATGAAAAAATCATTTCTCAAAAGAAATTGTTAGTGCGCTTGACCCGTAGTTTGTTACTAATGACACTAATTGTCAGCGATTTGGGTTTATATCCCTTTTAGATTACTTTTTTTCCTTCTAAAATAACCATAGTCACTAAACACAAAATTTATAATACCATTTAAACACTACCAAAAATGAGGCATAGTCAATGACACTAAATAATTATTAGAGATTATTAAAAAAAGCTATAACAAACGGTTCAAAACAAAACTCACCCAAGTGACTAGTAGGCCTACTGGTAAAAATTGAACATATTTGTTACGACCTACCACAAAATTCCAGCTATATTTATATCAAACATACGTTGGGATTATATTAGGCCCAAATTGGAGTATAAAATGATACTTACTGCTTTCAGGCCCAACTAATGACCCGTAAGGATAGAGCAAAGAGTTCTTCTCTGAAGGTTCTTTAGAGAATCCTAAAGTAAAAATAAAAAAAATATTATAAATGTAGAAGGTAAAGACTCAATAACTCAAGTAAAACAAATTTTAATTCACTAAATATAGCCTATGTCAAGCTAAGTTAGGCACCAGGTACCTCTATATCTTACTTGTAGACTATATAAAATACCCTACCCTAGATATAGAAATTTAAGTTAGTGTTAATACAAAATATTTTGGCATTGATGTCAAATATTGTTAGCTCTTAGGTTATGTGAGTTTATTAATAGTAATAATATATATATATTAATTGCATTCTTAATGAGAAAAAAAATTGCAACTAAGCTTTCTCTACTAACTTAAACCTCAGATGTATTCATAGGTGGTACAATATCTGTGATATCAGAATATAAATATGTCTTAATAAAAGAGATTAATAAGTCTTAGACTTACCTGGTAAATGTAAAGCTGGCAGAGTATATGGTTTCAGCCTTTTGGAAGCTTTCATTCTACACGAAGGAATAAAATGACTTACACATGTTCTGAATGTGTTATAAACCTGCTATTTTGTTATTTTGAATCCTCTTTATCCATGGTTCATAAATATCTTTTTCATATACAGGAAAACGATGACGAGGAGATGTTTTATCCTCACATACAGGAACACAACATTTCTTCACCCCTCCCATTATGAAATTAAATAAACTGTATAATCAATTATTATCGGTTACATTTAAATTCAAATTCCTTTTTAACACCAAAAATATATAGCTATTTATCTTTCTTGGACACAAAACAAAGTTACAAGAAGTCTGCCATTTTGAACAAGATGAAATTCAAATTTCTAAATAAGCAGCTACGTCATGCGGTGACAGCAACGCTCAAGCGGCTGGCCCCGGATTAACTTTGTTTCATCTTGTCTTATAGAGTGCCCAGCCCATGAGTCTAGCCCTGGGGCCCCGCGAAATATTCCAATATTTTAAATGAAATAACAGCCTACGTGGTTTTAGAATCAGACCATGCGATGCTAGGAAGGACATCTAACGGACATTGTAAAAACCATTAACTGTTTCACTTCTCAATAGTAATACAAATGACGATTGATATCAGAATTTAATAAAGTCGTTTAAAACTCTGGATTGTTCTAGTATAAAACAGTCTAGAAGGCAGTTGTTTCTCAGCCCACTGTGCGAACAGACGTAAGTCACTCAATATATCAATTTGAATAATATAGTGAATGGATAGTTATAGTTATTTATCGAATTTTCTTGGTAATTGATGTTTATATATAAATAGCTGTCTCCACGGCCTTGATTTAATGAAGATTGAATCAAGTGAATGGTTTTGTGATCAAGTAAACTACTATTAAAAGTTGTTGTTATTATCTTTCTAAAAATTGACGCATTTTTATTAAACATTAATAAGCATTGTAGAAGTGAAAATAAAGACAACGCACCACAAACTAGTGTGGGCGTGTGAAGATGTGGAATTTCATAAATACAGTGGTGCAGGAACGGGAGGGGGGTACGGGGGTAACTTGTACCCCCGACAAAATAGAAGAGGGTAAAAAGTATCATTTTTACCCCCTCTACCCTCCCAAAAATAATATAGTAAAACATTTAGAAAATGTAAATATCTTGTTGAAGCAGGATAGAAATTTCACACTAAGTTAACATAGTAAAAATAAAATGTGCTTGAAGCACACACTGTTTGAAAACGCTGATAGTGATACCAGCTACATCAGCTACTGCAGAAATAAGTTTTTGATTGCTTGTATGAATAAAAATCTATCTTTGCTCCACGATGAGGCTACGTAGACTAAATCACCTGTGTCTGCCTAATGAATACCCTGAGAGGTTCAACAAAATTGAAATTGCAAAAATAGTTAGTGGTTTTATAGTTATTAGCGAATATAGGGCAAAGGTTTATGGAAACCTAATTGATTTTCAGTGTTTCATAATTTTTATTTGAGCCGCTTAAGATATAATTAAAAAAAATTGTTTTGTGTGTATTAATTCTAATGTTTGGCATGACTAAAATAAATGAGAAAAATGCACGATGGGACCGTTAAATACAGGTATCCCTTGATATACGCGATCTCACTTTAAGCGTTTTCTCTATAACGCGATTTAAAAATATATATATATAAAATGCTTGGTTGGCTGTAATTTCGCAGTCTCACTGTGTGGTGGTGACGTGACCTAGTGCACGCACATTTCAGTAATAACAATGATCTTTACTGTACAGTTTGGTGTTAGGGGGGTGGTATTGACAACATTGGAGATACGGGGGCAGAATTTAGGAACAGTCCTGTATGAAGGGAGTTTGGAAAAATATTTGTTGTGAAGTTTCTTATTCTCATGATTTTGATCCTGAACACGAGTTTTCCAATTCAAGACATGGCATTGTTGACATAGCAAGATGTTGGATTTGAGGAAGTAGACCAGGAAAATGTGGATCAATTGCTCCAATCCCACTTAACAGAACTCACCAATGAAGATCTTCTAGAAATGAAGAACGGCATAAAAGATGAAGAGGAAGAGCCTTGTTGTTGAGCCTATCAAACAACTTTCCACAAAACAATTTGCTGATTTTTAAGCACAATTGCAGTGCAATTAGAATTAATGAAGAGAATGACCCTACTATGGATAGAAGCAACAAAGTTGCCAGAGAGGTTCTGAGTTCTTTGGCTTGCTACAAAGGACTCTATAGAGAGAGGAAGAATGTTGCCCGTCAGCTGAGTCTTGACCATTTCATCAAAAAAGTTGAAAATCGTCAGTCTAACGACCTAGGGCCTTGAATAGAGCAAGAGCCTACCATCCAGGAGCCTTCAAGAGAGCAAGAGCCTACCATCCAGAAGCCTTCAAGAGAGCAAGAGCCTCCATCCAGAAGCGTCAAAGTAAGAGCCTAGTCCAAGGCTCAAGGGAACAAGAGCCTACCGTCCAAGGGCATTTAAGAGATCAAGAGACTACCGTCCAAGGGCATTTAAGAGATCAAAACCTACCGTACCAGGGCTATCAAGAGAGCAAAAGCTTACCGTCTCAGGGCCTTCAAGAGAGCAAGAGCCTACCGTCCAAGGGCCTTCAAGAGAGCAAGAGCCTACCGTCCCAGAGACTTCAAGAAAGGTTAAGAGTGATAATCCAGATTTGCCAGATCCAGTTAATTTATCATGCGATTGAAGATTAACAGCAAGTGTACCTGTAGCATTGTATTAATTAGATAAACTAATCAAAAATGGCATTTGTTTACAAATTTAGGGGATTGAAGATCGACAAAAGGTGTAAGTTTGTACTAGTTAGATAAATTAATAAAATTGTATTTATTTACAAGTTCTGGGTTTTTATTTACTTTTTTCCTATCTTACCATGTTAAAATCCATTCCCTTTACGTGTTTTCGTGTTATGTGATTATTTATCAGAACCAATCACTCTTGTAGTGTGAGAGACAGCTGTATTATATTTTCCTGGTTTTTTTATCTCAAAAATGTTATCTCCTAGAAAAGCACATGAGTATTTTTACCCCTCCAAATAAAAACGTTCCTGCGCCACTGTATAATATCAAATATTTTATTCTTATCTGTACAATATTACCTTTAAAACTGAATTGTATATCCTTTAATGTAAATATGTTTTCAGTCAAGTGGGGTATAATACTTCACTATATTTTTTTTAAATAATACCTGTCTTATATTCACGCGACACACGTTTTTGCACAAGAACATTGAAAGAAACCGTTAAATCTGTCCCCTCGCTAGCAAGCAGACGACAAACTAAAGCGTCACGATTTGGTCTGTTGCAAGGGGTGTGTTTATGTCCATCCAGTATAGTATAGAGATCACTGATTGTAAATCGTCATGGTGCTTCATATTAGGTAGGCCCACTTGTTTATATAAATCAATATAAACTATGCAAATAAACATTGTTGTTTGTTTGAGAAAAGTTTGAATGGAAGCTTTTCAGAGTGGATACAATCCATTTCCCTCAATTAGATTATGTAATATTGTATGGCCTTAGGCTGGATGACAAAAATATATTTTAGGTATCAACTGGCCTACTGTTCCCAGACACTTTGTGAATAGGCACCTCCAAATAAACAACTACAATTTTAATCTCCTTGTCATTGGAAACTTTGGACTTAGTTACAGGAGATTGTTCCGTAGATTGGACCGCACAATGTTGGATTTAGACCAGAGTCTAAGATATACGGGTCTGGCTACTCTTTAGTTCCACTTATCAGACATTGAAACCAAATGGCATTAGTGTCGTTGCGGAATAGCGCGCGCGCGCAATTTAAATTTTGAAGAGAAGTTTGAACCTCCAAGTTTACAGTAATTATTTTAGAATCAAATAGCCGAAGCTATTATTAATGCTTTTTAGTGAGGAATTCTCCATCAAGATAGCATATTCTGAAAATTTAAAAATGAATCGAACCCGAGACCTCTAGCTTAGTACGCCAATGCCCTCGCCACTGAGCTATCCAGGAATCCAGGCCTTAAAACATGTGTGAAGAATGACCCTGAGTGCTGAAGGATTCCTGGATAGCTCAGTGGTAAGAACATTGGCGTATTAAGCCAGAGGTACAGGGTTCGATTCCCGTGTCCAGGTGTCATTTTTCAATTTGCAGAATAATTATTTTATCCTGAATGTGATAATTAATGAATAAAAAGAATAGCTCACAACAAATGAAAACATAAAAATTACAATTAATCATTTGCTCATCGATTTAAGATAATTTAAATCTGAAATACTGTATTTTAAATCACATGGTTAATATTTGTTTGGTAAAATTTGATCGTGTAAACATGTCTATAAATTATTATTTAAAAGATGTATTGATGTATGAAGGGACTAAGGCATAAATCATTCTTACCATCTAGCTCATAGCATCTGGGGGGATTTCTGATTTAATCCTGATGAGTAGCATTCAGGGTAATTTGTCTGAATACGAGAATCAGACTCTTTTCTTCAATAAAGGGATAAGGCAGAATGCAAGAATGAAATAAGCAAACGTGAAGAATGAATGAGAAGTGTGATTTTTGAGTGGATTTGAAAAATATGAATTCATATTCGAAAGTGTGAATGGTGTTAATTAGCTATCTTAGAGGGTACGTTCTTTCAGACGGCTCAATACCGAGGTAAATCAATACCACTTACCTTTCACTTTTACTCATTTTGTTCTTGCATACATTCTATAAAGTTTCAATATCATGTAAGATCCCTAATTTGACATCACTTTGTAACCTCCCACTTTGTCATCACTTTGTAATACTTCTGACAGAACCGGGTAAGGTTACTAGTTTTGTCTGGGTGCCCGGTAGCCAACCCTACTACGCGCTACCGTGGCACCGTAGAGACTTACATGGTGAGGATGTTCCCCGAGCGGTAGGGGTTGGAATGGATGTTCGTGGGGAGTGAGACTCGCAAGTTAGTCCAAGAAGATATATTTACTAAACTATTAAGGTACTAAACTACTACATGGGAATCTATTAAATATCCCGTGACGAGGGAGCCGGCGCGATGACGGTCTCGCAACCCTCCTGCAGACCCGCGATCGACCCTCCGGTGGGGTAACCCAACAGATCACATTTATATTATCACTACTCAGTCGTACACGCGACCGACACACATGCACACAGCATGGCGTCCAACATTCAACAGTTCTCTCTGGTTCTCACACAAACTCGCTAATCTCGATATTTCACCCGCCAGGAAGGTCCATCGGTCACTCGTCTCGCTCGTCAACAGGATGCTAGCTATATGAGCTATTTGCTATTCTCAACAGGATGGTAACCCAAAACTCTTGACTTCCAAGGAAATGTACAAGTTCAGGTTAACATCCTGCCAGAACAACCTTAAAATAATTATGCTGTTACATTACACCCCCCTCCGAAAAATAAGTGGAACATTTATGAGACACTTATTTGTCTTAGGTGGTTATTACCCTTAACACTAGTTACTGGGTAAGTCTGGCAAGGTAACAACAATAGATAATGACTGCGTAGGTATGGGGGTTACAATGTTAGGAGCAGGCCCACTAAAACATTTAACCAATGACCCTTTAAAATTAAAGACTACTACAGCTACAATAACAAGCAATACCAAAGGTGTTATAGTTGAACCTAAAACTATAGACAAGGACCTAGGGTTTCCATTGAAACTATGGGCCCTAATTTTCTCTACCACTTGATTAAAGTCCACTGGATTAATCGATTGTTTAACAAAGGCATCAATCTCGTTCATTAGTTCACTAGAAAAAGTAACGTTTTTAGAATATTTTAAATTTGATTCAAAACTTAAGTTTCCTAGATCTGGAATATATATTAGGGGAATTTATTATGAAAATACAATGTACCATGAACTGAAGCTAATACCTTGAAGTCTCTACTAATCATGTCACAGTTACTAGCATTGAATATGACATAAACACTCAGAGTTATAAGTTCACTACTTAAGTTGTTGTTAGAACTTATTTCTATGGATTGTCTTAGATTAATAAGATCTAATCTAGCATTTGACATACATTCACTTAACCTAAGCAATAAATTGTTAAATCTATGTGAGAGTTAATTACGTATATAGACCTTAGTAATCCATCTACACTCTTGCTGAGCTCACTATAAATAACATTGAAATGAGAGAGATATTCCTTAGCAAGCTGTTGGATGAATTTTGAATTGTTTGTAACTCTATTTTCTAAATTTTTCATTACTAAAATATGCCTATTCATATTAGAAACAACATCATCAACATCTTGGTCCAAACCTTCAAGTTTTTGATTAATTTCATACAACTCATCAGAATCTAAAGTGCCTAAACAGTTTTGTTTACCAAGTTTAACAGTTTATGGTTTTCTACATTTAATTCCATCAAATCAAAATCTACTACTACTTTAAAACTATGGTTCCTCTCCTATCAAACATGACTCCATTAGGTAATTCACTAATTTTCGTTGCTTCACTTAACGCACTGGAAAATACACAAAAATAAAACACTAAAGCGAACATTTTACGTGCGCCTTCTGAGGTTATAAGAATGGGAGGAGTGCTCCGGTGACGTTGGGGGGTTGGTGTTCTTATTCCTCCTGGAAGGCTGGTTCTCCCGCATGACTGGTCGTGGTTGGCTGGCATCGAACCTTGAACCGCTGCTAGGGCCACCTGACCTACTGGTGTCCTTGGCAACCAGTGGCGTCTTTCTCGGACGATCTCTCGGCCGCACCTCAGCGTTGTCGTCACAAGGTACAAGGAATAACTTACCCAAATATGGCTTAACCTATTTGTGTGAACAATAATCGTGCGAAAGGTTAGTTGCACCTTAATGGTTACCGGTGACAACACTTCTAACACTAAATAGGGTCCCTTATACTGAAGTTGGAATTTTTTTATCTGACCACGTTTTAAAACTGTATTAGAAAGATACACTAAGTCACCAACTCGGTATTTGGACACAACACTTTACTTATTATACTGAGCTGCCTGTTGTTGGACGCTTGATGATTTCTTTTCTTGACAATTTTCCACACACTTTGCAGTTTCTCAGTAAGGTCGCTCACGTGTTCGTTTGAGTTCAGCGGAAGCGTCACAGAATCAAATGGAGTCATCATTGGTCTCCCATAAACAATTTCATACGGAGTCATTTTTGTACTTGAATGTAGTTTGGTGTTATAAGCTGTAACGACATATGGTAAAAACACGTCCCAGTTGTCATGTCGACTATTTACAAAATGACTCAGCATTTTAGAAATCGTTTGGTGTACTCGTTCAACGCGGCCATTTCCCTCCGGATGTGCTGGTGTAGTTCTAAGTTTAGTGACATTGAGCAGTTTGCAAACTTGCACCATTATTTCCGACATGAAGTTCAAACCCTGGTCACTAATAATAAATAAGGGTGTCCCGAACTTCAACATCCACTGAAGAATAAACACCCTCGCTATGGTCTTTGCACTCTGATCCGGTATAGGTATCATCACTAAGTATCTAGAAAAATGGTCAATCATCGTTAAAATATACTTGTTGTTATCTCTGGTTTTTGGTAAGGGACCGACTATATCTAAACCTATCCGTTCAAACGGAGTGGTTGTTTCGGGTAGTTCTTGAAGTGGTGCTTTTGTCTTTCCATATTTGTTTCTCTGATTGCATGAGACGCATCGTTGGACGTAGTTATCTACATCGTGACGTCGATTCGGCCACCAGTATTTTCGTGCCACCCGGTAGTTTGTCGTTCTCTTACCGCTGTGACTGGACAAAATTGAGTCATGACATTCTTTTAATACATCGTCACGATTTGACTCGGGTATCACAATGCGCTTTCCATACTTTGTTTCTCGAAAAAGTAAGCCATTAACCTCCTGGAAACTTGGGTTGTTTCTCCAAATTTGACAATCGACATCTTGAGATTGCTGCTCTATTAGGTCCTCTGGGCTACTGAGTTCGATGGTTCTTATTTTTCTACTTAGTCCATCAGCATTTCCATGGAATTTTCCTGGTCGATGACACACCGTGTATACATATTCACTAAGACGTAAACTCCATCTCATCAAACGACCGCTAGGGTCTTTTAGACCCAATAACCACTTAAGAGCGGCATGATCCGTAATTATCGTAAAGGGTTTGCCCAGTAGATAGCAACGGAATTTATTGACACTCCACAAGACTCCTAGAAGTTCATTTTCCGTGGTGCTATAATTAATTTCTGCTTGGTTCAGTTGGCGAGATGCGAAAGCAACAGGGTGTTCCTTACCCTCAACCTCCTGAGACAACACGCAACCAAGTGCATAGTTGCTAGCATCTGTAGACAAGATAAATGGTTTTTCAAAATCAGAGAAAATTAATACTGGAGATGAAGTCAATTAATTTTTTAAAGCTTCCATAGCATCACTGCAGTATGGGGTCCACTCGAACGTTACTCCCTTTCTTAGTAGTTTAGTTAGGGGCTGCGCTTTCATGGCATAGTTTTCAATGAATCTACGATAAAAGTTTGACAATCCTAAAAAGGATTTAAGTTCTTTGACGTTATTCGAAATGGGGTAGTTTCGGACGGCTTCGACTAACTGGGGATCACATTTTAGTCCTTCATGACTTATATAATGACCTAGGTAATGTACCTGAGAGGCCGCGAAGTGGCATTTATCAATATTTAAGGATAAATTGGCCTGGTGCAACCGATTCAAAACTGACCGCAGTCTTTCAGCATTTTCTACCATGTCCTTGCTAAATATTATTATATCATCTAGGTAAACCAGTGTTTGAGTAGGTGTTAACCCATACAATATACCATCCATCAGTCTTTGGAACGTAGCCGGAGCATTTCTAAGACCAAATGGCATTCTAACACATGTACACCCCTGTTGTAGTTATAAAAGACGATTTTGCTTGGTCGTCGGGATGAACACATAATTGTGTGTAGTCGCTAGTCATGTACAGGCACGAAAAGACTTTACATTTAGACATGTTTTCAATCGTTTCCACTAAATTAGGTAGGGGATGAAGGTCTGGGGTAGTTACTGCATTTAAACGTCGATAGTCAACACAAAATCGGAATTAAGGTTGTCCTGTTGTAGACTTCTTTTTTACAAGCACTATAGGAGAGCTCCATGGTGGATCATGTATTTCCCTGGGTTTGATAAATCTGGCCTTTAACTGGTTCTCAAACTTGTATTGAACTAAGGCTCTTTTATGATAAGGTACTCTGTATGGTTTCTGTGATATAGGCTTCGCATCTCCGGTATGTATTCGATGGTGTACTAATTGGGTAGCAGGTAAATTATCTCTTTCCCTAAAGATATCCTTAAACTCTCGTAAAATAGGCATCAAAATGTTTTTATCTTCCTCTGACAAATGATCTAGTTTTTTATTCAGTGCAGCTTCGAATTTAGGGGTTGCAGTCTCCTTAACCTCACAAGCTCGTACAACTTTATTTTGACCCTTACCCTGAGGTAATACAAGGTCCGTGGTATACAAACTTCCACATGAGTTTTTTTCACTACAGATGATGTCATCTTTGTTTACATAACAAACGCTAGCAATTACCACCCCTCGTGGCATTTGGACAGCCACAGGGCTCATATTGACAACACTTATAGGGACTCTGACCCTGTTTCCCGCCTTTATGGCAACACTAACACTTCTAGCCACATAACAGTGTTTATCTTCCAGTGTATCACTTTGTATAACTGGTTCTACTAAAAGTAACTTTTCGTCAATGACTTCGGGGAGTTTAACTTCAGCTTGAATTATCTTTCTTGCACCCGGGGGCATTTCTTCGGTGTGCATTAAACGTACTAGAACCGGAACCATTCCCACAGCGCAGGATGAGGTAGCTAATCTCATATTTACCACTGCATTAGTTCGTTGGGGCCCTATTTCGGCTCTTGTTCCTAAATCATAAGATTTATAATGAAGGTTCAACTTTCGTTTTTCTACGTTAATAGACGCTTGGTTTTTCAACAAGAAATCTAATCCAAGTATGCCTTCTTAACGATGACAGCTGGCATTTACAACCTGTACATTTACTACATAAACATTGTGGTTTAACTTGATAGTCACAGATTTTTCTCCCAAATTTGAAATTCTTCGTCCTCCTAGACCTGCAATTTCATACTTCGGTTTGGAATTACCTCTATTTCCCACAACCTTTTGCTACATTACTGAAACTTGAGCTCCTGTATCAACTAACAACCT
Source organism: Timema podura (assembly GCA_033556935.1). Classification (NCBI taxonomy): domain Eukaryota; kingdom Metazoa; phylum Arthropoda; class Insecta; order Phasmatodea; family Timematidae; genus Timema; species Timema podura. Next base: position 10,298,278 of record JAVRXN010000010.1, read on the forward strand.
GCATGGTTTTCCCTCATAGTTTGCAAGAACTATAAGCTCTTCTACACTAGTCTCTTCACTGTCAGCGGAAGTTACAGGGACGAATTTTATTTGGACTGGGGGTCGTGGCTTAGCCCAATCCCTTGATCGTTTGGGGGAGGTTTAATTCCTTCAAACCTGTTCCTACAAAATTTGGATATATGTCCCTTGGCCTGACAATGGAAACAAACTAACTTATTGATTGGACAAGTTTTAGCTAAATGACCGTATCGTCTACATTTATGACATTTAACCTCATTGTAGTTCGTAAAAACTCGTTTTTCAATTCGTCTGTCTTCAACAGGTCGACGATCCACTTCTACTATGTCATCTGCGGATTCTATTGCGTCTTGGAACTATTTAGGTTTTGAAAGTCGTGTCAATCTACCTATGTCTCCAGACAAGCCGTTTAGAAAGCATCTAACGCTCTCTGGTCCGCCTCAAACTTTATTGCGGCATTACCCTCTTCATTATCCCCTAAATCATACGTATTGACGTTGATTTTTCTTATTCTATCTGCGAATTGCTCTACAGTTTCATCCGAACGTAACTTGCTTTTGGTCAGCTGTTCTCAGTAATACTTGGTAGTATTCTTCCTCTTGAAACGCTTTACAAGCTCTTGTTTCAGGGCTTCATAAGTCGTAGCTTCCCTACATTCACTATGTGACAAGGTAAAATCCTGTGCTTCCCCTGAAACCCTTAATTTGGATATTGCCAATTTTTCACTATCAGTCCATCCACATAGTTCTGCTGACTGCTCTAACTTTGTGAAAAAGGTGATCACACTATCCTCTGCCCTGCCTTGAAATACTGGTATGCTAGGAATAAGAGAGAAATTCCTAACATACATGGTGGCTGTTACTGATTCGCTTCCCTGACTCGTATTAGCAGTATGGTTCATACGATCTTGCCTTAAAGTTTCGTTTTCTACTTTTAAATCACGAATTTGTGTCATTAAAAGATCTATGGCTGTTTGTAAGACGACGTCTCGACCCTCTACTCTTACTGGGGGGGAGCCATGATAACAATTTTGCAATGGACTATTTTAAATTTTGGAATATTTCTCCGAATATAAAAATGAAACTTCAGAATTTTAAATACATCCTAAAATAATAATTGAACACACAAATAGGCCAAACCATATTAAAGCAGTACAACTCCCTACCTTGTTGCTGTTGTTGAGGATGACGTTTTTGAATGACGTTTGTGACTTACAGTTGTGACGTCACTACTCTCCATTCCAGCTGGCTAAGATTTCCAACTCATCTTTTTCCTCGATAGCAGCTGATACACGCACACGCGCGTTTATCACTCCGTTCGTGACTTGCGGTACAAAGTTTTATCAGTTCATATCGCCTTTCTTCCACACTTAGCATAATCAAGCTAGCATCACGCGTAGTGGAACATCTAATCAGATAACTCACTTGATATCAGTTTTATAATATTTTAGTTATGTCCCGACAGGCTATCACTTACACATCGCTTATTCCTTTTGATAACACTTTATCACTCAGTCTTCACTTTGGACGCACTTTGCTAAGTCCCGATCCTCACTTCTTACACCACTTTGTAAGATCCATAATTTGACATCACTTTGTAACCTCCCACTTTGTCATCACTTTGTAATACTTCTGACAGAACCGGGTAAGGTTACTAGTTTTGTCTGGGTGCCCGGTAGCCAACCCTACTACGCGCTACCATGGCACCGTAGAGACTTACATGGTGAGGATGTTCCCCGAGCGGTAGGGGTTGGAATGGATGTTCGTGGGGAGTGAGACTCGCAAGTTAGTCCAAGAAGATATATTTACTAAACTATTAAGGTACTAAACTACTACATGGGAATCTATTAAATATCCCGTGACGAGGGAGCCGGCGCGATGACGGTCTCGCAACCCTCCTGCAGACCCGCGATCGACCCTCCGGTGGGGTAACCCAACAGATCACATTTATATTATCACTACTCAGTCGTACACGCGACCGACACACATGCACACAGCATGGCGTCCAACATTCAACAGTTCTCTCTGGTTCTCACACAAACTCGCTAATCTCGATATTTCACCCGCCAGGAAGGTCCATCGGTCACTCCTCTCACTCGTCAACAGGATGCTAGCTATATGAGCTATTTGCTATTCTCAACAGGATGGTAACCCAAAACTCTTGACTTCCAAGGAAATGTATAAGTTCAGGTTAACATCCTGCCAGAACAACCTTAAAATAATTATGCTGTTACAATCATTTCTTTATTTTTCATTATTTAAAAAATGAGATCTAAACATAGTACTTTGGTACTTCCGTCTTAATAATGGTCCCAGGTTTGTTTCCCGCCTTCAAGTATACATTTTTCAAATACTTAAGAGACAAGACAATTATTGATAGTACCCATCATCTGTAAATATTATTTAATTAAATTACTGTAGTAATATTACTTGCAGCAACATATCGGTTGTTACTACAGTACAGTCATATTATGAGAGTTTAGCACGTAAGGATGAGAGCAGTTTCAGTCCTCTATGAATAATTTAATACTTTTGTGGCAAGTGCCACTAAAAAAACCTAAACAAATAGTGTTACTTATTTAATGTGATGTTGTAAAATACTTTCGAATGCAACGAATATAATTTTAGTTTCCATAGATTCTCCCCATCTTTGTGAATGTATTGATACAAAAAAAACTATCAATTTTTTTAATAATTAACAAAAATAAGTTAAATCTAAATGTCCATCGCCTGGATATTTATTTTAGTGAGATGTCTGAATATTACAAAATCAAATTATATTAAATGGGCCTAGATATAATTATAGTATCATTTGATTTGCCGTTTACTTGTAAGTATAAATGGTAATAGAAATTTCTAAATGATTTGCTGTTTTGAGAAAATACAATGTTTTACTTGTATAAAGTCTAGAGTACCATTCCCAATTAAAAAATAAACTTCTTTACTTTGGTATATAAATAATGTCTAAAGTTAAGGCAGTAAAAAAATCACTGTTATAATTTATAGATAAACATACACGTAGTCAACGACTTAGGAGTGGTGGTAACTGATATCTAGCAGAAGTTTATTTTTTTATTGTAAACAATGATCAAGCAATGTGGAAATAATTAAGAGAAAAACTGATATTCAATTATAAAAAGCAATTTCACACTTTCCTTTTGCAAAATTCTTTCAACAGTATCTGCTACAATCCACTCTCGTTGAATATCTTTTGGCCAAAAATGTTTTTCAAAAAACCTATCATTAGATTTTTTTTTTCTAAAGTTCTTTTGACCAGAAAAATCTTTCTTTTGTTTTTTTCTCACAATCATGTATAACGAAATTTGAGGGCGTATAAACGTTGACACGTTAGTTTTAAAACACTCTGGAAACTTATATTTATTTCTATTTTTGACATGTGAAGCCAATGTGGAGGTATAAAATCTTATAAATCTGAACAGCTGTTGTTATAAAACTTCACAACTATCCGCAACGATCACAACTCTTTCTCATATAGTGGCAAATCGTGCAACTAAAAAGCTTCAACTTCTGAGTTCAATTTTTATATAGGGGTTATTTATACTTCTTTAAAACTTTATCTTTAATACATGAACGTGCATGAAATTAAGAACTAAATTTGTTGTTAGTTTAATTTAGTTTTTCAATGTTGGTAGAAATAGAGTTTGTTATTGTCAATGATTGAAGGATAGTTCAACTCCAAATTTATAACAATTGACAACAGGTCTATAATTTGATAAAACTTTTAAAGTTTATTTCTTAAATACGATTGACAAATAACATTATATTTCATCATAAAATGTCATATCAAGTAAGACAAACAAAGTTGGAAATCACATTGAAATATGTTTAGTTCACAGACACTCATGTATTATATTGCTGAGAGCTTTTTAGTTTTGATGTCTTTACTGTTATTTTACAGGTCCTAACCTAGATCGCATTTTATCCACTATAACATTCTACTTTGTATAGTAGGTTTTACACACTAGGATCGGTACTATACACTGTATATACAACTTTGGTTGTATTTTCCCTAATAAAAAATAATCTAAAGGAGGTATTGAAGAAACATCTAAACTAACAATTGTTTCCATATTAAAGAGTACCTAAACTAACTCTCTTGAACCTCATTAGATAATTGGGATCCTTAGCGAGACACGCGTTTCAGCTTTAAAATATTTATATTATAATTTATGGTTGCAGACAACAGAAACTGAGTCAAGAACGTTTATGCTTTTAAAAAATGGATATTTTTTACTTATATAACAAGACTTTTATAGCCTAATTAACATTGGACACAAATAAACGTCAGCTACTCGTAAGTTATACTAAGCCTATTTAATTAATAATATAGAAAATGAAAGTGCTTGACTCACTTATTTCACAGGGTATTGTGAGACGTAATTGTCGACAGCAACCACACCTTGAACATTTTAATTTTTTCCGTAGCAAATTCAAAACTTTCACACGTGATATTATTTATTTATTCCCTCAATGCAACACAAATTTTAGGTCTTTTAGTGAATTAACATTAATCAAACTCACACATAGCTTTATTTAACCCTCTTACATTAACTCAATTATTTTTACTTTCTCTCTATCTTACAGGTAGAGAAAGTATGGTGATCGTCAAAAAATCGAACTCGAAATTTTGATGAATCTTGACGTTTCATGACTCCCTGAATCCGAAAAAGTGGTTTTTGGATTTCCGTCTGTCTGTCTGTACCTCCAAATAGAGCCTAAACTATTTTACCGATTGAGCTGAAACTTGATATCTAGGGTTTTCATAGGGTTGCCCCGAGGAATTTTTGGAATTGGATATATACCCCTAAAATTAAGGGTAGTTTACTGAAGGGAAAAAAAGAGAAAAAGTCGATTTTCTCAAAATCGGCTCTAACGATTTTGATTAAATTTCATTTATGAACAGTAATAAATATTCCAAACAAAATGGCTACTCTCAATATTTCGGCAAAATGGATTTAAGGGCTCCGGTCTGATGCGTAAATTAACATTTTTTATAATAGCTCCGAAACTATTTGAGATATGAAATTACTTAGCATTACAAATATGTATATATATTAATAATACAAATATTTTATTCGAAACATATTTTTATAAAATCAATAATTTTCAAGCTATACGCAATTATATATATTTTTAACTTTTTGGACATTAAAGCTTAAGTATTGCGACCGTAAAAAAAACTAACTTGAAATGTTGATGGATGTCAACGTCTCATTACCCCCAGAACCCTAAAAAATAGTCTTTGCAATGCCGTCTGTCTGTGTGTCTATAAAAACTTAAAATTAAGGGTAGTTTACTGAAGGGCGAAAAGAGAAAAAATTGAAAATTGGTTTTCTCAAAATCTTTTTGAAATTCGTATCTAGGCTTTGATTAAGATTATAAATAAACTGGCTATTTTCATTTTCCTATGAAAATGATTTTTAGGGTACTTTACAGAAGCGTTAATTTCCGTATCTCCACAACTATTTGAGAAACTAAACAATTTATCATTGCAAAATTGTAGGACTATTAGAAATAAAAAAACTTTTATTTGACATATATTTTTATAAAAGCAACAGTTTCTGAGATATTTGCAAATATATTAATACAATTTTGTGAGCTTTAGTTGTAAACATGTTGTAAACATATACTACTTAAATCTTAACGCAATAATTCTCCAATGCCATAGAGTAATTAAATATAAGTAAGTATCTAAAAAAAGTATGTTATTTTTCCTTAAAGCTCTTAGGAGAAATATTTGCACAACAATGATCTATCTCCATTTTAGACTCAATAGTCAATATTTACATTTTTTATGGGTCAAAATGTATAAATGAATAATTAAATATCAATGCGATGACTTGAAGATCTGCAACACCTTATAAAATGTTAAAATTTTAACCAAAAATTGAAATTTTAATACGAAGTGTTGACCCTTGTGGAAGACATTAAAATGTTTGAAATGCTCTTAGGTGGACAAAGATGCGCCTCTTTTCTCATTGATTATATATCATTGTATATTATTTTATGCGTGTTCTTATGTGGAGTGGTGATGATACAATGTACATTATTCCGTTCAGAAATCTTACGAGTTTATAGAAAGAGAGAGAAAGTCTGTGCAGTGCGCCGTACCATTTATTTTTCTTATGACTGTGGCATACTTTCTGTTCAGGCTACACTCATATTAAAATGATAATTACTGTACTCTATTGGGATAGGACTGAGAAAGGAAGTATGTTAGAGGTAATCTATGTGCATTTGCTTGGAAGGATAGTAGAAAACAATTTAGGAAAAAATTCCCTCAGACCTGGCGGGATTCGAACCCCAACACCCCCTTTTTCAACCTGCTAGTCTAACACAAGAATGAGGCCTTAGACTGTTCGGCCACTGAAGTGGGTTAGCTAAACAACTAAAGTTTGAAACAATAGGAGATTGTCAACTTAGAACCTAATAGATGAGACATAAACATCTTTATGATGTATTTAATCGTATTAATTAAGTAAAAATAATCTTTGATGTGTTTAATAGTAAAAAAATAATCAACCAAGCTTAACACAACCTATTAAAATCCATTAAAATTCAACTAAAATAAAATAGTGGATGGATTAATAGCCTACATTTAGAGACCCCTTATTTCCATGCAAAGTTGTCATGTGTATTTCTGATATTGACATTATAACTAGTCCTAATTCATTATTTAACCATTCAATCAAAATATTTTAATGTCTGACTTCTTTTTGTTTCTTACATAATTAGTAAATCTGCAAGGTAAGTGTTTTTTGTAATAAAATATTTTTTCAAAAGGAATCGTGAATGTTGTCTACCCCAAAAACTTGACAATCAAAGTATTGATAGCAAATTAATCAAACACCTAAAAACTAAATAGAATGAAATGAGGGCTTTATAAGGAGGATAGTATTTTTAATGTGAATGTCGGAAACTTGGTTACTTTGTGGCATAACACTACAAAAATGCATTTATAATTCACATTCAACACACCATATCACTCTAAACAAAAAAAACTAAAAATAAAAAAAATGTGAAACTAAAACTGTTTCAAAGTACAAAACTTTCGCCTACTATCGGGTTTCTTTAGTTAATTAATAACTTCACTAGGGTACCTTATTGTTTCTCACCAAGCTTTCATCCACTGTTAACTTTTTCTTTTCCAAAAATACTATATTTTTTTTGTATACCACCTAAGCATATTCTGTAGCTTGTCTACCTACTCAGCTAAGGGTCCTGGATTTGATTCTCTGCATGGACTAAAAATTTATCTTTAGTGAAATTGGATGTTTGTGTGTTGTATCTGTTCTAGATTTAAATTAGTTTATAAATCACGAGCCTTGTAATCAGTAAGTAAGCTACCGCAAACTAAAAAATGGAATTCTTTTATTAGGGGGTAAGGTCAGCCTGGGATACCATGGGATAATATGATCACATAAACATTTTCACTATTCCTTCTAATTATTGAATTTATCCAAGCAATTTAATCTTTATCTCAAAAACAAACTAATTTTAGGTTACAGTACTGTACCTACATTACTGGTACCCTACCTAATAATAAAAAGGGGGAATTTAGGATAACTGAATTTTCTAAACTAATGGTTATATCTGAACACAACTTATAGAGACCAACTTAACTCTTGCACAAACACTCCGCCTAACCCTTCATCATTTAGAGGGAAACCTCAATTTCACCAAAGGCATTCAGCACACTGCAAAGTTAGCATTTAAGAAATCCAATGACCATCACTTCTTGTCTTAACTAATACATTTTAGCAACAAGCCATGCTAATTTGAATGTAAAAGTCAAGACACAATTTCTCTTGTCAAAGTAGCATGTAGTTCTTGACTCATGTCAAATTTCAACTCAATTTAAATTATTACTGAATTGCATAAGATTTTGACAAACACAATATGTAGGTAGCAATGTTTATCTTTTTGTTTATGTAAATATTTAAATATTAGGCCTACTCGTGTAGGGAAAGTAAATAATCTAGATAATCTGGTGAGCTCTAAGCTTGACTTTAGTAGTTGTATGTATGTCTGTCTCTGCACAATGTAGGCCTACTATATACTAAAAATGTTTTATGCTGCCATAATTTCATAATTTTGTTTGGCTATTGGCGATCCTCATATGAGTCAAAGTAGTCGGTCATAATTGTAATATGTGTGAGCCTCTTCCTGGTACAAGAACAACTTACCTCATGGTCTTGTATGGGGCAAAGCTACATTGCATAACTTGGCACATACGGGATAGCACCAGCTTCCATCCACTCTTCTGATATTTTGTTCTCATCAAGTAGGCCCATCTACCACACACATTAAATTCTAACTATTATTTATTTAAATTTATTTTATAGGCTAAGTTGTTTAGTTTTAACTTTTTTCAATATTTTAGTGTTTTTATCAATGGATTCAAGAGTTATGCTTTTATTTTATTTTTCTCACCTTGTCTTATTACCTCTTTGAGTTACACGCACAATTATGTAGGCCTAATAGTTATGTTAATGCAGGCATGTCCAACCTTTCCCTCGCTGAGGACCTTATTGGTCGGGGGCCTATACATGCAATTTTAAGACCTAATGCTCAAATATAATACATGAACTAATAACTATTTATTTAAAAAATTCATACATATATTACACAAGTAACATTAAAAGATTCTGGAAACTTTGTGGAAACTAGCGAGTGCTACATCATATCCAAGATTCTGATTTGGTGTTTATTTTTGCAATTTGAAGTAATATTTCAATTTAGCGGGTGGGCCTCACAGAATCAACTGGGCTGTGCTAATGTGTTAGGGATGGTAAGGTTGAAATTAGAGAAAGTGCATGGTGGGGGGGAGGGGGTTTGAAAACAATTTAGGAAAATTCACCCTCAGTTCAGCCGATCAGGATTCGAACTTCGATCTCCCTGTGGTATTGGGAGAGTGACACCTTAGAGTAGACCATTTGGCCACTGAAGTGGGTAAATTATTTTATTGTTAGTGACATGCATATCATACATCTATGTTTATCACCCTAAATGTAGTGTTTTTACATCAGAGTTTTTGATTTAATTTTATTTGTTAAAAACATAACATTGATTTTTTTTTTAGCTGCTTAAGTTTATTGATGTCTTTAGCCTCTTTGTACTTATACAATCCCTACATTTCATTTAATTCAGGAGCGAATATTGGACAGGCTTGGCATCCTATCCGCGCTATGTTGGTTTATGGATACCTAAATTTGCAGCTACTTTAAGGCTGCAAGCATGTTGACTAAATATTTTTTTACTAAATAGCTTACTAAGTAAAACAACTTTCCTTTAGTTTGAAATAAACATATATCTTGCTACTCTTAGAGAAAATATTGTAATGGTTTAAGATTTTCAACATTGAGATTATGATGAATCTTTACGTTTTATGTGACCCCAACTCAAAAAATCGGATTCTATAAGTTCTCTCTATCCCCATCTCTCTCTATCTTTCTGTCTGTCTCTGGGCCACAAACAAGAAAACACCAGACATTCACCTTCACAGGAGTTTTGCTGCACTTCTTGAGCCACTGATAACAGCACTTACAATTGAAACAACTCACTTCGAAATTGTTTGTTGTAAAGGTTACAAGCTGGAGAGCAAGTTTCCAAGGGTTGCGGTCCGAACACAATAGTTCAGGTACCAGCAAGACCCAACTCACTCTCTTACCCCCGTTTCAATGAAAAAACCTTTTCAGACAAGTTGACTAATTGACAGTATTTGAAGCTTGTTTACACTTAGACAATTTGTTAACATTCGCTTGACAGAATTTGAAGGTGATTTGCAACTAGACAATTTGCAAATATTCGCTTGATGCTTGAACTAATAAAGGACCATTGTATTATAATTTTTCTTTGCAATTTGCAGTCTGAGTAAGTTAATTTTGGAAGTTAGTTTATGTGAAGAGAGGTGGAGCAGTTACCTGAACCTAGCTTTGTGAAAGCCAGTTTATTTACACTAGAAAGCAATTTTTGTCTGTTCTCTAGTAAAACCATCTTTATAGTTAACTCTTTTAAAAAAATGCCTGATTGATAGGGATGCTGTAACTTGGGGCTGCACATAGTGATCCCTGCGTTGAAGGAATCAAGCTCTCACACAGAGTGCAGCCATTTTAACCTGGAGTCTATGGGTCAGGTGTATACCTTATCTGTGCCTTGGGCCTCAATAATGATTTTGTTTAAAATGGATATTTAGAGAATGTTTGACCTGACAGTTAACACTGTATACTTGTTTTATGATGAAAAATTTGAATAAGGGTAGTTGACCGACAATGATTTTTGAAAATTCATAAAATTTCAAAAATACTTACTGAAGCTCAAAATAGTTATCTGGGCTTTTTTCATTAGAAATTTATATATATTTTTTATCTGTACAAACATACAAATTTGAGGGAGTTTACAAAAAACTGATTTTTGAGGTTTTTTTTAGAAATACCTAGTTAAATAATTTTGTTTAGTATTTATTTATGAACGGTGTTAATTGTGTGATCCACAAGATGATAATGTTTGTATTTTCATAGCTATAGGATTGATATTGTATAGCTTTTATATAGGTTTTAAGTCAATACTTTTTACTTTCAATGTATTTTAAAGGGTAAAACAACACATTTTCATTTGGTTGATTGTTTTTGAAATATATAATAGGTGTTTAAAACACTTTTAAGAATCACGTATCCATCCTTAAAATTATGCATTAATTATCTCTTCAACATAACATACTGTCAAAAAGTACAATGTGTTTTTATTATGCATTGGTCTTATGCAATTCTTTCTCTCCTAGAAGTTGATATTTCACAAAATAGGTGAGTCTGATAAATACTTAACCTGCTTCAAACTATCATATCACTTCAGAGGATCAACATCAAAGGTCAAGACAGGAGTCCTTTGGTAACCTCAAAGGTAACACATTCATCTTGACTCACTCGATAGCCGGAGCATAAAGGCGACAGCTATAGTGGATACACCAGTTAAATAACCTCTTTTGGGTATTAAAATAGTTATGTTTATCTATGCAGCTTCCACTTTAGACTAAAGCATTAGTCATGAATGTTTCCACGAATTTACCTATTGTTAAAGTTATGTATGATAAATTTCTCACTACTGACAGCTTGTGCCACTTTGTATAGTTGCTATTCTGAAAGTAAAATTATATCTTGGTTAAATCTCACTATTTAGTGTTTCACAAATTTAAAAAAATAAAAATATTATGCTTGTTTATATATTACTCCAGTTAAAGACACTCATAAATTTAGAATTTATATTGTTAATATTATAAGGAATTTAATTTATTTATTCAAGTTTTAAATAATTAATTACAAACCCATTTAGAATGGCTGCTCCTAGTAAAAAGTATTCATACATTAATTTTTAAGGCTCTTACCACAACTTATGGATTGAGAACTATTAGAATTCCACATAAAGTGAACTCCAAACCACTCTTGCCACCTTTTACATCATGACATAGGACTAGGGATGTGTAAAAAGTATCGATACTTTACTAGTATCAATATTTTCCTTTCTATACTAGTATTTTTATACTTGATTCTTTTTTCCGGTACTTTTACTAATATTAGTGCTCACACTCCGATATCGGATTGGTATCGATAAGAAACAACTTTTTTGTTATCCTCACTCATATTGGAATTACATTTTTACTCGAGTGAACTGTGGAGAAAGAACAAATTACAATGTTTCAATTCTCACTCATTTTCTGCATGACAAGCAAAAAGCAACTCTAGCATTAAATCTCTTTTAGCTTATCATAATTCATCTTTACCAATACAGCCTGATGCCTGATGGGGTGAGTAGCGACCAGTCTACTACCCCTTCCTTTATCAATGAACATGGTCTTCACAAACTAAACAAAATAAGCTTTTGTAGAACTCAATGAACTCAGTCAACTAAAGGATGCCCCAAGCAGACGAAGCAGAAAAGTTTATGTGCGTTGTTTGCAGATTAAGGAGGGGAGGGCAGCTATTCTTTTATTTTTTGTCAGTAGTTAATAATCTATATTGATAGAGTATATAAACAACGAATGTAGTTAAAAAGTGGCACCTCTCAGAAGTGAATTATGGAAGTTTTTTTTAAAAGTTTGATACTGAAAAAGCATCTTGTAAAATTGGTTTTAGATTATTAAATACCATGATAATTTTCAGTGTTTAAATAAATATGAAAATATAATTATGATGCAAAAGTTGAAATTATTATTACTAGAGAAGAAAAAATATTTTTCCAGACTAAAATTTTGATACTGATACTTACTGTTATTGATACTTTTCTTTTGATACTAGTATGGTATCGATATGTTTCTTCCAATACTTTTAATGAGTACATTATTGATACTATCATTGAAATAAAAAAGTCTCAAAATGTAACAATTTAGTTTTTTTTTCTTATTTTATTAAAAGCAATATTTAGTGTCATTAGAGAGATATCTACCCTAAAGTGGGTCTCAAAACCATCATTTGGAATTGTTTTACCTGAGCTTTAAATTCTTTAGAATTCATTTTGACTAAATATGTTTTTACTACATTCATATCTATCAAATAAGGACATACTGGTGCTAGGGGTCACTGCCTCCTTCCAATTTTTCTCCTGGGTAAGACAATTGAATACATGTGAGCAACAATAATAAAGCTTCACATCAGGGCCTTAACCAGAATTTTTGGAGGAGGAGGGGCGACGTGTGGCAGATGATTAAAAATATATGAAAAGCTGGTGCCCCCTCTCTCCCTACAACCCATCCATTGTTAATACAGGTCTGACTAGATTTTAATTAAAATAACATTATGGTACTTTGAACATTTTTCTAAAGTTTTATGAATTAACCATAGTAAATCATAGTTTGTTATTTTATCAAATTCATCCATCATGAATCATATAATTATTGCTTTGGATGCAAATTAATGTACATGAAAATATAGTTTTACCTATGCCACATACATAGGCCTACTTCTATCACTGCTAGTTTCTAGGAATCGACTCTTTTAACTTAAGGAATTTATTGGTTTGTTGGATAATAATATCAATACTTATAAAATACTACTAATAATATAGTAATATATTTTCAATGTTTACCACAAAAAATGTATGTGTTTTCCAAATCGTTTTCCCTACCAGAATCATACTATATGTATATTGGTATTGTGTTATCACTACCACAATTAACTAAATAAATAAAATTATTCACTGCGTTCTGATAAAGTGCATGTACAAGAATCAGAACTAGGACTGGTTTATCTGCTACCCATGCAAATATAAAAATTCTACAGTACTACAAAGTTCAAGCTCTAAAACCTGCCTCTAGATAGATTTGGTAAAATCATATGAAAAAGTTTCGGCAAAGATAAGCATTACAGGAACATGTGACACAGACCTTTATCCAAGATAGCCCTTAATAGAGTGAGTTTAATTACATCATTAACAAGGGTCCTTTGTTTTAAAAAATTAATGTAGAACTCAATAGACATCACTCTATTATATTATGCTGTAAAATTCTTGGGATGGATCCAAATATATGTATTTGACTAGCATATATTAATGTGAGCTTGAATTAAAATTAATATTTTAGTTTATTGCAAATTATCTTTCTTGTTCCATAAAAAGTTCATAAAACAAATTAATTATATTAAACAAATACATTTTATTGTTACTTTCAACATTTGCTATTTTTTATTGTGTTGTTTCAGGACTTAAGCTATGCTGGACAACCCCCTCCAGGTAGTTATTCTGGCGGAGGATATCAACCCGGTACTCAGCAACCAATGTCCATTTATCCAGGTGGCCAACAGCCACTTGCTCAAGGAACAATTGACCCAAAAATTCAGCAGTGGTTTACTACTGTCGATAGTGACCATTCTGGTGTAATCTCGGCTAAAGAGCTCCAAGCTGCATTGGTGAATGGTCAAGGAAAGCATTTTAGTGATACTGCTTGTCGACTAATGATTGGTAAGCAAAGTAGTAAAATGGGTTATTTTTTGGTACACACTGTTTAACCTGAGAGGTGACAGTTTTACCTTAACTGATTACACTATCACTCTATCTTATAAGCTACAGCAAAGTGTAACCAAGCAAATTAAGCTTTCTACCTCTCAGGGTAAATGAAGAATATGTAGCTTGTGTGTTTTAGTTACTTCACACATAATTTTCCAATTTTTTTTTTTTGGCGATATATACAATTGTAAGTTTATTAAAATTTGTCAAAATAGAGAGTCAACTTAAAATGGAATGTATGTAAGAAATTATGTTAATATAGATATTATATATATATATTAATTATATATATATATAAAGTTATTGTTACTTATAACAATTTAGATTTCAATATTCGAGAAAAGTGGTTGGCAACTAGTTGATCACATAAGAAAACTACTTTACTTTTAAAAATCAATCTTTGGATTTTTTCAAAACTTGCAAATATATCAAATAATTATATAGAATATTTTAGAATAACTAAAATCAAAATAATCCTGCTCAGTCATAAATAATAGTGTTAGTGTGTTGCCGTCATAGTGGTGATGTGTCTTATAAGCAAAGAAAGATGGATTAATAAGTCATTATAGTACATCTCTTCTTTTGCCATTTTGTGAAACTGCATTAATGCTCAAGTATTAATGGCAAATACTATTCTCAAATGAATAATTAATACTATGGCTGTATTTGGATGTAATATGTTACTAAGCATGCTGTTTCTGACTCCTCTGGAGATTGCGTAGCCATTTTAATGTGGACCATAAACAGGATAAAAATATAATTTAGAAAATAATATACGGTTTTCAATAATGTTAATATTTATATGTTAGGGTAATTTTATCAAATAATACTGTATTTCTTATATTATAAGATACATTTTTTCCTCATTTAAACATCTATAAAAATGTGATGCATCTTAGTATTGATGGCTTCTTAGAATTGAAGAAATATGATACTTTTACTTTGTATTTCATTGATTTATTGAAAGTAATATGAATATATTAAATATTACGTCTCAATGTGATTTTCCATCATTACATACTTTAAATTAAATGTAATTAAAAAAATGTATTAGCAAACATACAACACATTTGACCTGGTTTGAAGTTCAGATGAAAAAATCAACAAGACATAGAAAGTATGCCAAGGACCACACTTCTCCTTGGTTTTGTCATTTGAACACAATACTCATCCTGCCAATCAGGGCAGTTCATATTTGAAAATGAACTCGATCAAGCCAGAGGAATTTTCCTACAAACAGTGATAAATTATTTATTTCTCACATGAAATAAATGGTACGGAACTCTGCATGGACTTTGTCACGCTATTGTTTAAAAATGGAGATATTTATTCAAAACTCGTAATATATGTGAAACAAAATAATATACACTAGCAGACCTGAGCAAAAATTATGTTACACTTACATTAAACAATTTTTGACTCCTGGATTTGAATTTTATAATTTTATTTTTAAAGAATTAAAGTCCTCACTAGTATATTTGGACATAAAAAAGATCAATATTGGGTCCACAAGGGTCAATACTTTTTATTAAAATTACGACTTCGGTTAAAATTTTCGACATTTTATTAGGGTTGCACATCTTAAGGTTATCACATTTTTATTAAATTCTTTATTTATTTAGACCTATAAAAAAGGTAAATATTGACTATTGAGTCTCAAATAATAGAGATAGATCACAAATATTTCCCCTAAGAGGTTAAGGAAAAAAGAACATAAGCTTTTTGAGCGACTCACTTATCTACTTACTCTATGGAATTAGAAAATTATTGCATTAAAACTTAAGTATCTCTCTATAACTAAAGCTCACAAAATTGTATTAACATATTTGCCAAAATCTCCGAAACTATTGGTTTTATAAAAACATATTTCAAATAAAAGTTTTTATTTTTAATAGTACTACAATTTTGCAATGATAAGTTATTTAGTATATCAAAGATTTGCGGGTATATTGAAATTTCTGCTTCTGTAAGGTACCCTAAAAGTCATTTTCATAGGAAAATGAAAATAGCCATTTTGTTTATAATCTTAATCAACGCATAGATAACAAATTATTATCAAAATCATTAGAACAGATTTTGAGAAAATCGATTTTTTCTCTTTTCACCCTTTACTACACTACTCTTAATTTCAGGGTTAAATAGACACACAGACAGACGGCATTGAAAAAACCACTTTTTGGGGTTCAGGCGGTCATAAAACGTTGACATCCATTAACATTTATGGTTATATTTTTACTTTTTTCGCTATCTTACAGGTAGAGAAAGTATTGTGATCGTCAAAAAAAAATTGAACTCGAGATTTTGATGAATCTCGACGTTTCATGACCCCCAAAATCCAAAAAAATTTTTTTGAATTTCCATTTGTCTGTACCTCCGACTAGAGCCTAAACTATTTTACCTATTGGGCTAAAACCTGGTATCTAGGGTTTTCATAGGGCTGCCTCGAGGGGTTTTTGGATCGGATGTCTAACCCTAAAATTAAGAGTAACTTACTGAAAGGCAAAAAAAAAAAAAGGCTATTTCTCAAAATCGGCTATAACGATTTTGATTAAATTTCATTTAAAAACATTTATAAATATTTAAAACAAAATGGCTACTCTCAATATTTCGGAAAAATGACTTTAAGGGCTCTAGTCTGATGCGTAAATTCTCATTTTTTATCATATCTCCGAAACTATTTGAGTTATGAAATTACTAATCATTGTAAATATGTAGATCTATTTATAATACAAATATTTTATTTGCAACAAATTTTTTTAAACTAATAAATTTCAAGCTATATGCAAATATATATATATTTTTTAACTTTTCGAACACTAAAGGTAAAGTATTGGGACTGTAAAAAAAATCTAACACCTGAAATGTTGATGGATGTCGACGTATCATGACCCCCGAACCCTAAAAAGTGGTCTTTGCAATGCCGTCTGTCTGTGTGTCTTTTTAACCCCAAAATTGAGTAGTTTAGTAAAAAGTGAAATGAGAAACACTTGAGTTTCTCAAAATCGGCTCTAACGATTTTGATTAAAATTTGTATCTAGGCTTGGATTAAGATTATAAATAAACTGGCTATTTTCATTTTCCCATCAAAATGACTTTTAGGGTATTTTACAGAAGCGGAAATTTGCGGATCTCTGCAACTAATTGAGATACTAGATAACTTATCATCGAAAAATTGTAGTACTATTAAAAATAAAAAGCTTTTATATGAAATATTTATTATAAAACCAACAGTTTCTGATATATTGGCAAATATATTAATACAGTAATTTTTTGAGCTTTAGTTGTAAAGAGATACTACTTAAGTTTTAACGCAATAATTCTCTAATGCCTTAGAGTAACTAAATATAAGTAAGTCTCTCAAAAAGTGTATGTTCTCTTTCTTTCAACCTCTTAGGAGAAATGTTTGTACAACAATGACCTATCTCTATCATTTTAGATTCAATAGTCAATATTTACCTATTTTATTGGTCAAAATTTATAAATGAGGAATTTAATAGCAATGCAATAACCATAAGATGTGCAACCCATAATAAAATGTTGAAAATTTTAAACCGGAAGTCGACATTTTAATACGCAATTTTGATCCATGGGGACCCAATATCATATTTTTACTCTCTCGCTACCTTAGAGTTTTGTGATCGTCAAAAAAAATTGAACTCGAGATCTAGATGGATGTTGACGTCTCATAACTCCCCGAACCCTAAAAAGCTGTTTTCACAATGCCATCTGTCTATCTGTTTGTCAGTCTGTACCTTGGGATATAGCCTAAACTATTTTATCGATTGGGCTAAAACTTAGTACATAGGGTTTTCATAGGTTCACCCCGATGAATTTTTGGAATTGGATATCAAACCATAAAATTAAGGGTAATTTCCTTAAGGGCGGAAAGAGAAAAAATCTATTTTATCAAGATTGGCTTTAACGAATTTGATTAAATTTCATTTCTAAGCTTCGATCAATATTACAAACCAAATGGCTACTCTCAACCTTTCATCAAAACGACTTTAAGGGTTTCGGTCTGATGCGTAAATTTGTAATTTTTAATTTTATCTCTGTATGTCTTGAGATATGAAATTACTTATCATTGCATACATATGGATTTATTTATAATAAAAATCTTTTACTTGAAATATACTTTTATAAAACCAAAATTTTCAAGTTATAACACAAATATTTTTATCTTTTAACTTTGTCAACACTTTAAGGTAAAGTATTACGACCGTAAAAAAAAAAAGGATGTCAACATTTCATGAGCTCCCGAACCGTAAAAAGTGGTTTTTTCAACGTTGTTTGTCTAACCCTAAAATTAATAGCAGTTTACTAAAGGCTGAAAAGAGAAAAATTCAATTTTATCTAAATCGGCTGTAACGATTCTCTCTCTCTCATTTTAGAATCAATCGTCAATAACTACCTATTTAATTGGTCAAAATTTATAAAAGAGAAATTTAAAAGTAATGCAATAACTATAAGATATCCCCTAGTAAAATGTCGAAAATTTTAACCAGAAGTCAAAATTTTAATACCAATTGTTGACCCTTGGGGACCCAATATTGATATTTTGTATTGATCCAAATATACAAATTAAGACGTTAATTCTTTACAAATAAAATTATTAAATTTAAAACCATGAATAAAAAATGTTTTACATATGTTAAGCGCAATTTGTTCTCTGGTTTGTTGGTGTAGATTATATAAGGAATTTTGTGTAAATATCTCATTTCTAAAAAAATAGAGCGAGAAAGTTCGTGCGGCGTTCCATACCATTTATTTTTTACAGTTGCAACACTTTACTTTTAGTGTTGGAAACGTTAAAAAAAATGATATATTTTTGTTAAGCTTGAAAACTATTCATTTTATAAAAATATGTTCCAAATAATCTATTTGTATTAAAAATAGACTACATAATTGCATAGATAAGTAATTTCATATCTCAAATAGTTTCAGAGATATGATAAAAAATGAGAATTTACGCATCAGACCGGAACCCTTAGTCATTTTGCTGAGAAAATGAGAGTAGCCATTTTGTTTATAATATTGATCATTGATTAAAAATTAAATTTAATCAAAATCATTAGAGACAATTTTGAGAAAATCGATTTTTTCTCTTTTCACCCTTGAGTAAACTAACCTTAATTTTAGGGTTAAATATCCAATTCAAAAAACTCCTAGGGGCAACCCTATGAAAACCTTAGATACTAAGTTTTAGCCTGATTGGTAACATAGTTTTGGCTCTAGTCCAAGGTATAGAGGTACAGATGGACAGACAGAAATTAACAAAGAACTTTTTTTGGATTCGGCGGGGGAGGGGGGGTGTCATGAAACATCAAAATTCATCAAAATTTCCAGTTCAATCTGTTTTATGATCACAATACTTTCTCTACTTGTAAGATAGTGAGAGAGTAAAACAATTGATGAAGGGGAGAGGGTTATGCCTAGCAACAACCAGACCTGTTATGCCAAGTATTAACAAAAATAAAGCTTTGACTTTCTTTACTATTTTTTCCACAAAATGAAAATAAGATTGAAATAAAATAAATAGAAATTAATTCAATGTACTAATTTAGAATAATTGCAGGTTAGTAAATTTACTGATATATCATATATAATATATGCCAGTGCAAATTTATACTCTGAGAGACAGCAGATTTTAGCTGTTTCTTGAAGCTTAGCTTTGTTTTAAAATTTGTAGTGCTGTAAACCTGCCCCTTTTCCTGGGTACACTTGTTGGAGTGGTTTGCTGCAATTGTAGCGTCGTTAAGTTTTGCATGTGCTAGCTAATTATTAAAAATCTTTCACCATTGGTGGTTTTTTGGAGTAGAACTTTGCTTAAGTTACTTTATAACTAAATGCTGAATTCAAGAATAAAGAAGAAATATTAACTAAAATGTTTTTCCCCAGCTATAAGTGTACACTCCGGCATGTTTATTCCAGCTCTTGCCAGAGACCTAATCAAACAATTTAAGGCAGACTTGAAATACTTTTCTTTTTTAACAATGAATCAGCTCAACTAAGCATTTTTGTGAAAATAAGCTTAAGAAGATTTTTCAATGAAAAATACATTTTTTAAATCATACTAGAATGCGGAACAACTACAGGAGAACAATCTTTTTGCAACATTTTTAACAATTAAATGACTGAGAAAAATTAGCTAGGATATTCATGGATGGTGGGTGTTCTTGAATGGACTGGCATTCATAAAGGCTTTCTCTAAATATTTCAAAACTATCAATGTATAATTCACACTCAAATTTCATCTGCTTAAGTATGGAGAGTGTCCTGAAGGTAGTTGTAAAAATTGTTAACAGCACCCAGGCATTAAAAATGAGTTTGTTTAGAAAGTTTACTGAAGAACTGAACTGTCAGTATGAGGAGCAACTTTTTCACACGAGTCTTCGTCAATTTAATAAAGGCAAAGTTTTTAACCATTTTAAAGAACTGCTTCAAATAAAAGATTTTCTCAAACAAATGGATGTGATACTACCCAAAACTGAATGGTCTGGGATGGCTTATATATTTCTTCTTGACCTCATGGAGAAGTCGAATTAAATTTGGGACTGCAATTTAAAGATCGAAAAATCATAAACATGATTTCTGCAGTTCAAACCTTTTCTGTAAAATTTATATTTTGAGGAACCAATTTCATAAAAAAAGATTTAAGTAAGTTCCTTCCTTCAAAAGCTTAGTTAATGATTTTGAATACATAAACTTAGATCTGAAAAACAACACAAAACCAACTAGCATCTGAGAGATGAGTTTGCCCGAAGATTCAATAAGTTTAGAAAGCTTGCAGGATTTATTTCAAATCTATTTTCTCCTGATGTCGAAGTTACATCTCAGGAAGTTATTCTATCTTTAATTATCTTGATTCTGCAACATTGCAAATGGATATCATCACAATGCAAAATGATGCTGAAATGAAAACACATTGATTTTGGCTGACTATCCAATATTTAGAAGTATCTGCGTGTAAAATGTGTCACATTTTACAATTATTATACAATTTTATAATATTTATAAAATAAGTGAATAGTTTAATTTGAAAATAAATATACACATTACTCTTATTTTTACTTTCTCTCTATCTTACAGGTAGAGAAAGTATTGTGATCGTTAAAAAAATCGAACTCGAGATTTTGATGAATTTTGACGTTTCATGACTTCCTGAATCCGAAAAAGTGGTTTTTGAATTTCCGTCTGTCTGTCTGTCTGTCTGTCTGTCTGTACCTCCAACTAGAGCCTAAACTATTTTACCGATTGAGCTGAAACTTGATATCTAGGGTTTTCATAGGGTTGCCCCGAGGGGTTTTTGGAATTGGATATCTACCCCTAAAATTAAGGGTAGTTTACTGAAGGGCAAAAACAGAAAAAGTCGATTTTCTCAAAATCGGCTCTAACGATTTTGATTAAATTTCATTTATGAACATTAATAAATATTCCAAACAAAATGGCTACTCTCAATATTTCGGCAAAATCGTTTTAAGGGCTCCGGTCTGATGCGTAAATTAACATTTTTTATAATAGCTCCGAAACTATTTGAGATATGAAATTACTTAGCATTACAAATATGTATATATATTTATAATACAAATATTTTATTCGAAACATATTTTTATAAAATCAATAACTTTCAATCTATACGCAATTATATATATATTTTTAACTTTTTGGACATTAAAGCTTAAGTATTGCGACCGTAAGAAAAACTAACCTGAAATGTTGATGGATGTCGACGTCTCATGACCCCCCGAACCCTTAAAAATAGTCTTTGCAATGCCGTCTGTCTGTGTGTTTATTAAAACTTAAAATTAAGGGTAGTTTACTGAAGGGCAAAAAGAGAAAAAGTCGATTTTCTCAAAATCGGCTTTAACGATTTTGATTAAATTTCATTTATATATATTAATAAATATTCCAAACAAAATGGCTACCCTCAATATTTCGGCAAAATGGCTTTAAGGGCTCCGGTCTGATGCGTCAATTAACATTTTTTTAAATAGCTCCGAAACTATTTGAGATATGAAATTACTTAGCATTACAAATATGTATATATATTTATAATACAGATATTTTATCCGAAACATATTTTTATAAAATCAATAACTTTCAATCTATACGCAATTATATGAATTATTTTAACTTTTTGGACATTAAAGTTTAAGTATTGCGACCGTAAAAAAAAACTAACCTGAAATGTTGATGGATGTCGACGTCTCATGACCCCCCGAACCCTAAAAAATAGTCTTTGCAATGCCGTCTGTCTGTGCGTCTATAAAAACTTAAAATTAAGGGTAGTTTACTGAAGGGCGAAAAGAGAAAAATATGGCTTTCTCAAAATCTGCTTAAACGATTTTGATTAAAATTCGTATCTAGGCGTTGATTAAGATTATAAATAAACTGGCTATTTTCATTTTCCTATGAAAATGATTTTTAGGGTACATTACAGAAGCGTTAATTTCCGTATCTCCACAACTATTGGAGAAACTAAACAACTTATCGTTGCAAAATTTTAGGAATATTAGAAATAAAAAACTTTTATTTGACATATATTTTTATAAAAGCAGCAGTTTCTGAGATATTTGCAAATATATTAATATAATTTTGTGAGCTTTAGTTGTAAACATATACTACTTAAGTCTTAACGCAATAATTCTCCAATGCCATAGAGTAATTAAATATAAGTATCTAAAAAAGTATGTTATTTTTCCTTAAATCTCTTAGGAGAAATGTTTGCATAGCAATGATCTATCTTCATTTTAGACTCAATAGTCAATATTTACATTTTTTATTGGTCAAAATGTATAAATGAATAATTAAATATCAATGCGATGACTTAAAGATCTGCAACACCTTATAAAATGTTAATATTTTAACCAGAAATCGAAATTTTAATACGAAGTGTTGACCCTTGTGGAAGACATTAAACTGTTTGAAATGCTCTTAGGTGGACAAAGATGCGCCTCTTTTCTCATTGATTATATATCATTGTATATTATTTTATGCGTGTTCTTATGTGGAGTGGTGATGATACAATGTACATTATTCCGTTCAGAAATATTACGAGTTTATAGAAAGAGAGAGAAAGTCTGTGCGGTGTGCCGTACCATTTATTTTCTAGAAATGAGGGGGCCTTTGATAAGTTTGTAAGCCTATCGGGACCCAAATTGTTTACCAACCCTGTGCTAAAACATTCAAACATAGTCGCATATCCTGCCTGATGCACAAAGGCAAAAGCCATATTAATGAAAAGATTTGTCTTAGCTGAAATTAGAATATTTAATATAAATATTTCATTTTGCAGGAATGTTTGAGCAACATATCAATAGTTCCAGCTTTTTAAGTCTGTCTTAGTTGCATTTAAATAAGGGATAATCTATTTATTTCTTTTTTGCAGGCATGTTTGATGAAGATCAAACGGGTACAATAAACTTATTAGAGTTCCAGCTTTTATTCAACTATATTAATCAATGGCTTGGAACTTTCAAAAGCTATGATCAAGATGGATCAGGACACATTGAAGAAAAGAGCTTTCCCAAGGTGAAGTGTTTCTTAGGCTTAGTTTTTATGTGCATACATTTAGGTGTTCTGACTTAGTTAAATGGTAAAAGTAGGAGATCCATACCAAAGAAAAATATATCTTACATTCATTTTATTTATTCTGAATATAACAAGGTATCAGGAACCGCTTGCCCAGTAGGACTTCCAGGAATTAGCCATTTTGCTTTAAGTATAACTACTCTTCTAAATCTCTTTTGTGATCAATATAAACAAAATAGAGTGTCAATACAATTACAAGAAACTTTACAGACTTCCTATCTACATGGCTATTATGATAAGGTATTAGAAATAAAAAGTAATTTCAAACAGTAATACAAAATAAACCAAAGCGTAACTGAGTAATTATAGTCCAGCAGCCAAGGCCGATAACCCAAAAATGAGGTTCTAAGTTTTTTATTGTTGATATTGCTAAAGGGGTATATGAGGGTTCAGGAAATGGCAGGTACCATGTGTGTAACTCTCAGAATTCAAGATGGCAGCTCCCCCTGCACAAAAAATTTGTTCAACTTCTCAATTTTTTTTTTTTTTAAGATTTTCATCTAATTATTAACATAATTTTGAAATAAGGTTCATTAATGTTTTAAAAATTTGAAAAATAAACCTAATGTGATAGTATTAATAGGGCAGCACTACATTGTATTTGTTGCAATATGTACCACCATTGCAATTGCAAAAATAAGTTGGAAGATTGGGTGGTAGTGATTGATTTACTTTAAAAGACAGCCATTACTTCTTCGTCCAGTGGCAGCAATTTAAAGGGTGAACTGTGTTCTTCTTTTTAACGTAAAATAAATTGTGCTCATTTCCTTTTATATTTTTTCTATCCACCTTTCCTATACCTTCTTCTAAATATGTATGAGAAAAATAGTGCAGGATAATCCTACATTCCATTACCAATGCTTTTTGATTTTGCAAGGTGTTATACTGTCAAACACTTCACTATAAAACAATCTGTTCAAGAGGAACTTTATTTGGCACTTTAATCAGAAGAAAACTTTGTGAAGGTTCATCTTTGCAGTAACCAAAGTCTAGCTGGTCAAGAGCAGCTTTCCTATATATAGGTTTGAAGGTGAGCTGGCCTAACATTTTATATGAAGGCTTAATTAGTCGGAAGTAACGAAGAAAGCTATGGCGGTTGTACTTAGCGACTATTTCAACACTTTTTTTGCTGTCCAGGATTTTACTCTTGCCTCTAAAATTGATTTACATTTTGTTTGTCCATAACAAGCATTCATAAAGAGTAACACTTGTCTTTAAATAATCAATTTTGGTATTTTCTTCTCCCAACACCAGTACTAAAACTTTTGTTTTTCCTTTGTCAATAATCAACCTTCCCAATCTCTAATCCATTATCGTAATTAGTACTTAAGCGTATAATCTGAACGGATAGTAAGATGCGGTGCTAAATAATAATCCTTTGTCAAAATTTGAAGCTTTCATGTCACATCCACTGAGATTGTGTGCAGCCACGACATCAGGTATTACATATTCAAACTTTTTGACAGTAGTATTAATATTAACCACTGTTCATCCCTTAAGGTGGGATGGAAGGGGATGTGAGAAAAAACCAGTGTTTTTGCAGTTTTCATGACAAAACTTTTTTGGCCTAGATATATAAAATATTGCTCCAGTACAAACATAGAATTTAATTTTCTTCACATGGTTGCCTCATAATTTCTTGAATATCTGTCAAGGGTGTCCTGGAATTTAATGACAACTTTTTCTTTTTGTTTAAAATTTTCTCATCTAATGCTGCTATGCACATGATAGATATTCAGGGACTGTTGATATCAACATGTGAAGAAAAATAAACTTTATATTTGTACTGGAGCAATATTTTATCTATTTTACCAAAATGTTTTGCCTTAAAAACAACAAAAACACTGGCCTTTTCTTGCATCCCCTTCCATTGCACCTCAACAGTATTGCACCAAACCCGCCTCGGTGGTGTAGTTGGCTAACGCGCTAGTCGTGTTGAGCTTGACCACCGAGGACGGGGAGATCGAGGTTTGAATCTCGGTTGGGTGAACTGGGGGTGGTTTTTCCTAAATGGTTTTCCACTCTCCCTCCACACAAATGCGGGTTCACTTCCTCTAAATTCAACCCTCCCAATTCCTAATCCATTAGAGTAATTAGTACTTAAGCCTTTAACCCGAACGGGTAGTAAGACGCGGTGCTAAATATTATTATTATTATTATTATTAGAATTGCACCACAACAGTTGATTCCATGATCATTTGTACTTGCAAATCCAGTTTTTTTTTTGTAATGATAAAGAAGCAACAATAAGACATCAGTGTCATAAGAAATTATGTTGACATCATCGAACCCACCATAATTTACTAGTTTTACTGCTTGTAGAGCAAAATATGACGTCTGGTTCTTGATTTGTTGCCTAATCATGCCATGATCCACAGACTTCACTGGTAGTCTGTTCTGGTCCTATCACAATGAGCTTATGTTTCTGCGTGTATGGATCAAGAAAGTTGATGTTATCAATATCCTAACAAATATAATTTATGAGCTGCTTTTTGTTCTCTTTCATTGTTAGAACAACTTTTGGGGTTGTGTTGGAGATGATCTTATTAGTTCTACTCGCTTCAGAAACCCTCATTTTCCTTGTGACATTTTTGTCAATCAAATACCAGATATACATAGAAATTTTGTAACTTTGATATCAGAGCTGTTTTGAAGCAAGACATAAAATCATTGAATGTATTATTCTCAGGCCAAGCTACAATCCATAAAAATCTGAACCATCTATCACTGTACATGTGGAGCCTTGAGATGTACCACAAGAAGAAAATAGTAGGAACTGGTGCTAGCTCATGAGAAAGAACCTCTTCCATGTTTAGCTCTCGTAAATTTGCTTAAAGACCAATTACTCGTGAATATATCGAGTTGCTGTCAAAAATTTTGCTGTATCAATTTTAATATATTTCTTTGTTGAGGCCAATATGATCACTTTCTGGCGTATTTTGTTGTAAAATTCATCTTACCATTCTCTTTCATACTGTCTCATTTGTTGTAAACCTATTCTTACAGAATCATTAACATTAACATAGACATTAACATTTTCTGGGTGTATCCTCCCAATTACAATGTTAAAATGTTTTTGGGTGAGTTTCTGGGCTCATAGGATCTATTAAGCATTTTGATACTGTGATGAGAATCCCTTCCTGGACTTTAGAATCTCTTTTTATTCTTGGTTTCATTTCTTCTTTGTGTCATTTGAGTGGTTTTATGTTGTTGTTGCTCATTAGTAATAACCAAGATATCCTCCTCAATTTGAGAACATGTGTTCAGACTTAAAGCCCCAAGTCTTGACAGCTTCTAGTTTTAAAGTGAGTCCAATGATTCCTCTAAGGGCGTGAACATATCTCATAAATGTAGTCTATCCACATGTCACTCCAGATTCCATTCCAAATACCAGGGCTATGACACATGATATACTCCTCTTCCATGAACTGTTTAAAGAATTTTTAAGGTATCTTTTTCAATTAATAAGAAATAAATTAAGCCATACAGACCATAATTCTGGTGTCTGGCTGTGAAAAAATAAGGTAACATGCAGTTAATGGCTTCAACATGTAATGGCCAAGTCCTTTCCCTCTCTGCTATCACATAAATCATAATCAACGTGACTGGTTTTGTGCAACAGTCAACCCAAAACTGGCTGGTTTTGCTCTTAGAAGCAAGCTTTTCAAGAACTTGGCAAAACTCTTTGCTTGTTGAAGGTTTATGGGTTTCAAAAATACAGCATAGGGCTTCTTCTACAATCATACAAATAACTCTAATGGTCTGCGGGAATTTTTTACCACTGATAATTTTTGGCACTCCAGCTAAGACGCTACCCATTACTGTGACTGAACTACTTTTAGCCATAAGGGAGCCTACACAACCCACAAAACTCATAAGTAAATGCATACCGGTACTTAAAAGTCTAAATGATGTTTCATAGTATTTCCATGAAAATTTAAGAGCAACTTTATAAAGCTGCATATCGCAAGTAAATATTGTATAGTCTTGTTTTGCCATTTTTTTAACCAATGAGCCTCAACTAATTCATCATTGTATCAGGGTGAGAGTGCTCCATATCAAAAAGAGGTTTCGCTTTAGTGCTAGGTTTAAGGTTTAATCTCAGTATGATCCTCATGACATGTTCTGATGTTGTACCCTTGATACTCTGGGCATTCATTATTATTGATTAAAGATATATTTTAGAAAAGCAACATCTTTTTCTCCTGCATGGTGAGAAGAAAGTACAAGATTACAAAGCATATTAAGCGATATTTGGGATTTAACATGGAAGTTTTAAGGCATGGCAGGTTTCTTAGGACCATAATACTGAATAATTCTAGGATTATATCAGATAGGTTGACCACCTGAACTTCATTTATTACAAAGATGAACCTTTACAAAGTTTGCTTCCGCTCATAGTGCCAAATAAAGTTCCTCTTGCACTGATTTTTTTTTCCAAATTATTGAAGAGCCTATGTATAACACCTTGCCAAACCAAAAAGTGTGGTCTTTTAAATGCAGGATTACCCTGCATTATTTTTTGCAATTGCAATAGTGGTACACTAGGTGACCTGACGGTCCGGGGTAAGGTGGTCAGCCTTCTGTGCTGGGGTCCGGGGTTCAATCCTCGGTCCCGGCACAGATTTATCTGATTGCCAAACCTTTCCTTCACCTATGACAAGACTTGTATTAATCACAACTTGTGAATGTGAGGAATGCCAGGCCTCCGCCGTGGTTCGGATTCCACGTTAAACTGTAGGTCCTCCATTTCATCTCACAATCACCATACCATCACACATTAGCGTAAGTGTGTACAACCTGAACGGGTAGTAAGACGTGGTGCTAATAATAATGATGATGATTATGATGATAATAATAATTAATACATATTTCAACAAATATAATGTTGTGTTGTCCGATGATGACGTTGATTAGATAATTAAAACTTGTCTGCATCTAAAGACGAAATATCATCTTGTACACTTCATATTAAATTTTATTTCTCTGTTATTGAGCAGTGACTAGCCTCATTTTCAAAATTATATCAATCATTGAATAAAAAAATTGAAAAAAAAAATCATTTTGAGCACCGGTTTGTAATAATTGTTCACATGCAAAGTTATTCAAGATGGGGCGGTCACCATATTTTGGTTAAAAAGTATCATACATTTATTTTTAATACATGTTAAAGTTGAACCAATAGTATGAAAGAAATATTAATTAATTCTTACTAAAAAAAATGTCAAAACACAAGATCAAGGGTACATAAAAACAATTTTTCTTTTCAGGAGGAGCCACCATCTTGAATTCTGAGAGTTATCAAAGGGTACATTCGTGATATTTGCCATTTCCTGAACCCTACATACCTCTTTTTCAAAAAGGGTTTCAGCTTAAACACTTCACTTGGCTGCCCGACTAATTAGTCAACCAGTATATTTCTGAAATATTCTTATTCTCTTATTCTTGCAGCACTTCAACAAATGGGCTACCGTTTCTCACCAGACTTTGTAACGTTTCTCATTAAAAAAAGTGATCATGAAAATCATGTAAAAATTTCTGTAGATCAATTTATTGTCATCTGCGTACAGATTCAACAGTTCACTGGTAAGAAAAATAAATTTTGTTTTAAGCATGTTGAGTATTTAAGTAAATTTCCTAGTAAATATAGCTGGTAAACCTTGACAAGGGTTAAAAATATAGCTGGTAAACCTTGACAAGGGTTAAAAATATAGCTGGTAAACCTTGACAAGGGTTAAAAATATAGCTGGTAAACCTTGACAAGGGTTAAAAATATAGCTGGTAAATCTTGACAAGGGTTAAAAAATATAGCTGGTAAACCTTGACAAGGGTTAAAAATATAGCTGGTAAACCTTGACAAGGGTTAAAAATATAGCTGTAAACCTTGACAAGGGTTAAAAATATAGCTGGTAAACCTTGACAAGGGTTAAAAATATAGCTGGTAAACCTTGACAAGGGTTAAAAATATAGCTGGTAAAACTTGACAAGGGTTAAAAATATTGTGGCACTGTGCCTCACACATTGACTTATGAGAATTTAATTTTGAATTTTGGTGGAGTCAAAATTTAATTTTCCTGTTGTGTGAAAACTGGTAGAAAATGAGGCATTAGAGAGAGCTCTCCTGATATGCAGTTTCAAGTGCTAATAACCACACTTGAATATGTAATACCTGTAAAAATAATAAGAGATACATAAGGTGAACATCTGAAATTTTCCCCTCGTTTTTACCTTAGTAAATATATACAATATCCTATTTACTTGCTGACTATCATTACCTTTGGGAAGTAAAAGTATGAAAACTACTTTCTCTCTTTCTCTCTCTCTCTCTCTCTCTCACACACACACACACACACACACACACACACACACACACACACCCCACACACCTCCACACCCACTCACCTCCACACCCACTCACACCCCCACCCCCACTCACACCTCCACACCCACTCACACCCCCACCCCCACTCACCTCCACACCCACTCACACCCCCACACCCACTCACACCTCCACACCCACTCACACCCCCACCCCCACTCACACTCACACCCCCACCCCCACTCACACCCACTTCCACACCCACTCACACTCACTCACACACCCACTTCCACACCCACTCACACTCACTCACACTCACTCACACACCCACTTCCACACCCATCACACTCACTCACACTCACTTCCACACCACTCACACACTCACTATCTCACACACACTCACTCACACACTCACTATCTCTCACACACACTCACTATCTCTCACACACACTCACTTACTCACACACTCACTATCTCTCACACACACTTACTCACACACTCACTTACTCACTCTCTTTTTCTCTCTCTCTATTTGAAGTTGTAAGGGTACGCATATCTTGTTTTTCTTATATGCCTGCATGATGCTAATATTGTACAAGCATACAATTATAATAGAAGTGCCACTGAAAATTGTTAACTGACTCTGTTTATATAGATGCTTTGATTGTTTCAAATGGTGGTTATTAATATTGATTTTTATAAACATTTTATTTAGTTATTTTAAATATTCAGTATATAAATAAAGTTTAAATATACCATGAAATGGAAAATACCATAAATATATATTTTTTTTGTAATCGGGGAGTTCAACTAATTTTTAAGTCCTTTTTAGCAATAAAATAAAGTTTAGAATATAGATATATGACATTTCATAAACATCTTAGGTTCAATCTAATGACTACTGGATATATATATATATATATAGCTATTTGGAGATTAACGTTATCGACCATATAAAAGTTATTGGCTACTTTAATATTTTAAGATTAGTATGAGTTTATCTGCAGGATAGCTATTGGTTGGATAACTATATTTTCATGTAGACCAAGCAAGGTTGGTACTGTGTATAATCTCATTCCTTGGCCTTTCAGTGATCCAACATGGCGAAACATTTCCTTGTGTCATTTTGTGAATTTGACAAAATAATTGAAATTATTAAAGATCATAGAAATAGAGGAGTAAGAACCAAATAGTCTTACAAAAATATCTTTAGGATTCTATTGCTGTTTACAGGGATAAGGAATTTAAGCTTGGTTAACATTTTTTGAAGCAACTGTGCGCAAAGTGTTGTACCCTCTTTTTCAACACATAACCACCATAGCTAAGGCTGAAGCATAGGATTCCACAAGTCTCGAGATTACAGGTTCAAATCATTTCGCACACTATTTTTTATTTAATCTGATTTAAAACACTAACTTTTCAAATCATTAATTGAATGAATTTGAGGTGGTTTTTATTTATAAATATTTATCATAAATCATACTGGGTATTTGATCTTACCAATATTCTTATTGAAATAATTAACAAGCTAAATTAAAAGCTGTACATTAATTTAAATAATATATATTGTATAGTTAATTATCTAAACACGATATTAATGGGTTTCGTAACATAAAAAATATGCTTATTTAAAAAATGACTAAGTAAGCTAGTAATTATTGTTGGAATAATGGATCCTTTATCGTTTTTTTTTTAAAATGTTCAGAAATAAATCTATATTGATACTATAGTTGACAAGTAATATTCTTATTCAGAATTTTTAAAAAAGTGTTTGAGGATTTATTTGGGAATCTCATACTCTGAAGACAAACATGCTTTCACCTAAGCTACAGTAGCTTGAATTTAAATAATAACACCCCGTTTTCCTAAAAAGGTGAATGTTGTTCGATTGTAATTTTATTTTATTTGTGTGTTTTGTCTTCGTATACATTAGTAGTATTAACAGGATAATATTTGATGGAAGCGAGGTATGAACATGGTGCCTTCGCAAATGTGAATCTCAATTTATTATGTAGTAAACTAGATAAATTAGTAAATAATGAATCATATGCCAAAATTATTTAAAATGAAGTTATATGCGCTGTGATTTTGGTATTGTTTCAAAATACACCAATTTTAATAATAACATGGCTAGGCATGTGACATGAAGCACATTTGTTTACTCTACAAATATATTCACAGTTCTCCTCAATTTAATTTCACATCGATTATCCATATAATATACAGTGTTTAAGGTTTGAACATTGTTTGCAATTGTGCAAAAACATAATGATAGCCTAGAGCCCTAGACAACACGTCTAGGAGATTTGTTAATAGGCCTACTAAAAGGTAAAATGAAACCAGATAAACTGATTTTTGATATAATATTACATCTAGTGTGTCCTTATTAAAGTAGATGAATATAATTATTTAATAAATACATATTTTTTGTAAGCCTTTGTGAATCCAAAATTTAAAATTTTGAATCAAATTGGTCAACTGACTCAAATCAAATCTGAATCAAATCTCATGCTTAGAAGAAATTTCAGATTGCATACAAGTCGAATTTCATGCGTAAAAAAACTTCGGACCAGAATTGATTCTAATACTTTTTATTTTCTGAATCAAAATGGATTCTTATAAAAAAAATTGGATCGAACATTTTATATTAAAAACAAGCTCAAATCAAATAATTTAATTGAGGCCTATATTGTTTTAAATCATATTTGTGTTGAATATTTTACCATACTATGTTTTAAATCCGATCTAATGATAAATATTTAAAAAAATTGATAATCAATCTATAAACATTTTGGGTTCACTAAAAAAAGTAACCAATATACCTAATCTCAAGAGGTTGAATAACACATAATGTAGACTGGTTACCATGGCAAAAAACATTTTAACTTTCAGATAATAGTAATCAGGTACTTAAATCTCCCAGTTAAAATGTGATAAATTCTTTCTGGCAGACACATTGATCTATATACTAAACTGGATGGACATAAACACACCCCTTGCAAAGGACCAAAGCGTGATGCTAAGATTGCCGTCTGCTTGATTGCGAGGAACAGATTTAATGGTTTCTTTCAATGTTCTTACGCGAAACCATGTCTCTGGTGAATAAAAATGTTAATTGTTTGCAACTAGTGAAGTATTATATCACACTTGGCTGAATAAACATTTACATTAAAGGATATACAATTCAGTTTTACTGTTAAAATTGTACAAATATGAATAAAACCTTTTTACATTCTGCTAAGACAACAATATATTTAAAGTTTACTATTAGCTTGTATATTGGTTTCAGAAACTATATTATATTGAAAGTTTGGTAACTAAAACAAAATAAGTTATTTTAAAAGTTTATTACATTGTTTGAATGACAGACTTTGTGTTGTAGTTTTACATTCAAACGATCATTTAGGTCATAGGTTTCTTAGAAGTATTACTATATTACAATATATTTAAAGTTGACTATTAGTTTGTATACGATTTCAGAACCCATAGGTTATTAAAGATTCAGCGACTATAAGGAAATAAGGTCTCTAAATCTTGATTACATTTGCTCGAATTACAAACTTTGGGTAGAAGTCTTAAGTTCAAAATATCATATAAGTTATAGGCTTGCAGGAAGTATTACTATATTAACCTACATCAACTTATTTAAATAAATAAGTCACGAGTGTTGAACTTAGCTATGCTCTTCAAAACACACTTATTTCATTTAACTAATCATACATTGATATAACTCATATATTCACACAAGTTAGTGAACAATGTCAAAATACCACATTGCCTTGTATGTGTGTAAGAGAGAAAGAGATATCCTAAAGTTTCCTTCTCTCTAACACAATGTTGTGCAGATGACAGCTCAAAAATCTCAGCCACAAATGTCCATCCAGTTATATTAAATAGATCAATGGACAGAAATAAGACACGGTTTTAACCTATCAGCCAGATAAAAACATTTATTGGCCAGATTAATATTAATCCGGGAGTCATAAGACCGGCCCTTAGCCTTAGATATTACCAATAGTGTAGTTATAAACTTAACAAATTAGGGACAAGCAAAGTCAAATATATGACTTGTCATAAACATCCTAGCTTTAAATTATAGCAAAAGTTTGGTGATAAATGATTTAAGAGAGCTGTTTGGTGAAATACAATATCCTACTTTTCATTGTGGATTTAATGTTCAATTTTTACAAATTAAGATTTAGTTTTATTTGAAAACGGGCGACTTTTTGAAAAGTATAACTACAATAGCTATCAATTTCTGTGTACCTGCATACAAAACTTTGAATGGGAAAATATTGCATGTTTTGTGTACTTAATGCTGTATTTAAAGTCCATTCAAAACTTTTTTTTTTTACCAATGTATCCATCCATGTATATGTTTTTTTTTTTTTCAGAAGCATTTCGAACCAGAGACAAGGAACTTAAAGGTGTAATCACAATAGATTTTGAGGATTTCCTTAAAGTTGCCTTGAATGCTTCTGTTTAGGCAAACATATTTGCTCAGTAAGGATTTGTTAATGAGTGTGTGAAAATATGTTGAGTTGACATGTTATTCTGAATATTTATCTTTATCAAGGTAAGCTTGAACTTTTAAAGCATTATTTAAAAAAAAGAAACACATGTTCATAAAGGGGAGGATTGGATTACTTTGGAATCAATTAAAATAGAGCTCTTTTTATATCCAAGTGCTGTAATGTTGCATTTAAATTACATTCCACCATTTCTGTACTATATCATTTCACTTGTGAGATGTTAAAATAAAAACTTTCTAAAATCGCTCAATGTAAAATTTATTAGTTTAATTGTATTTTAAAATCACTAATATATGAAATATATATGTCAATTAAAAATACTCTAGTTTATTATAACTTCAATATTAACCTGTTTTTATACCTTTAGTAGATATATGCCGAGTTTTAAAATTCAATATTTAATCTACTTATTTGTTGTACACTCCACTTACCCTGAAAGATACAGGTCATCCTTGATGGCTCACACTATTGCTCTATCTTACTACCTACGCCATAGTGGAAATGTGCAAGGTAAGCTTGCTACCTTTCAGGGTAAACACATCTTCAAATGTTTAAATTAATGACATACATTTTGATTCATATTACAATTAAAACATAATCTAATTTTAAAAACTTAATTCATAATAAACTAATGGTTTAATATTATAGATTAATATGGATATCACACAAGCTATTGAATTTTATTTATTTGTTTCCAACTTCATAAATTGTATAACACAATACAATTCTACTGTTAACTACGCATTGGTCAAGCTTATTAGCTTATAAACATGCCTGCTTATAGCCATAGCTATATAAATCATATTAATAATTTTACTATAATCAGTAGTATGAGTAAAACTGATAGTGAAGTAAGATTAAATAAAAAAATTGTAATAAATAAGTAAATAATTGTAATAGTGTGCTATCATTACATCTCTAAATTTTGGTATCAAATAATACAAAACTAATATTACTTTATTGTTACTTTCCAGACCAAACTGTGTTAACACGGGCTTAATAATAATATTTAACACCGCGTCTTACTACCCGTTCGGGTTATACGCTTAAGTGCTAATTAGCTAATGGATTAGGAATTGTGAGGGTTAAATTAAGAGGAAGTGAACCGCATTTGCGTGGAAGGAGAGTGGAAAACCATTTAGGAAAAACCCCCCAGTTCACCCGACCGAGATTCGAACCTCGATCTCCCCGTCCTCGGCGGTCGAGCTCAACACGACTAGCGCGTTAGCCAGACGGGCTTAATAGCCAAAGATAAATTATTTATATCCATATTGCACTAGAGTTCCATCTTTAAATCATTTGCTGCATAACTTCTTCAAGCATAATATTCCTTGGCTGCGTAATAAAATTGAGGTTAAAAAAAAAAGTAAAATATTTTAATTTTATTTTAAATTTTTTTTTAAAAAAAAATTTGTTCACTTCTATAAAAAAATAATAATTTTTAAATTTTAAAAACATCATTAAGGCCCTTGGACTTGTTGAATACAAGTCTAAAACCCATTTTGTGGGATGGTGGGAGGGAGGATGAAAGGCGTGGTGTGGCTTCAAAACCAACCAAAGTATCCTTCCGCACCAACAAGAACAGATAGATCATGGAAACCGTAGATGGCGCTAGCTACCGGGCAGCTCTTGCGGAAAAATCATACGTTTGTAAATATCACTTTTCTTGAGAATGAATGAAATTTTTATGTTGATAATTTCAACACCCCTTCTAAGATAATGTATTGATGTTTATTAATTGTTACATTTTCTTATTTTTTTTATGAAGCTGGCAGTTTTCTATTGAAAAATGTTAATTTTATCAATATTTGATCACTGTTAGAATTATAGAGGAGGTGTATATATAAAAAGTATAACTTAATCAACATGCTTCTATTCTTGAACAAACCATTCCTGAAAAGAAAATGGCAAAACAATAAAAATTCTTGAAGATAACCGTTTGTTCCCATGGCTCTGCATTTCCACGCCAAATTAAAAGGACCAATCGCCTTAATATAAAAACACTTAACGTTTTACTGGGAAACTACCCAAATAATCTCTTAACATTACATACCATTTTGTAGTCCCTTTTGGTGTGAAATATCTCAAAACAAGGACTGACCCTTAAGGCTGGTTTTCCCAGGCATGCTGAACTATAGAATGAAGTCTGCTTCTTCTTACAGTCTTTTTTACCCCTTGTTTTTGCATTGTGATGGCCTCTAAAGAGCAACCACAGCACTCAGGTTTATGAGACTTTTCTTCAAACTGTTGAATGAAGTGCCGTTCACTCAGTTGTGCTTCTGGTAAAGGGTCCAATTTTCTTCCTCTGTTAGCAGACACTGGTCTGTTGTAATTTAGCAACAACCCCTCAATTACTGTATGGTGATAATTTGTTCCAGATTTTTTTTATCTGCCATAATGTAAGTGATTTGTCGATTGACAAGAGTGATCTCAATCGAAAAATATCAAATAAGACAGTGCCACTTTATTGTTTGTGAGTATACCTGTAGTTTGTAGATATTTGGTCAAATTTGTCTATTCCATTCATAAATTTACTGTAGTGGGCCACCAAATTGGGCTTAGCCAAAGTACGGAACCCATTTTCTCCTTTCTTAGACTATACTTGCACTAATTCAGTGTCAGTATTATGCACAGTAAACAGAAGGTTCATTCTCCCTGTGTCTTGCCAAGTACAAGTAAGTTAACTTTATTGGCACTTACCAAAATTTTGGCTCGTCGCTCTTTTTCACTTAACATGATTGTGACCTCATTTCAATAGGAAGGCATTTTCTATTTGACCTCACAGTTCCGCGGTTGCTTATTTTTAGTTTATGAAAAAGAGCAGGACTTGGAAAAAAGTTATCACAATATGTGTCCTTTTTTTTTCAAACCCTATAGTGAGGTTCAAAACAACTCTTTCCCCTAATGGCTCAATACTATTCTGGATCCTTAGCTTTACCTGTGTACACATCAAATTTACAAAACAAAAACAGTTTTACTGTCACAAAGCGACCAAACTTTGACACCCCACATGGCTGAAGGTTTTAATGGCAGGTATTGCTTGAACCATAGTCTCTCCTTGAAACAAAGCATGGTTTCATCATCTGACATTTGTGAACCTGGGGATAAGTGTACAAGGTAATTATTCATTACGATTTCTATCATAGGCTTGATTTTGAAGAGAGGTTTACCTTTTACAAGCTATTCCTCATTATTATTTAAATGTAAAAAAGAACGTAACAGGAAGTACTTGTCCCGTGGCATGACTAGGGAATAATATGGTGTGTTATTTAGCCAGTGTGACCCATTGAAATATTCTTCAAGAGAAGTCTTTTTACACATGCCCTTTCCAATTTCAAGGGCAAGGGGAAGTCATGTGGTTTGTCAAGAACGGCCAAATCAACATGGTTTTGAACCCTTTTCCATGAGGCTGATAATGTTTCAATTTCTTCTTCATGCACATCATCATCATTCTCACTACTTGAAATGTCACTTTAATTATCACTAAAATCCCCCTCTGAATCAAAATCGGCAAATAAAAATTTTGTTACATCTTCATCTGCCAAGTTTTGTCTACTAGACGAAGCCATGCTTACAAGCCACAGACATTTGTCAAGACTCAAAAATAAACTGTTGTTATTAATAACATAGCTTTTGAATGCTATCAAAAGATGTCATGAGTCTACAAAAAGTGTGTATGCAGTGATATCTGGTAGGAAAAAATATAACTTATAAGAGTAAACACTTCACAATACTTTCAACAGATGTCATTAGTTAACTTGTTTACAGTTCAAGCTAAAATGAGATCGGAAGTTTGAGCTAGCAATAATGCTAGCTCCGCATAGCTTGACACATAGTGCATTGCGCATAAATGCGAGTGCCTCAGCAAAAGAGTTAATAATCATCATGGCTTGCATTTGATGGCAAGCAATTTTATCAAATATCAGACATTCAATATTTAAAATTGTAACTCAAAAAGTTCAAATAGTCCTAGAAGTAATTGAGGTAAACAAGATAATTACATAATTGCTGTTCACTATTACTTGTGATTTAGCAAGCAAGGTAATCAATTTCTAACATATCTTAAATAATATAAAGTTTTTTGAATTACAGACATACTCAACTTTTGTATGTTCAGTTTTTGTACAACCACCACTTTTTTACTTTATAAATGACACCTTAAATAAACTGTTGTATGCTTAGTTTGGACTTTCAAACGTTAGTTGAGAACAAAAATTTTGAGCTATTTTAAGGTAGCACGGCCAAACAAGTTAGTTTTTACAGTGCTGTCGGTTTTATCCATAGAGCAGTGTATATTTGTATAGTTATTTGAATAATACATTACATTATATCCTTATTATTTTATCAAAATAAAGTGTTGATACTACTGAATTGAGGTATATTTGGATAAGGAACTATGGTAGATTTTTTTATTTTTATGTTTTGAATAATCATGTGTAAAGAATTCATTGGTAAAATACTAAACAATTAAGTACTACTTTGTCTCATTCAAATTGAATTTGAATTATTTAATGTTTATCACAGTAGGAATTTGAACCAGAGCCTTGTACTGTTAGGAAAACATTTTTCTACAGCTTTAATTATTTACTTTATGGTATTAGGAGCTCAAAAGTTCATTGCTGCACTTACAAAGTATGCCACATATCCCTATCTTGAGCTAGTTCTCTCCAGTCCAACTAATTACACCCTATCTCTTTCAGGTCCATTCTAATGTTATCCTCCCATCTGCGTCTAGGTCTTCCCATTGGGTTTGCCAGTTAACAGCCTAAACATAGTTCTAGATTCTTCCACTTGCGCTTTATGTCCTGCGCATGGTAATTTACGAGACTTGATTATCCTAACAATGTCTTGTAATGAATAAATGGTATGTAACTCATCATTACATAGCCTCCTCCCCTCCCCAGTAGTCTCATTCCTTTTTGAATCCAATATCTTCCTAAGAACCTTATTTCCGAACACCCTAAATTTTTTTCGTAATGTAAGGTAAAAAGACTACTTTTCACACCCATAGAGAACAGTTAAAATTATGTTTTTTTATATTCTGAGTTTTACATTCTTTGAAAGCAGACGAGTTGAAACAACTTAATGACCAAGTAATAGCATGCATTTCCTGACTATTCTTTTCCTAATTTCCAATCTAAGATCGTTATTGCTAGTTAAAATTGTTTCTAAATATTTAAACTCATTAAACCTGTCAAATGTTATGTTACTTAAAGTAATCTCTAAATTATCATCCCAAATCTGTGTTCTCTGTGTGATCATATACCAAGGGCTGGTAGCACAAACAATAATCAGTGGCTTGATCAGAGATCAGATGTATGTTGATCTCCAATCAGTGTCTCAAACCTCATTTTAAGTTGCACCATTAACAATTAGGATGTGATTGTCAATCAAATCTCTGGTCAAGTTAACCAGCCAATTTTCTCCCATCAACTGTTTAATACCCCGATCAGTGTATTGATGGTTAACATAACCTGTAACTGTTATTTTCTTGATAAATATAATTTGTACTTTATAATCTTTATTTATTAAGTAATATTTAATAAGAATATCTATATATAATTAAATTTATTTTTAATCTGAGTTTGATTTATAAGTGTGAAGTATGAAATCTTCATATGAAGAAGTTTTTAATTTATATAATGAAGTTATAGAAAATGTTCAAGTTCCAAGACAACTACGGGAAGGATATGAACTTTTCTATAAATATAGTGATAAAGAATTTGAGATGAAGTTTAGAATGAGTAAACTTTCTTGTGTTTATTTGATAGAATTGTTAAATTACTATACACATTAAGGAATGCGCCAGTTTCACCAATGAACCATTTGTTATTGACATTAAGATTTTTTGCAACTGGCACATTCCATATAGTAATAGGAAATCTAATAGGTGTCAACAAATCTACTGTATGCAGAATTGTTTGTAGTGAGACTCATCACCTTGCCTTAATGGCGAAAGATAAAATACAACTTCAAGTAGATCAAAGAAATATTTCACTCTTACAAGAAGAATTTATGTCTATTGCTGGGCTTCCTGGAATTATTGGAGCTATAGACTGCACTCGCATTCCTATACTCTCACCAGGGGGTGTGAATGCAAAGTTCTATAAAAAGAGAAAGGGCTATTTTTCTGTAAACGTTCAAGCTGTGTGCACAGCTTCATTGAAGTTCGTCAATGTTGTAGCTCGATGGCCTGGGTCTGTAGATGGCAGTACAATATTTTTAAACAGCCAATTATGAGCTCAGCTACAAAATAGAGACATTCCTGAGGGAATCCTACTAGGTGAGGGAGGTTATGCCTGCAGTGCTTTTTTACTAACTCCACTCTCTCCAACTAATGAAGCTGAAGCATTATATAATCAATCTCATCTTCACACAAGGAACCCTTTTGAGAGAGCTTTTGGTGTTGTGAAGAGAAGATCTCCCTGCTTTACAATGGGTCTAAGGTTAAAGCTATCGACAACATTGGAGTGCATTGTTGCTTGCTTTGTGCTTCATAATATTTTACTTGAAAGAGGAGAAGATGATCCACCACCATTAGAAGATCTTCATATACCTGCAAGAATTTATCCTCTAGTTGACGTTCCTTTGAATCGTCATAATGAAAGAGGGAGAGCTGCTACTGTGACCAGAACAATACTTATAAATATAACTTTCTTGGAAAGGGTAGAAAGGTGAGAAATGATAATTACAATAGTTTTTTAGTAAATGAACCAATAATTACATTACACAATAAGTTTTATTTTATAATAATGAAAAACAATAAATATGTACTATATAATCAAAGTAGCCTTGGTTAAATATTAAATCTTCAAGTTTCTTAGTTCAATAAATTTAATTTCCAGCATAGCTTTTTAATTTGAAGCTCTGTTTCTTGAACTTCTAATGTTGTCTGAAGGATTTTTATTTCCATCTTATGTTTTTCTTCAATAAGCTGAATGTTCTTTCTCTCAATAGAGCAC
The DNA here is from genome assembly GCA_033556935.1 of Timema podura. NCBI lineage: Eukaryota > Metazoa > Arthropoda > Insecta > Phasmatodea > Timematidae > Timema > Timema podura. The sequence goes on from JAVRXN010000010.1 coordinate 10,339,712, forward strand.
CTAGTATCTGTGAATCCTTCTAAATTACTTTGATGAAATGAAAAGTCTTTTTTGAAATTGATTTTCTTCTTTTTCGTAGGAGGCGACATCATTGAAGAGTTTGTGATTGACAAGTCTTTTTGAGAATTTGAAAGTAATGGCTCATTTTGATTATTTTCCATTAATGTATATTTGCTGCAAACCATCACTACAGGATTCTCAATGATAGTTGAATGAGTAGGGTTGACAAGACACTCTTCTGATTGCTATAAAAAATACACAATTGTTATTCATAAACAATAGTTTTGTTTTAATTTATCATGAAACAAAATACCACTATTTAACTCAATCAAAAATAATAACCTTTTCAACTTGTTCCTCTCCAGGAAGTTTAAAGTGATATCCTGCGTCAGTCACTTAAATTTACTAATGGGACAAATTGTGGTTTGAGAAGTGCCATTAGCTTAGCTCCTTCATCATTCAGCTGCTTAGTAAATATTCCCCTACCAGTCTTATACAATTCCACCTGGAAAAAACCCTTGAATATTCGACTATTTACACTTAAGCCAACTATCTGGATTGTTAAAATCAAATTTATTAATTCAAAAAATGTGTTAGGTTAGTTTAGGTTTAGTCACAATAAAAATAATTGAATTCTACAAATTTCTAATTTATTAATTTAGAAAATATTATGTTGAGTTAAGTTTAGTGACAATAAAAAAATAAGTTTATGAAAATATAAAATTAATTAATTCAGAAAAATTATTGAGTTTAGGTATAGTGTCAATTAAAAAAAAAAGCTAAATTGATGATTCTATACAGTTTAAACTTATTGGTTCACAAAATATTGTGTTAGATTAGGTTTAGTGACAATGAAAATAATTGACTTGATGAAAATATAAAATTCAAATTTATTAATTAATAAAATTGTATTTTAGGTTAGGCTTAGTGATAATAAAAACAATTAAATTCATGAAACAAAAAAGTTAAAATTTATTAATTATGAAAATATATTAGGCTAGGCCTAGTGACAAAAAATATTTAAAATTTATTGAAATAGTAATATTAATACTGTATAAGTAATATTAATAATGTATAATACTATAAACTGTTTCATAAAATAAACATTTTACCTTGTCATCAGCTGTTGCTTTTTTTACTCTCCATTGTAATTTTCATAGTATATTTTTAATTATTCTGAGGATCTCTGAACAGATGTGTTTTTATTAAAGTCGTCGGCTAAACTTTTCCATGCCGCCTCTTTCTGTTTACTTGTCACAGCATAAGTTTTTTTATTTTCTATCATCGACACATATTCTTCCAACAAATACAATAACAGGACACGTTCATTTGAAGTAAAGTTGGGACTTCGGGATTTCTTTTCACTCATTATGGTATTTTGAAATAATATAAATACTCTAAAAGCTCATTTTATAACCTAACTATAATAATACATTAATACAAACGTCTATTAATAATTTCAAACAAATTTATGTATATTAATTAAACAAATAAAGAAAAAAAAGATATTCATAATCCAATTGGGTGTATACTTTTAGGCTATGTTACAACAATCGGCTGTTCAAAAATAGAACTCAACTCTACCCTACTCTCTTGTATTACCTTAATAGCAAACTCTAAGGCTGGATTATAAAGTAATGGGGAAAGTTAAACACTTAATATTTCAGTGAAAGCTTTAAAAAATCATATGAGATGCACAAACTCTCTCTCTCTCTCTCCCTCTCTTCAGAATACAGCTTAAATAATAATAAGAATTAATAGCTCTGGCTATTAATTCTTAATATGTGCGATCCCGTACAATTTAATAATTGTGCAAATGGCAGCGTAATGCCAACTACCGAGTCGCAGATGGTTGCGTTATCCGATGGCTCGTGATATTAATATAATCACATATTTGTAGCCGACGATTTCTGCTAAGTCCATCATAGACTCTGCCTTAAAATATGAATGAAGAATGACCCAGGGCACGAGACGAATCCTGGATAGCTCAGTGGTTAGAGCATTGGCGTACTAAGCCAGAGGTCCCGGGTTCGATTCCCGTGTCCAGGTGTCATTTTTCAATTTTTCAATTTTCAGAATATGATATCTATGTGGAGTAATCCCCACTAATAAGCATAAATAATAGCTCTGGCTATTAATTCTTAATATGTGCGATCCCGTACAATTTAATAATTGTGCAAATGGCAGCGTAATGCCAACTACCGAGTCGCAGATGGCTGCGTTATCTGATGGCTCGTGATATTAATATAATCACATATTTGTAGCCGACGACTCCTGCTAAGTCCATCATAGACTCTGCCTTAAAATATGAGTTAAGAATGACCCAGGGCACGAGACGAATCCTGGATAGCTCAGTGGTTAGAGCATTGGCGTACTAAGCCAGAGGTCCCGGGTTCGATTCCCGTGTCCAGGTGTCATTTTTCAATTTTCAGAATATGATATCTAGGTGGAGTAATCCCCACTAATAAGCATAAATAATAGCTCTGGCTATTAATTCTTAATATGTGCGATCCCGTACAATTTAATAATTGTGCAAATGGCAGCGTAATGCCAACTACCGAGTCGCAGATGGCTGCGTTATCCGATGGCTCGTGATATTAATATAATCACATATTTGTAGCTGACGATTTCTGCTAAGTCCATCATAGACTCTGCCTTAAAATATGAGTGAAGAATGACCCAGGGCACGAGACGAATCCTGGATAGCTCAGTGGTTAGAGCATTGGCGTACTAAGCCAGAGGTCCCGGGTTCGATTCCCGTGTCCAGGTGTCATTTTTCAATTTTCAGAAAATTAAATAATAATAGCCAAAATATAAGAGAAACTGTTGAAATAAGAATTCATAGATTTCTTTTTAATATTCAAAACATAAATTTGTACATAGAAAGTTGAAAATAGACAAAGAGAAACATTAAAATCAATAATTAATAAACACTCGAAGTTGACTCTTCACTATTTCTTCAAAATAGTCATCATTAAAAGTGAAACTGTCATGCTTATGGAAATCCATACATACCATTAAAACACACAAAGAAAATATACTAAAACCAAGAATTAGAAAAATTATTTTAAAGTTAATTTACATTGTTCTTTTTGATAGGTTTATATTCATTATGTTGGGGGAAATCCCACAATCTGTGCTGAACACCACACCATGAAACCTTACAGCATTTTAGCTACCATTCTCACAACCATATTATATTTTCTCATCAAGTTCTGCTCTCTGCCACTCAACGGATTGTCTATTCAGGCATCTTGTTGATGAACATTAGACAAAACCAAAGTTTTAGTGTTAGATATGCTTGATCATCAATTCCTTTGTGATTTATTTTAAAATTTAATTTTTCGTTTAATTTTATTGTGCTCTCAATAAAATCTTTATTTTTTAAAATTTTACACAAAGATTTTGCAAAATCTTTAAATGCACTTCTACATTACATTGACTATAGCATTCTAAAATGTCACTTTTTTTTTTGTGTCAAGGGTCAGATCATCAATTTTACTTTACACTTCTGCTTTTACGTTACAAAAATAACTTAGATTTTCTACTGCAAAACAGTCCAATTGGAAGAAGTATGGGTATTGTCTTTCATGGAGGAAATAATTATTGACTACCATATGAAATGTTAAAGCAACAGCAGTAACCAACAACACATGTGTCAGAACTTAAAGACAAACCCAGATGTTACAAATCTCTTTCATTGCTCATGTGTAAAGATCACTGGAGATGATTAAAAAAATAGATAAAAAACTGAAGTGTTGATTACAATGCACATTGGTTTTTTTCTATATTAATATGTGTCTGATTGAGAGTTCATAAGAGGGATAACATGATTCATAGCCACAATTAGTGGCACCCACTGTGTATGTATTTTTTTTGTGATTTAGGATAAATTTGTTGGTTGAGTTCTCTCTTGTGTTTATCCAGATTTGCACTATTTTTGATTATTTATTATTTTGTAACTTTAATTAATTTTGTAAAGTAATGTATTTTTATGAAAAACCATATTATACTTAATCATTTTCATATTTATGTGAACAAGTATTTTATACTTAAATTAGTTTTAACTTGAGTATTTCTCATAATTCTAAATAAAAACTAGGTTAATACACACTGTTTTAAAAATAATTAGGCCCTATCATAATATTATTGTAGTTCATTAAGTTTACCTTTTCCTTCTTTATTATTACAAATAAAACAAAAACTATTTCTAAAAGTCAAAGGCCTAATTATTTATTTGAATTCACAAACCTTATCCCTTTAATTTTAATTCTGGCCTTTTTACATATACCTCTTTCTATTTTAGAAAGACATGCACATTTTCTTCTATAAAAAAATTAAGAACAGTCTAATGGATACATCTAATCCACAGAACATTCATGTTGATTGTAATTATACTAGAGTTACAGCGAATCTTTAAATTATGAAAGGATTAAGAGTTTTATTGCACAAAATGTAGATTACATTATAGTTTACTTTACAAGTTTAATATTAATATGTTTCACATAATTTACTGTTAGAAAATATTTATCATCTTATATGATACTAGCTGGTGTGCTTGTTTTTCACAAAGAGAAACTATGAATAACTTTATTTCTTTTTTAGAAATATAAATTAATCAAAGGGAAAAGTAACCATAATATCTTAAATTATTTTTAAATGGTATATTTTTTATTTGCTAAAATTTTCTAGAAAAATTTGAAAAGTAGGCTGACAAAATTAAAACATAATATTATAAAATTTATTATAAAATCTAAAAATCTGTTAAAAGCTAAGTTCTCTTTTTAAGGCTAAGTTGTAAATTCTCTATACACAATATTTGATGTCTTGTTTGTTTGTGTTAATAAAATATACTATTTTGTGAACCGTCCTTTGAATATGTAATGCAAAAATGTAAATGTGAAAACTAAGCTGTTCTTAGATTGATCCTGGTGTACTTTATGGACTGGCCCTAAGATTAGTGACACATTAAAAACAATAGGTTGCTAAGGATTTGAAACAAATAAAAGTTAGAGAGAAACAATAATTTAGAAAAGCAAATATGCATTTATAAGGTTTTTGGCATAATTCAAGAAAGGGAAATATTTATTTTCAAAGTGCTTGGTAGGTGTATATCAATCCACTATTTTGAAACAACCATATTCATTTTTTTGTTTTTTGACTTTTATAAAGAGCCTTCTTTATAAATATTAGACATTATGAGCATACCAAATTTCATATTTATGGAATGTTTAAAAGGGTTTGAACAATTCATGCGGATAGACATACATCAAAACTATATCATATTAGGACGTTCATCATCTGGCTGCCAATTTGTTTATAATCTCTCCTTATACAATACCAAGCTACCCAAGATAATCCCAAGACAAAAATTAAGCCAACCAATACTTTAAAATAAATCCATTCTCTGAATTTAAACATTAGCCAACCTACAGACTGAGTGCATCTCATTTTCCAAAAAAATTACTTAGAAGGTATTTTACATAAGCAGATACATCCAATTTTGATTATATCTCCGTAACTCTTTTAGATACAAAATAAATTATACATTTTTTTTCCATTACAATATATATTATTTAATTTAAGTTCTTTTGGTGGTGATGTGATGCTATTTTTTCCCCATTATTTTTCTGCAACGATGTATATTATTTCTATTCACATTTCCATTTTTAAGTATAGGAGTGAGAAAGATGCACCTTAACCTTAATTTCAATATGTTTTTGTAACAATGTACATTATTTTTTTCACACTGTCCAATTGTTAAGTTTTCCAATGTTGCTTGTACAGTGATAAGTTGTTTAGTTGTTCTTCTAGTATCTCTGGCGTACAAAGATGTACTGGACGAGCAAATAATTAACTGTCTCCAGTTATTGGCTGCCATCATTTCAAAGATAAATTGCATAAAAATCGAAATTATCTTACTCTTGGACAAGTGGTTAAATTTGTCAAAGACTAAGACAGATAATATTGAAGCTATAGATCCTGCAGAACCGGGATCATCCAGCACTAACAAGAATATGCAGATATATACAACTGAAGATATTTCTCATTCGCGCGCAAAAAAGAGAAAATACAATTTAACTTTTTTGCAATATGGATTTACTTTTATCTCCATAAATATTAAAGACAGACCTATCTGCTTGATTTGTAATGAATGCTTGGTGAGTGAAAGTCTCAAACCTGCAAAATTAAAATGACATCTACACACAAAGCATGCTTCCTATTCCAATAAGCTTGTACAGTTTTTCAAAAGGCTATTAGAATCTTTGAAAAAACAAAAACAATCTCTTTAAACTCATGTACTGGTCGATAAAAAGTACTTAAGAGCATCTTATGAAGCCTATTACTTAATTGCAAATGCTAAGAAACCATACACCATTGCCGAAGATCTTGTGTTGCCAGTGGCAATTAGAACGAATGAAATTATTAACGGGCAAAAATATGCAGACGAATTAAAAAAAATTCCACTGTCAAATGATACTGTGGGTAGACGAGTTTTGGAAGTTAGCAATGACCAGTGTGAGCAACTTAATGAAAGAACTAAAGAAAGTTCGAAATTTGCAATTCAGCTGGATGAATCGACTGACATTACAAACTTCGCACAGCTATTGGCATGTGTCAGGTATTGTTACGGTAACAGTGTTCACGAAGATCTACTATTTTGTCGGTCATTAGATGGACGTACAACTGGTGAGGCAATTTTTCAAAAATTGAAGGAATATTTCAAGGAAGTAGGGCTAGAATGGAATAACTGTGTTGGAATATGTACCAACGGCTCAGCGGCAATGACAGGGAGAATAACTAGATTTCAGGTAAAAGTTAAATCTGCAAGTGATAAGCCTACTACTTTCACTCATTGTATGATTCATCGAGAGTTATTAGTGGCCAAGAAAATTTCTACAAATCTGAATGCTACTACAAGATGCGATTAAGGTTATCAATTTTATTAAAAGTCGTGCCCTTAATAGTCACCTCCTTGCAAATTTCTGTGTTGAAATGAAATCTAATTTCAGAATACTTTTACTGCATACAGAAGTGCTATTTCTGTCTGAAAATAGCTCTGAATACATCACTTTCTTTCACAATGAAAATTGGCTGTGCAAATTATGCTGTCAGATTTATTTGAGAAACTCAACGAACTTAATATGTCTCTCCAAGGAAAGAGCACGAATATTTTTACACTGAAAGGTAAAATTCAGGCTTTCATGAAAATACTCATTTGAAATGTTTTCATATAAAGAGGATTTTATTGTTGATAATATGCTTAGTTTTGACTTGACTAAGCAGATAATATTTGATAATTTCGTATGCTTGGAAAACAATTTTCAGAAATATTTACTACTGGAATTAGACAATTATCATTTAGATTGGATTCAAAACACTTTTATCGTGGAGATAGGAAATGTGAAGCATTTCTCGTTGAAAGCCCAAGAATAATTTGCAGAACTTTCATGTGATTCAAACCTTAAATTTGAATTTTCAAGGAAAAACTTGAACACTTTTTGGCTTGGTGTTAAAGCAGAATTTACAATATTGTTGGAATTAGCGATGGCAGTTATCCTGCCATTTGTTACCACCTATTTGTGCGAATCAGCATTTTTGACAATGATGGCAATTAAAACAAAATACCACTCAAGTCTTAAGAACATCAAGATCACTTTGAGACCAGCAGTGACAAAAATTAAGCCACAATTCGAGTTATTGTGTCAGAATAAGCAATCACAGCCATCCCATTAAAGGTAAACATATTCCTATCTTTTGTCAGCCTTCAGTAAAATTTTCTTTGGTATAATCAAATTTGACATTACAAATTAATTGATATTATTTTTTAATTTTGCATTTTCTTACTTATATTTTGCATGCCAATATAATGTATACACACATTTTTAATATAATACATTGTTTGAAGATATTCTCATTTTTGATATTTTCACACACTATATTTAGTCGACATAATTCTTTAATGATATAGCTATACCTATATTTAAGGTATCATACTTTATTTTTTCACTCAAACAGGGTTTTCGCAAAACAGGGTTCTATCAAACAGGGCTCAAGCAAAAAAAGTAAGCACACAAACCGGTAAATCGACTATATACAGTGTTACTACCATTTGCATTTATGACATTGAGTGAAGGGTCATGAAAAAATGTGTCTGGTCCAAAGGGGTCGCAGATGAAAATAGGTTGAGAAGCCCTGGTTTAAGGTGATACTCTCATAGTAGACTAGACTGTCGATGACTGGGAGATCGAGGTTCGAATCTTGGTCAAGTGTACTGGGGGAGGTTTTCCCAAAATGGTTTTCAACTCTCCTTTCATGCAAATGAGGGAACACTTCCTCTAAATATAACCTTCCTAATCCCTAATAACATTAGCTTAAGTATTTTATAAGCGTATATATTGCTAAATTATTTTTCTTTTAGCTACATTAAACACTTTGAGAAATAAGTGTATCTCTTATATTAATATAGTTGTATCAAATTACAGTAGCAATTTTTCCAATACTTCCAGTTCTAGTATAAGAATAGCTCAAATGATGTCAAACCAGCCTTTTGTGAATGGTCTATATTCTTTGCCCAAGCTTTGCATATTACTTTAATAAGCCTCCCAACTGAAACAGAAAAGAAAATAACAATAATTGAGAATCTTAATAATATGCGTTTTATTCTATTTATGTAATATTAACAAGCCATGAAGTTTGCTGATGACTTTATGGTATGTGGAGAAGGAAGAGAAAGAACAGGAAATGAATGTGGATGTGTGAAAAGAAATTTAGCATGGCAAAGTGTGAAGTGTAAAGCTATACAGAGCTGAGAAAAGTACAAAATGTAAAATATCTTGGAAGTGTGATTGATGTGAAGGATGGGATTAGAGAGAATCTAATAATAAGAGGGCAGTAGGATAAAAATTTGTTCTATAGGTATGTAAGATATCTGCTATGGAGAAGTTCCCTTGAAGTGTAAGGAAGTGTTGTACAAGGTTTACTTTGTATTCATATTTATATATGCTGCAGAAACATAGACATTGAATGTAAAAGAGACTAGGAAAGTGGAGGCCATGATAATAAAGTTTGTGAGTAGCATGTTTACTGTCGCGAGGAGAAACAAGATTAGGACTGAAATTATCTGAGAAAAAGAGGAGGTACAGGGATTACATGAGATAATAGAGAAAGCAAGACTGAGATGGTTTGGGCATGTAATGAGGATGGAAAAGGGAGATTGATAGGGATGAGGTATGTAGGAAAAAGACCCTAAGGAAGACCAAGAAAGAGATAGGAAGAGTGTATAACAGAAAATGTGCAAGTGAAAGGAAAGTAATGGAAGTGATTAAATGAGGAAGTGTGGTGGAAGGATAGAAGACTATGGAGACATTTTACTAAATATGGGTAAACCCGGCCACAGGCTGGAAACAATTGGTTATGATGATGTCGTATTTTCATGCATATTCCAATAGCAATGATTGACTAATAATATTCTAATACTGTATTGCATGTAAAAAATACAATACTAATAATTGAGGTAAAACAAATACAGAAAGTAGTAATCATACTAAATACAGTAATGATCAAAGTTTATAAAATTAATTTTTAAAAAATCATCTTTTTTAAATTACAGTCCCTATTTAAAAAAAAGTTTGTCTAATAATTAAAAAATATCTTTATCTGTATACTCCAGTTTTAAAAATATATTTTTAACTTGCACAGTTATAATACAACTAGAGATAATGTATTGGATTGGACTATCTAATTGATAGCTTTAGACAAGAGCATCTGCCCTTTTTGCTTAGTTTAGAGAAAAGAAAAGGTGGCAAATAACTGATGGGTAGACTTTTTCGAATTTCCTTTCAACGTAATTGTCATTACACATAAAGCCAGTCTGAGTCAGCTCTTCTCTTTATCTTTGTCTCAGATATCAGTTGATGGTCCTTGGTATGAAGAAATAGCAATAGTTAGAAATAACTTAGATAACAATAAAATCTTAGCCGCCTTTGCCTCTTTATCTCCATTATGAAGGAAGGCCGGTAGTTCAAAGCATAAGGAAGCAGTGAAAACCTTACTTATATTCTTTACCTCAACTGAGTTTAATACTCATGAGTCCCATTTTATATATATTTCTCAAAAACGTTTACTTTGATACTCCATGTAAAGAGTTGGGAGTGGGTGAGACAACAGTATCTTAAAGGTGGGATATAAAATAATCAGGTACAACAGGTGTTTATGGAATCCTCTAACAAGTACCATATTTGTTGAACATTGATAGCTGGGAATACTGCAAATAAATCATTGTGCAAATACATAAAAGCTGAAAAAACACTAAAACATCAAAATCCATCCACATGCTCTCAATTTTGATTGAGGCCGCATTATGAAGCCATCTTGAAGACATTTCTTTAGATAGGCCTAACCCATTTAAAAGAGTAGGCAGAAGCTAAGAGTTTTGTACAAAATCAAAATGAACAGTTAAGATTAGCTTTAACAAGATTATTAAGTAGGGGCTATACCTAAATAAGGGAGGGGAGAGAGAGAGAGAGGACGTACATAAATTAAAAAATGTATTTAAGAGTTAAGATATTAAGAAGGGAGTTTAAAATAACAATAGGCATCACTAGGATCCCAAACTATAATAAATAGCATTGGTGTTTTAGAGGCCGAACATGTTTTACATTTCAAAATAATCCTCAGAGTCCCTTATTCCCTCCCTTTCCTGCTGAAATAATAGACATTAGTTTTTCTTGAATTGTTGTTATCCCCTCACTCACCTCTGCCACTACTCATTTCTTTTGTCACACTCTTACCCGACCATCCAAGCCCACAGGGTTGTCATTACCTAAGGGCCAAGGGTCGCTGAACCCCCCACACAACCTTCTTCGTGACTGTTTGGCCACGAGCCAACCCCTCTCGAATGTCCACGACAGCGACAGTGGGGTATAAAGAGAACAATGAGCCACAAAGGCATTTGTTACCCAGTCACCACTTTGGACAACACCCTCTTTGAGAATAAACCATGTGCTTACTTCACCAAATCACCTCTCCTGTTCATTGTGGTACTCGCTGAGCTTCCTCCCTTTCATCGTTCACCGTGTAAATCACCGAGCTGCTCCTCCCTCACCCAGTAACTTGCCCGGGACCTCTCTGTTCCACTGCCCTGAAGTAACTTATGAGTCCATCCTCTGCTCCATGGGTTCACTGCCATATCTCACTCTCCCTACGCCAACCCTCCCGCTCACCAAGTCTATCTAATAACCTGTCACCTCCTTACCACACTACATTCTACCCATTGGATGAAACATGCACATCTAATAAAACGGGTCCCTAGGATCATTCGGAAACTGAAGATATTCAAGACTTGGCCCATCGTGTACTGTGTATCATGTTAATCAAACAACAGAATCTTAACCTTATATGACAACTGACACTCTAGAGAAAACAAATCAATCAATCATACTGTTAATGGATAAATAACAGTCTGCAATGGCATTTTTGTAAAAATTGACTGTGATTTGTGATAAGTTTATCAAATAAGTTATAAGTAACTGCAAGTTGATGTGCAAATGAGGTGGTAACATTGGTCAATTGATCATCCATAGACCAGAGTGGTCATCTTCTTTACTAGCACAAAGTTTCATGGATATAGTCTGAAAAGGCTATATTTAATTTTTTTTCTTTACTGCAGCTCACTGTCTCTTATTAATTATGATAACTGGTAGGGATAAGGAAGGTAGAACTTAAATGAAATATACGAATTTGCATTGAAGAATAGTGGAAAACCATTTAGAAAAAAACAAACCTTTTCCCTACAAATATATGAAAGAAGAACTAGAAATCTTGCCTTTGAAAAACCACACACTGATAGGATACTCAAAGAACAGCATTCAACATAATCCTCATTTGCTAGGCATTTGCTTATCACCTTTATGCACTATTTTAAAATCCACAGTTTGTTTAATTTTAACATGTTTTTGAAAGTCCAACACCTTAGCTAGTCGGTAAAAAGTCTGCCTGCTGAGTTAAGGGTCCTGGGTTTGATTCCTTCCATGGCCATTTTTTACTATCATTTATAAAATTGGGGTTTCTCCTTTCACAGTGACTAAAATAATAATGGCCGGGGTGCAGGGATGGGGGTCTTTTATAGATATAGGTCGTGTGCTGATATAATCACTCAGTTCAGAAATGCGTGTTAAATACCTATAAAAAACATGTTTTTGATCTAAACAGGTTTAAGCAAGATTTGTCCTTTAGACTCGTGCATAAGACCAAATTGTCGGTGGAAGTTAGTAGTTAGATAGTTATGTTTGAGTAGCATGCACTTCAATATAGTTCCTAATAGTGACTCAGTTTTGGTTTTCAACCTAAAATTGGAGCAGATTGGAGTAGTCAATCATCTTATATTCTTTTGTTAGAAGCACAGGCCAACTCATAGTCAAATTATTAGAAATTATGAATATTTATAACTACATTTATTTCTAGTTCCTCCAAAAAGTCATCTCTCATTTACCTTGTGTGTCGGTTGTTTGAAAGGTAGAATTGTTATTTCTCTTTTACACATTTTATTTAGCTGTTGAAATTAATATAGTAAATAGCTGGTCCTACAAATGCTTTTAATTATGTATTAACATTTCTCCTTTAATTCACATATATTTTGGAAGTTTTTAGATCCAAACGTGTTGTGTTTTTCAACTAAATAGTAATTTACTGGCTTTTATCCCCACATACATCTAAAGTTATACTTTATTCTGAGGGTCACCTAATGACTCTCAGCATATGATATGTGGAAACTATCAAAAATAGAATATTCACAAGACCACTTTTATAATTCTATTGGAATGCTATAAACATTTCTATAAACTTGGTTAATCTAAATTATGTTGCTTTGTTTTTCATCAATGAAGTGAAGACATTTTATTAATATTGAATTCATAGACACATTTGTTATGCGATTATAATGAAGTCAAATATTTACCAATCTAGTTAAAACCTATCACTTGCCAGAAAATGTTAAGTCATGACTGTCTTTGGGTCTAGTTAATGGCTAAAATACACCATCTAAATAGTAATAACATTGTTTCTTGATTGAACTCAAATTTATGTAACAACTAGAAATGGAAAATATGTTTTTTCAAACTGCACTTACATTTAGGTTTCTCAAAATTGACTGCAGCAAGAGGATTGAGGTATCCTTTGGGGGTATCAGAATTAAAGGAATATCCTGGAAATCCTCGCGTTGGGATATAAAACATTGGTCCTATGTTTTCTGCATCATCCTCCGTTTCACCTTCACATGAGAGCCACACAGTTTGCATCTAAAAACAAACTTGGTATAGCTACAAATTATGTTTTAGAGTTTTTGTATGTGCTAATAACCATACAATCAAATTATATTTATATAGTTCGATTTATGAGCATTTATAAAACATGCCATAAATAGTTTCATTAGTTTTGTTTAAATAACAAATTTTGCTCATTATCTTTATATGACTCCAATACACACATTCTTTTTAAGGAATAACTTTCAATAAATAACGCCTTAATAAGTGTAAGGAAGGGATGTAGATAATTTTTATAAAGGTGTTTTAAGGGGGAGTTTCTATAGAGCTGCTTAAAATACTTTTTATTACAGCTTAGTTTTTTTAATTTGAGAGTGAGGTAGTTCAAAACTGAGTATTTAAAAATGGTAGTATGCATGATTTGACAGCTCTAAAAATAAGTAAAGCTGATTTTTAAAATAATTTGTACTATCCAGAAAAAAGGTGCTTATAATTTTATTATGATGTATTTACGTGTATTTAATTAATAGAATTCTGTGCTGGTAAGCACATGGTATAAATGTCAAGCTTATAAAGTATTCTTGACCCATGATAGAGAGGTCACGCTGTAAATATTGCCTGGTATATACTAAGAAGGATTTTCCCCCAGTAGTTTTTTAATCTCCTATACAAATGCGGGTACACTTCCTCTAAACAACACCTCCCTCATCCTTAACACAAATCATAATTAGCATCTAACCTCACACATACTAGGATATGATGAAAAAATCTGTAAAAATATTGAAAGTAGGTCACTTTAGTAGGCCAGACTTCACTTTTGCTTAGTAGTTTAAAATTGGGTATACATCTATGCCCTGTAGGTTCCACCCGATGTTCAGGGAGTTGTTGGCCTCCCCCTTTGGGCCTTGTAGTCCAGGGTTTGAACCCTGTAGTTTGTTTTGAGGATGTCAGGGGAAGGGGTGTTTGAAGAGAAAGTGAGTCACCATGCACATATGTCACATTGTTAATAGTGGCTATGTCTACAATGAAGGAAGGGCTTTTTCTTGTACCTTGACCAATTACATTATGCCCTATCTTATAAGCTGCATCAGGGACACCCTTAGAGGTGTTCAAACAATGCGGCTGTACAGGGCTCCACAATTTGAGGAGCCTCTTGCTTGCTTAGGTTACAAAGGGGAAAACAAGCTGGGGTGGGAAATTTTTGCTTGTGCTTTCTTATAGTAGGCACTCTATCATGTATTGACAGAGTGTAAAAGCAAATAAAAACATAATCGTGTGGTTTGATTTATTGAACGAGTGTAGCGAGTTCTCCTTTTAAACTCCACCTATTTTCATTTGTCTGTCTGTGGTGGATATGTCTCATGATGACTTTTGAACACATTAACGATTTAGTTCAAACATCTTTGTAACTAAATAAAATGAGGTTCGTTGGGGAATAAAATCAATCCTCATGTGTATAGAAACACGGCTTCTAGAATTAATTACTACATGTAAGGGGGGTGGGGGCCATAGTGTATCGGACAGCTTGTGTTTCGGTAAATTACCGATAGCTAGAACACCCTCTTCAGGTATAAGATTACTGTTCTTGCTTGAAGTTAGTTGAAGGTTCTCCATTGAGCCGTACAGGTTGCACGAATGTTTGTATAAGTTTTGTGCTTTTTTTTTTGTGTCAATTACATTCTTAGACGGCAAGTACAATTAGTTTGGTTATTTGATTTACAGGTAAAGGGCAAACTCATGAATAAGCTATGATTGATTTTATCTAAAAAGAGCATATAATAATGGTGGCTGCCATAATTTTATTGCCATAGAAATCGGATAGTATCGGACATGTTGCTTTTGTATAATACTGGACAAACTAAGGGATGCCACTAATACTATTAATCAATAATAACAACAAATAATTCTTTAGCTACAAATAAAACACCTACTTTTAGGTTAAGCAAGGTTTTTTTCAGTCTTTTTCATAGGCCTTTTTCATTTCCGGTAACTAATTTTGGAATCTTATACTATGCCTAAATTAAATAAAAAGGAAAATATAGGCCTACTTGGGAAGTGGCAAGAAGATAACATGAAATCAGCGTAGAAAATTTTTAAGTAATACTTTGACAGTGAGACAGGCAGCAAATACATATTTTAAACCTTGTTAGGAAACAGAGGTGTGAAGCTAAAATTTGGAAAATTAAGTGAAAATAGGTCCTGACATGGGTGATTCAAACCTACTTTCTTGCAAAATTTTGAAGAAGAACTTGTAATACACATCAAGGATCTGGATAATCATTTGATGCCACTAAGTTTTGTAAGGAGTTTGGGAAGTTGGCTTTCGATGTGACCGAAGCCTTGAAACTTGATCACCGCTTCAACAAGGAAAATAATAGTGCTGGTAAGGTCTTCTATGATTTCATGAAAGGACACCCTGAAATCACACTAAGAACCGCTGAATCTAGAGGCATCCAATGAGCAGTTGGTTTCAACAAACCCACGAGAACTGTGCCAATACAAAATTAAATCCTTCTTTTTATAAATGTGATGCTTGTGAGAAATTAGGTTAAGACAATAAGAGAAGTTTAGTATAAAATTTGATACAAAATTTGTAATAATGTATTATGTCGGAGATTACCCAACAGTACTTTTTTAAAACAGAATCAAGCTTCTTTTTTTTTAACTTGACACTAGAAAGAAGCGTATTTTCCATACACTATTTTAATACAGTTAATATATAAAGAAATACATGTAATCTTAATTTTTACATGGCACTTGTCCCTCATTTTCTCTTAATAAAATAAAAAATTTAATTGAAAAATCTTAACTGTCTGATATTACATGACTATATTACCTTTAAGGGCATTTCCTGATTCCTTATCTGGCAGAAAGTTGGTGTATAGGTGCAAACTAGTGTAATAACATTTAACAAAAACTAAGTTTTTGTTGTAAATTTGGGGAGAGTGGGTGGTTGAGGCAGATAACTGGGGGCCCCGCAAATAAAGTGTGCCTATGACTCCCACATCTGCTAAGGGTGGGTGGCCCTGAGCTGCACCATAGTAGAAGTAAAGTGAGGCTACCTTTCACTGTAAACTGTGTGTACACAAGCTGTGTGTTAATAACCTCTTTGTGGTCATTAAAGAACGTTGACCTTACATTCTCTTATGTAGGAAAATTCTCTATTTCCTTATTGTGCATGACAAAAAAAGGCCTCTTTTTTACACCGTTTCTTTTCAAATAGCAAGTCATCACTGCACACTTGAGCAAGACCTGAGTTCTAGAACGATCTAATTACAAAAAATCTCATCACTGTGAGACTGAGAGAATGGATCAAAGAGTGACGATTCTATGGCGGCAGTGGTGGTAGGTAGGCGGGACAAGAGAGGGCTTATGTTTATTAATTGAATTTCCCTCAGCCAAAACTGGTTTGCTTTATGATATCTATTTACAGTATTCTATTGATTGAGAAAAGAAAATCTCTACATATTATATTAGCATGTATTTAACAAATAAAGGATTATAACTAGTAGTTCTGTGAACAGTAGACCTCACTCGCCTCCTTCTTGGTCTTATAGTTAAGTCGAGCTATTCATCGAAAAAACCTTTGAGCGGCCAACATATTGTAACGGATAACTATATTAAAAACCTATTTACATACATTTTTCAGCCTAGGTTAAAAGAATATCCCTGCCAAATTTAGTTAAAATTGGTTTTCACATTTGGAAATTATCGTGGAACAAACTGACTGATTTTTGAGTGCCCACCATCTTTAAATGGATAACCAGATTGAAAAACTCTCTTATACGTTGTTTGGCTTAGCTCACAGACGAGTTGTACACCAGACCCTCAGCCTCCAAGTTAAAATGGCTGTGCTGGGTGGTAGAGCTTAAGTCCAACACAGGTATGGTTAGGTGCCATCAAGGGGCATTTAAAAAAACTCACTTTAAACATGGTTTCACCAGAGTGAAGTGAACAAATATCCTTCTCTAGTCAATCGGCTGGCTTCCACAAAGCTAGGTGACCCAACCTCCTCATCACAATCCTACCTCACAAAGCGTTTACACAAACTGACCATCATGATTACAATGGTCCCTTTATGACGAACATGTTAAAAGTGAATCGTTTAACAATTGTACAATTGGGAGTGCTATTTATCAGTGAGCATTGACACTAGTTAACTCCAGTGTTGATGTACTCAAGCTGGCTCCAGAAGGCTGCAGGGTCTGGGACCTAATTTATAAGAGTGTCCCGGCCAAATTTGGTTGAAATTTGTCCCATGTTTTTGACAGTTATTGCGGAACAAAGATCTGAACGTACGTACATACAGTTAAACAAAATGTCAAGTAGTCAAGTTAAAACAACCTCGCTTAGCTTGATCATTAATGAGTTATTGGTTTTTAATTTTATTATTTTCGCGTTCTTTCTATTTCCTTGTAACTCGAATATATATTATGTTTGAGCACAATTTTGACATATGAGATGGAAATATAACTTTCTCCAAGTTTATTGTTAAAATAGTGTTGCATTTGATTACCGTGGTAATTTAAATCTGAATATGAGAGTAATTATGACGTAGGTAAAAAAATGTATGTTATGTTTACAATTTTTTTTTTAATTTAATTTAGCACCGCGTCTTATTACCCGTTCGGGTTATACGCTTAAGTACTAATTACGCTAATGGATTAGGAATTGGGAAGGTTGAATAAAGGAAGTGAACCCGCATTTGCGTGGAGGGAGAGTGGAAAACCATTTAGGAAAAGCCACCCCCAGTTCACCCGACCGAGATTCGAACCTCGATCTCTCCGTCCTCGGCAGTCGGGCTCAACACGACTAGCGCGTTAGCCAACTACGCCACCGAGGCGGGTATGTTTACAATTACTTTTGCTACGCGTCTCGCTATCCGTCTAGGAAATTGTGTCAACGGGGTAAGGATAAGGTAGATAGAATCTAGAGGAAATACACCCGAATTAGTGTGGAGACCATTTAGGGAAAAAAAACACCTTCAACACCCCAAACTCCCTATCACAGATTGCATTGTATGGGTTAATTTTGCCAATTATTATGATGACCTTTGAATTTATACTATACAATTTTATGTGTGTGTATTATAAGACCATGTTCTGTCTGCTGAGACTTGGCTGTTATTAGAGTTTTTTTTCCTTTACGTATTATCTTACAAAATATATATATTTAAAAATTGGTCTCACATGTAAGGGTTTGCTACGTTGAACGTACTCTATGTGCTCCTTCAAGTCTGTTGGCATGTCTACCGGCAAATTTTCTACGTCAGTGTAGAACTCCGGCTCCCATCCTTCAATCTAAAATTGTACAAATATACAATTATTACATCATAATAATGTAGTTGTGACCCACCTGTGGAACAAACCCGACACATACATTCGGTGATAGCGTGGTTTATTGAAGTAAAGGATTAAATTCACACTTGTAGGACAGACAGATGGTTACAGAGTTACAGGAAGGTGTAGTGAGTCACGATGGGCCTACTAGACCTACTAGTATCTGAGTCACCAGTAGGTCAGCCCGGTCACTTAACGCACCTGAGTCTCGCTTGTCCAAGCATATCACCAATGTACCTTAAACAGGCTTCGAGGCAGGCCCAACTGGACGGAGAGTAGTTGTGTAACTAACTACGGTATTGTAGTATTGTAAAGCATTGTATTGTAACTTAGTATTTAAGAATAACGCTCTCCAATTATGTAGTCATTTCTGTAAAACTAGACGGAAAGTGCAGCAAGCTACTGAAGTGTAAATTACCGATAGACTCCTGCGACAAACACTTTGCCCTCTTGGCCTCAGGTCCACTCTCGTGATACTCTCAGGTATAAGATTACTGCTCTTGCTTGCAGTTAAAGACAACAGTTTTTCTTTTTAACTTTATAAACCGAGTGTTTGTGTAGGTTTTGTGCTTCAGTAAACACAAAAACCCTCCACTTTCATTTGTTCCAACCTTAGGTCTTTGCTGGGTTATTACGGATTTCTAACCCGTCGTTTCAATTGCGACAGAGCCTATTGTTTCCTATGGTAATAGTCTCAAGGAAATTAATGGTTTGGTTTGGTTTCTTTTCATTGTTCGGCCATTATCTGTCGTTTGATAGGGGAGTACTATGGGAGGTTGGCTCTAAAGTACCAAGTACTCTAGAAACATCAAAGTTTGAATGAGCCACGTGTCTCTAGTCTCGTCTATTATTATTATCATCATCATCATCATTATTATTATTATTATTAGCACCGCGTCTTACTACCCGTTCGGGTTAGACTCACGCTAATGTTTAATGGTAGGGTGATTGTGAGATGAAATGGAGGACCTACAGTTTAACGTGGAATCCGAACCACGGTAGAGGCCTGGCATTCCTCACATTCACAAGTTGTGATTAATACACGTCTTGTCAGTGGTGAAGGAAGGGTTTGGCAAGTCTCGTCTACTGACGCGAATCTTCTCTTTAGTCAGCCATTTTATCGACTCTTTTAGTTAGGACAGCCACATCAACATACAGTTCTAGTCAGGGGCTGAAGCCCCCCGTGCTGAAGCCCCCCGTGCTGAAGGCTCTCTTCCATAAAATTAAGAATATTACAAAAATATGGAAATCGTTACTTTCACGCCCGAAAATTTCCTAAAGTCAAAATATCATACCGGCATAGACCTAGAAATCACTTTTTTTTTTAAATTTGAACCAGCTCTTGGGACTAATTCTATGAATAGTCATCACGTATCAGTTTGTGATGCACATGGCAGCATACTGTCAGTTACGAGCCGCCAACCAGGATGGCTCGGTGGTAGAGCATTGCCGCGCAATGACAAAGGCCCCGGGTTCTAAATCCATGTTCATGTTGTCATTTTTCACTTGATTGAGTAGTGAATTATTATAAACGTTTATTCTTACTAAACAGTCCTTGCTTTGTTTATAAAAATACAATTTTCAAGTAAAATCATACTCCTTGCCACTAAAAGGTTGCAATCCCTCTTTTTATTTATTTCTTTTCAAGGTAAAGAAACCATTAGCTCAGTCGATAGCATGCTTGCCTACTGAGCTAAGGGTCCCGGGTTCGATTCCCGGAATGGCCGAAAAATTTATAATTGATGAAATATGGGTTTACCCTTTCACAGTGATGAATTAACGGCCGGGTACTGGATTTTGCGCCTGTCCTAGTCTTAAGTTAAATTATAAGACATGAAGCTATGACAGAACTAGCAAGTTGGTAGTGGAAAATATATGTCTTGAATAAACAACTGACCCAGGCCATAGGCTGGAAACAGTCATGGATGGAAAGTAAAAAGGTAAATAAGGTGACCTGGTGGTCTATGGGTAAGGTGTCAGAATCTGTGCTGAGGGTCCGGGATTCAATCCTCGGTCCCGGCACAAATTTATCTGATTGCCAAACCCCTTCCTTCACCTCTAACAAGATGTGTATTAATTACAACTTGTGAATGTGAGGAATGCCAGGCCTCCACCGTGGTTCGGATTCCACGTTAAACTGTAGGTCCTCCATATCATCTCACAATCACCCTACCATTGCACATTAGCGTAAGTGCGTATAACCCGAACGGGTAGTAAGACGCGGTGCTAATAAGAAGAATGAGAATAATAAAAAGGTAAATAAACCTGTTAGCAAATTCATTTATCTGGAAAACAAATACTACATTATTTGCATGCAATTGTATTTATCTTTATTTCTATCTACACTCATGTTACTAGACCAAATTTACTAAAACTAATTAACTTATTAATAAAAAATGAGTTAGATCTCTTCAAATTTTTGCGAAATATACAGTGGTGAAGTTAGCTAAACACTTGCCTCATTACATTCAATGCATTTAATTAAATACATATTAGTACATAGCCTGAACAGGTAGTAAGAAGCGCTGATAAAGAAAGAAGTTCACAGCTAATAAATGTAAAGATTTTTTAAACTAAAACGATTTAAACAATATTTATTTTGTTTACATATTTATAAACAAATAATATAGCTCGCGCGTGCACACACACACACACACACACACACACAAACCCACTCACAGCTCATGCATGTGCAAAAAATACTGCAGCCTTGTTAGTT
Source organism: Timema podura (assembly GCA_033556935.1). Lineage (NCBI taxonomy): Eukaryota > Metazoa > Arthropoda > Insecta > Phasmatodea > Timematidae > Timema > Timema podura. The sequence continues at coordinate 10,361,032 of JAVRXN010000010.1, forward strand.
AAATTTTAAGTTCGTTTGTAACAAAATTGCAATTTCCCCTTTATACCCACCTAAATTATATGCATATGGTGACTCTCACGGTAATTCACAAACTAACCTTGTTTTTAATCTGCGGCTTGTGTTAAGATCCAAATAAAACCTAGTCTAGTTAAGATGGAAATAATACTTACATTCTTTGAATCACTGTGCACGTTCCTACTTTTTTCTATTTGATTCTTAACCATCTTATATACTATATCAAAGGTGGTTAAGACATACAAATACAAATAATTAACACGTCCTTTGGTAAAATTATCTATTCCATCGACAGAGTAAAATATTAACTAATTCTAAAAAAATGGTTTCGTCAATAATTCTCAGGGTTTTGAAACGTGTTAATAATGTACTTATTTACAAAAATAAAAATCCAGTTGACGAAACAATGGAGGATAATGTGATCATGGATTCAAAGAAGGTTGAGTGTCAGGTTATGGTTGAATGTCGAGACTACTCTATGGTGGACATGATCTTACAAGTTACTTAAGGCCAGAGAGTTAGCTAGTTACAGTATTTATAACTAGGGTTGTATTTAAAATTAGATGCTCATTCAAAACAAATGTCCAGACATACATCGAGTAATAAAATTAATTAGCGGACCACGGAGTATCATACCTGTGTGAATGTGAGAAAGATGCATGGCGATGCTCTATGGTAGCTATAATTATTCTTTGCCGTACATGGCGACCAGTATTGGATGTTTATGTCACACACTTGATCTTTTTGAGGTGGCTGGTCATAATTGCAGTCCACTTTTTTCTCGCTTCGTCCTGGGATAAGTGATGGATCTGTGTATTCTGAAAATATATTTCATTATTGTTGTCAATTTTCTTGTTTGAAAAATATTCAAACATTAGGGTCTAATTGAATGTTAAAATATAATTAATTACCTTTTCTTTAATTGTATGTATGTCAACGAAATTATATCGGAATAAGAAATCTGTGGAAGCTCGACTTAATGTATTACTATGCGCGATGGCTCAATATTCTTGCACAACCTTCTAAGAAAGTACATCAATAAACTCAGGTTGAGTAATAAAAGCGTGATATTGATATTCTTGGTGCTGGTATGGTAGTATGTATCTCACGTGTAAGATTAACTAAACACCGGCAGTAGCATCCCAGTTTGGGTGTGTTCAAATCATTTTGCTATCGAATACGTGACACTATAAAACATTTATATGTAAAGAACATCATTCTGATAAAAATAATAATAATATTATTGCATGTTTGCTCTACATCACTCGTAGCCCAGTTTGTGGAAAGATTAGCCAGTACTAATGTACCGTTGTCCAGGGAACGCCCAAATGTACTAATCGTACATCCTTTCCGTGGAGGCTCCTTCCATGTCCCGATGAGATGAGGTGATGGTGATAGTGAGTATGAGGGTGATAGTGAGTATGACGGAGTGGAACAAGTGGAAATTCTTAAACCTAACTAGAGCCTTATGAACCAAACCGTAGTAACCTTTGGTGTAATCCCCCTTTCAGGAAAAACAACCAGGGTACCAGCCGGGAATCGAACCCTGGACCCCTAGGCTCAAGGCCAAGTGCAATGACCACTACACCATGGAACTGGTTATACTGGAAATGATACCTACAATTACAATACAGTTGACCTCGGTGGTCTTGGGGTAGAGTGGGTTCAAACCTAGCTGAGGTCAACGAATGATTCTTGTAAAAATCCGTAGCACAACTTCCTTCGGAGGGAAGTAAAGCGATCGGTCCATGTCGATTGCGACATGTAAAAGAACCCCGGAAGTGTACGTGAAAATAACTTTCCAGCAAAATTGATAAACCCTTTCTTGTTCGCTTATAGAAATTTAGTTTGGAAGACAACGGTGAACCACCACTCTTCCTGAACATTCCTAGTACATGGGATTTTTACCAGATGGCACAGGCAGCACTAACCAGCCGAACTGCTGAGTGCATGCCCAGCTCCGGTTGGAAATAAATCACAACCTTCGGGTAGTAGAATTTAGAAGAAGACTTATGATATAACTTATGTGTGTATGAAAATGCACATCTAATAGTATTGATGACAGATGTGATAAGCATGTTCTATTTCACCCCCCGAATATGTTTGTGGATAATTATGTCTCTTATTTAAATAAAATAATACTTGAGTAATAATAAGTTCTCAACTGTTACTACAATCAGACGCTAATAAACAAGGCATGGCTAAATTACTCTAATTATAACAATAGTACCAAAGCCGCGTACGGATAGTGGGAGGTGGCGTGCTTTGCACGGCTCGCGACGCACGCTTCGTACTTGCCATACCTGATATGCTCGCCCTTAGGCGTGCGCGACGCACGTGTGACGCGAGCCGTGTAATTGTCGGTAAACCGGTCTTGCTCAAAGGCACCTCAGTGCGAGCGGAACGTTACCTCGCGGCGCACTTCGCACACATCATGGATGACAACAAAGTTTTACGTCAAGGAATTATATTTATGAGAATAATCGATTATTATGGGATCCGAAGAGCTCGGACTATTATAATAAAAAATAAAAGAGAAGATGCGTGGCGTGAAATTTCCGCCGAAGTAAATATTCCTGTCAAAGAACCGATAAAAAAAGTCACTTCTCTCTTGGGATCCTACAAACGGAATAAATCATACCGTCTACTGAGGTGTGTTCATTTCTCGCATTGAGCATGCGCCGATCAAACCGAGATCAAGCTGAGGCGTGCGTCTCGAGCTGTTTGAAGCGCCCACCTCGCACTGTCCGTACACGGCTAATACCAATAGTAAACTTGTAAATTAGCTATAGATATAAAATACCTTTAAGAAAGCTCTCGATGTTTGAGATCCAATATTTAGATGAGTTGTGCTGCTTGGGATCGTACGCTATCAAAGCATTGCCATCTGGTGATGTCGGGTGGATTTTAAGATCTTAAAATATTACAATAGATTCAAATAATTATAGTTTAGTTCATTGACCGTCCACTTGGTATTTATTTAATATGGTGAAAAATGACACCTGTGCACGGAGTAGAATACAAGACTTCGGATTAACGCCCCAGTGTTCTATCGCTAAGCTATCAAGCATTCGATATGTGCGCATAGTTAAGGCAAAGTATGTGATTGACCTATATTATTATCATTATTATTATTATTATTATGTTTTGAGGCCCGTCGACACAGTAAGGTCATTAGGGCCTTTAGAAATAAAAGAAACACAGTAAAATCCCCATTAGGGAGAGACACATCACATAGTCAATTGACCTATTCAATCATCAGCTAATTAGTAGCTATCAGAAACACAACCACCGGTGACTTGTACAAGTTTGAACCGTATCAGCACACACGCTGACCCTAAGTCACCGGTGACTGATTTTGTTTCTGATAGCCACTTATTAGCTGATGATCTAATACTTCAAACACATACTTTGCCTTAAGCTTTGCGTGATAATTGATCTTGCACACGTAAAGAATCCAGAATGCTCTATCACATTGACGTGTTAATACAGGGGTGCCAGGTCCGATTTTTGTGTCCAAGTGTAATTTTCTAACAAAATTTAAATCATTACATATTAAATGTTTAACATTTAGACTATCGAATTGAAATTTAGTGCTTAAAAAATTGTCATCGTTTAAGTGTGGTTTGGACATTAAAAGATCAGCCAGCTAATCATTTTCCTTTCAATTATTATAAATAATTAAAACTATAACAATAAAAGCAAAATATTTATAAAGTTTGCCATAATATTACAATAGTAAGTCAACCATTATTTAAATATACTTTTTGGCTCTTACCTTTAGTTTTATACTATAAATTACATTAAATATATGTTATTACTGATGCCGTATGGAAATATTATGTAATAATTTATAGTTTATTAAGTCTACACCCATATAAGTAGCATATTACCTGTTATTTTAGCTAATGCACGTTTTAGTTACAGACCAGCTAAAATATTAGTTGGTGCCCTACATTATAAATAATACTAATATTAATAATAATAATAATAATTAAAATAAGCGCAGAACAAAAATGACACAACGTGACTCTCTGTAAGCCAATCACAAAACCTCATCAAAATGTGCGCAAGCCGTTCTGCTTCAGTTCAACTAGTTTCAGCTTGGCCCACTCTTCTTGAAAACTTCTGCTTGGGAGAATCAATCAAATTTCAAAACCAAAGTTAAACAAATTAACGTTTGTTCTGTTTAGAAAGAAAAAACATTAGTTTTCAACATTCAAATAACGTTCACTCACTGATGGGCAGTGGAGTAAATTCTGAGCTCATCTAGCATGGTTTGCTGGTGAGGGGTGGCACGGGTTCGGATCCAGATTGGATTTACTGAGGTTATTTTTCCTAAAAGGTTTCCCAATATCTCTCTACTCAAATGATGTGGATGGGTTTCCTACCAATATTAGAGGAGAAGGTGGAAATATGTGCTAGGTTGTTAATATGGGCTAGAAAGGTTTCAGCTCCATTGTGTGCTGAAATCTGGCATAAACTATTTAAAACGTTTAGTACCAAACTAGTGACTATGGTAGAGTAGAAAAAGTGGTAGCTATATGTGGAAGCTTACACTAGACAAGACGTTCTTTGTTTTTGTGTGTTTCAAAACTTTAACAGGTAAGTAATATAATTTTGTAGCACAAAATTTATTTTTACTTCAGGTATTAGGCTTAGTTTATTTATTACCTTCTTATAATGTTAGTCTTACAATCCCTATAGAGTTTTAATTTAATTGTCTCAATAACAAAGCTTCTTAACCATCCACGCCATCATGTCGGTAATATGGGCTACCTTCTTGGTTTAAATATCGGCTGGCAGCCCATATTTAGACCAATATTTTTTACAGTTTTATAGAAAACATAAAAAGCCCTTACTTGTTTCATAATGTCAAGAAATAAGCTAACATATGTCCCACGAAAAAAATTAAGCAGCGAAATGAATGAATGAATGAATGAATGAGGAAGGCTATTATTGCAATGAAGGAGAAAAAAAATGGATACGTTGAAAGTTTCAAAAGTATTTCCAGTGCCCCATACCACACTACAAACCTTGGTTAGCAAAACCCTCTTCTTCCGGATAAAACAGCTATGATTAAATTAGAACGCAAAACAGTTTTATGAGACGAACTTGAAGAGGAATTAGTGAAATACTTAATGCTGATGGAGACATAAGTCACAAAAAATGGACGAAACCATCCATTCAAAACACCAATTGCAGGACAAACATGTGTAAATCTTTTTCTGCAATGACAACGATGTTCTTTCTCTTCTAAAGCCATGGTACTCTTTTGCAAGGCCTTGGATTTAATAAGGAAAATGTTAAGACATGTTTTCAGATTCTTCAAAATGCTTAATCTGAACACAATTTTCCAGCAGGAGGAGTGTACAATGTAGATAAAACTGGGATGACTGTTGATCAAAGAAAGAATACCACATGTCATCAAACAGAAGGTTAAAGACAAGTAGCCACGATGACGTTAGCTGAGAGAGGAGTTACAATATCAATCATTGCAGCGATGAATGCCAGTGGATACTTCGTTCCTACAATGATAATCTTCCCCAGAACCAACAAGTCTGATCAAATGATGAGATGCTGTCTTCCAGGTTCGATTGGCTCCATCTGGATTGGTACAGAACCATATTTTCCCTGAGTGGTTATCTCATTTTATTGAGCACGTCAAACCTACACAGGAATCACTTGTTTGATTAATACTGGATGGGCACTTAAGCCGCAATCGCAAATTTATATGTAATTAATATGGCCCAAGCCAATCACGTTACCATTGTCGTGCTGCCTCCTCACTCAACCCATCGGCTTCAGCCCCTTTACTAGACATTTATGGGTGCTCTAAAGGCCTTTTATAGTCCGGTAGCGAAGATGTGGCTTCTTCGCAATAACTATTATGAAAAGCTTACTTGAAGGTCCAAACTGGGGCAATTGCAGCCTATGGCTCTAAGGCAACGGGAATCTTTCCCTTGAACACAAACATTTTACTAATGTAGACTTCATGGGATGTGAAGTTGAAGCAGAGAAGACTTGCAGCAACACAAATATTAGTAAAAAAATATGCATTAAAACTTTTTTTTATAATACTAGCATTTTGTTTATAGATTATCAAATTTTTGTAGGGCGTTTTATCTTAAAATATTATAATAATAAAATTGCTAAAATAGGCTCATACCAACTTCTGTTTATTTACATACATTTTCCTTAAATAGCTTAAGTTTTTTCCTTCAAACAAATTTTTTTTTACAATACTTTTATGAATCTGAAGGGTAGCCCATATTTAGACCCTAATTCTAAAAAATGGGATTTTACTTATTTTATTGAAAATGCCTAGTAAGTGAAACATATTTTTAAATAATTATTTAAGGTTACTGACTTAAAGAAAACATGTTTAGCTACACAAAGACCCAAATCGTAGCTCAATATTGAAAAAAGTTTAAATTTCAATCCTAAAACAAACCAGTAGCCCATAATTCCACCTTATACTCTACTTTCCTTATCCTTACCCCATAAGTATAATTAATTACATATGGAATAGATGGGTAGTAAGACGTGGAGCAAAAAAATCAATAAATAAACAAAAGATAGAGATTAAAAAAAATCTTGATTGTTCATGATAAATCCCTTTTAAACTTACATAAAAGGCTTATTGATAACATCATGAATAGTTATTTGTGTAAACATATTTTGGCAGGTTTTACATTATCATTTTAGGGGAATATAATGCATAGCTACTAAATTGTTTATACATACATGGTTTTCCACCTGTAAAATGTATGTACAGAAATACGCCCAATCCAAGAATAGCAGCAACAAACACGACAGCAGAAAATAATGGAATTTGATTCTTCATGGCCCTGAAAAATAGCCATATTTATAATAGTCCTATTTAACACTTATCAAGGAGAGTCACTAAATGTTTACAAATTAGAAGCAATACAATTTTTTAAAAATCCAATAACTATTAGTTCTGTGAATAGACCTCACTTCCTCCATTAGATAAATGCTAAGTACTGTACATCATGTTAAGAATTATGTCATGATCGTATCGTTGTTACCACAGTCTTAACATTTATCTTTTGAAATTGATATTTTTCCCTTGGTGATCAAGAACAAATTAATACTATATTCAACAGATTATATTAATATAGAATAGCCTTGTTCACGCGGTTGTAACGTGCGATGTAGTGCATGGAATAAGGTATGTCCTGTTTTCGTTAATCTGTTTCTGTGCTAAATACGGTTGTAATTTTCCTCAGCATACTTTATCAAAGGATGAAATTGCAGTTTTGAATGTTATCTTTACTATTTATATTTTAAATCGGGTTTTATCTTTATTAATAATATTGTTTTAATTATTAATTTTCATTTTAGAATATTTAACCCGCAGGCATTTTGAATTATACATTTATTATACTAAATGTGCTTACTGGGTGAATTAACAGCGAAAAAAGGAAAAGCCTAATGTTGCAACTTGTTCCGTTCCAAGATATCTCCGGGTTTTCCTTTGCATCCAATGATGACACTGTCCAACTAATCAGAAGGCTGACATTTAAAGGAAATTCTTACGATAGGTCCAAATTACCGTTTAAAATAGGAGTGGTCTCTGATCTAAGCAAAGAAATGGAAAGGGAGTTTCTCAGAGAAACAAAGCTTGGGCTATACTCGAAGACAGACTCGATATAACCACGTAGTCGCTAGGACGTGCGTTGCACGTGCGGTTGATATTAATATTATAAATGTAACAAAGACAAGGTAAATTATAATACCATACGTATGCCAAGTATTTATGCTTGTTATAAGAATAACATTTAAATATATAAATCAAACTGATTGCATACATTTATTGAAGAAAAATTCCACTATCGACAGTATAAAGTATCGAGTGTCAACTTTAATAATACCCATAATAGCCCATTGCGGGACATGAACCAAGGAGATTATCATAGCAACGCTGACGTCATAAATTGAGCTTAAGCCAGGGACAGACAGGAGATGACAACCACTCTCTCTCAACTGAGAGGTTAATACATCATGCTGACCATGGGAAGTTATAATTGGCTCACAACAATGGGCAAGCAGTGCGGAGTACAGCAAATTGGTGCCCAACGTGGGGCACGAAACGTCACAAAGTGGTGGCCCAACTGAAGACTAGAGACCCACAGAACCCATAGAAACCAATCGTGCCCATGAGAATCCGTCGTGCTCACGAGAACCCATAGAGAACCCGTGCTCAGTGTGCTACATTGAGAACCTGTGCCCATCGCACAGCTAAACCACAACGCGGAAGACGTGGAAATAACATCATTCGACCAGTTAAGTAAAATAAAAGTGTAGACTATAAATGGTGATTTGCAAGTAAAATAGAGACTAAATATGGTAAAGATTTAATTTTATGCTAGGGTTATTGTGGTTAAATAATAAAATAATAGGTGGTTGTTTCAAACTGTAGCTTATTCGAAGGTTGATATGGTAGTTTAAGTAAAGTTCATTTAATGTAAGTTAGAATATTTTAGTAGTAAAATGGACCAAGTAATAGATGAGAATGGTGAGGAAATTTCATACATAAGTACAGATGTTGACCTAGATAAAAGTAAGTCTGTTCAGGAAAAAAGTAGACTTAGGCAGGATATAGTGGAGGGGGATGAAGGAAATAAAATGCAGATATATATTATGAAAGCAATAAAAGCTTTATTGAAAAGTAACAGAGAAGCTTTAAAGAAAAGTAGCAGAGAAATAAATCAATACATATAAACGAGTAGGAGTGAAACTACTCAAAAAATAGAGAGAGCAAAAGCGAAACTAATCAAAAATTTAGAAGTAATTTAAACAGAACTTCATGAAAAATTAGAAGCGAGCAGGAAATAGAAGCGAGTATGAAGGAAACTGATAAAGCTTAGAAGTAATTAACTCAGAGCTTCATGCTGTAAAGACGGTACAAAATAAGTACTTGGAAAAGTTGAAACAGCTAAATAATAAAATGGTCACAGTTGAAAATAGACAGGATAATTTAGAAAGAAAACAGGAAAATTTGAACAGAATTTTTTTTTTACTTAACCAATAGTGACAATAATAACACAACGAGATATAAAAGGTAAATAAAAATGTAGGCGAACAAAACAAACAAAATGAAAGGAAAATAGGAAATCTTGAATTAAAAATTGATAATAACAGAGTTAGTGTAAAAAGGGTACAGAATAAGCTAGAGAGAGAAATAAGCAAGGTCAGGCTCATACTAAAATAGCAGGTGGTTAATCGAAATTATATAAAGGACCAATTAGAATATGTAATCAAAGAGGCAGGAGAACAGAGAGTGGATAATGTAAACGTTCTGATCACAGGTTCTTTCAAAATTGTAGAGAAACTTCAAGAAAAAATTAAAACTTTAAAGGTGAAGTAAAGGACTCTGGGGGGGAGAGAGAGATCGCACATGTATATCAGGAAGTTTTTCTAGGGACGTGAGTGACAGCATATTAGCTTAGATTCCAAAGTCTAAGGGTAGGCAAAATGAGATATTTGCAACGCAATATCTTCAGAAAATTGAGATAATAATAGGGGAGAAAATTTGTCAAAAAGCACAAAATTGAATTACTATTAGCAGGTTTGGAAAATGAGCAAGGATGTGGGCAAACAATGTAGAAAACGATGGAAAGGGGGGTAGAAACAAGGATTTAGAGACTGTAAAGCTGAAATGGAGAAGTAATTTGACGGAAAGGTATTGACGAGTGTGCCAAGGCTACTTCAGCTGTTAGAGAGGGAAGAGGAGTGATATCAGACCAGTGTAAAAGTAAATAAACAAGGTAACAAATATAAACGGAGAATTTCTGGTGTCAAGCAATATCAGGAGTTGTATAGTATAATTATCAAATAATAAGGGTCAGGCTGAAAGTAAATAGTTTAGCATGTTTTATAGTTTGGTTGAAAGGTGTGAGATAGGCCCTTCTTGCGTTATGACGGCCGTGACTGGCTCAGAGAGAGAGAGAGGATTGCAATCAGTTGCCAGAGACGAAAGTTTTTATTATTACTTTTTAGCACCGCGTCTTACTAACCCTTCGGGTTATACGCACTTACGACTAATGTGTGATGGTAGGGTGATTGTGAGATGAAAAGGAGGACCTACAGTTTAACATGGAATCCGAACCACGGTGGAGCCTGGCATTCCTCACATTCACAAGTTGTGATTAATACACATCTTGTCAGAGGTGAAGGAAGGGTTTAGCTATCAGATAAATCTGTGCCGGGACCGAGGATTGAACCCCGGACTCCCAGCACAGAAGTCTGATACCACCTAGACACCAGGTCACCAGACGAAAGTTGTGCTGGCAGGTGACTGTATCGGGGTTTGACTCTTGCTGGGAGTAGTGGTGAGCTTGTACAGTAGATTATTATCTAAATTTAGTTTTGATAATTGTAAGGGAAAGTCTATGAGCCAATGAGTGATTAAGTAAATAGGAAAGTGTGATGGGATTAGCCAGTTTTATTTATTGAAGTGATTACAGTGCAGCTTTGCAAGTTTATAAGTAAAAGTTTCTAAATGTTTAAAAAGTGAAAAAAATTAGTAAAGTAAAGTGCATTTATCAATAAAAAATTTTTAAATAAGAGTGGGGTACTATAGGCCATGAAGTGTCTGGAGTTCAGTGTTGAGATAAAAGTATCCGATGGGTCGATTTGAGTTTGAAGTGAGTTTGAAGTGAGTTTAAGGGAGTTTTGTGTTGACATAGCATTAAGAAATTAATAGTTTGGTAAGTTTCAAGCACAAAGCTAGCTGTGTGCAGCCTGTGAGTGAATTTGGAGTTTAGTTATTTGATGAGAAAAGGCTGGTAAACCACTAATGATGATTTATGCATTGTAATTAAGCTAGTTGAGCTTCAGCAGACATTGAGAAAGGAGTGCTATGAGAATTGATATTGTGTTCTTTAATAATGATTATTTATCAGCTGGTTGTGTTTCTAGAGCATAGAAATAAATGCGAATTACCTTGTAATGTAGGTTTATTAAGATAATTAAGGGCTAATGAGTTTTAAATTACTCTTTGACTTATCAGTTATTGTATCGCACAGTAAAGTAATGTATTTCAGAGTAAAGTAAACGGCATTTATGGGAAATATACTTTCATTTTAAGGGGAATTTTGGAGGCTTGGCTAATTAGCTAGGTGATTCCCCGCGCTATATTTTTTCCGATTGCTGGCCCGACATTTTTTCCATCTTTCATCTTGAGCCATCTTACGTTCGCATGCGCATAACGTAGCTTGGGCTCCGTGTTGAACATACGCAGTGCTGGTTTGGGGAAAATAACCAAGACGTGTTGAAGTTTTGTTTTCAGTTTGTTCCACGTGTATTTAAGTAATATTCTATTTAGGTTTTATATTTAATACATGATTTATATTAAAATGGAAGCGTTAATTGAACAAGTCAAACCTTCACCTCCTAAATTTTCTTCATCCTCCAAAACAGCAAGCATCTTCTCTTCCTCGGGCTATCACCTGAACTCAAACAAGACATTTTGGAGAACGCCATCATAAATAAACTTCATTGGAGAAAACCAGAAAGAAACAACACTGAATTCGGGTGGGAAAAGAGGGAGCATTGTTTAGCTTAGCAAGGAGTGTGAAACCAAACCCGACAAAGCACAGCATAGCTTAGCATTGTGTGTGTATCGACCTTAAAGTGTGATGCCACCTCCATGCTCTCATTGCACCGGCTAACATACTTTTATTTGAGTCTCTCCGCTACCCTTTGATCAGACTTCGTGCTAATTGAAATTATAAGCTCAATGACAAATTTATTTCTTAAAATGGATGAAGAAAATCTATTTTTTATTAATAAAATAAAATAGAAATAAAATAATATAATTTTATTTGACATGCGTCGAGTAATTTCGCATCATTAATCAATTTTAAAAATAATTCCGTAGTATTTTATAACATTCTACTTAATTTTCCATTAAATTTAAATAAACTTCTAAACTCTCCCTCGAGTTCTTGAATTTTCCACAGCTTATCAACCCCAATGCGTAATTCTTTTATTTATTTTTTATTTAGCATTTGCTTCAGTGCACACATGCACTGGCTGGATGATTACACGATTGCTACTGGAGACACAATAGCGCAAGACCATCCAAAAAAGAAATAAGCCGATTTGATGTGATACTAATTCCAACACGCGTGAGGATCTACTTGGGGGTCGTTCATAAATCACGTAACGCTTTATGGGGAGGAGGGGGAGCTCTAATGTCTACATGTTGTTACATGGGGGTAGGGTAGCGTACATCAAAGTGTTTTACGTAACACAGATACTCAAATTCTAATGTTCAAAAATAATATTATTGTTCATGTTTTCACCTTTGATAATCATACTTATAGATAACTTCCAAATATCTGTCGTGTTTAAAATGCAGTTTAGCACTTACTTTTTGTTTATCAATATTTCGAATGCACTTAGGTGGCATTGTCTGACCGAGAATACAATGCCAAGCACATTCAAAAACACATATTTTCATGCGCATTACAGTGACCTGTTTATACTCACGGCACTTGTTTAAATTTGTACAATCTACTGACCCCTCATGTGCTTTAAGTTGATAAAATCTGTCAGTCGAAGCGGCCTTAATTTATAGGTATAGTTGAGTTTGAGTATAATTTAGATTCCTACTGCGCATTCTTTTACATAGGCCGTGAATAATCACTTGTGTTTGTACAAAAACAAAAATAATTTCTTCAAAAAGAGGAGATTTGTTCATTGCTTCGTATAAAAAGCGATAACCAGAAAAAACCTGTGAAGGAGTCTCAAAAAATATGTTGTAGTGAAATGGAAAGAAGCAAAAGTACAGAATTTATCTCAAGGCGAGTTTGAAGAGTCCATCAATAAGTGTTATTTCTTCATACCAGCAGCATGTTAGAAAAGTAAAGCTTCAAATATCATTAATTATTTTTCAAAAGGTAGGTGTATTTAAGCCTATACCTTTTCCCCTCTGATAAATCTAGTGTGTGTGTATAAAAATGCAACTATTATACACCTGCTACGGTGGCCGCACTGTCTAAATTGTCATTCTCTCAGTAGACTAGACGGCCGATGTTGGAGAGATGGGGTTCGAATACGAGTCAGGTCTAATGAGGGTTACTTTTCCTAAATGGTTTCTCACCCTCCCTCCACGCAAATGCTGATAGATTTTCTTTAAAATTCTACCTTTTTAGTATAAATTTTGTAGGGTGAAATAGTTAAATTGTAGTTACTCCTTATTTTTTGCTATATTTATCTAATGAAGTAGAAATGAGGAAGGTAGAATTATAGAGTAATTTACCCTCATCAACGTGGAGAGAGAGTATAAAACCTTTAGGAAAAGCCACTCCGAGTACACCCGACCGGTATTCGAACCCCGATATCCGCTTCATTGGCCATCTAGTCTTTTTCGAGATTGAAGCCAGTATCCAGGATCGATGTTGGGACAAAACATGAGTCTAGGTATTGATAAGTTAATCAAAGTAAAATTGTAGATTAATCCAAAATATAATTTAGAAAAGTTGTATGCCTAGAATTGTTTAAATAGCTCTCTATATGATAATAATATGACGATTATTATTATTATTATTATTATTATTATTATTATTATTATTATTATTTAATTATTATTATTATTAGCACCGCTTCTTACTATCCGTTCGGGTTGTACGCACTTACGCTAATGTGCAATGGTAGGGTGATTGTGAGATGAAAGGAAGGACCTACAGTTTAACGTGGAATCCGAACCACGGTGGAGACCTGGCATTCCTCACATTCACAAGTTGTGATTAATATGACTATAAAAAACGTGCACAGTGTTAAGAAAGATGTCTTCCCCCAGCGTCAAGCATTGGGTGTGGGCACTTTACAACATCATGTAGCACCACTATAGAATAGGGCCATCCTAGCTTGCTCTTACTCAGATCGCAAACCTTGCATCCATAACATAAATATAGCAGAGGTTTTCCCTCATGAACCTGAGGAATTTGAGCTCGACGTCTTTATGTCTGTATACATAATAATACTCTCTGAAATAATTTATAATCAGGATTTAAATTGGATTTTGAGGAGTATTAAATCGAATCCCTCCTTTAGTATTACAAAACCTCCCTATGAAATAATGACATTCATTATTGGTGAGAAAAGTTAGGTAATAAAGGTTGGGGGGGGAGAGGGGCTAGGCTAAATGGCTACATGGGGTGAGGGGGGGATAAAAGGTAAGAAAAAAAAGCGTTACGTGGTTTATTGACGACCCCTTGTTCAGCGCTCTCATGCGTGTAATTAGTTAACTGGTAGCAAAATAACCACTGTCCTACAAATGGCCAATAAAATGTTCAAAATAAAATCCTTGTTTGTCACTCATTTTTCTTTTAAATTTTTACCTTTGACATTGAGCTTCATTTGAACTTCAACTCAAATACCTATTCTGCAAGAAATAAAAAATAAAATTTGGCTCCTCTATTTCTGTCAAAAAGAATGATTTCCTCTTGTGAGCGACGTTTATATTTTGAGTTTCACTGGCTGTCTCATTGTACATATCTATGGGAGGCTACTGCCAGAGTAGATCATCAAAAAGGGCCTTTGAGAAAGTTACGGCCGCATCTGACCTTGCCTCAAAATAAGTTAAATCAAACATCCCACTCGTGACCCTCCCTGGAGAACTGGAGGAGGCCATCTCATAAGTGAATATAAGCGATACAAGAATACAAGTAACGCCTTTTACGAGGGGCGGATTAAGTGGCTGGCGGCCGCCAGGTTCCCCGAATCTCCAAGGGGCCTCGAGATCGATAGATTCCAAGTTAAAAACTGCTACAACAGAAAACGCGAAAGATGCACTATTTAATATTATTCACCTATTCTACATGTAAACGCAAAAGCCAAAAGCAAAATATTCGAAACTAAAACTGTTAATAGTTTCAATATTTCAGTGAATTATTTGCGAAGTAAAAGTATCAACATCAATAATTTAATGAATTATGGATAGTTCTACTTTGCTTGTAAATGAATATCGTAAACATTTGATTAGGATAAGTTTGGGCAGCATGATATTTAATTAAACCTACTTCGAATGTTCAGTTCTCTTCTTTTTATGTTCAGCAATTTTTATATTATCCAAGTGTTTAGAAATATTGGAATATCAGATTGTAAATATTGACATATAGTGCCATGGAATAGTATTTCATTGCCTTCCATTCTTATGTTATAGTTATATACTCATTCAACTCATAAGTTTTGTGCAAAAAGCTGGAAAAATGGTAATATGCCGTCTCAGTGAAGAGAGTTCCAGACACAAGATGGTCAGCAAGGGCAGATGCCGTACGGGCTATAAAACGTGGTTACACCTATATAAAAAAAAGCTTTAGCTGAAATCTGTGACTCAAAAGAAGAAAAAAGACCACAATAGTTGAGGCAACTTCACTTTTGAAAAAGGTGGACGACTATGAAACCACCCTGATGACAGTGATTTGGAATACCATTCTACAGAGAATAAATGCTACTAGCAAATCACTGCAATCAGTGGAGTGTGAACTATTAAAAGACTCTATTCTACCAAGGTCACTAAAGAATATTATCGAACATTTCAGAGAAGAATTTAGAAAAGTGGAAAAAGAAACAACTGAGTTGTTAGGGCTATAATTTGATGAAGAAGATGGACAAGCTCGTAAGTCACAGAAGAGAAAAATATTTTTCGATGAAAGCAAAGAAGTCTGTCATGAATTTGCAAGAAGGGAAAATTTCAATGTCAATTCATTTTATGTCATATGCGATAGCACCAAGGCAGAACTACTCGAAAAACTAAAACGTATGAAGCTGTTATAGAACATTTTAGGGTATTTTTTGATCAAAGATTACCAACTGAAGCAAAAATGAACGCGATAAAAAACTGAAGGAGTTTTACAAAAATGACATTGATATTTCTACTTTTGATGATGAACTAGATCAGTTCTTAATATTTCTACAAGAAAACAAAGATACCATCAAAAGGGCATCAGGAATTTATCGACTTTTCCTAACGTTGAGATTATTTTGAAAATATTTTTAACAATACCGATATCAAATGCACCAGGTGAAAGATCTTTTTCAATTTTAAAACGCGTTAAAAACTATTTAAGGAGTACGATGGGAGAATACAGATTGAACAACATGGACATATTATATGTAGAACAAGAAATTTTGGATGAAATTGATACTGCAAAAATAGTTGATGAATTTGCCAACGAGAAATCAAAACGCAAATTCGTATTGATGCTCCGGTTGAAGGTGAAAACAAGAATATGAGAGTGGAGTTTTGTAATGAGCTCAATTAAGTCTTGAATGCATGTGAATAGGATGAAATAATTATCTTGTTAGGATATGTGAATGGATGGATTGGTATCCAAAGAGAGAATTCAGGGAGAGTGCTAAGATGATATAGTGGTTACAGAGTAAACGAGATTGTAAATGAGTTAGTGAGTCTATGTTTAGAAAGAGGTTTATTTGTGTCGAATACATAGTTTAAGCACAAAGATATTCACTTGTTTACATGGCAAAGGGGCGATTCGAGAGAAAGATGATTGATTTTGTTGTGTATGATGAGAGACTAAGAAGTTTAGTAAAGAATACTAGGGTTATACGTGGAGGTGAATGTGGACCGGATCACTTCCTAGTGATCTCAGTGGTTGAATCAGGTATGAATTTTGTGAGGAAGCAACGCAAGGTTATTAAGCACGTAAGAGTGAAAGTGGAAAAGTTGCAGGATAAAAGTGTGAGAGCGCAATAGGAAAGGTTGCTGGGCGATACATAAACTTTACAAGAGCATATATAGAACCTCAAAATAAATGCTAATTTGGAAGATTCCGTTTAAAATTGTTTAGCTGAGTCACCACGCTATGGCTCACGATTGAAGAATGTAAAAGGAACCTTTTACTATCCCATCTGATGGCCAACTAAACACGACTTTGTTCTATCTAGGAACCACTGAGAAGAAAGAATCTGCTCAAACGCTCTACCACTAACAAAAGGAGTTTTAGTACTTTTCCACTTCTGAGCCTGATTCCTGAAGCTAAGGTCTGTATTTGACCTTGATAGAATCCCGGCTTGGTACATAGGGATGCTTTTCCACTTTGGAATTGTATATTTTGGTTTCATATAATCCCCTCATTCAAATATTGGTGCATTTCCTCCAAAATACTTATCTCATCCCTAATAATACAAAAATAAACACACTTAAACTCGGAGAGGATCTAAATCCACAACCCGCAATGGTGGCCAGGTGGGCAAAGAGGTCACTCTAGTTTTATCTGGGTTGCCAGTGACTGGGAAGTTGTGCTTCAAATCCTGGTCGTATGTAGTGAGATGTTTTTTCTAAATTGTTTCCCACTTTACCTCTACACAAAAGTGGCTACACCCCCTCCAAATTATATCTTCCTTTTCCTCAATCCATTTGAATGATATGCAGATAGCCTTGACATGTAGTAAGACATGAAAGAGGGAGAAACTATTATCATACGGAAACGCATCCGTAATGCGACCGGTAGTATAAGGAATTTGGGAAGAAGCAGCAATTCGTTTTATATTAATTTTTTTTATCCATTTGGATCCTCAAAAACTACCATTAATATATCGTCAAACAGGTAAACCAATACATAATTTGAGTAAGCACTTTTAGTGTATCCACGTAGAATAAAATAAAATAAAATAAAATGCGAATGATTTAGCTTTGTTATTAGAGGCTAGTGAAGAAATAGGTTTAGAAGTGAACGATGAAAAGACTAACCATATGATCACACAGAGGACACAGATTGGAGTCGTTAGTTTAGAGATTACTTCGAACAACATAACATTTGGCAGGGTTAATTAGTTTAAATATTTAGGAACGATTTTAACTAATAATAACGATATTGGTATTAGATAGTAAATTAGGAAAAGAATACAGTCTAGTAATTCACGCTACTACTCGGTCAGTAAGTTTTGACATCTCGCCTGCTGTCAAGGAATGTAAAACTAAGAAAATACAGGGTGGCCCACGGAAAATAGCCCACCTCCTATATCCAGCAGACGTCTCACTCTGAATTGGAGGAGGTCAATCCCCTTCCACCCCATCTTGTGCTTTAGACAAGCAGTTTACTTGCTCATTCTTCATGTCACAATATGGGTGGAAGGGGATTGACCTCCTCCAATTCAGAGTGAGACGCCTGCTGGATATAGGAGGTGGGCTACTTTTCCATGGGCCACCCTGTATAAAACAATAATTTTACCTGTAGTTCTCTATTGGTGTGAAACGTGGTCTCTTAACTTCCATGAAAAAATAAAATTAAGGGTGTTCGAAAACAAGGTGTTTATGAATATATTTGGTCCAAAAAGGGATGAGGATACTGGAGAGTGGAGGAGCTTACATAATTATGAGTTACATAACCTGTACTTATCACAAGGCATTGTTAGTATAATCCAGTCTTGTAGATTATGGTGGGCAGGGCATTCAGTGCGAATGGATGAATCTAAGCCTTGTCCGGGGTACTGCCTGGCAAACCCAATGGGAAGAGATCATTGGGAAGATCTATACACAGATGGGAGGATAAGAGGACCTGAAAGAGTTTGTGATTTTAATTTGATTGAGTTATTTATTTTGATGTGTGCATGAGTAGACTATCGGATCCTACCTGCTGCTGACGATCCATTGATAGTGAGTGACCTAAGTAGGCCTACCTGGGGTTGCGATGATAAGCTGGAAGAACCACACGTCTGTTTGATGTTCACTTCACACACACACACACACACATAATTATCTCCGAGAAAGATGGGTTATTGTTATTAAAGTTATACTGAATGTGAGCCGCGAGGTGACGCACGTCTACCTTTGAGAAAACCCCTTTGCGGACTAAAGAGAAAACGCGCGTAAAAGAACGCGAGACAAAATTTACCACCCTTACAAAAATAAATTACTTTTTGAAAAAGGGCGGTAAACAGAAAAATGTGATAATTATATGAATTAAGAATGAATTAATATAAGAAATATTTAATTAAATAAACAATAATGAAATTTATATTAAAATAATAAAATATAGAGAAATAAAGACTAAACAGTTAGGGTGTAATGAGGTGTACTGGATAGAACTAGCTCAAGATAGGAATAGATGGATTACTTTTTGTAAGTGTGGTAATAAACGTTCGAGCTTAAAATGCCACAGAGTAAGTATGTATCCATGTAAAACAACATTAAAATAATTAAATGCTAGTAACTAAATGTTTTACACTGATTCACTAGCTTTTTATAAGAAGGAAATATTACTCTTTGTGCGCATTTTGTAAATATAATTTAAGACAACATGTTTGGGACAGTGAAACATACATTTCTTGACAAAAGATATCAATATTTTTTTCTCAACATTTCTTCATCATATTAAGCTAAAGGTTTGTATACACTAGAGGCAAATTTAGCGAGGAAGGTTGAGGCCAAAAGAAGGCACACATGCGCGCTGCCTCACGTTGATATGGCGAAACGAGTCGGCTTTTCCCCATATGGCCTCATTCTGTTCGCCGACACAGCCTCGATTACAATTTGCCTCTAGGGCAGTTGTTCTATCATTTTATTTTTACTATACCCCTTGACCATGAATAAAAGTCTAATGTACCCCCACGAAAAAATTTCCACAAATGACAGGTAAAATGACATATGGTAGGTAATTAAAGGAGAAAATTTCCCACCACCTTTGGTTTTCTTGTCATTTTGCCAAATTTTCCCTTGAGAGCTGCTCGAGTACCCTCGGGGGCACACGTACCACAGTTTGAGAACCAATGCTCTAGTGTGTACAGACCTATGTAAAACACACTTCTCAGCATAGCTTATTTTGCATATGTATACAATTTGATTTGATTTTGTTTTCATTGACCAATTCTTATGAGTACTGTGCCCATTGATATTAAGGATCCATCGCCTGACACTTTATTTTCATGTTTTAAAAGTCAATGGTGAAATAAATGTTGCATTGTGGTCACCTGGACAACCAACCAATCAACATATTAATTTAATTTACTGGCATATAAGGTAGTTTTGAATCACTATTTAACATTTTTATTTTTTATTTGAAAACGATTTGTTCTCTCTTGATTAACAAGGTTTTTAAAATTAAAATTGGTGAAGAATTTCTATTTTCATTGCTATATAAAAATACAGCCTTAATGATTTATTAGTAAAGTCTCGATATACCCCAACAAATACGTTTTTATAGTAATAAAAATGTTGAGGAAGGTCCTCAACAATGTGTATTTTGGAACAAAAGTTTATTAATTAATAGCTTACCGACACAAAAATAAAATGTTAACATCTTTCAAGGATAATTTGTACAGCTTTAAGCCGTCCCCGAACCAAAAGTTTGCACGAGTTAATTTGAAATCGGTCCCTTAAATCAGGCTTTAGATAAGAGAAGAAACTATATAACAAGCCACACTTTTTTACAATCAAATTTTTATCTTTAAAAATTGAAAGCCCGTGTAGAGACCACGTTCGCAAATACAATATTATAATTAAATAATACTATTTGTTAATATGAACGTTAAATTATTTAATAATACAGTCAACAACTAAATAAATGCCCTATATAATAATAATGATTATGTATAGGGCATTTATTTAGTTGTTAACGTATTATTTAAAAATTTAGCTTTCATATCAAGACATAGTATTATTTTATTATATTGATTTTTAATTTGAGGTATTGGAAGTACACTTTTTGAACCGACCATCAAACAAACTCAAATCTATAATAAAGACAACATCCATTCCTCCGTCAGTTTATTCATAACTATGAAAGAGTAAGACTCCATATTCACCAATTATAGATCTTTCGGCTATGCCAAGAATCGAAACCGGGACCAATAGCTCAGTAGGCAGATGTACTAGTAACTAAGCAAAGGTACCGGACAATTATAATCTAATTGTTATAGTAGTAGTAATAATAATAATAATAATAATAATAATAATAATAATAATAATAATAATAATAATAATAAATAAAATAGCTGTATGTTTCATAAATATTAATCCATATTTTTGATACAATTTTGTTTGTTTCCATGTGGTATTAGCTAATTAAACTTTTACTAATAGCTATGGGCGCTATCTACTTGAAGGGAAATATTCTCAATATAAAGTATTTCTCACGGGAATTACATTTTAATATTATTAAAACCACTCAGAAAATCCTAATTTATGCTAATCCTTTTTTTGTGACCTTGTTATATATTTAAGTCTTATAACTGCGATATTTGAAAAGTAGTTGAGAATTAGCTAGTTCTACCTGTTCATACCAATTTTTTTTTAAACTATGCAATTTAAATGTATGAATGTCACATCTATAAAGAAATGTTGATATCTTTTACCTCCATTTAGAAGATAGTCATATTTTAAAAAAAAAACAACTTCTTGAATAAAGCGGTATTTCTGAACGTCTGCAACCCGTCTCGGCGCTTAGGTATTCCCGTCTCAACTTAAATAAATAGTACGCTAGTAATCATAAAAAAAATAACTCTAGAAACCTTCCACATCTTTATGTAGACACCCTAAATCAGAATAAAACCCATTACGTTGTTATGATTGTAAATAAATATTACTTATTGAAGATTCATTACCTCTAAATGTTGCTCAATAAAAGCGGTTAGTCACAAACACAATCCTTTATGAAATTTGTCTACAAAACGCCTCAAAACGTTCAAATGAATGCGTTTTAAAGTATATCCTACACTGATGAAAGCAAAACTGAAACTGATGTTTTGAGAGCGTCACACGCAATGTTGTCTTACATTGGACCCCTTCTCCCTCCCACTCTCTTTCTAAATACGCAACTGGCAATATAACCCAAGGCTAGTATATATTCTTTGAATACCTGGGAGTGTACATAACCGTCGGCAAACTTCCTTAATAGTGTACTGCACCATTCTTATATACATGTTACTCCATTGGTGAGCCCAGTGAAAGGTTGTAGATGTGGAGGTAACTAGGACATTTTACCTTGCATCCAGGGAGAGTGAGGGGGGGGGGGGGGGCAAGGAAGGCATTGGGCCCTCTCTCTCAAGAGTATACAACAAATACCAAACCTTAAAAAATAATAATACTTAGCACCCCGTCTTACTACCCATTCGGATTATAGGCTTAAGTACTAATTAGACTAATGGGTTAGGACCTGGGAAGGTCGAATATGGAGTAAATTAACCTGAATTTGCGTGGAGGGAGAGTGGAAAACCATTTAGGGAAAACTACCCCCAGTTCAACCGAGCGAGATTCGAACCTAGGTCTCCCCGTCCTATGCAGTTTAGCTCGACATGAAACTAGCGCGTTAGCTAACTACCCCACCGAGGTGGGTTTTTAAAATTATAAAGTCTACTTATAGCTCTGAAAAGGTATTGAATGCATTCACATTATGAGATCAAGTTTATGACATGGCTTTCAGGAGTCTATGGCAGGCATGTCAAACTATTTTAATCAAAAGGCGACATTGAATATTGAAAATATTGAGGGGACTTCATTTCAAAAAATGTAATATTGTTACCATATTTAAGTAAAATAAATTATAGTATTTTAAAAAGAAACTTGAGACTAAATAAAATTGTAAAATTCACTCTCTATTTTTTCCCTTAAATTTGGAACTTTTTTCAGAAAGTGTGTGGGTGTTAAACCTTAAACATAGTGTTGATGTCACTTTCATAATTGATGACAAATGCGTGACAGCTATGTCTCGCGTGTTCGGTCCTTTACGTAAGAGAAAGTGACTGTTCACACTTTTATACGCCGCCAAACATTGCACATATTTGTGCGAAAATTTAACAATTTTTTGGGGATCGTCCTTTGGTGCTAAATTTGACAAAATAGCTACCGATTTCTAAATGTCATCATTTTAGAGGTGTATTTCGATAAGTAACGCTTATAACAAGAAGAATAGGACCACATTGTAGGTTGGCTCATATAAAGGTCGCTCGTTGTTGTTATGGATCGGGCCACAAGTTTGACTTGCCTGGGTCAAATCCGCATTAAACACGCCCCCCCCCCCCCCCCCCCCAATTGCGGAACTATTGGGATATCTTGGAATACAAGAACACATTTCTAAAAATGATCTAATCTATTATTATCATCATTATCTCGTTTCCAAACTACTGAAATGTCGTCATCTGCCAAGTTGAGGACATAAGGCTTCTTGTTTCACTTCATGGAGTTTTTTGTTCTGGATTGTTGTATAACCCTCATAAATTAACGTGTTTACAACTCTGCAGAAAGGAAGAGACCCATTATTATTTATGTAATAACAACCCGTGGCAATGTTGTGAGTGATGATTGTAATAATATACTTGCAACAGCTGACCCGGACGGCCTAACTCAACACCAATCACGTCATCTTAGAGGAGTTAAGCTGACAAAAATAATAGATTACAGAACACCTCACATGCTCACATATGGTAAATTGGAATAGTTTTAACTTTACCTAAAACCTCAATACAAAATAACTAATGACATCATCAAGTAGTATAACAATGACATAACCTTCATTGGTGGCCACGCGGACTAAGTTTCAACCTAATATAGTATGATTTTCTGGGTTTGAATCCCGACTGGGTGTACGGAGGGCGCCTTTTAATAGATTGTTTTCTCCTTCTCCCTTCTTGCAGATGATGGCTCATTCCCTCCAAATTCTATCTTCCTCATTGATCTCGGATGGGTAGTAAGACGTGGAGGGGAAAAGAAGATTATATATATGAGAAGATGAAATGATGGGTGGAACAAACCTTCACTTTATGTGTTTCATGCATCATTATAATATTTTGTTGTCAATTTAAAAACAAACTTTTTCCTAAGCATGAACGGTGACTAAATAAACGTATCTTTTCCTCAACCGAGTTAGCTATAGAGATGTTTTATATAAAACCAGTTTAGTATTAATATCCTGGTATCCTAGATTGAAACAAGGTTGCTACGTCATTACTGAGAACAACTACTGTACTCACATTGCATTGTACTGCTGGACTGGAGTGCTGGCAATAAACCCGGCTCGTAATCACACATTCACTCACTCG
Source organism: Timema podura (assembly GCA_033556935.1). Taxonomy (NCBI): domain Eukaryota; kingdom Metazoa; phylum Arthropoda; class Insecta; order Phasmatodea; family Timematidae; genus Timema; species Timema podura. The sequence continues at coordinate 10,385,080 of JAVRXN010000010.1, forward strand.
TAGTCTTGAGGATATTTTGACAGAAAGTACACAAGCATCTAGACATCGAACTCGGGTCCGTGCATCGTGGCTCTCATGTTGGTACGTTCCCTTCCCCTCCCCTCCCCCTATTTCTTACTCTCCTCCCACCCGTCTTCTAGGCCGTGCTGCTTCTATTGGCTCCACTTTCCGCGCATCTAACCGTGTCTTACTACCGGTTCAGGTTATACGCATATAATGATCATTTAATGTAGTAGGGATGCGGAAGAAAGCATTTCAGCATCCACCACCATTCGCTGAGAAGGAGAGTGGGAAACCATTTAGGGGAAAAAACACTCTCAATTGTCCATATCGGGATTCGAAGCCCGATCTCCCCGTCTTCAGCAGCTGTTTACGAGACTCTAAATCAATGGTTCCAACCTTTTTCTGCTGACACCCTCCTTGGTAGATAATCAAATTCCCACGTCATTCCTCCCCATTTTGTGGGATATTAATAATTTTCTTAATCTGCTTTCTAGTCACTTCTTTATACAAAAATCAATGTAACACTGGCAGCATATTGGTAGAATAAAATGAATAACGCTAATCATGACGGTTGGCACTGTCTTCTTTTCATCAGTTCTTGAATATTGGGTTTGATGTTTGACAGAGCACACCGCAAATTGCTTTCCACTTCAAGTCTACAACATTGTTTAGTTTTTATGAGAGCTGAGAGTGAGAGTTGAAGATGCTATGGTGTTGTACGTGGCTGCAATGGTAGCCTAGGGCAGAGTTTTTCAAACTGTGTTCTACCAGTTAGTTACCTTGGGCTCCATGAGGCAATTTTATAAGATTCTTGATCTGTATTCCACATTATAAAATAGCATCGGTAATTAGGATTGACAAGTTTTTCAAATCTGACTAAAGGACATTTGATAAAGTTGCACCCAGAACGTGTAAGATTTTCCGTTTGTTGTATACTTTTCTAATTGTAAAAGTTAACTGCCGTTATTGAATGTTCATAACATTAGTGTAATAAACATTTTGAGGGTCGCATGTCTTTTTTCTAGTGCAATGGCTCCTTTGGTATAAAAAGATTTGGAACCTCTGACTCAGGGGGATTGTAGAAAGTGAATCCGAGGCTTGCGAGATTGAAAATAAACACGTGCATAAACATTTTTGGCTGGTCATTGTATTTATCACAACTGGTATGCAGTTTTGCCAGTGCCGAAAGACATAATTATCTTAATTACTTTGGAGAAGTCATTTAAATAAATTATATCTTCAATATTTATACGATTTTTAACCTTGTTTCCAAATTGTTTCATGCTGCTCCTGGAAATGATTCACGCCCCCCAGGTTAGGAATCACACTGGGTATTAATCGCTAGACACACACACGAAAACTTTGCCCGAGTATTCGGTGGTAAAAGATCAAAGAAAGTTACCGGTATATTGTCTCCCACCCCCAATGGGAAACATCGCTTGGCGTGGACCCACGCGAAAGCATCAGCGTGCAACATTTGTTTTATATTTCCCGTCCAATCAACAAAATTTTATCCTTTTGTAGTATCTTGATGGTGTTGTAGCTCGTCGAAATCTAGTTTCATCATACTTACTAAATTTCAAAATAAGCACAAGTCATTCGAAAATAGCTCTAACAACAAACAGTCACCATAGTTCTTCCCCGTCTTAAAAACTCATTTTTCTACCAACATATTTTTCACTTTTGGTAACATTTAATAACTATAAAAGCGACAACACCAGAAGCGATGTGTGGATCTCTCGCGGAGAGGAGAGTAATGAGATGGTTGCTCGGTGGTGACTTGTGTCTGGATACAAGCTGGTGTATGTGGAGAGAGGAGAGTAATGAGATGGTTGCTCGGTGGGGACTTGTGTCTGGATACAAGCTGGTGTATGTGGGGAGAGTAATGAGATGGTTGCTGGGTGGTGACTTGTGTCTGGATACAAGCTGGTGTATGTGGGGAGAGTAATGAGATGGTTGCTCGGTGGTGACTTGTGTCTGGATACAAGCTGGTGTATGTGGGGAGAGGAGAGTAATGAGATGATTGCTGGGTGGTGACTTGTGTCTGGATACAAGCTGGTGTATGTGGGGAGAGGAGAGTAATGAGATGGTTGCTGAGTGGGGACTTGTGTCTGGATACAAGCTGGTGTATGTGGGGAGAGTAATGAGATGGTTGCTCGGTGGGGACTTGTGTCTGGATACAAGCTGGTGTATGTGGGGAGAGTAATGAGATGGTTGCTCGGTGGGGAATTGTGTCTGGATACAAGCTGGTGTATGTGGGGAGAGAGAGTAATGAGATGGTTGCTCGGTGGGGACTTGTGTCTGGATACAAGGTGGTGTATGTGGGGAGAGTAATGAGATGGTTGCTCGGGTGGGGAATTGTGTCTGGATACAAGCTGGTGTATGTGGGGAGAGGAGAGTAATGAGATGGTTGCTGGGTGGTGACTTGTGTCTGGATACAAGCTGGTGTATGTAGGGAGAGGAGAGTAATGAGATGGTTGCTCGGTGGGGAATTGTGTCTGGATACAAGCTAGTGTATGTGGGGAGGAGAGTAATGAGATGGTTGCTCGGTGGTGACTTGTGTCTGGATACAAGCTGGTGTATGTGGGGAGAGTAATGAGATGGTTGCTGGGTGGTGACTTGTGTCTGGATACAAGCTGGTGTATGTGGGGAGAGGAGAGTAATGAGATGGTTGCTGGGTGGTGACTTGTGTCTGGATACAAGCTGGTGTATGTGGGGAGAGTAATGAGATGGTTGCTGGTGGGGAATTGTGTCTGGATACAAGCTGGTGTATGTGGGAGAGGAGAGTAATGAGATGGTTGCTGGGTGGGGACTTGTGTCTGGATACAAGCTGGTGTATGTGGGGAGAGTAATGAGATGGTTGCTCGGTGGGGACTTGTGTCTGGATACAAGCTGGTGTATGTGGGAGAGGAGAGTAATGAGATGGTTGCTCGGTGGTGACTTGTGTCTGGATACAAGCTGGTGTATGTGGGGAGAGGAGAGTAATGAGATGGTTGCTGGGTGGTGACTTGTGTCTGGATACAAGCTGGTGTATGTGGGGAGAGGAGAGTAATGAGATGGTTGCTGGGTGGTGGATTGTGTCTGGATACAAGCTGGTGTATGTGGGGATAGATAATGAGTTGGTTGCTCGGAAGGGACTTGTGTCTGGATACAAGCTGGTGTATGTGGGGAGAGTAATGAGATGGTTGCTGGGTGGGACTTGTGTCTGGATACAAGCTGGTGTATGTGGGGAGAGTAATGAGATGGTTGCTCGGTGGGACTTGTGTCTGGATACAAGCTGGTGTATGTGGGGAGAGTAATGAGATGGTTGCTCGGTGGGGACTTGTGTCTGGATACAAGCTGGTGTATGTGGGGAGAGTTATGAGATGGTTGCTCGGTGGGGACTTGTGTCTGGATACAAGCTGTCGTATGTGGGGAGAGTAATGAGATGGTTGCTCGGTGGGACTTGTGTCTGGATACAAGCTGGTGTATGTGGGGAGAGTAATGAGATGGTTGCTCGGTGGGGACTTGTGTCTGGATACAAGCTGGTGTATGTGGGGAGAGTAAATGAGATGGTTGCTGGTAGTGACTTGTGTCTGGATAACAAGCTGGTTTATGTGGGGAGAGTAATGAGATGGTTGCTCGGTGGGGAATTGTGTCTGGATACAAGCTGGTGTAGTGGGGAGAGGAGAGAAATGAGATGGTTGCTGGGTGGTGACTTGTGTCTGGATACAAGCTGGTGTATGTGGGGAGAGTAATGAGATGGTTGCTGGGTGGTGACTTGTGTCTGGATACAAGCTGGTGTATGTGGGGAGAAGTAATGAGATGGTTGCTCGGTGGGGAATTGTGTCTGGATACAAGCTGGTGTATGTGGGGAGAGGAGAGTAATGAGATGGTTGCTCGGTGGTGACTTGTGTCTGGATACAAGCTGGTGTATGTGGGGAGAGGAGAGTAATGAGATGGTTGCTCGGTGGGGACTTGTGTCTGGATACAAGCTGGTGTATGTGGGAGAGGAGAGAGTAATGAGATGGTTGCTCGGTGGGGACTTGTGTCTGGATACAAGCTGGTGTATGTGGGGAGAGGAGAGTAATGAGATGGTTGCTCGGTGGTGACTTGTGTCTGGATACAAGCTGGTGTATGTGGGGAGAGTAATGAGATGGTTGCTCGGTGGGGACTTGTGTCTGGATACAAGCTGGTGTATGTGGGGAGAGGAGAGTAATGAGATGGTTGCTCGGTGGGGACTTGTGTCTGGATACAAGCTGGTGTATGTGGGGAGAGTAATGAGATGGTTTACTCGGTGGTGACTTGTGTCTGGATACAAGCTGGTGTATGTGGGGAGAGGAGAGTAATGAGATGGTTGCTCGGTGGGGAATTGTGTCTGGATACAAGCTGGTGTATGTGGGGAGAGTAATGAGATGGTTGCTCGTGGGGAATTGTGTCTGGATACAAGCTGGTGTATGTGGGGAGAGGAGAGTAATGAGATGGTTGCTGGGTGGGGACTTGTGTCTGGATACAAGCTGGTGTATGTGGGGAGAGGAGAGTAATGAGATGGTTGCTGGTGGTGACTTGTGTCTGGATACAAGCTGGTGTATGTTGGGAGAGTAATGAGATGGTTGCTGGGTGGTGACTTGAGTCTGGATACAAGCTGGTGTATGTGGGGAGAGGAGAGTAATGAGATGGTTGCTGGGTGGGGACTTGTGTCTGGATGGGTGAGTGGGGAAGTAAGAGATGGTTGCTCGGTGGTGACTTGTGTCTGATCAAGCTGGTGTATGGGGGAGAGGAGAGTAATGAGAGGTTGCTGGTGGGACTTGTGTCTGGTACAAGCTGTGTATGTGGGAGAGTAAGAGATGGTTGCTCGTGTGACTTGTGTCGATACAAGCGTGTATGTGGGGAGAGAGAGTAATGAGATGGTTGCGGTGGGATTGTGTTGGATACAAGCTGGTTAGTGGAAGGAGAGTAATGAGATGGTTGCTCGTGGGACTTTGTCTGGATACAAGCGGTGTTGTGGGGAGAGATAATGAGATGTTGCTCGGTGGGGACTTGTGTCTGGATACAAGCTGGTATATGTGGGGGAGTAATGAGATGTTGCTCGGTGGGAATTGTGTCTGGATACAAGCTGGTGTATGTGGGGAGAGTAATGAGATGGTTGCTGGTGGGACTTGTGTTGGATACAAGCTGTGTATGTGGAGAGTAATGAGATGGTTGCTCGGTGGGGACTTGTGTCTGGATACAAGCTGGTGTATGTGGGGAGAGTAATGAGATGGTTGCTGGTGTGACTTGTGTCTGGATACAAGCTGGTGTATATGGGGAGAGTAATGAGATGTTGCTGGTGGGGAATTGTGTCTGGATACAAGCTGGTGTTGTGGGGAGAGGAGAGTAATGAGATGTTGCTGGGTGGACTTGTGTCTGGATACAAGCGGTGTATGTGGGGAGAGTAATGAATGTTGCTGGTGGGACTTGTGTCTGATACAAGCTGGTGTATGTGGGGAGAGTAATGAGATGGTTGCCGTGGGATTGTGTCTGGATACAAGCTGGTGTATGTGGGGAAGGTAATGAGATGGTGCTCGGTGGGACTTGTGTCTGAACAAGCTGGTGTATGTGGGGAGAGGAGAGTAATGAGATGTTGCTGGGGACTTGTGTCTGGATACAAGCTGGTGTATGTGGGGAGAGTAATGAGATGTTGCTCGTGGTGACTTGTGTCTGGATACAAGCTGGTGTATGTGGGGAGAGGAGAGTAATGAGATGGTTGCTGGTGGGACTTGTGTCTGGATACAGCTGGGTATGTGGGAAGGAAGTAATAGATGGTTGCTCGTGGGACTTGTGTCTGATACAAGCGGTGTATGTGGGGAGAGTAATGAGATGGTTCTCGGTGGGGACTTGTGTCTGGATACAAGCTGGGTATGTGGGAGAGTAATAGATGGTTGCTCGTGGACTGTGTCTGGATACAAGCTGTGTATGTGGGGAGAGAGAGTAATAGATGGTTGCTCGGTGGTGACTTGTGTCTGGATACAAGGGTGTATGTGGGAGAGTAATGAGATGGTGCTCGGTGGGACTTGTGTCTGGATACAACTGGTGATGTGGGGGAGAGTAATGAGATGGTTGCTGTGGGGACTTGTGTCTGATACAAGTGGTGTATGTGGGGAGTAATGAGATGGTTACTCGGTGTGATTGTGTCTGGATACAAGTGGTGTATGATGGAAGGAGAGAATGAGATGGTTGCTGGTGGGATTGTGTCTGATACAAGCTGTTATGTGGGGGGGAGTAATGAGATGGTTGCTGGGTGGTGACATGTGTCTGGATACAAGCTGTGTATGTGGGGAGAGGAGTAATGAGAGGTTGCTGGTGGGGACTTGTGTCTGGATACAAGCTGGTGTATGTGGGGAGAGGAGAGTAATGAGATGGTTGCTGGTGGGACTTGTGTCTGGATACAAGCTGGTGTATGTGGGGAGAGTAATGAGATGGTTGTCGGTGGGGACTTGTGTCTGGATACAATCTGGTGTATGTGGGGAGTGTAATGAGATGGTTGCTCGGTGGGGACTGTGTCTGGATACAAGCTGGTGTATGTGGGGAGGGAGAGTAATGATGGTTGCTCGGTGGTGACTTGTGTCTGGATACAAGCTGGTTATGTGGGAGGAGAGTAATGAGATGGTTGCTCGGTGGGACTTGTGTCTGGATACAAGCTGGTGTATGTGGGGAGAGGAGAGTAATGAGATGGTTGCTGGTGGGGACTTGTGTCTGGATACGAGCTGGTGTATGTGGGGAGAGTAATGAGATGGTTGCTCGGTGGGGACTTGTGTCTGGATACAAGCTGGTGTATGTGGGGAGGATAATGAGATGGTTGCTCGGTGGGGACTTGTGTCTGGATACAAGCTGGTGTATGTGGGGAGAGTATGAGATGGTTGCTCGGTGGGGACTTGTGTCGGATACAAGTGTGTATGTGGGGAGAGTAATGAGATGGTTGCTCGGTGGGACTTGTGTCTGGATACAAGCTGGTGTATGTGGGGAGAGAATGAGATGGTTGCTGGTGGGGACTTGTGTCTGGATACAAGCTGGTGTATGTGGGAGAGTAATGAGATGGTTGCTGGTAGTGACTTGTGTCTGGAACAAGCTGGTTATGTGGGGAGGAGATAATGAGATGGTTGCTCGGGGGAATTGTCTGGATACAAGCTGGTGTATGTGTGGGGGAGAGAAATGAGATGGTTGCTGGGTGGTGACTTGTGTCTGGATACAAGCTGGTGTATGTGGGGAGGAGTAATGAGATGGTTGCTGGTGGGACTTGTGTCTGGATACAAGCTGGTGTATGTGGGGAGAGTAATGAGATGGTTGCTCGGTGGGAATTGTGTCTGGATACAAGCTGGTGTATGTGGGGAGAGGAGAGTAATGAGATGGTTGCTCGGTGGGGACTTGTGTCTGGATACAAGCGGGTGTTTGGGGAGAGGAGAGTAATGAGATGGTTGCTCGGTGGGGACTTGTGTCTGGATACAAGCTGGTGTATGTGGGGAGAGGAGAGTAATGAGATGGTTGCTCGGTGGGGACTTGTGTCTGGATACAAGCTGGTGTATGTGGGGAGAGGAGAGTAATGAGATGGTTGCTCGGTGGTGGACTGTGTCTGGATACAAGCTGGTGTATGTGGGGAGAGTAATGAGATGGTTGCTCGGTGGGGACTTGTGTCTGGATACAAGCTGGTGTATGTGGGGAGAGGAGAGTAATGAGATGGTTGCTCGTGGGATTGTGTCTGGATACAAGCTGGTGATGTGGGGAGAGTAATGAGATGTTGCTCGGTGGGATTGTGTCTGGATACAACTGGTGTATGTGGGGAGTAATGAATGGTTGCTGGTGGGACTTGTGTCTGGATACAAGCTGTGTATGGGGAGGAATATGAGATGGTTGCTGGTGGGACTTGTGTCTGATACAAGCTGGTATGTGGGAAGTAAGAGATGGTTGCTGGTGGTGACTTGGTCTGGATACAAGCTGTGTATGGGGAGAGAGATAATGAATGTTGCTGGTGGGACTTGTGTCTGGATACAAGCTGGTATGTGGGAGAGTAATGAGATGTTCTCGGTGGGACTTGTGTCGGATACAAGCTGTGTATGGGGGAAGTATGAGATGTTCTGGTGGACTTGTGTCTGGATACAAGCTGGGTATGTGGGAGAGTAATGAGATGTTGCTGGTGTGACTTGTGTCTGGATACAAGCTGGTGTATGTGGGGAGAGATAATGAGATGGTTGCTGGTGGGACTTGTGTCTGGATACAAGCTGGTGTATGTGGGGAGAGTAATGAGATGGTTGCTCGGTGGGGATTGTGTCTGGATACAAGCTGGTGTATGTGGGGAGAGAGATAATGAGATGTTGCTCGTGGGACTTGTGTCTGGATACAAGCTGGTTATGTGGGGAGAGTAATGAGATGGTTGCTCGGGGGATTGTGTCTGGATACAAGCTGGTGTATGTGGGGAGAGTAATGAGATGGTTGCTGGTGGGGACTTGTGTCTGGATACAAGCTGGTGTATGTGGGGAGAGTAATGAGATGGTTGCTCGGTGGGACTTGTGTCTGGATACAAGCTGGTGTATGTGGGGAGAGTAATGAGATGGTTGCTGGTGGACTTGTGTCTGGATACAAGCTGGTGTATGTGGGGAGAGTAATGAATGGTTGCTGGTGGGGATTGTGTCTGGATACAAGCTGGTGTATGTGGGGGAGAGAGTAATGAGATGGTTCTGGTGGTGACTTGTGTCTGGATACAAGCTGGTGTATGTGGGGAGAGTAATGAGATGGTTGCTGGTGGGATTGTGTCTGGATACAAGCTGGTGTATGTGGGGAGAGTAATGAGATGGTTGCTCGTGGGGAATTGTGTCTGGATACAAGCTGGTGTATGTGGGGAGAGGAGAGTAATGAGATGGTTGCTGGTGGGACTTGTGTCTGGATACAAGCTGTGTATGTGGGAGAGGAGAGTAATGAGATGGTTGCTGGGTGGGACTTGTGTCTGGATACAAGCTGGTGTATGTGGGAGAGTAATGAGATGGTTGCTCGGTGGTGACTTGTGTCTGGATACAAGCTGGTGTATGTGGGAGAGGAGAGTAATGAGATGGTTGCTGGGTGGGACTTGTGTCTGATACAAGCTGGTGTATGTGGGGAGAGTAATGAGATGGTTGCTGGGTGGTGACTTGTGTCTGGATACAAGCTGGTGTATGTGGGGAGAGGAGAGTAATGAGATGGTTGCTGGGTGGTGACTTGTGTCTGGATACAAGCTGGTGTATGTGGGAGAGGAGAGTAATGAGTTGGTTGCTCGGTGGGGACTTGTGTCTGGATACAAGCTGGTGTATGTGGGCAGAGGAGAGTAGGAGAGTAATGAGATGGTTGCTCTGCGGGGACTTGTGTCTGGATACAAGCTGGTGTATGTAGGGACTTGTGTCTAGAGTAGTGGTATTGACTGTTGAAAACAGGCTGTGATTGGCTTAGAGCTCGTCACGTGACCACGCCCCCTCGCTCTCTGATTGGCTGTTGGCACTGGGTCATGCCTTCCCTCTTCCCCCCGCCCCCTACCCTCCAGACCCCCTTTCCACGGTGTTCCAAACTTGTTGGTTCTTGTCCAAACTTGTTGCTTCCTGCCCAAACTTGTTTGTTCCTGCATCATTGGTTTTTTATGTGTGCGCATTGGTTTTTATGCCTGGGTAGGATTAGGACGGGAGTTGGAGTTTATTGGTGTGGGAGTTTATTTTATTTATTGGTAGGGGGAACTTGCAGTCCACGGTGTTGGAAACTCCTCCCGCGGCGTGTCGGCATCGCTGACTAGGAAGGGAACACGCAGCACGAACCTCTCCTGATGGCAGCGTAGCGTAGAGTGCGAGCATCGAGCACCCGGCAGCGGCTCGGAGCCGTAAGACTCCTTTCACTTCCCCTCACTCTGCCACTATCCTTCTTCGGGGGTTTTTCCCTGTGATGTCGCAACTAGAGAGCATTGACACAGCTATGAATATTCACAATCAGGGGCCTCGGAATCCTCAGTTAGGGGCCTTTATCCCCCACCACAAAAGTCTACTAAAATTGGTTGTATGGTATCGTCCGTCGACATGCGCGGATGTAGGTAACAGCCATGCACCACTTTTGGCCGAGGAGTAAGATATAAATGTTCCAGCGTTTACGTGGAGCGCTGAAGTGGGAAACTAGTGACAGTACACCTCAGAGGAGATTCAAACCCCGACCTCCGTTGCCATAACTAGATGGATTACACGCACCCTTTCTGACTAAACGTCTATATATTAACTATGATAGTGCGGTAGGGATGATTAAGAAAATGTTTCAGCATTTTACCTGGAGGGAGAACTACCAACGATTTACAAGGCAGGGATTTGATTCCAACACCCCCCGCCATAACTATACGAGTTACACGTACCGTTTTCTGGCTAGATATATATATATATATATATATTAACTATGGTAAGGTGGTAGGGATGATTAAGAAGATGTTTCAGCATTTAACTGGAGGGAGAAATATCAACAGTTTACACAGCAGGGATTCGATTTCAACCTCCCCCACCAGAATTAGATGAGCCTGACATTTAGAAGGCGTGCACACCGGGATTCGAACTTCGATATCTTTCGCGAGGCTAGCACAGCTAGTGTCTGTTAGAACGGTCATCCAATCAGATACTTCATTCCGAGTGCACCCCACATTTGCGAGATTGAAAAAACTAAGGCAAAATCCAAAAGGGTTTTGCTGGTTGATCAGATTTTCCGTTTGATATAATTATACCAGGTAGAATGTGTACCCGCATTTGCTTAGAGTGAGAAAATCAATCTCAGTACGCCAGAACGGGAATCGAACGTTGATCACCTTGTCATCGGCCGTCTAGTATAACACAATAGTGACGCCTTATAGCACGTGACCATCAATGCAAGTATACAAAAATTATTATAAAATGTATTCCCAGTCGAGCAAATTGAACTATGTTTAAAAAGGGGCCCAGTTTTAGAAAGTCCCTAAGGATGCTGTCCTACCTCTGACGTAATGGCAAGTCAAGATAGGATCCTCAATGTAAATGTAATTGGCTGAAATAGCCATCAGATATGCACGTATGTCGAAGCATTTTATTTTTCAACTCCCCCGGTCAGGACTAGCAGTAGGCCTATATTTGGTAGGGCTGAGGACGTTATAAAATGTACCTGCACTTGTATGAAGGCCGAACGATACGGTCGACCTTTATTCAATCCCCCAACTTCCCTGTTAATAGCCACAAAGTTAAGCTTATCGGTATTTAGAATCACGTCTTACTACCCGTTAGTGTTATACGCTTAAGTACAGATTACACTAATGGATTAGGAATTGGGAAGGTTGAATCCACATTTGCGTGGAGGGGGGAGTAAGGAAATGTTCCAGCGTTTACGTGGAGGGAGATTGGGAAACCATTTATTGAGAACTACCAAAAGTACACCTCGGCAGGTATTCAAATCTCCAACCTCGCCCAACATAGATTCAAACCCCGATATCTTTCGCCGGGTGCTTCATGCGCTGTAGTTGCCAAACCCGAGAGAAGAATATGTTGTTTCAAATTGCACTCGCCTGTTTTGTCCCTAGAATATGTTTTTGTAGTTTCAAAGACAGAAATGTGTTGGCAATATACACGTGACAACTTCGCCAGAATAAATGTTAAAGACCGCAGACGGGTAAATGTTAAGATTTATTGATTACACACGTGTAGTTAATATAGCTTTAGTAAGTAGAATATATAGTAGTGATATGAACAGAAAGGAGGAATAAGTATACTTTTATTATTTCATTGCTTAAATATTTGTTTATTATTGTAACTAAATTTGGTTTAAGGTAAGGTGTCAAACACCCACCCGCACGCGAACTCGACACATTTAGCACCGCGTCTTACTAACCTGTTCGGGTTATACACTTAAGTACTAATTACGCTAACGGATTGATAATAGGGAAGTTTGAATTTAGAAGAAGTGAGTCTGCATTTGCGTAGGGGGAGAGTGGAAAACACCCCTAGTTTACCCGACCAAGATTCGAACCTCGAACTCCTCCGTCCCCGACAGTCTGGCTCTACACGAAACAAGAGCGTCAGCCAACTACGCCACCGAGGTAAATTATTTTAGAAACAACCGTCTTATGCGCCTAAGTAATAATTACGCTAATGGATTAGGAATTGGGAATTTTGGATTTAGAGGAAGTGAAAAACTACCCCCAGTTCACCCAACTGAGATTCGAACCTCGAGCTCCCCGTCCACGGCGGTCTAGCTAAACATGGATCATGTTTGCCTCTTTGTTATTTAACAAAATTTCCTAGTAAACAAAAACATATTTGTTTCTAAACGTATTATTAATTTGGTTTGCAATACTCTTAAATGGTTCATTAAGCACCAGGGTCATTAAAAGTCATAAAAAATTACGCGTGGAGTCACAGGTCAAATATTATATATATATATATATATATATATATATATATATATATATATATATATATATATATATATATAGACCATAAAGTGGAGTGAATTTCAGTGGGGTGGGGAAAGGTGCTACCGTTCGTACGGAAAGAGGTTATAAATATATTAATCCTCTTGGATTCTTTATTAAACGGGTTACTTGAACAATAATTTACATTTATGCCCAAGATAAATCGGCAGTGAGTCTTCTTACGGAAACAAATGTCTTAGATTCCGATTGTCAACAGTTGAAACCGGGTAATTTATAACATTTAAATTATAATTTTTTCGCCACGCCATGCGGTGAACCAGTGATCTTTGGGATGGTTTCTAGACAGTGGATTTAAAATCAGTGCCGCTAGGTAGTCTCACTATAGATTAATCTAGAATAATTAATTGCTAGCCACAGGTCTAAGACAGCACTCTCGCAATATACTAAACTGCAGGAGTTCGAATCCTGGTCCACTGGCTGCCACCCTCTTTGGTCAGTTAGGGGTCTCCAGCTCAAATGATTATATTTGATATAAGGTTTGGTAATAACATAATTACTTTTATTTTGAAACAATGAAAATTACTCTAAGGGGGCAAGGACAAGGAAATGAACCTGCATTTGCATGGAGAGAGAGAGACTGGGAAACAACTTAACGGGATTAGAAATCTGATCTCCCGGTAAAACACAATGACACGGAGCTAATATCGGGTTTTGAACCTCTGTCGTGTGTACCTACCGTCATAAACATACTAGCATTGTGGGCCTGACGCTTTAGACAATGTGATGGTGTGAATTTTCATTCTACCTCCACGAAAATTCTGTACCTTTCAGTTCTATCACCTAGTAATTTCTTATAACTTTTAGAAGTGTTCATTAGGCGGGAGGTTCGGATCTCTGCTGATTAGTATTCACTTATATCCTCGCAATATATCGGACAGCCAATGACGTAGTACGGTTCAAGGAGTAAAAAAAATAAATTGCGGTCATATCTCTGTCAAGTGTGAGCAGTTATCCATTGACGGTTTACCACTCTTCTTTTCACTCAAATGTGGGTACATTAAATTCCTCACATAACAGCGTCCAACCGGTGCACAAGGTATAAATGACTGGAAGCCCATCTCTTTGCTTCAATTGGTTAGCTATGCATAAAATCCAGTCCTCTCTAATTTATCACCATGAAAGGTTAAACCAGCATTTTCAACCAAACTGGGAATCGAACCCTGGACCCTTTGCTCAGTGGACAGACATGCTAACGCCTGAGCTAAGGTTTCAGCTGAACATATTCATATTTACGAACTAATTTGATCTACCACTTTATTACCGGGAATAAACGGGTAAGCCCCAGGGACTGCTGCTACCTTTCTCTTTTAAACCATCCTCCTTTTTGTCACATAAGTTAACAACTAATCGATTATTGCCTTGAGGGGATTTCATTGACCTCCCCCATCGGTGTGACCAACAGTGTTTTTTTTTCGAGCCACAATCGACTTTGGAAACAGAATGGGGAAATTGTTATGTTGCAACCATGTATTCCAGACACACACGCCCTCTGGAGCATTGACATTCAGGTATATTTCCATCATAAATGCCCTTGTAAGTCAGTGGTTTTGACCTCTGAATAACAGGGGGGAATTCACGTGCCAGAGGTGTTTCATAATGTGACTTAGGGATCCGCTTTCAAATTGGAACTCCGCCCTTGACATGTATGAACCTGGATTTGAACCCCGCTATCTTTTTCAGGGTACTTCATGGCATAACTCGAGATCCGAAGGAGTTTTTAGCATCGCTAAGGGCCGTTAGAACGGTAATTCAATCAAATAATTCCTTCCCGCGTCTTTACGCTGTGAAATGCACCCGCATTTGCGCTACCGACCAGTTTATACACATTTGTACTAATTATGCTCATGATTTTAGGGATTTTTAAAGTTATATTTAGAGGAAGTGTACCCGCATTTGCGTGGAGGAAGAGTGGAAAACTTTTTAAAATCAGTTTCAGTACACACGATCAAGATTCGAACTTCGATCTCCCCGTCATCAGTAGTCTTGTCTACTACAAGAGTAGCGCGTTAGACACACGCCATCGAGTTGAACTGAAATCATTTAAATAAATTAAATGTGCAAAAAAAGGATTTCCAAATATTAATGGTCTCAGTTCACCTCTGTTCTAGTATTGGGTAAGCACTGAAAGAATGTGTAATTATAAGTCCGACACTTTAGCTCAGTCAGTATGTGTTTTCCTACTAAGAAAGAGGTCTTGGGTTCGATTCCCGGAAAATGTATCATTGATGTAACATGGGTTTCCCCTTTCATAGTGATTCATTAACGCCCGGGAAATGGGTGTTCTGTATGTTCTAGATTTAAGTTAGATTGTAAGTTGTGTACTGCTATAATCAGTCGGTACATAAAATGCACGTTAAATATCTCAAATAAATTTAAATGGAAAAAAATAATTGTAAACAATATTCAATTGTGACTATATATTATAAAAAGCAAAGCCAATCCAATATAAATGGCTATCGTGTTCTGGAAGCAAATAAGTTAATGCATTACTAAATATTAAATTAACTCGCTAATTAATTCGCTTCAAAGGCCGAATAGTATAAGGCGTCACTCTCGAGTTAGACCGGTATGCCCATGACGGGGAGATCGAGGTTCGAATCCCGCTTGGGTTTTGAAGTGTTTTTTTCCTTAATGGTTTCCTACTCTCCTTCCAAACAAATACTGGTAGATAACCTCTAAAACGCTTCCTTTCTTATTCTTACCCCCTTTAAGTAGCCTAATTATCATATTTATACGCGTAGCATGAACGGGTAGTAGGACGCGGTGCTAAACAATAAAATAAAAACATGGTTTCCTAACACAAAGTGTAAGGTTTTATCTTTTTACACGTCTGAAACAATCACATGCTTACACTAATTGAGTGGGGTAAGGAAGGTAGAATTTAGAATATCTGTGGCAGCACCCACATGGAGGGATGGTGAAAAATCTCTTAAGAAAATACACCTCCACTACCTGTTAGAATCTCGTCCGACTCAACTGTGAGTGGAGGTTCAATTTGTGATTTATCATTGTGGTTATTCTCATCCCCTATACATGCTGATGTAAGTGCACTTCCATTAATTAATTAATTAATTTTAGCACCGCGTCTTACTACCCGTTCGGGTTATACGCTTAAGTACTAATTACACTAATGGATTAGGAATTGGGAAGGTTGAATTTAGAGGAAGTGAACCCGCATTTGCGTGGAGGGAGAGTGGAAAACCATTTAGGAAAAACCACACCCAGTTCACCCGACCGAGATTCGAACCTCGATCTCCCCGTCCTCAGCAGTCGAGCTCAAAACGACTGGCGCGTCAGCTAGCTACGCCACCGAGGCGGGTCACTTCCATTAATCTACGCTTTTTATCCCTACCCTAAATAAATTAAACCAATAAATAACTTGCGAACAGCATCATTTGCCCTCAAGTTCTAATGGAAATACTTCAACTGCAAAAATAGACAACAGATTGCCAAGGTTCACTGAGTTACTCTCGAAAAGGAATGGATGTTGACAGGAAGGTCGGGGATCAAATCCCACTCTGGTGTACTGAGGGTAGTTTTACCTAAATTGTTTCATACTCTCTCTCCACGTAGATACGGGCACATTTCTTTTAAATTCAACCTTCATCATCCATACTTCACTAAAGAAAGACAAAGCGGTTAACCCGGACGGATGTTAAGATAACTTACGTGGTACTAAACGTACCCTTTACCAATTTATTTTTTAAAACACATTTTAGTGCAATAATCTGCAGCCATCGCTTAAACGAGCCACTATAATATATATATATATAATATGTGTGTGTGTGTGTTTTCATTTTCTCAGATACTATTAACATATTTCAAATTCTCAAAATTGAAAAATGACACCTGGACACGGGAATCGAACCCGGGACCTCTGGCTTAGTACGCCAATGCTCTAACCTTTCTTCACTCATATTTTAAGGCAGAGTCTATGATGGACTGGCGAAAATCGTCGGCTACAAGTATGTGATTATATTAATATCACGAACCATCGGATAACGCAGCCATCTGCGACTCGGTAGTTGGCTGTTATGCTGCCATTTGCACAGTTATTAAATTGTGCGGGATCGCACATATATTAAGAATTAATAGAGAGAGCTATTATTTATGCTTATTAGTAGGGAATTACTCCACTAGATATCATATTCTGAAAATTGAAAAATGACACCTGGACACGTGAATCGAACCCGGGACCTCTGGCTTAGTACGCCAATGCTCTAACTAACTAACTAGAGCATTGGCGTACTAAGCCAGAGGTCCCGGGTTCGATTCCCATGTCCAGGTGTCATTTTTCAATTTTCAGAATATGATATCTAGTGGAGTAATTCCCTACTAATAAGCATAAATAATAGCTCTGTCTATTAATTCTTAATATTTCAAATTGTAAAAGCGAGCCAGATTGTCGGGTGCCATGTCCCCAGACAAAGTTGGTGCCTGCTTGTAAAATAATGTAGCCGGTCACTTTATGTGAGAGGTGAATTAGTTTATTGGTTTTAAGAAGGCTATACATTTTACTATTAAATAATGTTATTTCGGTGGAGTAGTTAGCTACCGTCTAGTTTCATGTTGAAATAGAATGCTAAGGACTGGGGGGGGGGGGATCAAGGTTCGTATCCTGGTCGGGTGTACTGATGCCTGTTAACTCGCTCATCCTCCAGGCAAATTTGGGTACATTTATTCTAGGGGGAAGCTCGAGATTTAAATCTCGGTTGGATGAGTTGGGGGATGGTTTACCTTTCAAGAGGGGGGAAGTAAACTCGTAATGATAAAAAAAGCGTTGAAAACTAACAGCTTCGCTGTTACTAAATTACGCACAACATGTTTACATGATAGTTAATTGTTCCGTTAATTTCCGTTATAAAATCCACAATTTATTGAATTCATTTCGAGTTTATTTGAATTTTTTGTTTTGATTTTCAGTTTTGAAGACTCTTAGTGCGTTTAATAAATATCTATAGATTGTGAGATTAAAGTTTAAGGGGACCATGTGTTGTTATGGTCGAGTCCACTCAAAGTTTCGCATTGAGGGGGGAGTAAGGTATCAGGCACGTTAGATTTTCTATACAATAACAAATTATTATTAAATTTAAATGTCTAAAAAAAGTTTTTTGAGTTTTTATTCATGGAATACTTATAAGCTTTATATAGCACCTCTAGAATGACACGTTTAAAGTTAATGTAGGCCTACTCCATATCCATTATAGAAAATAGCCCAAAGAGCCATGAAAACGTGAAAAATGGATCTCACTTCGTGACAAATATCTCCTCAGCAGTATTTATCGCTCTCGATAGACACCGGCCCGCTTGTGAGTCGAGCTGTAATATGATCTTGAAGTCGCTCTTTTACCTTACCGCTTCTTTACTACTCTTTTGACCTCAGTTTATTATAACCGGGAACATTTTCAACCTAGAGATTTTGATGGATCATGATATTTAATGTCCCCGAACTCAAAAGAATGGGTCTTACCAATCTTTCTGTCTGTAAGTTTATTTGTACTTGGAGCTACAGATTTCGTTTAAACTTGAAATTTGTATGTTAAACGAGCCTACCTCGAAGCGAAGCCATGTTTTATTTATATCTAGCTCTAAAATTAATTGAACCTTACCGATAAACAGATGATTGAAAATAAGAGATTTTTTGAAGATGGCTTTTAAGATATTTTTGAAATTGGGTAGGCCTGTCTAGGAAGGGCTTTACGTGATAAATAACAGCATATACGGTACTTGTTTTTTAGAGAGAAAATGTATTTAAGGTTAGTTAAAAAACATTAATTTTTGAAAATTTGTAATTAAAAATAATGCCTTTGCGATTTTGTTACAAGCTTAAATCTGTATCTGCTAGTGTTTTACCTCAAAAATAAGATTTATGATAGTTTTACTTAAAAACCAATCATGTACGGGTGGTTTAATTATCATGACTGATTTTTGAAAATTTGAAATATAGTTAAAACATTTGTTCAAATTTCATCTTTAAAGGATGTTTGAAACGAGTAACAAAATAATATGTTTGTTTTCTGAGGAAAACCTATTCAAGACTCGTTTACAAAAAACAGATTTTATAAAATTGTGCTTCAAACTTTGATAGTATATCAGAGAAAGTATGTACGATTGTGTCATAGCACACATTTTAATTATTTGTGCAACAGACCGACACCTTAGCTCAGTCGGTGGCGTGTCTGCTTACTGAGCTATGGGTCCCGAGTTCGATTTCTGTCATGGCTGAAAAATTTATCATTGATTAAAATATGGGTTTACCCTTTCAAATTAATAAATTGATGGCCGGGTACTGGATTTTGCGCCTGTCCTAGTCTTAAGTTAAATTATAAGACATGAAGCTATGACAGAACTAGCAAGTTGGTAGTGGAAAATATATTGCTTGAATAAACAACTGACTCAGGACATAGGCTGGAAACAGTCACGGATGTAAAAAAAGAAAAGTGTAACAATATAAAATAATAATTTATAAAAAAATACGTATTCCCTCCGAAAAAAAATAATAGAAATTTAGTACCAGTCCTCTTGTTTGCCGCAAAGTGGCCGATTTATTTGACATATACACTGCGTTTAGCAACAATCCACTTTACTGTTTCGAATGCTTACCGTGTTTTTTTAGCACCGTGTCTTACTATCCGTTTGAAAACACTTATACACTAATTACGCTAGTGGTTTTACGATCTCCCCACCATAGAAAGTCCAGTCTACTGCACGAATAGCGCCTTAGACCATGCGGCATA
This sequence comes from Timema podura, assembly GCA_033556935.1. Classification (NCBI taxonomy): domain Eukaryota; kingdom Metazoa; phylum Arthropoda; class Insecta; order Phasmatodea; family Timematidae; genus Timema; species Timema podura. The sequence continues at coordinate 10,404,280 of JAVRXN010000010.1, forward strand.
GATGTAATATGATCATATCTCGAACAAAAATTGTGTTTTTAGTTTAATTTATAAAATTCAATACCCGCCTCGGTGGCGTAGTTAGCTAACGCACTGGTTTCGTGTTGAGCTAGACTGCCGAGGACAGGGAGATCGCGGTTAGAATCTCGTTTGGGTGAACTGAGGGAGGTTTTACCTAAATGGTTTTCCATTCTCCTTCCACGCAAATGTGGGTTTACTGCCTCTATATTCAATCTTCCCAATTCCTAACCCATTAGCGTAATTATTACTTAAGCGTATAACCCGAAATTGTAGTAAGACGCGGTGCTAAGTATTATGATTATTATTGTTATTATTATTACTATTATTATTAAAATTAAGTTTAGTTTACTTAAGAGTGATTTTATAAAATTCAAAATTTCTTTAAAATTGCTATATTTATTTTCTTAAAAATGGGGATCAGAGGATCGAGCGTTTTACGTGATAAATGAGTCGTTTTACCTTTTTTAGGGAGAAAAATGCGTTTAATAGGCCTACTAGTTTGCTGGCGAAAAATTTTTCAGCAACTTTAAATTGTTTGAAAATTGTCTCAACAATTTGCTTCAAAGTGGGTATCTGAGGAGTATTTTACATGATAAATAACACTTTTAACTTTTTTTTAAGAACTTTTTTAGGGTGGTTTCCCTAACAAATATTTGAAAATTTAGTTCAAAGGTATAAGAGACTATAATAAAATACGTAATATAATGTCGTACCACTTATTTAGTATCAATGTTAACACTAAAAAGTCCAAAATACCCTAATTGTGCAATAGCCAACCATTGATGATAACTAATTCATTGTTTATTTGACCCTCCAGCCTTCAACAAACTGTCCTTGACAGTATAGCATTGAATGTCTCCGGGAGTGCGACTAAACACTCGTCATGATGGGAGGTGTTATGTTAAACGCTGAACCTTAAAAAAGCACAATAATAGATGTGTTTGTTATAAATACCACACTACCTTTATTTTACTTCCACCGCACCGCGTCGCTGCTGGGAGAATAACAATTTATTAAATTTTTGATAGAAATAATTTAAATTTAGTACAATACCTTAGCTCAGTTGGCAGCGTATCTGTCTCCTAAACTAAGGATCCCTGGCTCGATTCCCGGGTTGTTCGAAATAAAGTCGTGTGCTGATAAAATGGGTGATATGAATAAATATAAGTATTTACTTCCTAATATTTTTTTTTTAAGTATTTGTATGAATACAAGTTTAGGAGTAGAGGAGAGTAGGGTATTATGGAATACCATTTACATTTTTTGTATGTAATTTACTGTTTCTTAGTAAAAACTCCCAAAAGCAGTATGAACACATACTATAATTAACTATAGTTAACTTTAACATATGTAAAAAACTATTATTAATTTTCTTGTTTATAAAAAATTAAAATAATTAAAATATAACAAATGGAGGGTAATATGAAATAGTCGGGTAATGTGGAATAGGAGGTTTATATAATGAAAAAGCCATCTAAAGTACAGGAAACCTATTTATTTCTAATTTGAAAAACAAAAACTTTAATATAATGAGTCTACTTCATGGAAATAGACAGAAATCGCACACGTAATCTGCCTTTTCTGCCCCTGTACAGTCAAGATGAGCCCACAAAGAGCAGCTTAAACACTGAATACAAATCTCCCCTTTGGAATCTTCGGAGAATTTTCCATCACTGAAGATGCACTCAGTGTCTTTGTTGTCCGGTTTTTTTCCTGGTGGTATGTAATCCATTACAGATGACACATCAGAATGGAAAGATTCATTGTTGCTGGAGTCATCTCTAGTTGGATTAGTCGCCTTAGGCCTGGGTTTAGAAGAGAGGCTGAAGTTTAATTTTTTAACAGGGGGTCTTTGAGCTTTTGTTCTCTTTTGTATTTTCAAAATTTCGAGTTCCTTCTTCGTCTGTTTTTCTTCCAATCCGGTCTCTAATTCTTTTTTATATAGAGAGAATGTTATTATAGAGGAGGAACCAGCTTTCCTGCCTCTACTTGATTTCTGTTTTTTTTTGGAGGTGGGGGTGAAATCTGTATAGGAAGGACAAGATTGGTCGACTTTGGCTTGACAGGAACAATCACATCAGGAGCTTTAGATCAGTGGTTCCCAACCTTTTGTGGCCCATCTCCCCTTTCTGGAGGTTGACTAACACCTATCGCCCCCTTTTCAGTTTCATTGTATGCCTAATTTTAATTTGAAGTAAAGTGTAAATAATAAAGCAGTTTTATTATTTTAAACAATTTTATTACCGTATATAAAAACAACCAAAGCAGTTTTATCCGGTCACTATTAAATAAAATAGAAAAAAAATTTAAATGTACATTTTTTACAGATTTATTTTAAGAACAAAGAAGTGAAATAATTAACTAAGATCATTGACGTACATTTAAAAAAACAGGACTACATGTTTTCATTTTTAAATTGGAATCTGGAAAAAATTAAGAAAGTTAACAGTTAAAATTTGAAAAAAATAAATGATAGTTTGAAAACTTTGTTATTGTTTTATTTTACCTTTTCAATGGCTTTTGAGGCTAATGTCCAACTTATTTCTTTGTTTTGTGAGGAGCTGGACAACAGAACTAAATCCTTTTTCAACTAAATATGTTGACGGAAACGAGATGAGAAGTAGTCAGTTCTTCCCCACAGTTGTGGATAAGTGTCCATAAGCTTCACCCAGACTAACTTGTAACTGCTCTGCTTGAAAATGATTTTCTCCTCATAGTCATACTTCAGATCTAGAAACTCTGTCTGCAAAGAATTATCAAGCTTATCCACAGCTTCAAACGAGAATGGATCTAGAATCCAATCCGGAATTTGTAACTTGGTCAAATCTTCAAATCTTGATTCCATGTCAGTTTTTAACTGGTCAAGGTGATCAGTAAAAATTAGGATTTTGTCTTCTGGGAGTTCAGGAGTCTCGCTATCTGACACTGAACACTATTTAAGGGTCGGAAACTGAATCAGCTCTTTACGGCCAATATTTACCTTGTGAATATCAAACTTGGCGATGAATGATGAAATAATTCCTTTGGCCTTGATAAGGTTCATCTTGTTTCCTTGAAGCCTTATATTGACATCGTTCATTTTTTCAAAAATATCTGTAAGGTACGCAAGTTCCAACTTGCGTTTCTTCAAATTCTCACTTAAAACAGGATCATACGTGTCGAGAAACTCAGTAACCGTGTCAAATAATTCGAAGAAACGGCGCAAACAGTTTCCTTTGGAAAGCCACCTCACGGCCGTATGTAGACGCAAGCGTTCTAATTCCTCATCATTTTCATGGCAAAGTTGTCGGAACAGATGGTCATTGATGGAATTAGCTTTAATCTTGTTGACACCAGTAATAACCAGTTGTAGGGTTTCATGCAGGACACCACTCAATTTTTTCTCAGCTAAGTGTTGACGATGAATGACACAGTGAATAGTGATGACCTCTGGCACTTCTTTCTTAAGGTGGGTTAGAAACCCAACATGACGACCTGACATGGCAGGAGCACCATCTGTTGCGCAAGCACTCACGTTTGTAAGGGGAATCTCTTTTTCCTCAAAATAATCTTGCACCACTTTAAAAATCGATGATCCCTTCGTATCAGTGATCAAAGTTCTAGCAAACAACATTTCCTCGGTAATTTCCTTTTGTTCATTGATAAACCTCACATAAGCTAATACAATTGCTTTGTTATCAATCACAGTTGATTCATCAATCTGCAATGCAAATTTACTTTTTTTCAACAAATTGGTGAGTTTGGATTCAACGTGCGTGGCCATTTCGTCAATTCGCCTGGAAACATTATTGTTGCTCAAAGGAACCGATTGATTTATCTTATTACTAGGGCCCTCACCTAGCATGATTTCAACATTTTTTTTGGTAGCCGGTAAAACAAGAGTTTCGCCAACTGTGTGAGGTTTACTACATTTAGCGATCAATAAAGACACCTCATAAGAAGCAAGAAGACCTTTGTCAAGATCAGTTGCTCGTTTTTTAAATAATTCACTCACATTAGGCTGTTTATCAGCTTTAGCTTTGAGGTGTTGAAAGAAAATAACTAAGTTCTTTACTCACTTTATCACTGTGTACTCTTGATAAATGATCTTTCATTCGCGAAGGCTTCATGGCTTCATTACTAGTAAATGTTTTATCGCACAAAAGACAATGTGGAAACTGCACATTTTGCGGTGACGCGATAAAATCTAATCTTAAATACTCAGCTGAGTATTGACGACACTTCTTTTTTGAATCCATTGTGCAAGAACTTCTACACTTCAAAACAAACACACAAAAACAGAAAAGACACGCACAAAAACTGATGGTGAGGCACACAAAGGCTAGTGAAGACTGAAGACGAATGTAGGTCAATGGCAAGTGTGTTGTGATGGCAGGAGGGGGAGGGGGTTGAGTCACCAGTCAGCCGCGCTTAGCAACAACAGGTGGGGACTGTGGAGAGGGGTGAGTGCAGTGAACTCGCTGGCTGAGAATAGCTAGTGACTCGTGCTACCCGGCAACTTCTACTGTACAGTACCATTTTAATTTTTCCCCCTTTGAATACTCATCGCCCCCAAATCGCCCCCATTTATTTATTGCCCCCCTGATAACCCAAATCGCCCACTTGGGGGCGATCGCCCCCAGGTTGGGAACCACTGCTTTAGATGAACACGGTTGAGGTGAGTCATAAAGGGTTGATGGACTTGGAATGGGGGCAGGTGTTGGTTCAATAGGTCTTGTTTCAGGCCTTGGAACTGTGAGTGTTGAAGCAATGAAATCCTCACTGCTAAAACATTTCTATTGACAGGATAAATGCCAGTCGCTTTGAAACCATTAACTGCAATGTCCCCACGTTGTACTTTAAGGTATGCCCTGCCAAATAGCTTCATCATATCAAAAACACTCAAGGGCCTTGAACTGTGACGTAAAAAGGATCTCACTTCCTCGCTATAATGAGATTTTAATGGACCCATAAAGGTTTTGTCCAAGGGTTGGATTTTATGTGAAGAGTGGGGAGGCAGACATATGATCGTAACATGATTTTCTCTAGCTAAGTTGATAACGTCAATGTTATTCTTGTGGGCTGCATGTCCATCGAGGAAAAGCAGGACAGGTGAATCAGCTGAGGGTTTTGCAACATCAATGAAATGTCTAAACCATTTGGTGAAGATGTTTGTTTGTATCCAACCACTTGGGTGACAAGAGGCTATGGTTCCTGGCGGGGCACCTTTAAGCAGCTGTTCATTCATGTTTTTACGTGGAAATATGACAAATGGTGGTATGAAGTCACCTCCAGCACTCATACAAGGAACTATGGTAACAAGGGAACCTCTTTCAGCTGATGTAAGGGACCCGATCTGTCTCTTCCCTTTCAGACCTATTACACGAGGGATTTTACTTTGAACTACAGACAAACTGGTTTCGTCTACATTAAATACCCTGTTAGGAGGATAGTTGTGCTTTTTGAAAACAACGTCGATCAGGTCAAAAAACTTGTCAACTTCATCTTTACTAAACCCCCTGGCTCTGGCAAAGGATGTACCCATCGGTTTACGAACTGAAAGTTTTGGATTCCTTTTCAAGAAAGCATAGAACCGATCTTTGCCTGCGGCTTCATCCTTAAATGGATGGGGAATGTTATTGCGAACCGCAAGTTGGTAGGAAAGATTGCATACATCCCTTTTGGTTAGTCCGTAGAACATTGCCTCCATTTCAACTAAGTACTTCTGTAACTCATCTTCTATTTCTTTCGAAGACACTGGCTTACGGCCTAGAGTAGTTGAGGCGGCTACCTTAGCACTTTTCTCATTACTGTTGGCAAGCCGGAAGAGAGACGCTCTGGGAACTTGGAACTCCTTAGACGCCTTGAGGTACCCCCATCTTCTCCCGAACAGCTTCTATAGCCAAAGTCATCTGGTTCGGACACCAACGTTTTCGCTTCTTTCCCTCATCTTCCTTCTTCTTAGGCATATCTGAAAAAAAATCAGACGCTTTAAAAACTCTTATAGTTAACAAAAGGGAGGGGTAAACTTAAAACAAACAAAAATACAAGAAAACTAATGGCTTGCAGGTTTAGTCTGTAGGCAACTGTTTAAATGGCATTAAAATAATTTTATAATTACACCTCAGTGGGTTTACAATTAATTTATAACAGAATAAACTTTGTTTTTTTAATTTAGCCTGGCGTTAATTTGGATTTTTTTTCATAAATCTTGTTTAGAATATAAAGTAACAAAATTAAAAGATAATCTAGCCTACTATTTCAACTTTTTTCAATATTATTTATGTCGGGTATTATGGAATACCTAGTATTCCATAATACCCGACACGCCATCTTGACAGATAGCCTAAAAACTGATGAACAAATACTGTCACTGAAAAACCAATCTCATAACAATAAACTACAACTCTTTAGGTGTACATTGTGCTTAGTCTTAAAGCTTAAGTCACATTGTAGTAGTTAGTACAAATATTTGAAGGCTTACCTGCAAAAATTCTTGTGAAGCACAAAACAAAATTCGTTCTGTAGCGAGCAGTTAAACAGCAACAGGCGGTCAACTCTCACAGTAGAGCATCATAGGAGTCTTTTGAAATAGTTCATGATATTTCCGAGAGGTAGCAGCACTAAACAGAACTAAAACCTGAGTATTCCGTATTTCCCGACTATTCCATAATACCCTACTCTCGTCTATATGCAGGTTGCAGTAAATGCTCATAGGCTTCATATATATTGATTATTTCATTGTATATTTATAGAAGCCCCAAAAAATACAAAACCAAGTACATACTCAAACAATTTTTAGTAGCCTCCGTGACATACTCACACTTTATTGTGGGACAAGTTTATTAGACTTAGACTTATACACAGCTTGTGAATGTGTAGAATGCTAGGCCTCCACCGTGCTTCGGATCTCACGTTAAACTGTAGGTCCTCCATTTCATCTTACAATCACCCTACCATTACACATTAGCGTAAGTGCGTATAACCCGAACGGGTATTAAGACACGGTGCTAATAATAATAATAATAATAATAATAATAATAATAATAATAATAATAATAATAAAAGAATTATATATGAAACTAAGTGATAAAGTTAAAAAGAATAGTATAAACGATATTTCAAGGAGCTCTGCCATTTTTCGAGCAGAAATTAGGATTGGCTATGTAATTTATTTTCAGACAACAATAACACCTGTCTAGTTTTGTCCAGCTTTGACCCTCAATTTCAAGAATGGAGTAGACAAGATGTTGGTGATAACACTAAACTACCGTGGTTTTTGTGTGAAATCAATTAAGTTAAGTAATTACCGAAAGTAAATATATGATGACTATTTTCTTGGTAGTAAAATTGTGGTGTGAGTAAGCCTAAGCAAGGTCGTAGAAAGGACATTTTCCGGGGGGGGGGGGGGGGTCCTACTTGAAAGTTAACGTGATGGTGTACATTATTTTGAATACTTTTTTTTTAGCAACGCTTCTTACCACTCATTTGTGTTATACGCTTTTGTAACTAGTTGAGGACAACCCGCTTCGCTGGGTTCCTTTTGGTACATCTGTGCAGATTTTTTCTGTATCTTATATAGAAGACGTGCATTAAAAGACTTTTCTTTTCTTTTTTCTTTTTTTATTCTTTTTCGGTGTACACAAACATCTTACATAATAAGTAATTTCATCAAAATACATTTTTATACACTACATTTAGTGTCTTGTTGTCTAGCGCATGCACAAATAGATTTTCTGCTTGTCCAACACGTGAAAGAGCAACGTAGAACTGACCATGTGAGAAACAGGATTCTTCTAAATTAACTCCGCAATAGTGGGACGTTTGACCCTGCGCCTTATTGATAGTGATACTATAAGCTAATCTCACTGGAAATTGTAATCGTTTGAAACAAAATGACAAATCGTTAGAGATCAATGGAATTCTTGGTATGAAAATTGATTTTCCTTTTTCTTTGCCCATTAGGATTACCGCCTCAATGAAATTGTTAAGTATCTGTTTCACACATAATCTTGTGCCATTACATAATTTCGGCGAGTCAAAATTTCGTGATAGTATAACTGGTGATCCAATTTTCAGCCTCAATATATGTGAAGGCATACCGGGAGGATTTAATGAATTTAAAAATTCTGTTGGAAAGTTCACATATTCATCTTGATCTATCATTGTGTCTATCGATTTACTTATTTTTTCCTACCTCTTTATCATATTCTGTAACCACTCACTTATTCGTTGCACTACATCATTCTTTGTAACTAAAATCGTTCGCTCACTCAACCATTATTTATTCAGGTAGATTATTTCTATAAGTGGATACACTTTTTCGATAAGTTGTTCTTCCGTTTCCACCACGTTGTACAATTCTTCTGTTAAAATGAGTTTACCAGTGTGTGGATCCAGGGGATAGGTACCATTTCCAATTTTCAAAAGATTTTCGGCAAATGCTTGTGCTCTCGGATCTCCTATCATTATTGAACGCATATTTTCAGTTAAAGATAACTTTTCAACGCGATCCCAAAATATTGATCGCTTCAAACATGCGTTTATTTCATCGGCCGGTGTTGATTTTGGAATTACCGGAAATGTTCGCCGAAAATCTCCTGATAGTAGAAATAAAATCCCCATCCCCCCCAATTAGTCTTGTGTTTTTCCGAAGATCCTGTAATATTTATCTAGCGCTTCGAGTGATTTTCTATGAGCCATTGTACATTCGTCCCATATAATAATTTTGCATCACATTAAAAGCTGACCACGTGTCGAAGATCTTGTTATATCACAGACTGGATACTCTTGTTCGGCTACATTTAGTGATGATTTTAAAGCAGAATGTGCCGTTTTCCTGCCCTACATTAACGTAGCCGCGATTCCAGATGATGCCAATGCTAATGCGATTTGCTTTTTCACTCGAATTTTAGCTAGAATCAAATTAATAAGAAACGTTTTACCTGTGCCCCCTGATGCGTCCAAAAAGATAATTCCCCCTTCATCTGTTTCAATACTATTTATGATTCTGTCGTATGCAATCCATTGTGTTTGCGTTAATTTTGGTTCATTTTCTCTGATGTAGCGATGCAATTCTTCTATGTTATAACCGAGTTCTTTCATCAATTCAGAACTAACTGCATCTAATTCACTTCTCACGGGAGGTTGTACTCCATGTTGAATTAAACTTTGATTGCTCATCGCTAAACATCGATCCTCCAACATAATCAGGGCTTCATTATAAATATCTTCATTGAAATTAATATCCATATCCGGATTGTCTCTCCGCACTCTGGCTAAAATGTCTTCACTCATGCTGTCGTGATATTTCATTCATAGTCTATTAGGATTTGAGGGATCACACGATGTTAGAATTATTGCAAAAAGTTCTCGCACTAATCCGCTCTTGCTGCTTGTGCGACCTCTCTCATTGCTTGCTCCCAGTGATTGTTATTTTCTAACAGACTGCGGCGCTGACATACCTCTCGATACATCTCACAAATGTAACCATCTACTGTTCGAAGATCTTCAAACGATGTTGGCCCATGTACTTCGTGAAGCAGTAGACGCAAGTAAAAACACTCTGCGTTTTTCGGATGAACCGTGTATACTCGACCAATAGCATTATCTTTGAATACACCCTCAAATCCTTCAACCGGAATTCCTCTCTTTCATCGATTGAATTTTCTTCGTGACGCGTCCCATGTATAGTAATTGGGAACTTCTGTATAGAAAAGTGTTCTCGCAAACGGGTCATTTTGGCACAATTCCAAAAATGCAGTCAGGGTCGTATGGACGGGTTGGTTTGCAACTCTTCATGCTGTTTCACTTGTAAAATACACTCGTTGTCCAGTCTCAAGATAGACTGCTAAATGGCTGCTGGATTGGAAAATTTAATATACGCCAAACTGCCTCATTAATATTAATATATTGTCCCATTTGATATCGCAAAATTTCGTAATGTCGATTTTCATTAGTTACTCCAAAGACAGCCATATTACTGCCTTTGTTAATATATTCACACAGATATTTAATTGACTTCACAGAACTTCAATATTCTACGTTGATGTGTGCTTTAAACATCCTCGACAATAATGGATTGTATGGCACGATCCATTGATTGTCAACTTCAATTTCTTACTCATTTCTCATCTTAATTTTCACCATAAATCCTCCTTCACTCGGTGATAGACGTCTGTACTTTGGATAACCATCTCTACCCATTTGCGTTTCACACAAAAATGGTCTTGGATACCGCTTTAAGCATTTGTTATCTTTCATACAGGGTGATTGCATATTAAATACTCCACATGGTCCATATATCATATTTTTTACGATTATTTCATACAGTACAGGATCTTCGGCCAGATTTGGAAACTCAGCCCTGATAACATCATCGATTTGATTCGAATGAATTTTCTCTTTGAGCCAAATTAAATTGTGTGAGTGTGGCAATCCTCTTTTTTGTCATTCAAGTGAGTACGTCCAACAAATGACGTCTCCAAAAAGGAAACTCTTCACAATCGTATCAATGAATTTGACTTGCTTTTGTCTGAACACTCGCGCAATAATATCATGTCTATCAGGTGGCGTTTGTCCATACTGTAACTAATCTTTAATCTCCTTCCACGATGAATTACACGTAAAAGTTATTTAAAAAAATTGGGATGACCGTGTTTTCTAATGTAAGTCATAGCGTCTTGAGCATTTTCGTGCATATGTCTGGGGCTACCGGTGAACGTAGAAGGCAAAATTACTAATCGCCTCAGATTTTCAACATTTCCATCAATGGCCATCGCATCCAGAAAATGAATGTATTAATCTGTTCCTAATTTACTTTGATTTTGGCGGATGTAGAGCAATCTTTCTAACCCTATTTTTGAATAAATATCAACAATAAACTGTTGAAACAATTGCCGACAATTAAGTTATGATTGTATTCGTTTTCTCTGTCCATTATGCGATATGAATAAAACTTTTTCGAAGTTACTTTTTTATTTGTTGGTCGATTAGTTTGTTGTATATTAAAATGGTAGCCATCTTCGCCTTGTAAAATATTAATGAATATTGCAAGGCATCACAAATACGATTCGTTTCTACAATACGTTTCCACTTATTGATCCTTCGTTTTACCACAATGTCCCGATAACTAATTTCACTGTCCACGATTACTACCGCTACTTAATTTATTTGAGGATCATCGAACCGTCTTTCATGCTCGCCAATCGGTCTGTTATCGGCCCGAATTATTATGTTGTAGTTGTCCGAGACCATTTTCTCCATTGCAGTCTTTAACATTCTGACTAACTCATTATTTCTATGTAGGAAACACTCTAGATCAAGAATTATAGCTTGACACAATCCTGAGATAGTCATCGACCGTTGATCTACTTCATCTTCTTCGTTTCCCATGAAGTAAACTTTTAAAAACCTCGGCGTTTCATTTGGAAGTGGTAATAATGGCCCAATTTTATGATACACTTGTCATTGGACTCCAAACACCGGATTAAATGCTTTCTCTTCGGTTATTTCTGTTGCTCCAAATGATGTCATTTGGAAACATGCTTTGTAACATTTAGTTTTTTGTAAAAAGTATTTTGATTTCGGTGTTTCTCCATTCATATAGTCAAAAATCCAGGCGGCGGCAAATTTAGTCCTGGCAATCTAATTTTACCACTTGAGCAGCTGTAGCATGTCACCCAAATCAAAATGACATCTACAAACTGTAATCCGCACAAAATGCTTTACTAAAATAAAGAAATCCGAAGAAGAGAATTAAAACTGATATATTCTGTAATAATATAATTTGTGTTCTACTTACATTACGTGGATATTTCCGGATACGATCACCATGCTTTCACCAACTGTTCTGCAAGTATGGCGGAAGCGAAGGCGTGGCAGTTTCAACGCACGTTTAACCTCTTGCTAGTCAAGAAAAGAGTATATAATGGGTGACTCCTAGGTTCACAGATTGTAGTTCATCATTGGATATCTTCGAAGAAGGAAACTCTGCTCCACCACCTGTAGAATATACTGCTGACCGTGATGGTTGGGTCGTGGGTGTCACCGCCTCGACGCCGAGGTAATCCTGTTTATTGATCCAAGTATTCAACTATTATGTTTCCAAGTCCTTCATACTTGTTGAGTTAGTCCATATGACTATGTTTTCTTTTCTTCAGACTGAGTTTAATTTGTCGAAACGACAATTATGTTTCCAAGTCCTTCAGACTTGTTGAGTTAGTCCATATGACTATGTGTTCTATGTCCTTCAGGCGTAGTTTAATTTGTCTAAAAGACAATTATGTTTCCAAGTCCTTCAGACTCGTTGAGTTAGTCCATATGACTATGTTTTCTTTTCTTCAGACTGAGTTTAATTTGTCGAAACGACAATTATGTTTCCAAGTCCTTCAGACTTCTTGAGTTAGTCCATATAACTATGTGTTCTATGTCCTTCGGGCGTAATTGTAACCCGATATCAACTTTTATGTTATTGTATAATAAATTTATTTTTGTTTCTTAGTCAATTCTTTTACACGTATAAAATATTATTCTGTCCTATCCCATTCGGTAGACAGCATACACTTGGCGTTTCTTCTTTGAATTTTTTTACTTTACAAAAATTACATACTTTAACCAGACTCCTGATTACTACACTTGGTTGTTCATTATAATCTTTAGTTGAGTCATAATGAAACGCTTCGTGTTCAAGACTGTAACTTCCTCGTCTCCTTTCACGCACAGCATGTACAGTTGTTTCCAATAATTGCGCCTCAACCTGCTCCCCTAAGCGAAGATTATTCATTCCCTCTCTATTTCGTTTATTTCTTTTATCCGCCTGTACACTTGTTTCTCTTTCTCTACTCATTCGTTGTCTTATTCGATCTGTTTCCCTAAAATTTTCACGTTGCTCTTCTGTCTAATTATCTCTGCTTCGTTGAGAATTTTCTCGTAGCAATGCTAGACGTGCTTCTCTTTCTTCTTCAGTTTCATTTCCCCGCGCAGTCTTTTATCTTTGCGATACGATTCAGGATCACGAGAATTCTCGCTTACTCTTTGGCATTTTTACTTTCTCTCTATCTTACAGGTAGAGAAAGTATGGTGATCGTCAAAAAAATCGAACTCGAGATTTTGATGAATTTTTACGTTTCATGACTCCCTGAATCCGAAAAAGTGGTTTTTGAATTTCCGTCTGTCTGTCTGTCTGTCTGTACCTCCAACTACAGCCTAAACTATTTTACCGATTGAGCTGAAACTTGATATCTAGGGTTTTCATAGGGTTGCCCCGAGGGGGTTTTGGAATTGGATATCTACCCCTAAAATTAAGGTTAGTGTACTGAAGGGAAAAAAGAGAAAAAGTCGATTTTCTCAAAATCGGCTCTAACGATTTTGATTAAATTTCATTTATGAACATTAATAAATATTCCAAACCAAATTTATACTCTCAATATTTCGGCAAAATGGCTTTAAGGGCTCCGGTCTGATGCGTAAATTAATATTTTTTATAATAGCTCCGAAACTATTTGAGATATGAAATTACTTAGCATTACAAATATTTATATATATTTATAATACAAATATTTTATCTGAAACATATTTTTATAAAATCAATAACTTTCAATCTATAAGCAATTATATGAATTTTTTTTTAACTTTTTGGACATTAAAGTTTAGGTATTGCGACCGTAAAAAAAAACTAACCTGAAATGTTGATGGATGTCGACGTCTCATGACCCTCACAACCCTAAAAAATAGTCTTTGCAATGCCGTCTGTCTGTGTGTCTATAAAAACTTAAAATTAAGGGTAGTTTAATGAAGGGCGAAAAGAGAAAAAATTGGTTCTCAAAATCTGCTCAAACGATTTTGATTAAAATTCGTATCTAGGCGTTGTTTAACATTATAAATAAACTGGCTATTTTCATTTTCCTATGAAAATGACTTTTAGGGTACCTTACAGAAGCGTTAATTTCCGTATCTCCAAAACTATTTGAGAAACTAAACAACTTATCATTGCAAAATTGTAGGACTATTAAAAATAAAAAAAAAATTTGTTGACATATATTTTTATAAAAGCAACAGTTTCTGAGATATTTGCAAATATATTAATACAATTTTGTGAGCTTTAGTTGTAAATATATACTACTTAAGTCTTAACGCAATAACTCTCCAATGCCATAGAGTAATTAAATATAAGTAAGTATCTAAAAAAAGTATGTTATTTTTCCTTAAAGCTCTTAGAAGAAATGTTTGCACAGCAATGATCTATCTCCATTTTAGACTCAATAGTCAATATTTACATTTTTTATTGGTAAAAATGTATAAATGAATAATTAAATATCAATGCGATGACTTGAAGATCCGCAACACCTTATAAAATGTTAAAATTTTAACAAGAAATCGAAATTTTAATACAAAGTGTTGACCCTTGTGGAAGACATTAAACTGTTTGATATGCTCTTAGGTGGACAAAGATGCGCCTCTTTTTTCATTGATTCTATATCATTGTATATTATTTTATGCGTGTTCTTATGTGGAGTGGTGATGATATAATGTACATTATTCCGTTCAGAAATCTTACAATTTATAGAAAGAGAGAGAAAGTCTGTGCGGTGCGCCGTACCATTTATTTCTATTGATATTTTCACTTTTTACTTTTTCTTTTATCCATACTCTTTCATTTATTAAAAGTCAACTGATGCATGCACGCTTCGACCTTATGTCAGAAGCCATCCCCACCATCCACACATAATGGCCCTCGAACATTCCAGAACATTCTCGATCCTTTTTAATTTTTCCCTTTTTACTTTTCTTTTATCCGTACTCTTTCATTTATTAAAAGTCAACTGAATCATGCACGTTACGCTTCGCCCTTATGTAGTGTCAGAAGCCATCCCCACCACCCCACACATAATGGTCCTCGAACATTCCTGAACATTCTCGATCCTTCCGGTCAAGTTCTCACTTTTAACACTTCATTATTCACTATTTACATTTCACCTTCTACTTTTCACTTTCTACTTTTCAATTTTTCACTTTTCACTTTCTACTTTTCGATTTTTTACTTTTAACTTTGCCCGAGGTCAACCACTTTCAACCACCATATCTCCCACACCACCACAGCCACAGACACGCAACCACGATAGTGCACGATGGGAGACTCGAGGTTACTACCACATACAAACACCAGTGATCTGCGGTGGGTAGTTGTGGCTACAAGGTGAACTATACGGACACACACGTCTCTATATATATATATATATATATATATATATATAATTACGCTAAGGTGTTTGGGATGAGGAAGGTTGATTTTATAGTAAGTGTACTCGCATGTGCGTGGAGGGAGACTGGAAAACCATTTAGGAAATACCACCCTTAAAACAAATTTCCAGGTCAACATAAATTATTTTAGAACTCTGCCTGGAACTTTTTAGATATTATGATTTTATTTAGACTATATAATTTAATTATTAATTAGTTGTTACTGGAAAAAATGTATATATAGGCCTATTCGCTATTATTATTATTATTATTATTATTAATATTAGCACCACGTCTTACTACCTGTTCGGGTTGTATACACTTACGCTAATGTGTAAGGGTAGGGTGATTGTGATATGAAATGGAGGACCTACAGTTTAACGTGGGATCCGAACCACGGTGGAGGCCTGGTATTCCACACATTCACATGTTGTGATTAATACACGTCTTGTCAGAGGTGAAAGAAGGGTTTGGCAATCAGATAAGTCTGTGCCAAGACCGAGGATTGAACCCCGGACCCACAGCACAGAAGTCTGACACCTTACCCTTAGACCACCAGGTCACCAAAGTGTATAACGACTTTAGCCTAAGCATAAGCATAGCATAGCATAGTTTTATTAAATACTTGCCAAATAACCCATTCTTCACATGGGATTGATTTTTAATATGTTTCATCTTTCCAGCTCAAATTGAGTGGAATATACGGAAAAATCACCCGCTCCCCGTTTCATTCCATTAAGGGTTGAATTTTGAAAAATAAAAAATTAACTATCGCCATTTACTTAAAAAAGTACCTTCCTGTCAAGTTTCATCTTTCCAGCTCAAGCAGTTTGGAAGATTCGGAAAACCACCCTCTCCCTGATCCACCCCTTTAAGGATTGAATTAAAATAAAAATAAAAATGATAACTCTCGCACTTTCCATAAAAGGAACCTCCCTGCCAAAATTAATCTTTCCAGCCCAAGCGGTTAAGAAGATACGGAACCTCCCCCCCCTTCCCATTTCACCCCCTTAGGGGTTGAATTATGCAAAAATCTAAAAAAAAAAAAAAAAAAAAAAAAAAATTGAACGCGGATCTCTTAAATTTTGACAAAGAACACTCATGCCAAATCTCGTGTTTTGCCATATAAATAAATATATAGACCCTAAGATAATGCAGTGTTGGTGGATACTGGTTGTGTCGGGAGGGAGAAGGATACAGCCTGGGTGTTCATTATCAAATTGTGGGTCGAATCAATTCAATAAATAGAAGACAATTTATTATATAGTCGGAACCGTACAATTGGTGGGTGCTTCCTTTGGGGGTTTATTCCCCCATTCTTTCCGAAAATGTCACTCATAATTCATTTTAGTATTCCTAGACCAGGTAATGGGGAAACTCAGGAGACTTGCTGAATTTTGGACTGGTCTATTGTGTCACATATTATTTACATTTTTTAATGAGTCTTAAAAACCAAAACTTTTTAATCTTCACGTCTTACATTGTTCAGGCTATAAGTATATTTGATAATTGTTCTAATGGGGTAGGGATGAAGAAGGAAAAATTTTAGAGATAATCTACCCGCATTTGATTGGAAGGAGAGTGGGGAGGCCCTTTAGGAAAAACCACTCTCAGTAGACCCATTCGGGACTCAAACCCCGATCTCCTCTTCATCAGCGTGCAAGTCTAATATTAGTTTGACATATTGCATTTTGAAAGTTATATTTTATATGTTCCGTTCAAACCATGTTGTCTTCAACAGCACAAGAGATGACCTTAAGTACGAGACAAGACGATTTATAGCCGTTGACTTCAAAAAGTACTGTGTGACATTACATGACTGTCGAAATTGTATTGACTTTAAAAAATTATACCACGTTGGGAAAAAGTTTTATACAATGTTTAATTTGTTTCATTTCGGCGTATCACCCAAATCGTGGCATAGATTTGCCATCCCTGGCCTATACTGACATCATGATTCACGAGCCCTTACAGGTAAAACAATCACACCTATACAGCACTAGAGTAATTAGTGCAAGTTAGAATAACCGAACTGGTAGTGAAATTTGGGGCAGTAAAACTAATAAAAAAACATCTCACCTCTTTTGGTGCCTCTACTGATGGTTCTTTTACAAGCCATAACTATGCCAAGCCTATTTACGTTTTTTAAGGCTTGACATTTTAATCAAATTATTTAACTAACACTAATATTTATTACATTGGCAACAACCAACAAGTCACTAGTATTATAATACTGAATCCTTCCTCCAAAACCATATACCCACACAAAACACAACATTTCACCATATTCAACACTGTACTAACTAGTAATGCGGTGCTGTTCAAATTTTGTAAATGGTTTCAAAATGTTCATAGTTTCAAAATTCGGCTTTGCGTCAGTAGGTGTGTTGAAAGAGAGTATAGAGAAATCCAGGTATTCAGCCTACATAAGCTGCCGACTTCATTTCTGACAAATTGTCCGTTTATTTAAACTGCTATTTTCTGCTTGCTGATTCCTAGAGTAAGATCTTACAATTGATATAAAAAATGTTTGCCTACTTTTCTCAAACCCCACAGCTCGACTCCTTTGATTCCCAATAAATGTTTGAATGTAGAAAAAAAAAGGTATTTGAAATGTTGGCAGAGCTAATTTTATTATTATTAGCACCACGTCTTATTACCCTTTTGGATTATACGCATAGCTAATTTTACAATCGCAAGTTTTACAAGTTGCATCTTGAAGGTGAATCTTAAAATAATAATTAACTAGTATTTGGTTGAAGGCATTTACATTAAACTGTAGTAAAAGTAAAAAGCTATACCTAGTTGGATTTTTTGTATGTATACGTGGACCCCCCTTTATAACCCCTCCCCCCCTCCCGTTTCTACGCCCTTGAGCCTAGGCATTCATTTTCATTTAAATAAAAGTTTGCTAGGCTACTGTTCATACAGTAGTGTAAGTGCTGACGCTTTTACATTACACTTGCCTGTTTCGAGAATCAAATAATCTATAGCAACTTTTATTGTATGATTAGTTCAGTAGATGTACCATTACTTACTCTGTGGCATTAGGAACTAAAGTTCACTACCGTACTTACAAAAGTAATCTACCTATCCCTCTCTTGAGATAGTTCAATCCAGTCCACCTCATTACATATGATTTCTATCTTGAGCTTGTTCTATCCAGTCCAACTCATTACATCCAATCCCTATATAGAGTTAGTTCCATCCAGTCCCCCTAATTACGCCCAATCTCTCTAAGTTTAATTCTAATGTTTTCCTCCCATCTGCGTCTAGATCTTCCCAATGGTCTCTTCCCATTGGGTTTGCCAGGCAGTACCCTGGACAAGATTCTAGAATATTCCATTCGCACTGCATGTCCTTCCAACCCTAATCTACAAGACTTAATGTACCATACATTAATTATTGTTGTTTAGCGTTTATTATTCAGTATCAAGATCAACTTAATATAAAATGTAGGCTATTGTTCTCTTTGATAAATAAGAATCTTCAAAATACAGGAAACAAAAAACAATAATGTCGAACGAAATGGTTTTAACAATTTTAAATCAGGCCCTTCTCTGAAAATTGTATGTGTGTTGACTTACTTGCCATGAGAAATAAGGTTTTGGATTTTATGTGTCAGGTAGGGCAAAGTATTATTTATTAGACTATTATTAATTTGTTTAACTCCCGATGTGTAACATTGGGCTGCAACAAAGTTTCACTACTCAGGCTATTCCTAGTTGCACTTTCTGTGATCGATTTAATTTCAGGCGGACCGGGTTTTTCAGCCCACACGCCCCATGGATTTCAACGAGCGAGAGAGAAAGAACCTACACATTTTGTCGGAAAGGTAATTTTTTTCACCTAACTTCCAGTGCAGTATTTGATTGATATGTTTTGTGTATAGAGCGTGATTTAAAGTCATGGAGTATTGAACTTTAAATATTGTACTGTACATAGTTGGAGTAGAAAGGTGAACTTTATTTTTGTTTTTAACTCCGAGTCTTACTTACAGCTTGGGATATAATCTATGAATATCAACTAATCACGCTAATGTGCTAGGGATGAGAAATTTTGAATTTAAAAGAAGTGAACTCACATTTGCGTGTAGGGAAAGTGGAAAACATTTTATAATTTCATAGTGATGAGAGGTTTGGCTTTATATCTCGGAAGGGTGTTCTGTGGAGATGTTTATTAAAGTGTTTTCACTTTACCTCTGCTTAAATTAATATACATTTCCTCTAAATTTTACCTTCCTGGTATTTAGGCCTACCCTATTAGTGTAAATATTTGATTCACCACTTATTTTAGTTGCTACATTTAACATCACGGTACTCGCTTCAGTGGCCGAATAATCATTAGGTGAGATTGGGGATTGAATCCCAGTCGGGTGTATTGAGAATGATTTTTACAATATGATTTTCCATTCTCCCTCCACTCAAATGTGAGTACACTTCCTCGAAATTCAACCTTCCTAATCCCTAGCTAACTAACCTAATCAGCATTTAAGCATTTATAACCCGAAACGGCGACGCGGCACTTAAAATAAACATGGCTATTAATAATAGGGGAAGGAATGATGACGATAGTTATAGGAAATGCACCTGCATTAGAGTATAAATTTTTAAACCACTGTAGTAAATCAAATTTGGTAACTCACCCCAGTGCACCAGGCTAAGATTCGAATCTCAAACTTTACATCCCCATGAATCCAGTCTATTGCAAGAGCTACGCCCCACACTGTGCGACCACCGGCACTTGTATGGAAGGCCCGGGTAGGTAGTAAGATGCAACTAATATATGAACAAATATATTATGTTAGTGTACAAGATAAGAACACAATTCAAATCCAGGCTATTGAACCATTATTCTCCATTCTTATAAACAATAATCATTTCAAATAAGACGTTTGTAATATTAAAACACTAGCTGAAGTAACAGCTGCTAGCCGGGAGGAATGTTTTTAGTTCAGAGACTGTACGTCACTGTACAGTAATTTAAAGTTAGTGCCTTTAAGGCGAATCGTGCACGTGATAAATTCGTCATGGGCTGAAATTATTTCTCAACGGGTAAAAATGATAAAATTACCCCCTCCTAGAACCCCGACCCTCACAAAACTACTGAAATATACCTGAACTGGCCACCAAAGCGCCAGTTGAGCTTGAATATTCATGGAGGGCGGAATTATGTTTGTCTGGAGCTCAAATTACTACCACGTATTTTAAATCTGTAATTGAGTCATTTTAATACTTAATACAAAACTACCAAGTTTGAACACCCTAGTTTAGGGATTCCTAGAAAACATTCCTTATCTTTCCGACATAGTTTTGTGAGGCAGTAAAAGGGACAGCTGGTTGACAAAGTGAGGGAAGGGGGGAGGGTTGTTGGTGTTGGTTGTACACACCAATGATTCAAGGCTATACACGAGTTTCTTGGACTGAAAGCTGAAAACTGTGAACATAAACAAATTACCTACCACTACACAAAAACGATTACAAACAAATAAACCGTCAGAATCGTGACCTTGTTTGCAAATCACGTGAGAGACCTGAGTTCAAATCCCAGGTGGGTACACTAAAGTCATTTTCCACATATCATTCTGAATGCTATTACCGTAGAGATGATTCATTTAGCAAAGATTAAATAAAGCAGCATTTTACTAGATGAACATAATAATACATACAGTAGGCCTAGCTATAATACATTCACGACCTTAGTTTACTTGGATGACATCTCAAAAAGTTACTAGAAATAATCTCCAATACATCCCTACGCCAACAGCTGATATGTCACTTTGGATAATTGTAATGAAAACTTATGGTAGTGTATGAATTTGATAGTTAACCACAGTAACTTAGGCTAATATTATTTATATATTTATTTGAGGTCGGGCAGAAAGCTTATTAATAATTTTATTCCACTTAAAAAAATTATTATACACATCACTTTCACAAAAGGTCTAACTACCATAGCTTCAAAATCGCGAGTGACGAATTTAGACCATATGATTGAACATGACGGAAACAAGTTATTTACAATGATGCACCCACGCAGTGGATAAAAATATTTTATTCAGTTAAATATTTCGAAATACGATATAATAATCATAAAATATTTTATTACATATATAAAAATGACAATTATTTTCTCTTTTCCAAGTAATTACGATACCTGTATTAAAAGGTATTATTGTATGCACTATATTACACATCTTAGATAACATTCCAAAACTGAGAATAAGTACTTTTAATTATGTTTAAAATACTTTTTCAGATCGGGTAAAAAGAAATTATTAAGAGTTATGAAACAGTGTAAGAAAACTTAAGCTTACGTTATTTTAAATGTAAAATATAACTTGTAATTAAAAATCTTAATATATATAACAAAACAGTTATCTTTTACAAGTGTTGGCAACCCAAAACCTAAACATATGATTTTTGAACTGTCATCCAGGTAAAAACACCTATCATGAATAGACTTTATATTAATTTGTTAAATGAAGAGTAGAGATATTGGTACAGGCATGGATCCAGAAAATTTTCATAGGGGGGTCATAATAATTATAAATAACATAATTACTAACAACGTAAGCCTCTTATTTAGGTAAAACAAGGATATTTTTATACGTACGAAAATGCATTATAGGACTGTGATAGTTTTTTTTTTGTCTGATCAAGTTCTCAGCGTAGTCACTTAAATAACTCTAGAAATCCACAAAAATTAAATATTATATAATGTCAATAGCAAGTAGCTTTTGTATAACAGTAATTACTAACCTTTTACTACTACTACTACTACTACTACTACTACTACTACCTACTACTACTACTACCACTACTACTACCGCTGCCGCTACTACTACTACCACTACCACTACTACTACTACTACTACTACTACTACTACTACTACTACTACTACTACTAATAATAATAATAATAATAAATAATAATTATAATATTAGTAATAATAATAATAATAATATTAATAATAATAATAATAATAACTATAAAACCTATACAAAACATTATTCAAACATACCTCATATTCTATAAATGCATTTATTGAATTTTCCTGTTATTCTTTTGAGCATATTTCTCCAAAACTTCATCAGGATTAACTTCTATTCTTCGATGAATATTTAACATGGATAAACCATTTAATCGTAGCTCATTCATATTTGACCTTAAGTATGTCTTTAACCTTCTTAAGGTGGAAAATGATCTCTCACCAGTGCAAGTAGTCATGGGAAGAACAGACAAAATGTGGAGAAGAACTTTAAAATGTTTGGGTAAAAACCATCTGAAGCATACACTAAGCTGCCAACAACACTAGATGGACACTCTGCCTTAGATTTATGTTTCCAGCGTTGTTGCCACAATTATTATTATTATTATTATTATTATTATTATTATTATTATTAGCACCGCGTCTTACTACCCGTTCGGGTTATACGCACTTACGCTAATGTGTAATGGTAGGGTGATTGTGATATGAAATGGAGGACCTACAGTTTAACGTGGAATCCGAACCACGGTGGAGGCCTTGCATTCCTCACATTCATTTTGTTGCCACAATTCAATCTCTCCAAGAAGTTCTGACGAAGTCCCAGGAAGGTTATTAGCATATGTTTGAGCTGCTTGTAATAAAAGTTCATTGTCTTGGTTGGAAAATGTTGGTATTAAACCGTATAATGTGATAATATTATCGTGGCCAGTTGATGAAAATCTGGTTGACAATTCATAAATAAGATAGTCCACAAATGGCAAGTAAACATTTAGTCTATAATACTCTTCACGACTTGATGCAGCAACATTTGGTCCGTGAGTTTGTGTCCAAAAAAGGTCCTTGGCATGATGATGTCAATTTCATGTTTTTCAGCCAAATTCACCGATTCATTATAGACTTCTGTATATTTAGAAGGGTTATTCCGATATTATTTCAATGTCTCTAAAACATTTGCTATAATATTCTCATATTATAGCAGTTTTTCAGGTCTAACGAAGGGTTTTGAAGCTGACGAGACAACGTGACTGTTAGACTGAAGATAAATGAAACAATATACAGAGTTATAATAAAGTTAAACCTGAGAACTGAGCTAAGTAAAAGTGTTGACTTTGATGATAGTGCTTTCACATCAAATACCTGTAGGAAATATACAACTGTATCAAAAACATGTAAGAATTGTAAAAATGCATCGTGTCGTTCTACCCAACGCGTCTCACAAAGCGTTTTGAGTTTGCACTTTGTTTCTTCAGGATATTGTTCATGTATTTTTGCTTTCATCAAAACTGTTTGTTTACTGGATTCTCTTACTTCATCTGTTACGTTACTGACCAAAGCAATAGCGTTCCTTACCCTTGATAAAGAACATGCTTTATAAATGGACAGATTTAGTTTGTGAGAAGCACAGTGCATATACAACGTGTTTCTAAAACATTGCATCAAACTTTGGCAGGATACTCCTTGGGTGAAATTAGAATAATTCTCATAAGCAACCTAGGGTCCATCTTCAATATTAAGGGCGGTATACACCCCTAAAGACAGAGCTAAAAACGACTGTTGTGTGAAATATTATGAAAACTGCTTAGGGTATTACAACGAATCTTTGTATACTACTTATTGAAACCTTGATCATGAATAAACTAAATGTGATGTTACCGTTACCCACCCCCATCATGTAAATAAATGGTACGGCGCACCGCACAGACTTTCTCTCTCTTTCTATAAACTCGTAAGATTTCTGAACGGAATAATGTACATTGTATCATCACCACTCCACATAAGAACACGCATAAAATAATATACAATGATATATAATCAATGAGAAAAGAGGCGCATCTTTGTCCACCTAAGAGCATTTCAAACAGTTTAATGTCTTCCACAAGGGTCAACACTTCGTATTAAAATTTCGATTTCTTGTTAAAATTTTAACATTTTATAAGGTGTTGCAGATCTTCAAGTCATCGCATTGATATTTAATTATTCATTTATACATTTTGGCCAATAAAAAATGTAAATATTGACTATTAAGTCTAAAATGGAGATAGATCATTGCTATGCAAACATTTCTCCTAAGAGATTTAAGGAAAAATAACATACTTTTTTAGATACTAATATTTAGTTACTCTATGGCATTGGAGAATTATTGCGTTAAGACTTAAGTAGTATATGTTTACAACTAAAGTTCACAAAATTGTATTAATATATTTGCAAATATCTCAGAAACTGCTGCTTTTATAAAAATATATGTCAAATAAAAGTTTTTTATTTCTAATAGTCCTA
Organism: Timema podura; assembly: GCA_033556935.1. Lineage (NCBI taxonomy): Eukaryota > Metazoa > Arthropoda > Insecta > Phasmatodea > Timematidae > Timema > Timema podura. The sequence goes on from JAVRXN010000010.1 coordinate 10,428,788, forward strand.
CAATTTTGCAATGATAAGTTGTTTAGTTTCTCCAATAGTTGTGGAGATACGGAAATTAACGCTTCTGTAATGTACCCTAAAAATCATTTTCATAGGAAAATGAAAATAGCCAGTTTATTTATAATCTTAATAAACGCCTGGATACGAATTTTAATCAAAATCGTTTGAGCAGATTTTGAGAAAACCAAATTTTTCTCTTTTTGCCCTTCAGTAAACTACCCTTAATTTTAAGTTTTTATTGACACACAGACAGACGGCATTGCAAAGACTATTTTTTAGGGTTCGGGGGGTCATGATACGTCGACATCCATCAACATTTCAGGTTAGTTTTTTTTTACGGTCGCAATACTTAAACTTTAATGTCCAAAAAGTTAAAAAAATTCATATATCTGCGTATAGATTGAAAGTGATTGATTTTATAAAAATATGTTTCGGATAAAATATCTGTATTATAAATATATATACATATTTGTATTGCTAAGTAATTTCATATCTCAAATAGTTTCGGAGCTATTTCTAAAAAAATGTTAATTGACGCATCAGACCGGAGCCCTTAAAGCCATTTTCCCGAAATATTGAGGGTAGCCATTTTGTTTTTAATATTTATTAATGTTTATAAATGAAATTTAATCAAAATCGTTAGAGCCGATTTTGAGAAAATCGACTTTTTCTCTTTTTGCCCTTCAGTAAACTACCCTTAATTTTAAGTTTTAATAGACACACAGACAGACGGCATTGCAAAGACTATTTCTTAGGGTTCGGGGGTCATGAGACGTCGACATCCATCAACATTTCAGGTTAATTTTTTTTACGATCGCAATACTTAAGCTTTAATGTCCAAAAAGTTAAAAATATATATATAATTGCGTATAGATTGAAAATTATTGATTATATAAAAATATGTTTCGAATAAAATATTTGTATTATAAATATATATACATATTTGTAATGCTAAGTAATTTCATATCTCAAATAGTTTCGGAGCTATTATAAAAAATGTTAATTTACGCGTCAGACCGGAGCCCTTAAAGCCATTTTCCCGAAATATTGAGAGTAGCCATTTTGTTTGGAATATTTATTAATATTCATAAATGAAATTTAATCAAAATCGTTAGAGCCGATTTTGAGAAAATCGACTTTTTCTCTTTTTTCCCTTCAGTAAACTACCCTTAATTTTAGGGGTAGATATCCAATTCCAAAAACCCTCGGGGCAACCCTATGAAAACCCTAGATATCAAGTTTCAGCTCAATCGGTAAAATAGTTTAGGCTAAAGTTGGAGGTACAAACAGACAGACACACAGACAGACAGACAGACGGAAATTCAAAAACCACTTTTTCGGATTCAGGAAGTTATGAAACGTCAAAATTCATCAAAATCTCGAGTTCGATTTTTTTGACGATCACCATACTTTCTCTATCTGTAAGATAGAGAGAAAGTAAAAAGGGAGGGTTGTAACATATTTTTTCTAAAATAAAATATGTCAGAGTAAGTATTACCAATTTTTACTTAAGATTACAAAACAGGGAATCAAAATTAACAAAAAAGGTGTCTTGGAGAAACTGTCTAGCTTTCCCCGTTTCTGAGATGATCACACAAGTTTGAGATCAGAGCCAAGTGCAAATGCCTGCCAGGTAGGCAGCCAGAATCGCAGTTTTATTTCGCAATGCAGTCTTTTAACCATTTTTACCGGCACGTGTGACTATGTATTACGTACATTTGGTAAACAAGGCTGGTTTGTGTGTTATGATGGAGAAACTCTGATACTTTTCCTTCTTCATAAGCTCCAATGTGTTGCTATTTATTACATTAGTGAGTTATGCTTACACAGTTCACACTTGGGTGAGATTTTATTCATTAAACTCACTGGGGTATTGAAAGCTGAATTAATAAATACAAATTGTAGTTATTGCATGTTTTAGTTTTTAGCCTCAAAAGCAGATTCATAGCAAGTGTTCAAAATGGTGGCCCCTAACGTCATTGCAATAATTGAGGCTGCGTATCAATGACTGGCGTACTCTTTCGAAAACACGTGGTGTTTCTTTAACCTTATCACATGCAGCACCTATCCTGGCTAACAGGTCTTCCTCGGATTTAACGGCTGTCTCGTACACCAAAGATTTGACAAAGCCCCACAGAAAGAAGTCTAACGGATTAAGGTCAGGAGAGCGTGGTGGCCACGCAACAGACCCACCTCTTCCTATCTATCGGGCAGGAAATGCAGTGTTAAGGTAGTCACGCACAGCTCTTGTGAAATGATGTGGTACACCGTCGTGTTGTAGACACATGCGTTGTCGAACGGATAGCGGTACATTCTCGAGGAACTGTGGGATGTAAATGTCAGAAATTGGCAGTAGATGAGGCCAGTCAAACGTCGTGGCATCAGGTAAGGGCCAATGAGATGGTTACCCACAATGCCTGCCCAGGTCTTGACAGAAAATCTATGCTGGTTGCCCATGATGATAGTTGCATGAGGGTTCACGTCATTCCAAATGTGACTATTTGTACTATTAAAATAGCCGTCTCTGGTGAATGTTGCCTCATCGGAAAACAATATTATAGTGGAGAAATCAGGAACCACTCCGCACTGCTGCAGAAATCAGTCGGAGAATTCATGTCGAGGAGCATAATCTGCTGGCCCCAATGCGCATGTGGTACGGATGCAGCAGCTGATCATGCATGACACGCCATACTGTGGAATTGGACACATTCGTTTGATGCGCAATGGCACGTGTGCTTGTTGACGCGTTATCATCCACATAATTCAGTACCTCTTCTTCGACAATTGGAGTGCGAACATTCCTCGGGTGACCAGCTCCCCCTCGTAGCTGAAATGTACCTGTTTCACGAAGTCGCTGAGTGACATCGGTGAAGGTCCGGTGATAAGGTTGACGTCGCGCAGGATATCTATCTTGGTACAACCTTGCATCTGCTCTTGCGTTTTCTCTAGCTTCACCATACAGCATGACCATGTCTGTCATTTCTGCGTTTGTGTACTTTGCCATTTGACTAGTAATACGCGCAACATGCAGTGAAGTCGTGTGGACTGATGCAGTCTGCTCGTGGAGGGAGGGGAAGATAGTGATAATAAGAGTGGGGGAAAGAAGGGGGGTGAAGCAACACAGCTTTATTGGCTCCCTACCTGGCAGGAATTAACACTTGTCTTTGAAATTAAATATGCATGATTATCTCAGAAACGGGGAAAGCTAGACAGTTTCTCCAAGACACCTTTTTTGTTAATTTTGATTCCCTGTTTTGTAATCTTAAGTTAAAATTTGTAATACTTACTCTGACATATTTTATTTTAGAAAAAATGTGTTACAACCCCCCTTTTTTACATGATGGGGGTGGGTAACGGTAACAGCACATTTAGTTTATTAACGATCAAGGTTTCAATAAGTAGTATACAAAGATTCGTTGTAATACCCTAAGCAGTTTTCATAATATTTCACACAACAGTCGTTTTTAGCTCTGTCTTTAGGGGTGTATACCGCCCTTAATATTGAAGATGGATCCTAGGTTGCTTATGAGAATTATTCTAATTTCACCCAAGGAGTATCCTGCCAAAGTTTGATGCAATGTTTTAGAAACACGTTGTATAAAGCAAGAGGCTGCTTTTCCCTAATACGAGCTTGCACACCTTTGATTTTACCAGACATGTTTGACCCTACATTATACCCTTAACCACGCAGGTTCTTAATTTTAAGTCTAAGTTTGTTTAATTTTTCAAGAAGTAAGTTTGTGAGAGCCTCGCCACTGAGATTTATCGCTTCCACAGAACCTAAGAATTTTAAGTGAAAGTATGTCCAGAAGTCTAATACAAAGACTCATTTGTTCAAATGTTCCGACATCAGTTGTTGTAGCATTTGGCTACAAATAGATAGTCAAGTTGAAGAAGTAAATACAACTTATCCTATTTCACCGTCCCCGCGCCTTGGACTACGAGCCGCAGAGAAACACATCAACACGAGTGAACTTAGTAACAGCACGTTATAGACTGACCGCTGCTGGCAAGGTTCAAACCGCGCCCACCAGAGTGCACCATTATCCTACAGTCCAAAGATCTTATATAGTAAAGAGAAGTGTTCTTGAAGAGTCCAAGCTGGTTAGAGTGTTCTTTACGTTATTATTGCCGCGTGCGTCCCCTCCCTTTTGTTACCCATATGTTTTTCCCCACTCTTTTTCCTATTCTCCAATGTTCTCTGGGTTTTTGCATATACAACGTGTATCTAAAACATTGCATCAAACTTTGGCAGGTTATTCCTTGGATGATCCAATTCAAGTCTATCGTCTAAAGACGGTGTCTTACGGAGTATCCTCGTCACCTTATCTTGCCATTCATACCCTACATCAGCTTGCTGATGATGAAAAGACCCGTTTTCCAGAGGCCTCAAGAGTGGTACACTCAGATATGTATGTTGATGATGTGTGTTTGGGCGCTGATACCCCTGAGAAGGCAGTGGCTCTACAGCAAGAACTTGTACATTTGTTAATGACGGGCGGCTTTCAATTAAGAAAGTTCGCAAGTAACCACCCAATACTTCTAGAAGGGTTACGTCCAGAAGTTATTCAAATGCCTCCATCGTCATACTCTTTTGATGATGATTCCACTGTCAAGGTTCTTGGTCTACAATGGAACCCTGGGTCAGGCACCTTTTCAAACAAGGTACAAATGACCTCAAAATCTCTTTCCAAACGAGCTATTCTCTAGGATATTGCAAGAATATTTGACCCACTAGGTTGGCTGTCTCCTATCATCTTGTTCGCAAAATATCTTATCCAACACCTATGGATTAAAGGTGTTGACTGAGACTCTCCCCCCCTCCTGAAATAGCTGAAAGATGGAATCGTTTCAGAGCTGAGCTTCCACTTGTTTCCAACATCTCAATTGACAGATGTCTGGTATCTGCAGATGCAGCTTGTAGTTTTGAGATTCATGGCTTCTCTGATAGCTCTGAGAGTGGCTATGCAGCTGTTGTATACCTCCGGGTTATTTCATCTGGCACAGTAAAGGTGCAACTCTTACTCGCTAAATCAAAGGTAGCACCCATAAAACAAGTTTCACTTCCTCGCTTGGAACAATGTGCGGCACTACTCTTGGCACGCATGTTGCACTTGCTAATAGAAACATACTCGTTCTTGAAAATTGACAAGGTCTATGCCTGGACAGACTCTACAATCATATTTTCCTGGATCCAATCTTCTTCCCACCTGTGGAAAACATTTGTTGCCAATTGTGTGAGTAAGATCCAAGATCTCACTTCCCCCGAATGGTGGCACCATATACCATCGGAGCACAACCCAGCTGATTGTGCCTCTCGTGGGTTGTTTCCCTCTCAGCTTGTCAAGCACCCACTTTGGTGGGCAGGACCTTTGTAGCTTAGGGAGGATTCAACCAAGTGGCCACAACCTAAAGAATTGCTTCGTTTAGCTGAACCTATTGAAGAGCGCAAAACACTCACTCTGACTACAGTCGCCCCTGACACCAACAGTGTGGACCGGTTAGATAAGTTTTCGTCCTTATCAAAAGTAAGATGTATAACAGCTTATTGCTTTCGTTTTGTTTGTGCTTCTCGCCCTGGACGCGTCGCACCCAGCGGACCCTTGCAAGTTGATGAACTACACCAGTCTCTGTTATTTTGAGTCAAACAAACCCAACAGATCGACTTTGCTGACGATATTGCTCGTATTGTCAAGGATCAACCTTGTTCATCCTCAGTACAGAGGCTAAATCCCTTTCTAGATTCTGCTGGTGTTTTAAGAGTCAGTGGCCACCTTCAACGATCCAATCTATCCTTTGAAGAAAAACATCCTATCCTACTCCCGAAGAGGAGTCGTGTCGTGGAGCTTCTAATTGACCAACTACACCTTGATCATCTACATCCAGGACCACCCAACTTGCAATCCTTACATCAGCGTGAGTTCTGGATTATTGATGCACGCAACATAATCGTATTGCGGCTACGCAAATGTCTAAAATGTTTCAAGTTTCGTCCAATTTTGTTGACACCATCCATGGGAAGTCTCCCAGCTGCTCGTGTTTGTCAAGCCAAACCCTTTCTGAAGACAGGTGTCGACTATGGAGGTCCATTCACAATCACAATGTCTCGAGTACGCAAACCTAGAATCTGTTTGGCCTATATTTTTCTATTTGTCTGCTTCTCTACGAAGGCTATTCATATAGAACTGGCGTCAGACTTATCAACTGAAGCCTTTCTTGCGGCATTTCATCGTTTTGTCGCACGTCGAGGACATTGTTCAGACATGTTCACTGACTGCGGAACCAATTTTGTTGGCGCCAATAGACAGCTTTCCACTCTCAAAGGTTTCTCACAGATTCTGGCAACAATGAAGTTTTTATTAGGCAGGTCGTTGACCATAACATCACCTGGCACTTTAATCCCCCTGCAACTCCTCATTTTGGAGGACTTTGGGAAGCAGGGATATGATCAGTCAAGTCATTACTCATCAAAACTATTGGCTCTCAGATCCTAACACATGAAGAGCTGTACTCTGTCTTGACACAAATTGAAGTCACTCTCAATTCACGACCAATTTGTGCATTATCAGCAGATCCCAGCGATTTGTCATCACTAACCCCAAGTCACTTCTTAACCTTGGGACCACCACAGATACTATCAGAGTCTGATGTCACCGCCACTCCGATCAATCGTCTGACGAGATGGAGCCTGCTTCAGCAAATCCACCAGTCCTTCTGGAAGCGTTGGCACCAAGACTACCTCCATCAACTCCAGCCCAAAACCAGGTGGAATCATCCACAATACAACCTCCAGGAAGGTGCCCTAGTCCTCATCAAGGAACCAAACCTGCCTCCCCTACGTTGGCGACTAGGACGTGTGGTGAAAACATTCCCTGGTCCTGATGGCGAAGTACGTGTCGTTCAAGTCTGTACTACACAAGGTGTCCTCACCAGACCAGTGGTGAAATTGGCTCCCCTCCCCTCAAACTAATTGAAATACGAGTATTTCAAGGGGGGGCGGGATGTTTGGGGCTTGTATATGTGTGTATTGTTTTTATTTTGTTTTATTTCGTTTTATTTTGAACTATGTTTACTTTGTTGTTTTGGCGCCAAGAAACTTGGTTTGGCGTCTGTTGTGCGCCTCCTTTTTTTTAAACGGTTTATCTCTCGCAGTCATATTTCCGGTCGCGGGCTGCCAGTCTCGTTTTGGATTCCGTTCCGACTTAAACATTCTGTGTTTATGTGATACAAAACTATACAGTCCACTTCCTACCAAACAACTAGCAAAGACAATAATGTATCACAAAATTTAATAGCAGGAGGAAGTATCACAATCAAAGTATCACAATGACAGTAGGCAGCAGCACAATAACCATAAAAAAAAACCCATAAATATCACACTCACAGTTAACTAAGAGTAAAGAAAACCATCATAGGTCATTATAGTTACAAAAAGACAGAAATATTTATAAATTACACATAAGTATTAACAAAACGAAACACACACGTTAAATGTTCCACGTCTAAGGCTACTCGAACGAATCGTTCCTGTATACTAAAATTAAATATTTCCTGCTACCTCTGACTGGTTTGAAACAGATTAGCGTACTTTTCACTGGAATGGGATAAGTATTTCTAAAAATAGCACAATCCTACCAACTTTAACACGCTTCATGGCTTGTGTTGAAGACAGGTGTAAGATATGAACAGCCTGCACTAGGAATTCAGTGTGGGTGTGCAAATCTTTGAAATGTTGAAGTCAAAGTTGAAGCCTAAGTCACCTTCGATTTGACTTTGACAACCACTATAACCTTAGCATCTTTGAGATGTTTTGAAGTAATAATAAAACCTCTATAAATAACGAAAATACTTGAAAATCAATAAATATTACCCATATAATAAATTAAAATCATCACATAAAATCATAAAAAAGTATTTTAACACAGAATGGTAATTAAATTACATCTACCTATAACGCAAGCAGGGATAAACTCAGATAGGTCAGCATAAAAATAATATAATATAGTGTGTTTTTTCCTTACTAAACTCTCTCTTTATCTAGAAGTGTTAGTAGATAATTTAAAAATTAAGAATAGTGCTATTTGACAAAAAAAAACTGTATTTGGTTTCAGCCTCAACTTTAATTCACATGTTTCAATCTTTGCTTCGCCTGAGATTAATAAAGAACATTCTCACAGCCATGGAAAGATAAAAACTTGTATGATTTAACTTTTTTGTATTTTCTTTCTAAATATATATATTTTAAAATTAATTTTCTAAATACCACAGGGGGGTCAGCTGACCCTTGGACCCTCCCCTAGATCCGCGCCTGGAGATATACAATAGTAAAAACTGTCTTTATAAATGATTTATAAATGTACTTATTACCAGCACACGGAATAAACGTCAAGCTCATCTTGTATAGTCTGCTGGTAATGGGGAGGTTGAGGCTCGAATCCCGGCCGAGTGTACTAAGGGTGTTTATTCTTAAGTGGTTCCCCCCTCTCCGGAACATTGGGAATACCTAGACGTAGATGGGAGAATAACATCAGAATGGACCTGAAAGTGATAGGATGTAGTGAGGTGGACTGGATAGAACAAGCTCACGATAGGGATAGTTGGCGTACTTTGAGTGGGTGAATAAATTTGGCTCAAAATAAATATATAATATAAATTAAAGATCAATACTTTCCTATATCCATTTATTCAAATTAAGGCATGTGTCTTTACTCGTATAATATTATACTGCATAGTTGGTGTATCCGTTCTTTGCACAGGGAATCCATAAAGTAGGTCTAACTTAGTTATTTTTTATCTTCTCTATATAAAAATGCTAAAGCCCTCACTCACCTACTCACCCATCACTAAGTTCTCCTACTTCCTGAATAGCCAGAGGGCTGAAATTTGATATAGTTGTACATCAGAGAGTACTTGGAATAACTAAGCAAATTTCAAAATGGGAATCCGGGAATTGAGAAGGTGGGATATTAATTTTTTTTAAATCCTCCAAGGGAAGGCAGAAAATTTAATTTTGGCACGCAGGTAAGGGTATTAATCCAGACAATAAAACCTGTCTTAAATTATGAAATTTTAAGTTCAATACTAGGGAAATGGGGGAGAAGGGTAGGTTCTAACTTTAACAAAAACCTATTCACTAATTCTTATTCTCCCACTTTCTGTATAGCTAGAAGGGTAAAATTTGGCATAATTGTACACCAGAGGGTACTTACAAAGACTTAAAAAATTTCAAAATGGGAATCCAGAAATTGGGGAGGCATTGGGGGGTAGGGGGCTTCCATTCCAGATAATAAAACCATTCTTAACCTATGAAATTTCAAGCTCAGGGTTAGTGAACTGGAAGTAGTTGTATAAAAAGTTTAAAAACTGATAGATACTACTACATACAATGGTGGTAAACACTTAAACTAGGCAGGAAGTTAAAGGGACCACTCCATGTAACCAAAAAGGTTTGATCATTTCAAATTTTTAAAAGAGACTCTGTGAACTTGGGGGTGGGGGGGGTGGGGGAGGGAGGGGGGCAGGGCTGATGTATCTTCTCTATATAAAAAGCAAAAGCTTTTTTCCACTTATCGAATAGATAGAAGACCAAAATATGGCATAGTTGTACACCATAGGTTACTTCAAATTACTATGTAAAATTAATTTGGAATTTCTAAATGGGGCATGAGGAAATGGGTGGATAAAGAGCTTCAATTGGGGTTTGAAATTGAAATTTGGTAAGAAACTAAATGGACTACTCCAGAGAACCAAGTAATCTAGATCATTTTTAATTTATGAGGAGCTGGTTAAATGAGGGAAGGGGGTTAAACATTTCAAAGCTAATATAAACAACATCTATGTGTGGTAGAAAACAGAAATGTGGGAAGTAGGTCTAGGGCACAATACAACTAAGTGTGCTAGATTTATACAAAATGAACCACAGGGAAAGAAACCAAATCTTAAATTATGTTTGAATATTAATCATTTATTGTTTTAAATTGTGTTATAAAACATTAAAAGTAGGTTGACAAAAAACACAATGTCAAAATAGAGATAGAAACTAAAAATGTGTCAAAATCTGAAATTTATTTTAAAGATTAACTTCTCTATACACAATATTTTAAACTCTTGCTTATTGTTGCTGATAAAAAAAGAAAGAAGAGTGATAGAGTATTATTGATTGATTGTTAAAGATTTAAAAGAAATTAAAGTTACATAGTACTATAACAGTTTACAGTTTAGGAAAAAGAATAATTCATTTTCAACGTTTCTGGCCTAATTCGATTGGCTATTTTGAATTCATTTTTTTTTTTACTTTCCTAGAAAACATAATAAGACACCTCCAATTAGAAATTTCAAATATTTAAGAATTAATAGGGTACTTTGAGTAATCCCACTACATTCCTGGCATTTTTAGTTGTCCATGTTTCCTAAAAATGTACAGTGATTTAGGCGTGATTGAATAACACACAGATGGATAGTATTTAATTGGTATATTGTATTAGAAGGATTTAAGCTTTCTAAGTATCTTGGTTTTGGAGATACTATATAGCGCCTACACACGTGTACTTTAACACACAGAAGACACACATACAAACAAACACACAAATATAATTATGTTCTAATTTTAATACAATGTTATAAGTTTATTAATTGATACATTGGGTTTAGAAATGTGTAGTAAATCCTTGAAGTCATTGATACAATTATAAATAAAAAAATTACAGTAAAAACATTAGATCATTTAATCACAGGAGATTGGAATATAGGCCTGGCCAAAACAGAAAATTTTATATCTCACATCTGTAGATACAAGGATGTATTGTATGTTACATTTTCTATTTTATTGTTTACTAAGTACTATTCATAAAATGACAGAAACTTTTAGATGTTTAGTTTTCTCAGCTTTTTCTGCCTGTAATAAATCTACAACCCATCGCACTCGCTTATTGGACTCGCAATCACGCAACTAGGTAATTTTGTCTGTCTACAATAGCTAACGCAAACACAATCTTATGTCGAAACTGAACATTGTCCATCTCTTGCGAGTGCGTAGTTGCATTTCCTTGCGTTCAGCCAATCAGAAACAAATGATCAGACCACTATAATCAGATAAAATGAATACTAGTTAAATAAGCTAGGAGAAAATTTTATTTTCTTGACAATAATATATAGTAGAATATATTACATTTTAAAATTAACGAATTAAAACCAATAATATAATAGTTTATTATGTTTTTTTATTTGAAGTGATGTATGTTTGAAAACTTTAATGTGGCTTTAATTATGTAGTAATAGTCTATGGTTGTGTATGTCTGCCCTTAGCCTTTAATATAATATTTTTTTTTGTGGCACTTAAGTTTTTAAAATTCAATTCAATGATAGTTTCATAGAATGTGTGCTAGGTGAAATTTAGGCGCAATAATAATTTAATATGGTTTTCAAAATGTTAATACAGGCTGGTTATGATTCTCACCAAATGAATCATAAACAAGAGCTTCCCAAATAAATGTTGATTTTAATTTAACATAAATTAAAGTTCTTTTAAAAAAATGTGGGTTGTTTATGTTTTTAGGTAGTTGTGAAAGGTTACATTACATTTAATACTCAATACCCATAAAATAAGAACGGGTTTTTTCCATACTGTTTACTACTACTACTACTACTACTACTACTACTACTACTACTAATAGTAATAATAAATAAAACAAGACTATGATCTACAAATTTGCAATAACAAAACTGTTTTTTTATTTGAATGATCTATTGATCATTATTTCAATGATTCTATTGCCATAGTCTGTTATATTTATTCTTTTCTTCAGTGGTTAACTCGTCTTAATTCCTATTGGTGGAAATTACGTCTTACGAGTTTTCATTGTAGAATTACTATTTTTAATTTAAGAGGAACGTAATTACGAGTAAGCTAGTGATTGTATAGTTACGAGTCCGACAAGCGGGTATGTTGTTTGTAGATGAGCCATAAGGGAACTCTGAAATAAAGTTAAACGTAAACATTTCATTTATGAATCAAATTTGAACAAACAATTAGTTTTTTAGAGCAATCTGGAACAAATTTGGTACCATCAAAAATATTTTAAAAATAAAGATTTTTAATAGCTGGGGAACAAACTTGCCGGTGTTGGGGAACTGAGATTAAATTTATGTTTTTAACGGTATTTATTTTGGTCGGGTGGAAGGTGTAGTGAGGATTACTCCATCTAAAAAAGTATAAATAATAACTTTGGTTATTTGATTCTTAATATGCAATCCCTTACAATTATAATAATTGTACAAATGGCTGCAATAAGCCAACTACCGAGTCGCAGATGGCTGCGTTATCTGATAGATAGCTCGTGATCTTAATATAATCACATACTTGTAGCTGACGATTTCCGCACTCCATCATAGGCTCTGCCTTAAAATATGAGTGAAGAATGACCCTGGGCACGGGACGAATCCTGGATAGCTCAGTGGTTATAGCATTGGCGTACTAAGCCAAAGGTACCGGGTTCAATTCCCGTGTCTAGGTGTCATATTTCAATTTTCAGAATATGGTATCTAGAATGAGTAATCCTCACTAAAAGCATAAATAATAGCTTTGGCTATTTGATTCTCTCCTGATTGTTTGGATAGAAACATACGACACACAGATCTGGAAGTGGTAACTAAGAAAGGAGGACTCGTTTGCGGGCCTGACTCGTGACTATGGCTTGTTTCGTTAGGACGGCTATTCAGGGTCATGAGGTTTTAGTTACAATATAAACCACATAATAAATAAGCGGATGATCATAAGAAGATACCTACTTATAAGATAAAAGTTTTACTTTTACAATAAATCGTGATAAGAAGATATAAAGTAACTATTTAATATCACTTTCATTCATCAAAGTGTAATTATTCGAGGTAGTTTTTTTTTACTCAACCTATCATCCCAAAGTTGTAATCTACCTGAGGACATCTTAAGGTAGCCACCTTGGTCAGCGAGAGAGTATCAATCACTGTTAGCTCACATGGCTTCAAATACGATGATCTTTCTCTATTCTGTCTACAAGCTTATAGCATTCTCACTCTTAATTTTAGCCCGCGGCCACCCTTTGTCATGTCAATAAGAAATAGTGGAGAAAAACTACGAGACTCATTATCGGTAAAGAGGAAAGCTCGTTGCTAGTTCTCAAATAGCTCAACATTTTCTGTTGTGATCTTACAAAAATTGTATTGTACTTATTAGGCCTGGTGCCCACGAGCGACATGCGTCATCTTTGCAGTCGCGTCATGTGTCTCAGCATTACTTTGATTCGAATGATGGAGTTGACATTGGACGCGAGGTTTGACGTCAATTTGGCGTCATTGTTGCGTCAAAACTAGTGACGCGGGTTTCTGCAAAACGCGGCGGTGAAGCTACCGCTCAGCGTTCTGTCAGTCCCTGTGAAGATATAGAGCAGGACGCTACCGCTCAGTGTTCTGTCAGTCCCTGTGAAGACATAGAGCAGTGACGCTACCGCTCAGTGTTGTCAGTCCCTGTGAAGACAGAGCAGTGACGGTACCGCTCAGCGTTGTCAGTCCCTGTGAAGACACAGAGCAATGATGCTACCGCTCAGCGTTGTCAGTCCCTGTGAAGACATAGAGCAGTGCACACGAACTGCGCACGTCAATGTGACGGTAATCAGTGTACAGTCAGAATGGAAGACAAAATAGACACATAACTTTTTATTAATGAGTTGCGAGATAGACCTGTCATTTGGAAGTCCCTAGAAGAATACCACGACAGAAATAAAAACAAGCAGCATGGATGGAGATATGCAAGACGCTATATCCAAATACTGATGAAATGGAAGCCACAATACTAAAGCAACTTGGCGAGTTCTCTCTCAATTTATTTTTCTAATAATTTCTATGAATTGGGAAAAAATATTTACTATGTACATTGGAACCTCGTTTATAAGGACTAACTGAAATCATGTGTCATCTGGATTATCTAGATAATCCGTAAATTATAGTAAAAGTGCATTAAATTTAGATATATTACTACCTACCCTTTATTTTCACAATAACAATTTCTAAAATACTTGAAACATGTTACAGCCACTGTTCACTCATAAAACAACGAGTAGAGACCGGATGTTAGGCAAAATGTCTGTACATTATTGTTACAGATTTCATAAAGATGACTTGTAAGTTCATGTCAGGGTATTAGGGTTGTGTACAGCAAAGATAAGTTTGCCTATTTTTTCCGCTCTCGGAGTGTACTTATCACGGCCTTGGATTCAAACCGACTGAGTCCGAAAGTTGCGTCCAAATAGAGGCAAGTCGCTGCATGCACTGCTCCGGGTGCTGTGACGCGGTGTCACCAGACGCAGTTCGCTCTTGTGAACTGCTTTTAGCGGTGACGCAGCGTCACAGGACGCGACTGCAAAGATGACGCACGTCGCTCGTGGGCACCGGGCCTTAGAGGAAGGCTAGATCATCAAGCCAAGTCTCATAGCTCTGCAAATATACTTAAAAAGTCGTTGAAAATGAGCTGATGTACATTTTCACACTTGTTTTTATATTAATAAAACTCAAAATATAAGGCTGTTAAGGGAAAAGAGCCCTGTTGGAATCTTTCGACTTTGTTTTGTTGTGAACCATATTTTGCGATAACGCATCGTAGAATTAAATATTGCTTTAGAGCTGAACGTCTGTCTGCACGTTAATTTCTCGCTTACCAAGGCAGCCTTCTTAATAAAAGTTTCCGGAGAACGATACTTGCCACTTCTACAATGGGCTAATTCTTTCAATATAATCGGGCACGACAAATGAGCTCATAACTTAAGGCGTTTTATTCCTAAAAAAATTCATATAGGACCATACCGCAATAATTGCCGACCTTTTTCGTGGCTGGTAGTAATTATATTTTCTGTATCACAATAATGTCCAACGCCAAATATGTAGCCTACAATTAAATATTTTACACGCGATAGCATGAATTACGACCCCGGGTCATCGGTGGATGTGTTTTTTTGAGCTATTAACTAGCCAATGACTTTGCTTTAAATTATAAGTAGACCTACTTTAAGGATTAAACACAACACGTGGAAAAATTACATTTGGCAGCACAAAAACTTGTTTCAAGTTCAAATGAATCATACTTCAATACTTTTAAGTTTATAAAATAAAATGAAAAAGTTATTATTCATTCTAGTTTTAGAACGAAACCTTGTACTTATGTACTAATTACATTATTATTCACAGATATATTTATTTGACACACTACCTAACTAAAGTGGGGACCTTTTTTTTATTTAGATATTTGTAAATTTTTCAAATGCTATAAAACATTTTGGTGACGAAATTTAATATTTGATAATTTTTTAACTAAAAAAAAGTTTTTTCAATAGAGAAATTACCCACTTCTATGGCCGCATGGTCTAAGGCGTGACTCTTGCAATATACTAGATTGCCGATGACAGGAAGATCGGGTTTTGATTCCGGTCGGGTGTACTCAGGGTGGGTTTCCTAAATGGTTTCCACTCCCCTCCACGCAAATGCAGGCACACTTACTCTAAATTAATCTTTCCTTATTCTTAAATATAAAAATATAAAATTTCCCATGATGTAAGGTCTATTGATGAATGACCCTGTGCATGGAGCAATTCCTGTATTTAAATGAATGCCTCTGAACTTCTGTCTTCCATTTCGAATGTAATTTGACACCAGTGATTATGCCTTCTGATCATACGATCTTACCAGAACGACATCACAGTGTCTATGTAAGTAAGAGAGTGACCAGAGTAAACTAATTAAAAGCAATTAATATAGATGGGTCGAATCAGCTCTTTCTCGAATAATAATCTTCATTTTACCTACGAATATCGATTCTAAAATATGATTTTTTGGAAACATGATAAGCAAATGATATTACTTTCCCAGAATGGTACACCTATGATTTTTTCCTTCAGTTTTGATTTGTTTCACTTTCACATTAATTGTTCAGTTGCTATAACAAATAGAATCGTTACAAAAACTAACTTTTCTATTAGGGTGAACTCACTTTCAGTATGGTGGTAAAGTAATAGTCAGAATGTTAGGTTTGTTCAACATTATGTTGAACATTATGTATAACTCTCTAAAAATAGGAAGATTTCAAATTTGAGTATATTTTTACATAATATATTTTATATAATTTATATAATTATATTTTAGAATCTCAAACTGTATTTTATTTTAATCCTCGAGTCTTGTAATATCCTAATTGATTCAAGTACTGTCTTAAGATTTAAAGAACCCGTTGTTAGTATTAAGCTACTGCTTTATTTGGAATACGAATGTATTAAAATAAAACTCATTTATCGTAATATTAAAATGAAAAGTAATACCAATATATAAACACTTTTAAAATACATTATTTGAATAAGAACACTTATGAAGTTTGTATGAGCTTCCTAAGCCATCCATTAAGCAACATAATAACCATAACAGCATGGCACGCCAGGCTCACAACATATTTCTAAATGTTGTATTTCACTATAGTTTTCACATCCTCTCTCACCACTAATGTAGGGACGTTTCCTCTAGGCTACCCTCCCAATTCCTATCACATAGAATACGTCATTAATAATCTTGGTGTTATACATTTTAATAAACGTGTTGTTCTGTGTTCTATTCAAAACACATTAATTACATAATTTTAAGAATTATATCATGTTCCTATCATTTCTCTTTGGGTTTCAAGTTGATATATTTCCTATAATTTCTCCTTGGATTTGAAGTTGGTAGTTTTCCTTGGTGATCAAGTTAGACAGAAAACAGATACACACTATCTCCAAGATTGCATTATATTCATTGAGAATAATCATTTTTCAAGAGGGCTATGACGTCAATACTCGCAATGTATGCCAAAATTAAAAAAAAAAAAAATCTGAGTACTCGATCGGTTGCTAGAATTATAAGTTCAAATCATTTAAGATGAGCTATTAAGCGAAAAAAATCCTTTGAGCAACCGCCATCTTTAAACGAATAACTAGATTGTAAGAAACTATGTACAATATGCCTATATACATCGTTTGTCCAAAGCTCCATATAACACCCCTGCCAAATGGTGTTAAAACCAGCCCACGTAGCTGACAGTTATTGCGTAGCAAAGATTAGAATACACCGACAGACGAAATGACAAATGGTATTCTGGACATTCTCACGCATTCTCACTCGAACTTTATTACAATTTAAAGAAATAATCATTTAGAATGGAATGAATAGCTTTAAAGTAGTTGTTGACTGCCCAAATTAAAGTGACCCACCAGAATATATCCCGGTGTTGCAGCGGCCCAACTACACCCCTGTGTGCCGACAGGTGCATTAGCGTGGAGATAGAATTGGAAAAACCACTTCGAGTGAAATATGCCGGGATTCGACACCAAGCCCTTCCTCAACTGTGACAAATTGTAGTGTGAGTCTGAAGCGTGGATCCCTCGTCCAAAAGTGTGATCTCTCTTTCTCATACATCTATCCTTGAATGATTAAAAGAGGTTTGCCTCCAGAAAATTTTCGATTGACCTTCAGGATATAAATATAAAGTCAAACTGTAACCAGTGATTATATATTCCGCCCTCCCTCCCCCCGAAACCTTTCAAAGCCCTAAGGTTGTGCAAAACTGTAATAAGTTGAGCAATAGAAGGGGGATAAAAAAAAGGGGGGGATCTACTAAGTGTTATTATAGGCTGTATTTCAAGGCGTACCTGAAGAAAGATATTATGTCATTTATTTTTCTTAAGGACAGTAATTCTCTAATTAGCTTAATTTATGCAAATTAACACTAGAAAACCAAACTCTTTTTTTTTTATACCTCTGGGACTTAAGTGGTTGATTCTAAATTAAATTTATGGGCTAATTCCAAAAAGGTCATTAAAGTTTCTCTGTCACGTCTACATCCAAAGATATACTCAAATTTTTTCATTTAAATTTTCCCTTTTTATTACCATACAATTATACTTTTTTTAAATGAAATATTCGTTATGAACTTTTTCTTTAAAACATAATTATTAATTAATATTATTATTATACAAGGTAATATGTACATTCTATGTACTTAAAAATGTTTGCCATGGATTTTTTATAGTCAATTTTTCATTCCCTCTTAAAAACCCAACACTAATCTACCATCATGGAGGTATTCCAGCGACCTTGACAACGCTTTTCCGTCGTGGATATGTTCTGATGAAAGCGTTCCCGTTGCTTTACTCTCACAGGTCCAAAAGAGAAAAAAAAAATGTAGAAAATTAATTTTCATAGACATTTAGCATCCCATATCTCTATAGCATACATACCCACTGTAAGAACAAGTTTTTCTCAAATTCAGTAATTTATTAAAAGTTTTCTATATGAGGAAATTATTGGGGGGGGGGACGTGTCCCCCCTGTTCACCCCGCTAACGATGCCCGAGGGCTCTAGGCCCCTTCAACTTCTTCCCCTACTTTGTAAATCGCAAGCCACTACTGTGGAAAATGTTACCACTCTATATTTACTGGAAAGTTGTTATCTCTATGTGTGGACCGATGTTAGAATGATTTTTTCTGTTCAATACTTTACTTGTAAGAGGCAAGTGTGTGCTATCGCAATTAACTGATCTGCGCAGTGTATTATTAATATTGTTATAAATTTACCCTATGGAGGCTCTTCCTCAAATATTTAAATTTATAATATTTTGCTTTATTTGTTTGCTTATTGTTATTAATTTTGAATACAGTATTTATGCTTTAACTACTCTTTAGTTATTTTTTATTATTGCTATTTTATTGTTATCATTCTTACTTCATATTTTTTTGTATCCCTTCATCAATATGTATAATTATTTAGTTATGATTGTTTGTCTTATTTTCTCTTGTAAATATATAGTAGGGCCTACCGCACTTTTAAGGTACTTGTGTACTTTTCAGTGCTGATCTCTGTCATAGGTCTCACGACTATCGGACAGCACTATAATAAAAGGAAATTGAAATTGAAATTATTGATTTGAGCAATTTTAAAACAATATTTCTTCTGCTTTATTTTAATTTTTCTTTTCTTTTTTTCTTTACAACATGTATACAGTCATATATAACATATTTTATGACTGTGTAAAAATCCCTAAAGGATAGACTTTTGCATAAAACTAATCAGATTTATTAAGATAACAAATAATGTGATGAAGTAGGTCTTTGAAATAAACTGAGTTAATGAGAGGAAATGTAAATAGTTTGGTAATAAATAAGTGGGTTACAAATGTTTTCGTTATATTTATTCAATCATTTTCGTTAAAGCAGGAGATACAAAGAGCTCCTTATAGAAATGTAATATATTATGATTAAAATGCTAACTATAAAACAAAAATGTTTAATTGAAAATTAGTTAGCACTTTTTGACGTATTTACATTATGGTTGAAACAATATAATATAATGTTCTTAAAATACATTTCAAAGACACTGTTTGTTATAGTCTTTAAATAACAAGCTTTATTACCTATCAACAATACATATTGCTGTAAGTCTGTGTTATATTTAGTTTTTGTCCTTGATCTCGGTCAGAAAATATCTCGATCCCGTTCCTTGGACCGTTTCTTCAAGATTACCAAACACACGATCAGAAGAATTAGCAGGATGGTCACAAGACCAATCAATGTATACATAGCACTTCTGAAGGGTCGACTGATATCTGACAACCAAAATAAGAATGTGTGATTATTTACAAATAAAATTTATTTTAGCCCAAACAATTAAGTAACCATAAATATATAGTATGATAAAAATCTTAAAATGTATATCTTAAAATGAACAAAAACATATCAATCAGGGTTGTTCTTAAAATTCAAGCGGATTCTTGGGAAAAAGGTTTATTTTTGATGAATTCATTAAATTTGGTACACCAGGGGATTAATAACAATAATATAGCACGAGTGACTCGTCTTTTTAATCTATATTTATGCTATTGTATTATTTTAAGTCAATTGAAAAGTATATATATATATATATATATACAGAGCCAGAGGCTCACATACAAGGGGGGTTCACCGGGTCCAGACCCCCTTCCCTGGGGAAATGAAAGATAAATAAAATTATAATACAAAGCAATGATTTAGCAATGTTAAATCCCCTTCATGTGTTATGAATATGTATGTGATCTATTGAAATTATTATGTATCATTACAGTAAATAGCTAGATGTAATGCTTTAGGTTATACTGTATAATCTTTATGTAGTCTCATAAAGTAATTGGTAATGTGTTCAAAGTATGAATCGTATACGAGTAATAGCTTGGATTGACTGTTGACTTGTAACTTCTTTACTTTGATACCCCCCCCCCCCCCTAAGAAGAATTTCTGTGTGCGCCCCTGTACAGAGGAGCCCAACAAAATGTATACACAATTTATTCGTCAATATATTTGGAATAAATTGAAATGAAAAGTTACTTTTAGAGCGAGAGTGTAGTTTTATGTTTTAATGCTGTCTAAATAGATGGCACCGATGTCCTTGAACGATAGGACAGTGAAGCATCATGGCTGAATCAAGGTTGTCATTTGAACAACGGAAGACAGTGTTGAAGTGGTACTTTAAGTTTGAAAACATTAGCGAGGTACAGCAACAATGGCGGAACAGGGGCGCACACAGAAATTATTCTTAGGGGGGTCCAAAGTAAAGAAGCTACAGGTCAATAGTCAAGCCAATATATTACTCATATACGATTCATACTTTGAACAGGTTACTTAATGAGGCTATACATACACAGACTGTATTAAGATATTATGCTATTTTCAACCACTCCTTTAAAGTGATTTAACATTGATAAATCATTGATTTTTATTTAATATTTTATTCATAAGCTAATTCATGTTCACCAGGGGAGGGTCCAGACACACTGGACCCTCCTTGTGTATGCGCCCCTGTGGCGGAATGAGTTTGTAACACAACATGGTACTGTAAACCACCACAATTGCGTGTACTGGGCCCCCGAAAATCCGCATATTCATATGGACAAAACCATCAATTTACCAGTGCTTAATCTTAATGTGTGGTGTGGTTTGTCATCCCTTAACCGTTTTTCTTTGAAGACACAGTTACTGGTCCGCTGTATCTCGGCATGCTTCAGATATCCATTTTATCTGCCATCCAAGAAGCGTATGGGGATGAGAGCTTCTATCTGCAGCACGATGCCCCCCCCCCCCCTCCCATACCATCGAGATGTCAAGGGGTATCGGGATGAAACTCTACCCGATGATGCATAGGTCGAAAAGGTGCTGTTGAGTTTTCACCAAGGTCCCCGGATCTAACACCTCTCAACTTCTATCTATGGGAGTAGCGTGTACGGCGTAAGGGAACAGGGCTATGGTTGGCTGGCTAAATCACGTGACCCTCCCCCTCGCTCTCTGATTGGCTTTTGGAACTGAGTCATGGCTTTCCCCCTCTCCTGACCCCCTTTCCCTTACATTTTCCCTCTGGTTATTTACATCACGACATGGGGTTAGCGACCTGTTGTCCTCCTTCAATGTCGCAAAGGTTTATTTCTGGTCTTCTATGTGGCAATGGGTTCTCCTGATGACTCATACGTGGCGCCAGTTTTGCGGGTCAACAAGACAAATCGAGACAGGAATAAATCGTGACCTTGAAACCGTGAGCTAGTACATGAGGTCATTGACTTTGACAACCCTCGCCCCTTCCCCTGCAATGGGGTTTCCATATGACGTCATCGCACTGTCGCAACCCTGATGACTCATACCTGGCACCAGTTTGGTAGCTCGAGAAGAAAAGTCGAGACATGAATAGATTGTGACCGTGAGGTTATTGACCCTGTTCATGCTTGTGCCAGTTTGCCGGCTCAACAAGTTGAGAGTCTGGTTACCCTACTTGTAAGGGACAGACAGGTTTTGAGAAAACATGATATTACAAAACATATATTTATTATACAATAAAGATCTTACAGTCATACATTAAAGGTTTTACAGACCTACATACAATTTATTATACATTAAATGTTTCACAGACATACATAATATTTATTATACATTAAATGTTTCACAGACATACATAATATTTATTATACATTAAATCTTTCACAGACATACATAATATTTATTATACACTTTTTAAAAGAATGACGCATATATTCGTTCATACGTTTTTCTACAGTGTCTCTTAGATGTGTTAGTAAAATTGTCTTAGGTTCACAATCCAGAATGTAATAGTCCAAACCAACGAATTGACGTGTATAGTAGGTAGCATTGATAAGATCCAGGTTTATGATGTGCATTTCCACCGTAGGCTGTTTGAGATCGATGACATCCGCTGTTTCTGTTAGCGTCTCACATACATCCACGACGAGTGTGTCGACCAAATCGTTGCAATATCGTGCGACGAGTGTCGACTACATATTCCTTTGGTCGACGGTGACGTCGATGAGGTCCCACACCTCACAAAGACGCGTCCATCTAGGTGCTAGATAGGTGACCCGTTTGAGTCCAGCGTTTTGTTTCTCGCTTATGACGACCATACGGTCACCGCACATGTATCTCAGAGAGATTTTATGATTAGTCAGACTAATCTTCTGAAGAGGCTGCGTGTTGCTAGAAACTTAGATATGACCGAATTGTAGCTGTCCAGATCTTGCCACTTTGTACGGTTAAACACCGCATAATTCCATCCGTATTTTTCTAGCTGGACATAGGGCGCTCATATCGACGATAGCTCGCTTGGCCTCGACTTCATCCAGCGAGAACAAAGTGTTGAGAATACTGGTAATAGCGAGCGGCTTCACCGGTTTAGCTTTGCAGTTGCAAACGTCTTGATCTTCCATGATGTTAGATCGCTTCGACGACTGTCTTGATTATGGCTGGCACGTCGTCGGGAAGCCTCTTTTATAGGCGCACGATGATTGGACGCAGCTTCTTGAGGACCCTAAAGTCTTGAAAAATGTGTTGTAATAGCTCTCCACCTTAGCGTCGTTGCCTGTATGATTGGTGGGCGAGAATAGGGTTAGGAAAGTTTTCATCAGAATGCTCTGGGTGCGATAGAGAATGTAAATGAGAGATTAATAGCCGCAAACGTCTGAGGCTATGCTTTGAAGTTGTATCGTGTTATGAGACGTGCGGGAAGTGTTTTTGCGTATAAATGCCAGATGTGATTTTTTACGGGGTGGAAAACCATAACTGTCGAAGTATTCTCCCACGCCATTCTTGTCGATAAAGATGGCGACCCAATGCTTCCCAGGCTTGGTGTGTGGATCCGTGCTGATGACGAGAGCAGCAGGTAGTTGCGGGTAGTTGATCAGCAGGGAAAACACCTGACCGTACAGAACAAAACCACGGGTTTGTTTCAACGCACGTTTTATGGTGTGGGTGTCCATCTTCAATCATCCAATCTCGAAGTCCCCAAACGATTGAGGCCGAACAGAAATTCCATACAGAACTATGTGCAATGCATATGGTGTGGTACAATTTAAATGTTTTCAAAGACGAACAAATTCTTTCGTACAGATCTACGACGGGCGTAGGCGTGGATTTGGCCAGACACTTTTCCTTTTCTGCCCCTTGATGTAGACGGATTCTGCACGCGTTGTGGCACGGCAGATGAGGAATTCAAGCGGACTGTAATCCACATCACTGCTATCCCAGGGAATACCGTGCTGTTTGTTGACGATATAGTCGGCTTGTTTTTTAGTAGCGGCGGAAAGTTCCTCGATAGCGTATGGGGGTTTATCACCCAATGTTGAAGTAATGTACCACATACAGATAAAACACTCAGTTTATTGACGATAAACTCATTTATGTCGTTGTATTAACTCCCATAATCGGTCACGACGTTTCTGTCCTTGTCGATGGTGATGATGTTGGCAAACTCGCCGTACACGATACAGTTAACGGTTTTGGTGACGGCTCTGGTGAAGCTCACTTCAATGCTCAGAGAGCCATGCATCGTCAAATTCGAATGTGATGTCATGTGGGTGGATAGATTAGGTGTGAGATCGAGAGCCATGAGATGATATTACTTAGGGAAGGCTTTCTGTTTGATGAGGCTTCCTTCATTCATGAAATGGATACCCGTTCCAAAAATTAGTGTGTGGTAGGACAAAACATATTTGCCATTTGAAAAATCGGGCTGTAACGGTATCGATGGCACTTGTTCCCCGTCCACGTATAGTGAGAAATGGTTCATGCCATAGGTTTGTAAATTGAACTGGTTATTGGTGGCGTATCCGTTGAACTTTCCGTTTGATACAAATCCCACGATGCATTGTTTGGGTAATTGTCCGGGGAATACGTTGTCCAGTGATTTCCTTTGCACACCCTGTAGCGTTTATTGATATAACGCTACAAGAAGTAATTAAATCAACGACTAGACACTGGTGAAATAAACAAGAGTGGACTCACCATTACCCCATTAGCTTGTGTTGTGTTATTGCGCCTCCCAAGCCGGCATCCCTCACTACATTCCACAATAAACTTTGTGCTTAGATTAACTGATTGAAGCTTGTAGTGCGAGTCGTCGCAAGGCATAATGGGAAAAAGGTGTGACGTACAGTGCCCGAGACGTCAGTGTGCTATAGAAACTTTTGTTCTGGATCTTTCTCTATGCTTATCAACTCTTCTCAACTATTCTTCAACCTTCTAGCTGTTCCATCCCTCTTTGTCATGTGTTGTGATTCTACTTTGTTTTGGCGTACCCCTCCTCCCCCTCTCTGAGCTAGAATACTATCATATATATTGATGTAGGATGCATGGAGCTTTACTCTTGTCTGGACTTCCTCCAGAAACACTTATTGGTGTTCAGGATGATCAAAAGGTGTAAAAATTCCCTTTCGGCAAATGTATTTTTAAAATTCACTTTCGGTCAACATTTTAAATTTTAATGATTTTCTGAACAGTTTATATATTTAAAAAGCACATAGAATATTTTCTGTCATGTTTTGTAGACACAAAGTCCTCTTCTGGGCGTATGTCTGTTAATATCATTGTTACATCATGGAGACGCCATGTTATTCACTACTTGTTAAATTTATAGCCTGTTCGGCATGAGAAACTAAGTTAGACTTAGAATATTTTTTGATAAATAATGGCTTTCGCATTATGTAGACTTAAAGTCCCCTTCTGGGTTTTTGTAAATGTTTAATATTTTCACATGTTATGGAAAAGCCATCCTTTTTATTGGAGAATTAACCTTATAGTCTGTCCGGTTAGGAAGCTATAATTTAAACTTGTACATTTTTTGGTAAAGTTCAACACGTAATCTTTTCTGTAAGTGGTTGGATAAGAAAAGGGAAAACGATGGCTAGATTAAAGCTAGCGTTTAAAATCACCACTAGGCTGTTATTGGTTAAGGACCTTAAGTCCACTGTTGGGGTTGGTTGTTTTTGGAAAGAGTTTTTTATACTTCAAAGTTATAGTTTGTCATTATAGGACTAGATCGATCTTTGAGATCATTATTGATACTTCAAATTATTGTTATTGTTATTGTTATACTAAAATTTACATATATATATTCCTTGCTTTTGTGCCATATTTAAATACCTACATTTTATATCAATTAAATGACTTATACTGTTTACCTTTTTATGTTGTCACATACTTAGCTTTTTTACCTATTGATAGGAAAGTTTTCTAATATTTAAAAAGTATGAGATATTTGTAGAGCAGGTTTGCGGAGGCAGAACTCAAATGAACCGTCCATTTGTTTTTTGTTGGTCCTATTTGCTCCTCTGCAATTATTGTCTTTTTTTATCTTTTGAAATTTTTTTGGAATGATTATTTTTTGTTGTGCACCGGCCTTAATTAATCGTTGAGTTAAGGGGGTGTTTACAACCCATAGGAATAGGGAATGTTTTGACTTACACGTGGGTGATGTGATAAGTCTAAATCCATCTCTGTAACGGACCAACTTGACTCTGAGTTCGGTACCGTTACTTTTTGCAGTGAGAATGTGACGGGTCTCATTCCTTGTTGCCGGCGTTAACCTCCTCAAAGGTTCTGGGGCTGTCTGTGAACCATAGAACGCAAGCCAAATGAGTTCTTTTGGCGCTTCACTGTTGTAATTTAGCAGCGTCTCAATGTACGATCTATAAGCATACGTGTTGCTGGGCGGTAGGACTAGATTTTGGTTTAAAACATATCCAATTGTGTGAATAGCGAATGCAACCAGTTGTTGATGGGAGTGATTTGATCCACCTCAGTAAAAGTGCCACCGTTGGGTTCCATGACAGCCACCCTGAGATAGAGCATGGTCTGTGAAAGAACGATATAGAACTCGCCTTGACCAGTAACGGTAAATTCGATGGACGAATCATCGGTGAGGGAAGAGACAGGTTTGTATTGGATCCATTGTCCCCTTTCAAGACTTGTTTGCGTGGGTGGGACGGAAAAGAGATCGAGCTCACTCCTGACACACTCACAGGACTGGGGGTGTAGAAACGATATTTCAATTGAAAATATCTACCGCTTATTTCTTGACCTTTTTACGTCAGGCAATGACAGAAGACTGACGTAGTTGCTTCTAACGACGCCCTTTATAGCCTGAGCAGGTCATCAGTGTTTCGATCTTCCGCTTCGCCTTGCCTTTCAACTTTTTTCCAGCCTCTCCGACACGCTGCCGTAGGGCCTCTTTGAAAGGACGACGCTGATTGGCGACGTCGGAGAGCACGTCGATACCCGTATGAAGCGCCTGTTTTCCTATGGCTTTAGAACCGCTTCTCAGCAACAGTATAAGGCTCTTGAAAGGCCCGCTGAAAAAATCCTATTCCATGCCCGCGTTGATAGGGAACACCGTGGTATATCGAAGATATTCCTGTTCCTTCCTGGTTGGTAGGGACAGTTCATGTTGAGCAGCGTCGAAAATAAAGGTTCACGCACACATTTTCAAACTCGAATGGTACAGGTACACCAGTGTTTTTTATAATGATTTCCAGGCTTTATATTTCCCTTCTAAGTAGGGGCACGTAGTGTAACGGAGTATTGCAAGCTGTCTTATGTATGCCGTTGAGATAGTTTATGTTGTTGATACCGACGATACGTAAAAGGAGTTAACAATGTCACCCACGGGCTGAGAATCGACGGTATCCGTATTGATATTTATTTGCGAGGGCAAGCCTAGTAGAATGTTGGCGGCGTAGGGTAACTTTGGAACTTTTATCAGATTAATCCGAGGATCTAAACAAAGCTGTAGTCTAAGTTGACTGGATAGAGTCAACAGCTGTATATTTGGTGAAGAAGATACAACTTCCACTTTTTTGTTAGGGTTTGTGTACTTAAATACAATTCGGAAATCCTCTTTAAACGCCTCTACTTCGTTTATTTATTTGACCAATTCATTGATAGTGCTGTAATTTTCAGGCGCGATGTGATCCTTGAATATTTGTTCCACGCCATTAACGTCAACCCAGTTGTACCATACAATATTTTGGCCCTCGGGTACGGTAGGAAAGAACACGGATATTAGAATTCGGTGAAAGTGACTTCCCACTGGCCGTCGAGTGTAAGATGGTAGGGTAGTTGCGTGGTGAAATCCGTGAGGGTATTTTTCGGGAAATATCCCATAGAGCTGTCGCTCGGCAAAATAATATAAAACTGGTCCTTTATGGTAGGGTGCTGACGTAACTGGCATGAATCCAAGAACTAAACTTGAATGGGTAACCTTTATACTGCACGTACACTCTCTTTCTGGCACCTTTACCCTTGATACGTAGTATTTTGTCAACTTTAAAATTTCGGGAAGACGTACGCTTTGCAATTCGGGTTCGTAAACCATTCCCTCCACCTACTCACCGCCAAGATTGGTCAGTCTGTAGAAGACTGGTTGCCGCAACACGACGCTGCTGATTTTGAAAATTTCTTCGCTCCAATTACTTTCATAGCCCTTTTAAAACAGCATTTTGGATTTGCTAATACGCACCGTGTCACCGACTTTGAGTTTTTGCTTAATATTCGAGTTTGGGCGCCATTTTCCGTACAGATTATCTCTGACTTGAATCACATAAGTTTCTGAAACGTCTGCAGGTGCCATCTTGATCCTGGAATGTTTTGCGACGTTGTAAGCGTCGACGAGAACTTGAAGGACGTATATATAGCAATACGTGTTATTTTTGGTAAAGTGGCACCACATGCGCCCTTTCAGAGTTCTATCGAATCTGTCCACGATGCTTGTCTTCACGTCCGGATTATGAATGGTGTAGTAATACACGGCATCTTTATCGAGAAACCCGCCTCGGTGGCGTAGTTGGCTAACGCGCCAGTCGTGTTGAGTTCGACCGCAGAGGACGGGGAGATCGAGGTTCGAATCTCGGTCGGGTGAACCGGGGGTGGTTTTTCCTAAATGGTTTTCCACTCTCCCTCCACGCAAATGCTGGTTCACTTCCTCTAAATTCAACCCTCCCAATTCCTAATCCATTAGAGTAATTAGTACTTAAGCGTATAACCCGAACGGGTAGTAAGACGCGGTGCTAAATATTATTATTTATCGAGAAATTTCCAAACTAGACGTGTCGTGAGCTATGTCCCCTTGTCCATCTGTAAATTTAGAGGTTTACGTCCACTTTGTTTTAAAATGTCCTGAACGGCGTCTCCCACGACGCTCCCCGCCTTGGATGGAAACTACCTCTCCCAGACCATCTTGCTAAACACGTCGATGACGGTGAACAAGTACACGGCATCATCGTTGTATTTTCCGATATTGCGCATATCGTTGAGATATGCTTGCCATAGATCGTCAATGTTTGACACCACGTACCTGTTGGGTGGAATTTTTTTATCACATGTTTGTGCAGGTTATAAGCGTCCTGCGCAGGAAGCAGTTCCCGTACTTTTTCCGGATCTTTCTTGGACGCCTTTATGAGCGACGCTGCCCCTGCAAACCCCTCAAGATGAAAAGGGACGTAGTAGATGTCAGCTAAACGGAATATTAAGCTCAGAACGCCAGCCACCTGTTTTCGTCCACCCTTTTCAGTTTCTTCTTCTTAGGGTGTTGCGATGGTATAATTGGTTGGGGTTTGGGCGTCGGATCTCTAATATGCGCCAATTGTTTCGGATTTACAATTAATTATTTCGGGACGTTTATTTTTTGAAGCGCCATGAGAAACTCTTGCCACCCCAATGGCTCGCTGTCTCTTCTTGCTCTGACCAGGTCGTTGAATTAATCCACGATATTGGATCCACGGAGAGGCGTGTCGAGAATACTCTCTTCCGCGTTTTCGTCCCAAGAGATACCGCCTCGGGAAATAATATGTTCTAAAAAAGTTCGGCTTTTTACGTGCCTGTACTGGTACAGTATTGATCACAAAAGGAATGGGAAGTACAGACACTTTAGGGGTGGTCATTGTGGTATTTTCGGGCGGTGGTGGGTGTTGACTAGAGTGCAGATAGCGTTGTAGCACTTGTTGGTATGAAGTCCATTTAGACTTGTCATCAAGTTTTGAATCAAGGATATTTTCCATTTCCTTGTCCAGCTTGGAGACTACTAGATTCGTGGCCGATGCCACTTGTTGGTGGTGTTGCTCGTAATAGTGTAATGTTTCCGGTGACTCCAATTTCACCTTTTTCGTGTGTTCCATTATCTACTTGTTGAATAAGGAACCGAGAACATCGCTTATTAAATGGGCTAAAATTAAGCTCAGGAACGCTCCCCCTCTCTGAATGAGTAGTCGTCTTTTCTTCTTCCAGCACTCTAATCGTTTGAACAGCTTGCGTAACACCGGTTTGTGAGCACGTAGGTTTGTCTTCTGCGCATTTTTCAACGGCACCTGCCCTTTTAAAGTGTTGTAGGCACACTCGCAAACAGAGTCAATACATTTCTTGCCTGCAGTTTTCAGCAAGGAGTCACGATGCTGAGTGTTTATGTGATGCATCGCACGCAGCAGAGGGCCTTGTTTCAGCATTTTGGGACTCATGGTTATGAAATGATCTGTAATCGGGACGTGTCGGTGTTTTTAGAGCTTTTGCGTGGTAGGTACATGCAGCAACCGACATTTGTGCCGGTTCTATATCTGAACCATTCGGGTGTACCTTGCTTGAAATCTAACAATATATACCCGTGGGGAGTACTTGTAGCATCAGCGTAAGCCTCTTGTAAAACAAGCGAGTTTTCAGGACAGACTTGACGTGCAAATTGTTGAATCTGAGCTTTATTCCTGAGATTTCTGAGATTTTTAAAAAGCAGGATATAATGTGCGTTTAATGAAATCTCTATTTGACCCTTGGCCTTGTGGAATATATTTTGTGTAAGGAACATTAGGCTAATATTTTGATGATGGCATCCTTTGGTGAAAAGATCCACGACCACCTCGTTGGCTTCACGCATCAGTTCATCGAGGATAATCATATGAATATGACACGGGGACTTGGGCCGTTTTGTTAGAATACCGGTTGTCACAAAGCATAATACCAGATGATTTTTATCAAATTTAACATCAAACATTGTGTCCATATGACGGAAAAAGTCGGCTACATAATGTCCACAGCCGGAAGGGCCGCTGATGATGGCCGAAAATGGATGTTTAAACTTGTCCATAATATTTGAGGCTAATCTTTTAAGCTAAATTAACTTGTATTTATAGGATAGGCTGGAGGGAATATAGACGTTAAAACACAAATATAAAAGTTTTTATAACATTTATTCACACAAATAAAAGTTGCTCACACCACGTAATGTATACATGATGATAATTATTAATGTATATACAGTAATCAGAATTACTGTAATTGTTATTTCTAATAAAACTTACAGTAATCAGAATAACTGTAATTGTTATTTCTAATAAAACTAACCTCACAACATTAGAAATTACCAAAATCTTTCAATTTACATCAAGGCATCTTGGGAATGGAGCGGTAACACACTAAAGGCAAAGAGTTATGACTTGCTATCACATATTTTCCATCTCTAGGCTTCCATACCGTGCCAAAAAATCATATTAGAACCCATCCCCCAGTTGGTACAGATATAATGGTCAGCTCAAGGACTAAACTTTTCATCTTTGTCTTTCCAACTATTTTTAAATGCATGTGCTCTTATATGGTATAATCTTATTTGACTTTAATTAATAAATGTGATTACCAGGGTCTGGATTTTGTTGTCCTTAAAATAATCAAAAAAGTCATATAGAATGACTAAAATTTCTAAAAATTACTTAAAATTTTTAAAAAAATGACCTAAAAATATGGACAAAAGCTTGTAACATGCACACGACTAAATCAAACATGCACTTTACAAATGTAAATTAAATAATATCCATACGATGAAAAGCCTTTAACAACTAAACTTTTGCATTCTGCTAAATATAATATTAATTTACAAATAGCTATTTCAGAAATAATAGCTACCCCTCTCAATACAATCCCGTCCAGCTTAATTTCACTGCCTTACCAGAAATATATATTTATAAAATATTTATAGTATGGAACTTAAAATATATATTTATTCAACATGAGTGCTTTTAAATGATTCAAAAGTAACTTATAATGACTCAAAAATGTATAAAAATGACTAGCACTGTATGTGACCAATAAAAAAAAGGTGACATCTCATCAAAATCCGTGCCCTTGTGACTAAACTACTGGCAAGAATATAACTAGCATTTATTAAATGATAAAACCATACCTAATTATTGTGAATATTAGTTCAAATACTTATAGTTAATTATATGAATGTTATAATATTCATTCCAAAATTTATAGATGACTATTTTTTTTGTGCCACTAATCTCTGAATATCCCTAATAAAAATATATTACTATTATTTATTGACTAAACGTTTAGAGTAGGCCCATATATTTGTTGGCAAAGTTAACATTTAGTTTAATAAGTTTTAAACTAGTTTGCGTTGGAGAGGCTGACTCACCTGAAACCACTTGAGAATTGGCAGTGGCCACTTCAGTTGAGGTTTTTGAAGAGAGATTTGATAGTTTGGGGAAAAGTTCAGTCCACAACCTGATAGCATCGTCCGTGCTGCTTTGGAGTTTTGAAGAAACAACTAATGGATACTGTTGAGCTTCATACTTAAGAACAAAACAGTTGCTATTTTTCAGAGTTGCACGTTTCCATTGTTGTCCATGGCCATACTGCCCAGGCATTGGCTGTCTGAAACCCGAAAAAAATACACATTATGGTAAACATGTTTATTTTCTGCTAAATTGTTTAGTATAATATAATTTGTATTTTTAAAATAAGAAAATTAATAATAAAACATATTCTGTATCGGTCCTCACATGTTTCAATGAGTCATTCTCGTCAGTGGCAGGGAGATTGGGGTTAAAATCACGATCGGCTGTTCTGAGAGTGATTTTACACTCTCCCTCCATGCAAATGCTGGTGTATATTCGAATAACTCTATCTTTATCATCCCTATTCCATAAATGTAAGTATTTGGACTGCCCGAACGGGTAGTAAGATGCGGTGCACGAAATTAATAAATGGAGTTTGTTTGAAAATGATTGAAAACACCATTGTCATTTGTGTCAAGATTAATATTTGTATCGTGAGCTCATTAATCGAGTTCTAGTCAACAGCACAGATTGCGTTATTTTATAAATAATAATTTTAATTAGAACTGTTTTAATTAAAACTTTTACTTAACACTCTAAAATATGCAGTAAGGAGCATAGGATTATTATTATTAATGAAGGAAATGATTTAAAGCAGTGTGTTATATACTGAGCTGTAAAAAATATTAAGTGAGAATTGTATATCATCCCTAAGTTAATACAAATAAATTATATACACATTTGATACTGATTTTCGTTAAAAAAATGTACTATTGTAGTTTTATGTGTGAAGTTATAGTATTATAATTGAAACGTCATATTGTGACACATTAATTATAATTACTTACTCTATGGCATTAGTAGGACTAAGTGTAAAGTTCATTGCCACATTTATTACGCCACCTATCCCTATCTTGAGCCAGCTCAATCCAGTCCACCTCATTACAAGGCTCTTTCACAATATTCTAGAATCTTCCATCCGCGCTCCATGTCCTACCCACCATAATCTTTGAGACTTGATTATCCTAACCATGTATTGTGAAGAGTACAGGATATGTAACTCATCATTACGTAACCCCCTCCACTTTCCAGTAGCCTCATCCCTTTTTGAACCAAATATCTTCATAAGCACAGTGTTTTTGAACACCCAAAACTTGTTTTCCTCATGTAAGTTATGATACCACGTTTCTCACCTATAGAGAACAACAGGTACAATTATTGTTTTGTACATTCTGAATTCTACATTCCTTGACAGCAGTCAATATGTCAATAACTTATTGACCAAATAATTCTTTATAAATATGGACTCAAGTTATTTTTTAATAATTTTGTAATTAGGGTGTAATATCATAACATTGAGTTGGTATGCATAGATATTTTCATATCTGGGATGTCTGCTGACAAGAGATTCCTCCTGCACCAAGGAGATTAGATCGAGGATCGCCATGGACAAGGAAGCTTTAAACAAAAAGTGGTTACTGCTGATCAGAAAGTTGAGTTTGGAACTAAGTAAGAAACTGATGAAATGCTACATTTGGAACAACGTGCTATATGGAGCAAAAACTTGGACTCCCAGGAAGATGGAAAAGAAATACTTTGAGGTGTTTGAAATGGGGTGCTGGAGAAGACTTGATAAGATCACGTGGACAGAGAGGGGGACAAATTAAGAAGTCCTAAGAAGAGTGGGTGAGAAGAGAACCATTTTGGATGTGATTCTTCGGTACATAGCAAACTAGATCGGACATATCCTTAAATAGAAATGTCTTCTGCACGATGTCAAAGAAGGAAAGGTTGATGTAAAAAGGAGCTTAGTTAGAAGAAGGATTCATATATAAGATGACTTTAAGGAAAGAAGAAAATTCTGGGAGCTGAAGGAGGAGGCAGAGGATGGTCGGTCTAAGTTCACTGACAAAATTAATTGACCTGTCGTAAGACAGAACACCTAATACTAAGATAACATTGTTTCATACATTACCCTAAATTAAGACTTTTTCTAAAACCAATTTAAAATCTTTGTACAGTATTAGAAAACATATATATTTTTCACTAACGTGTTACAACTCAGTGTGTAATGAATTAATAGAAATAATTTCTTTCATTATTTATGTTTTAATTTACTCTCATTACTGTGTTTTCCCATATCACTCCATGCTAATTTGGTGCAATTATAATAAACCTACCTACTAGTAATTATTCCTAACCTTCATATTAGGCCTTTATGTCAAAAGTAATTATTTTAAAAACAAAACAAAAATATGTCTAACTTAGAACAAATAAAAATGTTTGTGAAATAAAAATAGCTTTCTGAACAATTTTTTTTACACACAAATGTGCCAAACCCTTCCTTCACCTCTGACAAGATAATAATAATAATAATAATAATAATAATAATAATAATAATAATAATAATAATAATAATAAATAATACATGCAAACGAGCCCACTTTTACCAGCTAAGTAATTTAATAAGTAGTCTAGAAGAAACACCATTGAACCAAAAATTGTCGTATATCAGATATTTTTAATGGTTTTTACTTAATTCAAAGGTGCTGAATCCAAATATGCCGGGTGTACTAACATGATCCTTGAGCATTTTGAGATATTCAAGATGGCGTCCACCATAAATGCCAGAAATTGACAAATATAAAGGTTTTTTACTTCATTGATATTGGTGTCAACGTTTATATTTTTAGGTCGTCGATTAAGGAAAAAGTTGCAAAATATTTTTAAAGACCCACAGGGCAAGTTATGCAATATAGTTTCCAAGATGGCCCCTTGTATGGTGATAATGGTGGAACTTCGTAACATATTCAAGTTTAGTATCAATCCCAATGTTTTTGGTTGTGGGGTATATAAATCCATGATCTAAAATTTAACAAAATAAAATAAATATTGAAATAAATTATGTTTAATCTATTGGGCATGTTAAATATAGTACAATATATTAAAGAAGTAATTAAATACATTTACAAATATGCGTATATTATATTGTTTATGAGTCTTCATCAGAAGAAATGTGACATGATGACGATGTTGGAAAAACGAGCTGAAGTAAGCCGAACAGCAAAATTGTGGCTCGATGTTTTCTTTAAGCCAGTGTTCATAATGATCCTGTATGCACGAGCAGAGAGGGAAGGAGTTTTCCCTTTACATCTAGTTGTTATCGACCTTATGTTACCATATTTTTTCGTTACAGGTTTTGTAAACTATAGCAGATACGGTCTACTGTACATGCGAACTATGGAAAGGCTACCACTAAAGTTCTAGAAGGTTTCCTCAAGGAGGAACATGTGATGCACCATAAACCTGGAATATTGAATGTTATATGGTCAAAAATGCTCATAGAGAGCACATTCAAGTGCTATGGCCGCGGACCAAGTGATATTATTGGAGTTACATTGAATCCTTCAGCTGTGAAACGATGGGCTCTCAGTCTTCATAGTTGCAGTCGTCTCTTTCATGTCATGAGGGATGAACTAAAAGACTTGGAGGTAATAAAACACAAGAAAGTGATGGCATCGAGAGTAGGAAGTGATGGAGATGACAAAGTAAAAATTAGAGAAAAGTTAGCAACTTGCATTGACCCCCTAGAATTTAAGGATCACCCAAACATTGTTGTTAACATTGTTACAGGTAAAATATGTACTGAAAAAGTTAATGTGGACAGATCAGTAGAGATTGATGAGAAGGTTTTAAGGTCTTACGAGGAAAAACTACCCACTGGCTTTTATAGCCCAATATCAACAGCTGTTGTCAAAATGTCAAGTGATGACAGCAAAAAAGGTTACAACACAGGCATTATAGGTATTGAACTCCTGTATACCAGTGCTATGTATCTCACTACCTCAAGATAACTAGACGTCAAAGAAGTATTTTTTATGAACTATCTTCTGTACTAACTGCGATGCTTGATGATAGTGGAATTCCTAGGTTCACAAAAAGCAAGTCAAAACTAAGAAAAATGCTGAAAGTGTAACAGCCAATGAGAAGATACAACAAAGAAGATGCAATAATAATAGATGGGTGTGCTATATTATGGGTAATTCCCTGGCCTTCTCATGGTACTGTGCAAGATTATGTTGCTCTGTTTCAGTCATACATACTTCAGATACTTTCTGAGAAGGATGTCTACTTGATTTTTGACAGGTACAGGGAGTACAGCATAAAATGGGGCACTAGAAGTGCAAGAGCTGGTTTGGAAAGTGCACAACACCAACTGGCTCTTACCACCTTCCCACCACCACCACAAATAATTCTTATTGTGACAGGTAACAAGTTACAATTGATCAGCCTAATCCTTCAACTGCTACAAAGAGAAGGTTTGATGTTGGAATGTTTTAAAAATCTGGTGATTACTGGACCAGAAGACATTAAAGTGGAACTTATAAGAAACTCATTAAAGGTCCGTCCAGATATGGCTAGAACCCACGAAGATGCTGACGTTATTATCATAAAACAAGTTGTAATACTAGCTAAGCAACTTGGAGATTACTGTACCATTAAAATAATCTGCAATGATACTGAGGTGTTAGTGTTACTCATACATCACTACCACTTTCAGCAACTGTAATGGACTGTATTAATGGAACTTACTCAATCTCAAAGATGGTATATTAACATTGGTATGACAGTGTCTACACACAAAGTTATTGTGCCAGATTTACTATCTGGTTGCAATACTGTGCCCGCTCTCTATGGCATCGGTAAACAGAAAGCAATGAAAACACTACGAGGTGGAAAGACACTGGCGAAACTGGGCAACACATCATCACTGCTCCCAGAAGTGATTGAAAGGGCAACAAAGTTCATTGCACTGTTACGTCAGCTCAGCTATGTAAGATATAAGATGGGATGTTTGGCTAAAAAAGACTTCAAACAAGACGTCGGTCCGTATGCCAAAGCTCAGAGGCCTCTCACCTACTATGCGGGCCTTCGCAGAAAATGTGAAGTGGGCTCATTTTCAAGCCAGCATATTCAAGCAGGCGGACAAGCCACACCCACCTGAAACTGACCCAACGTTGTTTGGATGGCACCGAGATGAACTAAACAAGAGATTGGAACCTACAACTCTACCACCTGGAACTGACACAGCACCCTCCATTATATTGAAGATGATACGTTGGGGCTGCACGTCAGAGAAAATGTTCACTGTTGCACACATCAGCTACACTGAATTCTGAAAATGTGAAGGAACAAACAAATGCCAAAATATTTACACGCGTCATTCTAACTTGGGATGACGAAGATGATGCGGACATTTCCTCTGATAAAGACTCATAAACAATCAAATATACACATATATGTAAAGGGAGTTAACTGCTTCTTTAAAATATTGTATTATATTTAACATGACCAATAGATTAAACATAATTTATTTCAACATTAATTTTATTTTATTTTGTTCTAGTGACATCTGATTAAATTGTAGATCATGGATTTATATGACCCACACACAAAAACATTGGGATTGCTACCAAACTTGCACATGTTACGAAATTCCACCATTAGGTTATCACCATACAAGCGGCCATCTTGGAAACTATATTGCATAACTTGCTCTGTGGGTCTTTAAAAAATTTTTGCATTTTTTACCGGAATCGGTGACCTTAAAAAATATAAATATTGAACCAATATCAATGAAGTAAAAAAACCTTTATATTTGTCAATTTCTGGCATTTTAGGTGGAGGCCATCTTGAATATCTCAAAATTCTCAAGGGTTATGTTAGTACACCCAGCATATTTGGATTCAGCACCCTAGAATCATATATAAAAACCATCAAAAAATCTGATTATGACAATTTTTGGCTCGGCCAAAAAACTGGGTTTTTCTTATAGACTAAATATAATAATAACAAATGTAATACGATTAATATCTATAATAAGGATGACTTTCACCAGAGGAGTGTTTAGTGAGAAATTATGCTATCACTAAAGTATTTTATATAATGTCAGTGTAGTAGTATTGGGTAGTGTTTATGAACATCACACTTAATTAATAAGTAAAAGAATACTTACTTATAACAAAATTAAATACTTTTTAATCGTTAGCATTAATGTATTAGCTAAATGTAAAGAACCCGCTTCAGTGGCTGAACAGTCTAAGGCTTCACTTTGATAATAGACTGGCCTGCTGAAAACAGAGAGATCGGGGTCCTAACCCGGTCGGGTCTATTGAGGGTGGTTTTTCCTAAATGGTTTCTCACGCTCTTTCCATTCAAATGTGGGTAAATTACTACTAAATTGCTTCCTTCCTCATCCTTATTCCATTAGAGTAATTATCATAGATGCTTAAGGTATGTGTTTAATTTAATAATACTCTAAATTCTGGAATATGTTTGATAAGTTTAAAATTATTATTCCATTTATTTTTGTTTTCTAAAAAACACATTGTTTTTGTACAATACGTTTACCCTGAAAGGTAGCATCATTGCTTTGTTTCACTATCAAGTAAGCTTAGAAAAAATTGTCCATAGTATAATGAATCGAGATAGAAATGTTACCTTTCGGAGGAAACATAGGGTATATTAATAAACAATGTGAAACATTAAAAAAAATTATTTTGGAACATGTTTTCCCTTACCCTTTTCTTACAAAATCAATCCAATATTTCTTCATAATTTTACTGAAACGTTCTTCATTGGGTGTAAATCTTCTTCCATTCACAGACATCAGTAGAGGGGATCCAAAGAGATATATCAACTCTGACCCATGAGCTGCACCTGATTTGTAGTAAAATGATTAATGTTTACTAGCAATATAACATTTTACAACACACATTTTTAACATGACTGATTTTGCACTAATATAATGACATTTCTTTTTAAGATCTGATCGTCAATCATTGACAGATCATCCGTTTAAACATCTGAAAATATTGGCCTCTGTTTAAAAGTACCTCTAAATTTAATTCTAAATGTAGCAGATAAGTAATGAAATAAGTGAACGTATGTTAAAATAATAAACCAAAACACACTGGCTCGATGGGTTAGATTAGCCTAATCACATCTGAAAGTGTAAAGGTAAGGTAATTAGCCGTGAGAAAGTTCTAGCATTTCTATAGAAACGAAGCATTTCCTGTTAAATTTTTTAACTGTTGTAATTGGCAGGCCAGTAACACTATATACATTTTTATGACGAATATTAAAGAGATTATCATTGGTGAAATATGAGTTTACCCTTTCACAGTGATAAATTAACAGCCGGGGACTGGATGTTCATTTGAAAACTTTCCACTAAAATATCTCGAAAACAACGCATTGCAGAAAAAAATGTTTTAAACAAAATTTGTTTGGTTCTGAGGGGGGAGTAAGGTGGTAAGGCTGGTATGACCTTGGGTGGCGTTGCTAAGGTTACGTTAAGGTCACTTTGATTGTTTTAAATTAGACTCCATATTTTTTATTTCATATTCTTGTAGATCGGGTTGAGCCATTTTCAAAATGGTGGTCTGAAGCTTTTTAAAGTAAAAACTATTACGAGAAATGAGCCTCACAAGTTTCTGAATCACCGCCACAGGGCGTGGTATTATAATTTGGCCCTAGTAACTAAAATTCTATCTTTCATATTTTAAAGTGTTACATATATTGTTACATGTCAATTTTAAATAATTGTTTTAATTAAAAAATAGTTGTAGTGCTTTATGTATTAGTAGCTATAATTTTGTTATCTAAACACATACCTTACCTTTGCAATGAATATCTTTAAATAATTTTGTGATGTCAAACATATCAATTTTTATAACTTTCATAATTTTCATAAAACTATAGTAAAACTAGTAAAACATTTTATATTTTATAAGCTAACTGTAATTCTACGATCATCAGGCCAAATATGACTTTATAGTCTCTTCTTGTCTGAGTTTGAAAGTTTTATTTTACACATAATCTCTTTTATCTTCAATAAAGTGTAGAGTTATTAACTTATTTAACCTTACCTTGACCATTTGACGTAAAGTTGTTACAGAAAATATTTTACCGTTAATTCTGATTGTAACATTTAAGTTATCTTCCTTATTTTAAATATAAAATTCTCCTTACCACAAATTAACAATGAATATTATTAAAAAATAATCCAAATAAACTCGACCAAACCTAAACGAATCTAAATGTTTTAATGTTTAATGTTCTTCAGTGATTGAATAATCTAATATAATGCGTCACTCTCGTAATAGACTAGACGGGGAAATCAGGGTTCGAATCCCAGTCGGAAGTACTGAGGGTGCTTTTTTCCTAGATCATTTCCCAATCTCACTCCATGAAAATTTGGTTACACTTTCTAAATTCAAACTTTCTCATCCATTAGCGTAATTAGTACCTACATTCTGGTTGAAGTACCCGGCGTTACCGGGAGAAATGTTTTTGGTTTAATGATTACGTGGAGGGTAACTTTAAAGTCAGTGCCTTGAAGCCCTGCGATTCCCATGGCCTTTTTGCTTCTGACCTGTTTTTAATTAATTAAAAAATTATAGTCAAAATTATAAAATTCTGGCTTTGAAGTGCACATGTTTGTGCAAAGAGCTACTATTTTTATAAAATTTCAGATCTCTGCGTTCAGTAGATATCACGTAATGCTCATGACAGACAAATAAAATTCTTCATTTTATTAATATATGGAAGTGAAACGTGTGACAAAAAAAAACCTTTCAACGTTACTTAGCTTAGACTAATACATAACTCAAAGCAGACACTGTGATGTTGTAACAATCTTGGTAAATGTCCTTAACAGAAAGAGAGGAAATAAAAAGTGTAGTTCACCTTGCTAATCTTCTTGCTTACCTCAATATGAGCAATGACACTCACACTCACATATGTCTTTTCTTTCCTACTCAATTATACTATGAATGAAACTAGTTATAAATGACATACCAAAGTAAATATTATAATCCAAAACTATCATAATACCCTTTTAGAAATCAACAGCTTCGTTTCTGGTCATGTAATGTGTCCTATTGGCATTTGTAGGACAATGATTGCGAATGAGAACAATATTTTAGTGACCCTCAGAACCTGGGAAGCGCATTTCAATTAAAGACTCTCTAGTACCTAGATCCAATATTTACTCCAATGAAAATGTGAAACTGTTCCTCACTTGAAGATTTCATCATAAATAACATTAATTGTAACTACTTTTTCATTTTTTGGGCGCCACCATGTCAATTTTTGGTCACCAAATATTCTAACACCCTTTTTGGTTAGGGGCTACCTGCCTGCAAAATTTTAGCTTCCTAGGTCTTCTGCCCTTTGAAAGATTTTTAACTTTGTTTTTTGAAGAAAAAAACCCAACATTTTTGGGCCCCCAATGGGAGTCTTTGGCCACAACATATTCCTCCACCCTTTCGGGATAGGGGCTACCTCTCTGAAACATTTCATCTTCTCAGTTCTTAGTTCTTCTGAGCTTCGCGAGTTTTTCAATTTTGCTTTTTGTGAAATCTCCCCATTTTGAGGACCTCCATTGAAATTTATAATAACCAAGTATTCCTTCATCCCTATAGGATAAGAGCTACCTGCAAAATTTCATCTTCCCAGCTCTTCTGAGCTTAGATCATTTTTTGACTTTGTTTTTTTAAAATCCTGGCCCCCATTTAAGGGGTCCAAATCTAAATGTTTGGTCACCAAGTATGTTTGGATCCTTTTGGGATAGTGGCTACGTGCCTGAAAAATGTCAGCTCTCTAGGTGCCCCATCAAGAAACACCCAAAAGTTTGCTATGGCTGATCCTGGGGTAAAATATTCCGGAGATTAAATTAAATCAGATATCCGGGCAGGGAATACTCCGGGAAAGTCATGAGATAGTAGAGCTAGGAAAGAGATTAGGATTGGGACGAGCAGGCAAGGAGTGTGATATTCAATGATTGGTGAAGTAAGTAGTTTTAGATTAGATATAGTGGCTATACCAGAGGCTAGATGGTCAGGCGATGGTAAGGTAGTATCTGGTGAATATATATGTTTTTATGGAGGAACGGACACACATAGCTTAGGCAAAGGATTTCTTAGACGCAGAAATAATATATCAGCAATTAAGGACATAAAGTTCATTAACAGTTGGATGTCAAGTATAGTGGTAGCAGAGAGGTGGCAACGAAACCAAACAATTTGAATTCATTTGGGAACTGCAAGACAACTTTTGGTGTTTTTTAATCATGTCTTACTACCCATCCAGGCTAACCGTGTATTTACAGCAATGAGATGGGAAGAGTAAGGCAGAGTTTAGTGGAAATGTATTCGCACTTATGCTTAGGGAGAGTGGAAAAACCATTTAAGAAAACACCTCATTACACCCAGCTGGGATTCAAACACCAAGCTTCCCATCAAAAGCAAGCTAGACAACATTAACAGCTTTGTCCGGTGTGTAATTGGGTAAGCCAAAGTTTGAATACAAAATTATTAAAAGCCCTCCTCATTTTTACAATAAATTGAATACCAGAAAACGTTCCTGATCGTAGTCGTTAGAAAGAAGTTTGCAAGAAGTTTGTCACAACAGTGTATTATCCACTAAATGTTCCAAGGCTTGCTGTGTAATGTAATCATTATTGAACGTAGGCTTAGTTAACATATAAATATTATTTATACTTAAATAATATATCTTTTACTGTCAACATTTGATTAAATTAAGCATTGATCTGAAATTATACACGTATTCTGTGAGGGCAATCCTAGTTTTTTTTGTTTTTTTTTTTTGTAAAAGCAATATGCCTGTTAGTATTTGAGATATGTTTAAATCAAAGCAACCTTTTTTAAAAATAAGAATCGTTCCAACTTCAATCGATATTCTCAAGATAGATTCAATACACTCGTAACTTTTCCTAAACTGATACAAGAACCTATAGATCTGAATCGATCCAGAAATTTGATTGACTATAGAAAATTCTGTGTAATCACAATCTATTATGTGGAATATGATAAATATGCGTGTTATAAAAATTTTTACTATGAAGTGTTCTAACAAAGATACTCCCCTTTCATAAATAGTGTTTTTATTTATTTATAAGCATATTTTTATTTGGCGTGTCAAATATATAATAATACATTTACAATATTGCATGGGATAGAAACGTACACCAGCCCAGAGTGGCTCTCAAACATTAAACACTTTGAAGACTTAGGAAATGGTGATTAAAATCATTGGCCCTTTGCAGTTGATTAAGTGACTTTTTTTTGTTACAAAAAGTATATAAGTATCTAAAATAATAATTTGTCTACATTTATTTCTGATTCCTGATAGAGTTTCTTTAACAGATTTTTGTTTCACAACTGTTACTATTTTCTTGAAACTGCCCTAAAATTTGTTGTAGGATATAAAAAGTAAATTCACATATTCCCATATGTATTAATTTACAATTAATTTAGGAGTTGTGTTTGTGTGTTATTTACATTCCTCTGTACATCATATCTTAAGCAGATGTACTCTACAAGACAATTAAACGCAATGTAGGCCAGGGTCAGTGTTGATTTAATTCACTACCTCTAATACAAATGAGAGACCGCCTCTGGGTTAATGTGTTCAGAGTTTCTGGCTACAGATCCAGAGGTCCCGGGTTCGATCCTCGGCGCTTACAGAATGTTCTGTGGGTCAGTGGGTCTGGAACGGGATCAAACTCAGTCTCGTAAGGACAAGTGAGAAGCCACTTGAATTAAGAAGTAGCAACTCCTGTTTAGAAAACTGAGATTAATGGCTGGAGGGTTCGTTTCGCTGACCACATGACACTCTTTATCCGCAAATGTTGGCACTACTATCACTAACAGCGACGGCCGCTCAGTCGGTATATCTCCCTGCGGGCTTACGTCATGGCGTTTTTTTTAATACGACTGAGGTAATGGTGAAATACAATTTGCAAATATCTGCCGGTGGGCACGCGTAAAAAGTGGGAATTCTCGTCTCGTACGGTTTGCGCAGTGACGGGAGGTCGGGGTTCAAATGTCAGATCCTACATTGTTCCACCACTCTCTCTTTCCGAGTAGAATGCTGATATATTTCCTCGGAATTTAACCTTACTCATCCTTTAACCTATTGGTAAAAATACGCGGTGGTCTTTTGGTAAAGTGCTCGCCTCAGAACCCGATGTTCTTGGATTCAAACCCAGCCGGGGTCGAAGAATTTTTCTTGAGCTTTAAAAATCCGTATCACAACTTCCTTTGGAGGTAAATTAAAGCCGTTGGTCCCAACAAAATTGGTAGGCTCTTTCGCTCTCGCTCATTGAACTTGTCATGTGCTTATATAATCACTCGGTTCAGAAAGTGCACGTTAAATACCTCGAATAAATAAATACGCAGATAGCCGGACAGACAGTACTACATGGAGCACTCAATTGTACAGTGATTGACTCTGTCGGTGTTTGACTAAGAGTAATCGGTGTTCAAACCTTGGTCAGGACAAAAATGATAGGTTTTTGAGAAGTGTGGCTACCATGACGATAATCAAATCAGAGCCAAATATAAAATAATTTTTTATTTAATATTACAATTTAATATTTCAAAAAATACTGTACACTGAACGTTGTTTGTCGATATAGGTCTTAAGTGAAGTATTTTTAAATACCTTATCTAGCAGAGCAAAGAGGTCAGGCCAATTTTAATGAATAA
Organism: Timema podura; assembly: GCA_033556935.1. Taxonomy (NCBI): domain Eukaryota; kingdom Metazoa; phylum Arthropoda; class Insecta; order Phasmatodea; family Timematidae; genus Timema; species Timema podura. The sequence goes on from JAVRXN010000010.1 coordinate 10,473,308, forward strand.
AATACAAACGATTTAATAAAGACTTTAATCCCCACGTTTCATTATAAGTGGTATATTTTTTTACTTTCTCTCGACCCATCGTAGAGAGAATTATTGTGGGTGATAAAATCATCTAACTCAAAATTTTGATAAAAGTACAAGTTTCATAACCCCTAAAGCATAAATAGTGGTTTTAGCGATGCTGTCAATCTGTATAGTCGGTCTAGAGCTGAAACTATTTTATCTATCGGGCTAAAACTTGGTACCTAGGATTTTTATGAGGTTCACTCTAGGATTTTTTGGAATTAGATATATTATCCTAAAATTAAGTGTAGTTTACTAAAGGGAAATATTAGAAAAATTGATCATCTCTAATGCTTTTAGTTAAAGTTTGTATCTTGGCATTGTTTAACATTATAAACAAAATTGCGCATATCATTTTCCCATGGAAACTACGTTTTGATTATATCTCCACATTTATTTGAGTTCCGAAATAATTTATTATTGTGAAGTTTTAGTACTATTAAAAATAAAAAATCTTTAGCTGAAATATATTTTAATACACCCAATAGTTTCCGAGATATTGGAAAATATATTTTTCTAAATTGAGGTTTTGGACATCGGGATTTGATTATTATGTTCATTGATGAACAGAGATGTTACTTTTTCCTCAATATGTTTTTGTATAAGTGTATATTATTTTATTTATGCTCTTTGGTGGAATATGATGCTCTTTTTACTTTCTCGCTAACTTACAGGTAGAGAAAGTATTGTGATCGTCAAAAAAATTTAACTCGAGATTTTGATGAATGATGACGTTTCATCACCCCCCGAATACGAAAAAGTGAGTTCTGAGTTTTGTCTGTATGTCTTTCCGTCTGTCTGTACCTCCAACAAGAACCTAAACTATTTTACCTATCGGGCAAAACCTGGTATCTAGGGTTTTCATAGATTCGTCCCGAGGGGTTTTTGGAATTGGATAGCTAACCCTAAAATTAAGAGTAGCTTACTGTAAGGCAAAAAGAGAAAAAGTCTATTTTCTCAAAATCGGCTATAACGATTTTGATTAAATTTCATTTAAAAAATTCATAAATATTTAAAACAAAATGGCTACTCTCAATATTTTGGAAAAATAGCTTTAAGGGCTCCAGACTGATGCGTAAATTCACATTTTTTTTTATCATATCTTCGAAACTATTTGAAATATGAAATTACTTATCATTGCAAACATGTAGGTATATTTATAATACAAATCTTTTATTTGAAGCATAATTTTATCAATCTAATAACTTTCAAACTACACGCAAATATATATATATATATATATATATATATATATATAAATCTTTTATTTGAAGCATAATTTTATCAATCTAATAACTTTCAAACTACACGCAAATATATATATATATATATTATATATATATATTATATATTAACTTTTCTAACACTAAAGGTAAAGTATTGCGACCGCAAAAAAAAACTAACCCGCAATGTTGATGGATGATGGATGTCGACGTCTCATTACCCCCCGATCCCTAGAAAGTGGTTTTTTCAATGCCGTATGTCTGTGTGTCTGTCTAACCCTAAAATTAAGAGTAGATTAATAAAAAGCGAAAAGGGAAAAAATTGATTTTCTCAAAATCGGCTCTAATGGTTTTGATTATAATTCGTATCTAGGCGTGGATTAAGATTATAAATGAAATGGCTACTTCCATTTTCCTATGAAAATGAATTTTAGGGTATTTTACAGAAGCGGAAATTTCTGTATCTCCGCGACTATTTGAGATACTAAAAACTTATCATTAGAAAATTGTAGTACTATTAAAAATTAAAAAATTTTATATGAAATATATTTTTATAAAACCAACGATTTCTGAGATATTGGCAAAAATATTAATACAATTTTGTGTGACTACCCCATCCCACCAATCCCCATGCGCTAAGGCATCCGCCCTTTCCACTTCAATGAACCCCATGTGCCTAAGTTCCTACCTTTACCCCTCACCATGCTCCTTGGGACCAAGTCCCCTTCATCTCACCACACCCCAAGGACTGAGGCTATCCTATATTCTCCCGAACTCTCTAATCACCTTCTATCGTCTGACCACCCTTGACCCTTACTTTATGTGGTCAATCTACAGCTAGATCATCGCCTTTCCTCCCCCCAGAAAGGAAATAATCTAGCCAGGACTGAATTGATGGCAAAAAGCATAGAACTTGTTGAAACATTGGCATCCCATATGGTAGTGAGCATAAATACAATTAATTACCTTAGGTATATATATTGTTTCTTTTCTCAAATAAGAAAAAAAGTAGGCCCTAATTAAAATAGTAAACCAAACCAGTTTAGCATGGAAAGCCCCATTGAAAAACATAGCCTTCCTTCCTTCTACTATGCCCCTATAATATAAGCTGCACAATAGTGGAAAAAAGAAAGGTCAAACCACTTCCTTTCAGGGTGAATGAGGTGTACATTTAATTTTATTTATTGAGGTAAAATTAAAAAAATCAATTTGGAAAATTAAAGTTTTATTTAAAATATAACAAAGCATGCATTTGTTGGAATAACTAAATAAAAATGTCCTAAGATTTTCTCGTGCAACCAGAACATCTAGGTTAGCCACATTTCTCGAGCGCTAGAACAACATTTAGTATGGTTTTTTGTTTTCCTTTCTCGTTATAATATAAATAGATGGAATCAAATATAGTCCTTTACCTCTGTTTACCTTGGATTAGAACATTTAATAAGATTAAAAATATTGTAATACATTATTTTTCACTAACCTATTCTCAAAAGTTTTAGTTACTTCCTTACCAGATATATTAATGATGTTACCATAAAGGTCTGGACCTGGTTGATCAAAAATGTAGTAATACACCGGCTCAGGTGATTTGACGATTTGTTGCAATTGCTTTACTACAGGCACTTTGAATTGAGTGTCAGTAAGGAACTGTGAACAAAGATGAAATATATACTTTTTTACATATCAACATTTTCATGTGTATATACTTTTTAACTATAAGAGTTCAAATAAAACATACTACACTTATTTCAAGAATGTAAGATTATGGATTTATTGGAGATACTTACTGACACATTTTGGCAGTAGATCACAACACAGATAAAAATACCAGGCTGCAGCCTGGGAGGATAGGCGCTAAGAGTAAGGGATGGAGGCTGGAATATGGACAGACTCAAGGGGGGAGGAGGAGGGTTTGCATCGAGAAAGGAGGGTAGGCGGAGGTGAGGGGGGCCCAGAACGACAAATACAGGGACATAAGGTACTCTTGTGTAATTGAAAGCCCATGGACATATGCGGACTCAACTCTTATACATACGTCTTATGGGGCAAACGCTGATGCACTTAAGCTCTTTTCTGTGTAATTGAAAGCTCTTTTTCTACTTGCTAAGGTGAACTAGATAGAACTATCACAAGTTAGTGATATGGTGTAATGAGGTGGAGTGGGGGGTACTATCTCAAGATAGGGATAGGTAGAGTACTTATGTAGGTGTGGCAATTAACTATTGTGTTCCCAATGCCATAGAGTAAGTAAGCATATTTAGCTCAAATCTACTATTATTTACTCGTGTGACTAGGGTTCGAGTCCTGGCTAACTACTTTAAGGATTTTTTTCCATAATGTGGTTTTCCATCTCCTTTCTAAGCTAGTTCCGATTAATTCAATTTAACTACTACTGTACTTCTTTTACCAGTTTAACTCGGGAGGCCAAGGTGCAATGCTAAAAGAGTACAATGGATTTGGATTTTATATTGGAGGATTATTCATCCTACTTACAAGCAATTGATAGTCTATTTCATTAAATTCACCTTCTTTACATATTTTATTAATTAGGTAGTGTAAGCTAAAGAGAGTAAGACTCGTATCAACAAATATAACTTATTTAATTATCAATAACAATATTTAATAAACTTGTTTATTTAGAGGATATTTGTTTACTATCCTGTTCTTAGAGTGTTCATGCAGTATTTAAACTGTCATATTCCTCCTTGGTCCCTTCCAAACACAAATTTGTTTCATTTGATTATGTGAATAAACCTTTATCTACCATTATATACAGCAGGTGATTCTCCTCACTTTCTAATTCATTTTTTATTGACTAATAAACTAATATAATATATATATTTTTAGATACATATAAAAGTGTACCTTGTAAAGTAGGTAATAAAAATGTTAATAGCAATTTCATTCTAATAACAAACGTGCATTTATTGCGACCATTACGGTTAATAGGATTGCTACCTGCCTAAGGCTTTGAGTAGCAGCTCCACTATTACACAAATATACCAGTTCTTTTTTATATAATCCTGTTGAGTAAATATAATTAAATAAAACAAGACAAGCTTGACCGTGGAATCAGATCTTTGGCATTTGGCTTTGTTTTCCATCCTTATCCATGTCGTATCAATACGCTCTTTCTGACTAGTAAGGGGAATAGAGCATGTAGTTCATTTCAGTAAAATCTTTCGTTATGTAAATTGGGTAGAATATATAGGCCAACTCTCCGTTTACCATGAAAGGTAGTAGTATTACCTAGCCAGGTTGAGTCCTTGGGCATTGGGAAATGCTAGTTGAGGCTCTCAGTTATAACAGCACTTCCAAGTGAGACTATCTCACTTTAAAATGGTTCGTTGTAAAGGCTACAAGATGAAGAGCTAATTTACAAGGATGGTGATCGGAAAACAATAGTTCGGTTACCAGCAATATACCCCCGCCCCCCCTATTCACACCCTTACCCACTTTCAACGTACATAGCTTTTCAGACTAGTATAATTAGTCAGATATATTTTTGAAGATTGTTTACAAGTAGAAAATTTGGAAACAATCGCTTGAACAAAAAAATACCATTGTATTCTACGCTTTCTTTGTATTTTGCATTCTAAGTAAGCTCGTTTGAGGGGGGTTGGTTTATGGGAAGGGGGTAAGCCGCTACCTGACCCTAGCTTTGTGTAAGAAGGTTAGTTGACACTAAAATATAGTTTTTCTCTGCTCTCTAAAATCACCATCGTTAAGTTAAAGTGAACTGTTTTTTAAAATGCCTACTTGATAGCGATGTTGTCACGTGGGTCTGGACCTAGCGATCCTCGTGTTGAAGGACTCAAGCTCACCCAATGAGCGCAGACATTTAACCTGAAGGTTGTGGGTCTGGGTTATGTTTGTCTGTGACCATGCCTCTATCTTATAAACCATACCACAATGTTACCATACAAGTTAAGCGTACTACCAATCAGAGTAAGCAAGGGGTAGTTATTTTAAGTTAAAAGTTAATATGTTTTCTTTTAACTACGTCAATAAAAATGTACAATAGTTTTTTGCGTTATTTTAGACCAAATTATATTTTTTCTTTAGCAAAATTATCATTCAAAAACACACATGAAATGAACATGATTATTATTTCATGTATTGATGGTCGCATAGTCTATGGAAGAACTCACCAAACTAATTAAAAGTGGGAACTAGTTAAAATTTAAAATTGTTTTGTGAGTTAGCCAGATAAAAAAATGTCCGCATCTCATATTGGCTATTATTGTAACTTGTACAAAGGCATATGCATTCAGATCTGTGACAGAACTCCCTGATTTGGATGAATAATTGTCATGTAAATAATATAAAGATGTGTCTAAATTTTTTTTACTAAAATTAACTTTATTTTATTATATAAAATGCAAGAGCTGTTATATTCTTAAAAAAAAGTAGTGAAAAAATTAATTGATGTGTAATTTATTCTGAAGAATGCCATTCTTTTTCTTCCATGTTTCGATATAGCTTATAATGAATAACTTGTCACTCCCATTAGAATGTAGTTATCTGTGAGCCTACTTCTGTATTTGTTTATCAACTCCTTCATATTTGAATATGTTGACTCATACAGATTGGTAGCCCTTTTCCAGCCCTAATGGCAGTGAAACGTTTTTGGTTTCTTGTTTGTACTCATCATAATTCATAAACCACACGAAAAGAAAAATACGTAAAACTCGAAAGTGTAGTAGGACGTGGTGACAAAATAAAATTACACTCGAACATCTTTTTTTTTTTTCGTTTTAAAGTGTTTTTTTATGTATATTCTTACATAACACATTGCAGAAAAAACCAACCATGAATGAAACGCAAGAAGAAGATTACAAACGTCACGCATACATCCATCAGCTGATGTAGGTCTTCATGCAGGGATTCCATTTGACCTTGGACTGTCGCAATATATGTTGTTGCTGCTGACGAGAATATAAAGTTTTTAATCCGGGCAGGTGCACTAAGGGTGGTTTTCCTAAATTTATTTTTCACTCTCACCCCACCAAAATGAGGGGACATTAATATGAAATCCTCTTTACTAATTTCTATCTCTTTATTTTATATATGTGAATATCCCGAATGGGTTGTGAGAAGCGGTTCACAAAAAACAATATTCTCCCCTTATGATATATGATTATATGATTACTAGGGCTTGGATGTTTAGGAATTACGACATATTTTTCTAGTTCCATCCTAATGTTAATGCTTAGTAAAATTTAAACATGCTTTGTGCTACCCTGACTCCAGATTATTATCAATATATTATATTTTTGAGTGGATAGCCTAACTATCTCTTTAATATTAATGTAACGATGAAGTGTTGAAATGATTGTTGTGTGGTGTCATGAAACAAGAATCTCCTCCCAACAATAGTACATGCAGTTGTCTACGTTTGTCCTGCTTTGTATCCGCATGCACACTGATTGAGTCAGTTTGTTTTACAATGTAATTAACTCTCCAAACTAGATTTTATAGAGCAGCATTGTTTTTACTAATGCGTGGGGATTGACCCATTTCACGCTGTTTTCTTGTGATTGTGATTGAAGTTCTGCTTTTGTTTTCCGGTGAAGGTGTGAATCCGAAGCAATACATTCTTCAAGAACTGTGAACCCGTCACTTATAAACAGCATCAAATTCGTAGAGACAACGGAGAAGTACATTAAGGTGCTGTAACAATTCGGGATTTTTACTATATGTTGTTTGATGTATAAAAGTCGGTGTTGGTACAGTTGAGAATTTTGTTTTTAAATTTTAATTAAATTAAATTTTAAGTTCAAAGTTTATGGATTATGAAAAGTACTCACTCGGAATTGTATCCTTTCAGATCCTTCCTAAACAGCCAACCCATGTTAAAATTATTAATTAGTATTCTTACCAATTGGATGATTTCTATCCTCAAATAGTGGAGCATACCTACCACTTCTTCTGGTAAACATGTGTGGGACTATAATCTATGCTGGGTTAAACCTCGTCTACTGGATCCGTAAGCTACAAGTCTAGATAGTCCGTAAGTCCTTAGAAATGGCAGAAAGTCGGAAACTACGTCTAATTAAACTCTTCGAAAGAATATAGCAATATGCAGACAGACGCGATTTGTGAAGTGGAGGTTATTAAGAATATTAATGGAAAGTTTAATCCAACAAAGCGACGCTACTATTTCTGAGAACTTGGTATTTCTCATAAAACGGTTGCTGATATTCCACGCTTCCTGGGGTTTTAAAATTTCAGACAAATATTTCTTATTTAGTTCCGTGCATAAAACTATCATCTCATTTTGTATTTATTTCCATAGCAACGGATTTTTTCACTGCCATTGGTGCTTTCATTTCAATGTGCGAGCACGTATTTACTTTTCAGTGATTGGTAGTCCTTAAGAGTCCGTAAGACTAGTCCTTAGGAAGTTTAAGTGGAGTCAACTTATACAGAGTGGTAAGGACTAACTTATATACCTTATATACGTATTTATACACAGTTGACAGTTTAGTTTAAGTGACGAGTAATATAAACCAACATTGGCATAACTTACCTTCAGTAAATTTAAAAGTAAACCATTAGTGTCTCCTTCCTGGACTTGATTAACGTATTGCCATTTGATGATCTCTCGAATGCCATCGGAATTACTTTTTATAAAGTCATAGTGCTCCATTATATTTGGAATAGCCGAATTTTCTAAAAAAGATCGCAGTTCTTGATAACCTTGTCTTATAATATCTCTCCATTGATCTATGGAAATTAAAACACACTCGTCAATAAATTATTAAGCATGTTATCTAATAAACATTATTTTCTTAGAATAAATTACAGAGTATATAAGGAGATTTAAAATGTATAATACTATCATTCAGTTTAAATATACATTTAGTATATCTTTATATTTGTATCAAATTCAACTTTAATTTTAAATAATTGATAAGGTATTAAAATAAAAAATGTGTATAGGTGTATATATATTAGTTTTTATCTTAATTTAGCTTTTAAATATATGACATTTTTTGGTACACTCATTTATACTATAAGATACCTTTATAAAGTTCAATTTTGAGCTAAACTAGTGCTACCTCATTTGTATATATTTTTTATATACGATATCTCCTTTTTACTACCATATAGAAGTTGTCAGAAGACCATTGAAAATCCTCATAGAAGTGTTTTTGAACTTTCTCGTCTCTTAAGTATTTTTTTAAACATGTGTGTTTATGAATGGAGGCAATTTGAAAATATTAGAGCTAAAGTGTATTCTTAATGTGTACTGGAACTGATCACATATACAGCGTTTCAATTTGTGGTGAACCCGGGCTTTTGGATAACTTGTAAATATGCTAAGAAAGGGGGTCTATTGAATATTTCTTGTTAACAAAGCTAGGTATTATACAGTTTTTTTTAAATACCTGTATTAAGATATTAATTGAAAATATAATATATGGATAAAATATATAATTGAAAATATAATATATCTCTATATAGTCTGTGTTGTATCTTAGATAGACAAGTAGTTGTATGCATATATAATTACACAACGTGACCACTCCTTCGTAACTGGTTGTTCCCATTAGTACTGGTATTGGGCCGTACTGGCCAGTCTTCAATACTTCTTCGGGGTCTCTAGGCAGATATTGCTCTGCTTCAGGAAGGAATGAGTCTACCACCGGAAGAACCATTTGAGTCCAGTTGCCGTTCTAAAATAAGATTTAATTATACAATTAATTCTAGCTGAAGATATTTTGTACAAACCATCATGTGTGTGTGTGTATATGTGTGTATGTATGTGTGTATGTAAGCATGTAGGTACGTATGTATGTATGTATGTATGTATGTATGTATGTATGTATGTATGTATGTATGTATGTATGTATGTATGTATGTGTGTGTGTGTGTGTGTGTGCGCGTGCGTGCGTGCTGCATGCATGCATGCATGTATGTATGTATGTATGTATGTATGTATGTATGTATGTATGTATGTATGTATGTATGTATGTATGTATGTATGTATGTATGTATGTATGTATGTATGTATGTATGTATGTATGTATGTATGTATGTATGTATGTATGTATGTATGTATGTATGTATGTATGTATGTGTGTATGTATGTATGTATGTATGTATGTATGTATGTATGTATGTATGTATGTGTATGTATGTATGTATGTATGTATGTATGTATGTATGTGTGTATGTATGTATGTATGTATGTATGTGTGTATGTATGTATGTATGTATGTATGTATGTATGTATGTATGTATGTATGTATGTATGTATGTATGTATGCATGTATGTATGTATGTATGCATGTATGTACGTACGTATGTATGTATGTATGTATGTACGTACGTATATATGTATGTATGTACGTATGTATGTATGTATGTATGCATGTAATGTATGTATGTATGTATGTATGTATGTATGTATGTATGTATGTATGTATGTATGTATGTATGTATGTATGTATGTATGTATGTATGTATGTATGTATGTATGTATGTATGTATGTATGTATGTATGTATGTATGTATGTATGTATGTATGTATGTATGTATGTATGTATACGTATGCATGTAGGTACGTATGTATGTATGTACGTATGTATGTATGTATGTATGTACGTATGTATGTATGGTATGTATGTATGTATGTATGTATGTATGTATGTATGTATGTATGTATGTATGTATGTAGTATGTATTATGTATGTATGTATGTATGTATGTATGTATGTGATGTATGTATGTATGTATGTATGTATGATTATGTATGTATGTATGTATGTATGTATGTATTAGTATGTATGTATGTATGTATGTATGTATGTATGTAATGTATGTATGTATGATATGTATGTATGTATGATGTATGTATATATGTATGTATGTACGTATGTATGTATGTATGTACGTATGTATGTATGTATGCATGTATGTATGTATGTATGCATGTATGTACGTACGTATGTATGTATGTATGTATGTATGTATGTATGTATGTATGTATGTATGTATGTATGTATGTATAGTATGTATGTATGTATGTATGTATGTATGTATGTATGTATGATATGTATGTATGTATGTATGTATGTAGTATGTATGTATGTAGTATGTATGTAGTAGTATGTATGTATGTACGTATGTATGTATGTATGTATGTAGTATGTATGTATGTATGTATGTATGTATGTATGTATGTAGTATGTAGTGTATGTAGTATGTATGTATGTATGTATGTATGTATGTATAGTAGTATGTATGTAATGTATGTATGTATGTATGTATGTATGTATGTATGTATGTATGTATGTATGTATGTATGTATGTATGTTATGTATGTATGTATGTATGTATGTATGTATGTATGTATGATGTATGTATGTATGTATGTATGTTGTAGTATTATATGATATGCGTATGTATGTGTACGTACTTATATATTACTGTATGTAATACAATACAATTAATACTATACGTAGTACATAAGAAAGTAATACAGTAGGGTGAGGAAACTCTCCCCGCCGGAGGCTTTTCACCGACAGTGTTTCATCAATAAGCAAATTATTTGAGTATCAAGAGATTAAAATAATAAAATAACTACAACAATTTTATTCAAAATTAAAAGTGTAAAAACTAAAATACTTACGTAATCTAAAGCCCATTGGTTCTCATCCCAGTTACGCACAGTAACAATATTACATGTAAAATAATTCCATTTATGATTATGCATATTTGAATTGTATGAAGCGAAAATATATTTTAGACAATATTTTTTCTTTGGTTATAAGTGGTAGGCAACGTTTGATTGTTTTCTGAAGCGTTTGGGAGTTGAGATCAATACTTACCTAGCAACTATACAATATATAAAACTCATCATCACCAACTGTTTACAACCTTTGGCCGGGTCAGTTTAATATTGTGCCTCCACCTTCCTATATCCTTCTTCCGATCTTAATCTTTTAATTTCTTCCATTCTTCTCCTATAACTTGCACACTTTCTGTTTTCTGCTCCTTCCATCTCTTTCTTGGCCTCCCTTATGGTTTTTTGCCTAAATACTTCTGTTCCATCATTTTCTTTGGTATCCTCTCCCTCTCCATTCTCATTACATGCCAAAACCATCTTTCTTGTTTCCTCAACTATCTCATGTACTCCCTGAACCCTCACGCTTTCCCAGATAACTTCATTCATAATCTTGTTTCTCCTCGTGACAGTTAAAATACTCCTCACAAACTACATTTCCATGGCCTCTACTTTCCTTGTCTCTCTTACATTCAATGTCCATGTTTCTGTTGCATGTATCACAATGGGCACAACACTAACTTAAATTTCAAGGGTACTTCCCTTCTCTATAGCAGGTCTTTGACACACCAATAAAACCAGTCTTCCTGCTGTCCTCTTCTCATTAAATCCTCTCTACTTCCACCTTTCTCCTCAATCACGCTTCCAAGATATCTTAAGTTCTATACGTTTCTCAGCTATACTCCATACCACTTTATAGCTTCTTTACTAGGCTTTATCCTTTTCCTTGTCATTATCATTACTTCACATTTCACCATGCTAAATCATTTCATTCCACACTCTTATACTTCGTAATTCCATTCCTTTATCTGTTTCCGTACTTCCTCTTATTTCTCTCCCTCCATGTCATCAAGTCATCAGCAAACATCATGGCTTTCATTATATCCTTTCTGAGTTTACCTGCCACTTTGTTTATGACCCTTTCCATTACCATTATAAATAGTAATGGTGATAGGGCCCCCCACTGCTTAACTCCATTTTGTTATTTGGTACCACTCTGTCCTACCACTCTCCGTCTTAACACAACTCCTTTTATCCTCATACATGTTTTTCATTCTAATCACAGCACCTTTTTCTACTTTGGCCTCCTTCATCGCTTTTCAAACTTTTTCTATCCACACTATCATATGCCTTCTCCACAGCCATAAATACCATTAACAAGTCTTTCCAAATTCGTACCTTCTTTCTATCAGCTGTCGTATGACAAAGAATAAGTCTATTATAGAACTCTGTTCCCTAAATCCGTTCTGTTCCGACTTTTTCTAGTAATTTATTCACTATTAAAGGTATGGTCATGGTGCTTAATACATCAATATCTCAATATACAGTCAAATACGATTATAATGTACCTCTACTTACTCAGATATTTGGTTAACTATGTCTGAAGTTAAAAAAAACTAAATATTATTCCACTTAACTTTAAAATAAAATATCACAAAAAACTCAATTTTATTGAAAGCTAATCATTTATGAGTACGGAGGACGTCCCGTGAGAACACTATGAATAGAATTTCCCCTCCTTCTTCCTATTTCCCCACTTCTATCAAGCAACCGTTTTATCAACATGGGAGTGATGTTGCAACCCTGATGACTCATACCTGGCACCAGTTTGTCGGGTCGCCAAGCTGAAACAGGAATCCTGGTGGTTTGACTTTCCCCCTTCTACCCTTCATTTCCTTCCTTCTTTAACCCATTGTTATTTCCATGACGATATCGGGTTAACGACCTGGTGTCCTCTGTCCCTCCTTTAATGTCGCAAAAGTTTATTTCCATCGTATTAGTTGGTCTTCCATGTGGCAATAGGTCTTCCACGGTGACGTCATTGCTAATTAAGCTGATGTCGCAACTAGAGAGCATTGACAGATCTCTGGTTATAAATAATCAGGGGCCTCTATCTAGATAGAAACCTCAGAGTGATTTATAATCCACAGTTAGGGACAGTAGATGGTGGGGCGTATGAGAACAGCGCTGTGATTGGCTTAGAGCTCGCCACGTGACAACCCCCTCAATCTCTGATTGGCTGTTGGAACTAGGTTATGGTTTCCTCCTCCCCTGAACCCTTTCCCTTCTGGTTATTACCATGACGACATGGGTTAAAGACCTGTTGTCCTACTTCGATTTCAGAAAGTTTTATTTCTGGAGCTTTTTTACCGTTGGTCTGGCAATGGGTTTTTCCTGATGACTCATACCTGGTGTCAGATTGTCAAACTCGACGTGTCGAGAGAGGAATATATCGTGACCTTGAAACCGTGAGCTAGTACATGAGGCCGTTGACCCTGGGAACCCTCCCGGGCAATGGGTTTTTGCTATGACGTCACCGCTCTGTCGCAACCATGATGACTCATACCTGGCGTCACTTTGTCTACTCGACGTGTCGAGATAGGAATATATTGTGACCATGAAACCATGAGCTAGTACACGAGGTCATTGACTCTGGCAACCCTCAACCGGCATTGGGTTTTCCCGATGATGTCATCGCACTGTCGCAACCCTGATGACTCATTTCTGGCACCAGTTTGGTGGCTCAACAAGACGAGTCGAGACAAGAATAGATCGTGACCTTGAAACCGTGAGCTAGTACACGAGGTCATTGACCCTGGCAAAACTCCACCAGCAATGTGCTTTCCCGATGACGTCATCACACTGTCGCAGACCTGATGACTTCTATCTGGCGCCAGTTTGGTGGCTCGACAAGACGATTCGAAACCGAAATAGATCGTGACCTTGAAACCGTGAGCTAGTACATGAGGTCAATGAACCTGGCAACCCTCCCCCAAAGCTATGTGTTTTCCGATGACGTCATCGCTCTGTTGCAGCTCTGATGACTCATACTTGACGCAAGTTTGGCGGCTTGACAAGACAAGTCGAGACAAGAATAGATCGAGACCTTGAAACCTGAGCTACTACAAGAGGTCATTGATCCTGTTTATGTTTGTGTCTGTTTGCTGGCTCGATACGTTGAGACTCGTATCTGGTTAACCTACGTGTAAGGGACAGACAGGTTTTGAGTGAATAAAACACAATATTACAAAACATCTATTTATTATGCATTAAAGGTTTTACAGACATTTACTAACGGTTGTACAAACATAATATTTATTATAGATTAAATGTTTCACAGACATACATAATGTTTACTATACACTTTTGCAGGAATGACGCATATATTCGTTCATACGTTTTCTAAATTATATCTTAGATATGTTAGTAACATTGTTTTAAGTTTACAATCGAACGTGTGGTAGTCCAAACCGACGACTTGACGTGTATAGTAGGTAGCACTGATAAGATCCTGGTTTCTGATGTGCGTTTTTACCATAGGCTGTTCGAGATCAAAGACATCCACTGATTCCGTTAGCGTGTCGCATACATCCACGACGAGTGTGTCGAATAAATCGTAGCAATTTCGTGAGACGGGTGTCGACCATATACCCCGGAGGTCGATGGTGACGTCTACAAGGTCACACACCTCACAAAGACGCACCCAGTTAAGTGCGAGATAGGCGACCCGTTTGAGTCCGGCGTCTTGTTTCTCACTGATGACGACCATACGGTCACCGCACATATACCTCAGAGATATTTCATGATTAGTCAGACTAATCTTCTGGAGAGGTTGCGTGTTGCTGAAAAACTTAGATATGACCGAATTGAAGCTGCCCAGTCCCTGCAACTCTGTACGTTTTAACGCCACACAATTTCGACCGCATTTTTCAAGCTGGACATAGAGCGTAAAATTGTTCTTGACGCTCATGCCAACGATGACTCGTTTGGCTTTGATTTTGTCCAGCGGGAACAAATTCTGGTGATGGCTTCACCAGCTTTGCTTCGCGGGTGCAAACGTCTTGACCTTCCATGATGTTTGATCGCTTCGACGACTACCTTGATTATGGCCAGCACGCCATTGGGACGTCACTTTTATAGGCGTAAGCAGATTGTACGCAGCCTCTTGAGTTGCGGCAAGTCCCTACCGTCTTGAAAAATGTGTTGTAATATTTCAACACCTTAATGTCGTTGCCTGTATGATTGGTGGGTGAGAATAGGGTTAAGTAAGTTTTCATCGGAATGTTCTGGGCGCGATAGAGAAAGTACATGAGACAGTAATGGCCGCAAACGTCTGAGGATATGCTTTGAAGTTGTATTATCTTATGAGAGATGCGGGAAGTATTTTTGCATATAAATGGTGGAAAACCATAGCTGTCAAAGTATTCTCCCACGCCGTTCTTGTCAAGAAAGTTGGGGACCCAATGCTTCCCAGGGTTGGTGTGTGGATCAGTGTTGATGACAAGAGCGGCAGGTCGTGCTATTTTTGCGGGTAGTTGATCAGCAGGGAAAACACCCGACCGTACAGAACGGAACCACGGGTTTGTTTTCAGCGCACGTCTTATGGTGTGCGTGTCCATATTCAATCATCCAATCTCGAAGTCCCTAAACGGGGGAGGCCAAACAGAAATTCCATACAGAACTATGTGGCAAGCACATGGTGCGGCCCAATTTAAGAGTTTTCAACGACGAACAACCTCTGTCGTACAGATTTACGACAGGCGTAGGCGTGTATTTGGCTAGAAATTTTTCTTTTCCGCCCCCTTGATGTAGACGGATTCTGCACGCGTTGTGGCACGGGAGATGATGGATTAGAGCAGAATGTAATCCACATAAATGCATATCCTAGGGAATACCGTGCAGTTTGTTGACGATATAGTGGGTTTGTTTTTTGTAACGGTGGAAGGTTCATCGATAGCGTATGAGGGCTTTAACACCCAATATTGAAGTGATGTACCACATACAGATAAAACACTCAGTTCCTTGACAATAAACTCTTTGCTGTCGTCGATGAAGCTCTGGAAATCTACAATGAAGTCTATGATTTAAATAACTGATGTAATGGGCGGTAAGTCGATTATATTTACTCCCATAATCGGTAACGACTTTTCTGTCCTTGTCGATGGTGATGATGTTGGCAAACTCGCCGTACACAATAAAGTTGACGGTTTCGGTGAGAGCTCTGGTGAAGCTCACTTCAATGCTCAGAGAGTCTGCCTCATCAAATTCCAATGTGATGTCATGTGTATGGATAGATTAGGTGTGAGATCGAAATTCATGAGATAATATCCCTTAGGGAAAGCTTCACGCATGATGTCGCTACCTTCGTTCATGAAATGGATACCGGTTCCAGAAAAAGTCTATGGTTGGACATGACATAGTTGCAGTTTGAAAAATCGCGCTGTAACGGTATTGATGGCAATTGTTCTTCGTCCACGTACAGCGAGAAATGGTTCATGCAATATGTTTGGAAACTGAACGGGTTCTTGGTTACGTCTCCGTTGAATGCTGCGTTTGATAAAATTCCAACGATGGATCATTTGGTTAATTGTTTGGGGAATACGTTGTCCGAGGATTTCCCTTGCACATCCGAATAGTGTGTTTTTACTTCCACGCGGGTGATGGGATACTTTGCGGGATTGATGTTTAATGCCTTGGCATGTGCAAACAATATGGAAGGTGCTACTTTGACACGTCGCACTAGAAAACCGGCTTCAACGATGTGAACATTAAAGTGCGGGATTTCAAAGACGGCGATAAGACTAAATCCGTCTGTGAAACGGACCACCTTGAATCTGAGTTCGATACCGTTCAAAAGGTTTTTCTCTTGGTTAAACACATCACTGTGTAGATACCCCAAAAACCCAACGTTTTACTTTATTCAGAGAGAATGCGAAGTGTCTCAAAGCCCATGTTGCCGGCGTTAGTCTCTTCAAAGTTACCGGGGCTGTCTGTGAAACACAGATCACAAGTCAAGTGTGTTCTTCAGGCTTCACTGTTATATTTGAGCAGCGTGTTAATGTACGATCTATAAGCATACGTGTTGCTGGGCAGTGAGACTAGTTTTTGGTTTAAAAACACATCCACTTGTGTGAATAGCGAATTGAACCAGTTGTTGGCGGGAGCGATTTGATCCACCTTGTTGAAAGCGTCACCGTCGGGTTTCATGATAGCCGCCCTGAGATAGAGCATGGTTTGTGAAAGATCGATATAGAACTCGCCTTGACCGGTAATGGTAAATTCGATGTGCGAATCATCGGTGAGGGAAGATACAAGTTTGTATTAGATCCATTTTTCACTTTCAAGACTTGTTTGTGTGGGTGGGACGGAAAGAGATCGTGTTCACTCCTGGCTCACTTGTAGGACTGGTGGTTGTAGAAACGACATTTCAACTAAAATATCTACCGCTTTTTTCTTGACCATTTTACTTCAGGCAAAGACAGAAGACTGACGTAGTTGCTTCTAACGACGCCCTTTATAGCCTTAGCCGGTCATCAGTGTGTCTTATCTTCTGCTTCGCCTTTCGTTTCAGCTTTGTTACAACCTCGCCGACACGCTGCCATAGGAACTCTTTGAAAGGAGGACGCTGATTGGTGACGTCGGAGAGCACGTCGATACCCGTATGAAGCGCCTGTTTTCCAATGGCTTTAGCACCGCTTTTCAGCAACGGTGCGACGTTCTTGAAAATGCTGCTGAAAAAACTTTCTATTCCACCCGCGTTGATAGGAACACCACGATAGATCGAAGATATTCCTGTTCCAGCCGATTGATGTAGTATCTTTGTTAGGAACAGTTCATGTTGAGCAGCGTCGAAAATGATGTTTCAAGAACACTTTTCCAAACTTGAATGGTAGAGGTTCACTGGTGTCTGTACTTATATTGATTTCCAATCTTTCAATTTCCTTTTAAAGTACGGCCACGTAGAGCAACGGATTATAGCTAACTATCTTATGTATGCCGTAGGGATATTTAATGTTGTTAATACCGACGATACGTAAAAGCGGTGGAAACATGTCACCCAAGGGCTGAGGATTGACAATATTCGTGTAGATGTGCATTTGCGAGGGCAAGCCTAGTAGCATATTGGCGGCGTACGATGCCTTTGGGACTTTGATCACATTAGTATTAGGATCGAAACCAAGCTGTAGAATTTGTTGACTTGATAAAGTCAACAGCTGTATATTTGGTGAATTAGAAATAACATCCACTTTTATTTAAATGTTTATGTACTTGAATATAACTCCGAAATTCCCTTTAAACGCATCTACATTGTTTAGGGCTTTTTCCGATTAATGGATAGTGCTGTAATTTCCAGGTTGAATTTGATCCTTGAATATTTGTTCCACGCTGTTAGCGTCAACCCATTTGTACCAAACTATATTTTTGCCCTCGAGTACGGTGGTGAAAGAACACGGATATTGGAATTCGATGAGAGTGACTTGCCACTGTCCGGTGAGTGTAAGATGATAGGGTGGATGAGTGGTAAAATTCGCGAGGGTATTTTTTGGGAAATATCCAATAGAGATATATCTCGGCAAAGTCATGTAAAACTTGTCCATTTTGGTAGGGCGCTGACGTAACTGGCAGGAATCCAAGAATTAAACTTGGCGGGGTAATCTTTCTTCTGCACGTACACATTTTTCTGGTTCCTTTACCCTTGATACGTAGTATTTTATCATATTTAAAAGATTTAGGAAGACGTATGCTTTGCAATTTCGGTTCGTAAAATGTTCCCTCTAACTCCTTGCGGTCATAATCAGTCAGCTTATAGACGAATGGTTGTCGCAACACGACACTGAATACTTTGAAAATTTCTTCGCTCCGATTGCTTTGGTAGCCCTTTTCAAACAGCATTTGAAATTTGATAATACGCACCATGTCACCAATTTGAGTTTTGGCTTACTATTCGAGTTTGGACGCAGTTTGCCGTACAGATTATCTCTGACTTGAAACACATTGGTTTCTGAAACGTCGGCAGGCACCATCTTGATACTGGAATGTTTTGAACCGTTGTAAGTGTCGATGAGATCTTGGAGGACGTCCACATAGTGATACGTGTTATTTTTGTTAAAGTAGCGCCACATGCGCCTTTTCAGGGTTCTATTGATTCGTTCAACAATGCTTGACTTCACGTCCGAATTATGAGTAGTGTAGTACACGCCTTTTTTATTGAGAAATTTCCGGACTTGACGTGCCGTGAACTCTGTCTCATTGTCCGTCTATAAACTTAAAGGTTTAAGTCCACTTTGTTTTAAAATGTCCCGAAAGGCGTCTCTCACGCCACTGCCATTCTTGGATGAAAGCGTCCTCGCCCGGGTCATCTTGCTAAACACGTCGATGACAGTGAGCAAATATACGGCACAATCGTGGTATTGTCCGAGACTCCGCATTACGTTGAGATCGGCTTGCCAGAGATCGTCAATGTTTGACAGCACGTACTTGTTGAATGGAAACTTTTTTATCACAGGTTTATGTCGGTATAAGCGTCCTGCGCACAAAGCCATTCTCGTACTGTGTCGGGATGTTTCTTGGACGCCTTTATTATCAACGCCACCCCTGCAAATACTGCAGGATGAGAAGGGCCGTATTAGATAACAGCTAAAGGGTCATTAAGCTTGGAACGGCAACCACCTGTTTTCGTCCACCCTTTACAGAATCTTCTTAGAGCTGTACAACGGTGTAAGTGACTGGGGTACGGGCGTAAGATCTCTAATGGGCACCAAAAGTTTCGGATTTACATTAAATTTTCTCGGGACGTTTATTTTTTGAAGCACCGTTAGAAACTTTCGCCAAACCGACGGCTCGCTATGTCTTCTTGTTCTGACTAGATCATTGACTAAATCCACAATTTTGGATCCACGGAAAGGCGTATCGTGAATACTCACTTCCCTGTTTTTGTCCCAAGAGATACTACCCCGGGAATTAATATGTTTTATTAAAAGTTCGGATTTTCTACGTGCAGGATTGAGTACAGTAGGGATGGGAATTAAAGACACTTCAGGGTTGGTCGTGGTGGTGGTATTCTCAGGCAGTGGAGGTTGTTGACTAAAGTTCTGATAGCGCTGTAGCACTTGTTGGTATAAGGTCCTTTTAGACTTGTCATCAAGTTTTGAAGCAAGGATTTTTTCCATTTCCTTGTCCAGCTCGGAGAACACTAAATTTGTGGCCGATGCCATGGTGTTGTTGCTTGAAACGGTGTATTGTTTCCGGGGACACCAATATCTTATTTTTCGTGTGTTCCATTATCTACTTGTTGAATAAGAAACCGAGAACACCACTGATTAATGGGGCTAAATATAAGGGCAGAAACGCTCTTCCTTTCTGAATGAGTAGTCGTCTCTTCTTCTTCCAGCACTTTCCTCGTTTGACCAGCTTGCACATAACCTGCTTGTGAGCACGTAACTTTGTCTTCTGCATATTTTTAAATGGCACCCGCCCTTTAAAAGTGTTGTAAGAAAACTCGCTAACAGATTCAATAAGTTTCTTGTCTGTCGTTTTAAATAAGGCAACACGTTGCTGCGTGTTCATGCGATGCATCGAACGCAGCAGAAGGGCTTGCTTTAGCTGTTTGGAACTCATGGTTATGAAATGATCTGTAATCGGGAAGAGTCGGTTTTTTTTTTGCTATTGCGTGGTAGGTACACGCATCACCCGTCATTTGTGCGAGTTCTATATCTGAACCATTCGTGTGTAATTTGCTTGAAATCTAAGAGTATATACCGGTGGGGAGTACTTGTAGCGTCAGCGTAAGCCTCTTTTAAAACACGGGTTTTCAGAATCGACTTGACGTGCAAAGTGTTGAGTCTGAGCTTTATCCCTGAGATTTTTAAATGCAATATATAATGTGCGTTTAAGGAAATGACTCTTTGGCCCTTGCCCTAGTGAAATACTCTTTTGCCCTTGTCCTAGTGAAATATATTTTGTGTATGGTACATGACGCTAATATTTTCATGGTGGTATCCTTTGGTGAAAAGATCGACGACCATTTCGTTGGTTTCACCCATCAGTTCGTCCAGGACAATCAGCTCTGGAGAGTCATTACAGGTGATATCCGTTTCTGGAAAGCCCTTACAGAATATGTGGCAAGGATTTGATCCGTCTTATTCGAATCCCGGTTACCATAAAGCATAATACCAGGTAATTTTATCAAATTTAACGTCACACATTGTGTACAAGTGACGGATAAAGTCGGCCACAAAATGTGACTTTCCACAGCCGAAAGGACCGCTGATGATGGCCAAAAATTGATGTTTCAACATGTCCATAGTGTTTGAGACTGAGCTTATAGGCTAAATGAACTTGTATTTATAGTATAGGAGGGAGGGGGTGTAGACGTTAAAACACAAACATAACAGGTTATATAATATTTATTCACACAAATATTTCTAATACCATGAAAAGTAAACATTGAATATTTATTTACAAATATATCTCACACCATGAAATGTATAAATGGTATATTTATCTACACAAATAAAAGTTTTAAAATATATTTCACACCATGAAAAGTATACTTGAAATGTTTATTTACACACAAATAAAGTTATAGAAATATGGCTCACGCCTTAAAAAGTATACTTGGAATATTTATTTACAAAAATGATAGTTATAGAATTTATCTTACAACTTGAAATATATTATGGAACGAATAATCAATCTCTTGAGGTTTTAGCGGGAATAGTTGCCTCGATACTAATTTATATAGTCCAGTTTAGAGATTAATTATGTATATATATATATATTTATACAGCCAGATTGTTTCAATTTAAAATATGTACAAGAAAAAAATAAAACTGACTAGAATTATAATATATACAAACAACTAATTCTATTTGACTAGAAATAATTGGGTGGGTGAAGGAGTGTACTGGCGGAAAAAAAAATAAAAACATAACGGGTGCATAAAATATATCAATAAAAATTATACGTGTTTTAATGCAGAAAAAATTATGAAATTTTTTAAATCTTTGAAAAATGGTATATTAGTGGAACTATCTAGATTTTAAAAAATGTGACTATTCAGCCGTCTAAATGGTCAACTTTTAGTCGTGGTGAGCGCGTTATAAAGACTCTGATATCCAAACGGCAACGTATAAAAATAAAATGGTTATCCACTGTTTAGTGTACACAGGCCGGTAGACTTTATTCTGCGAGAAAGTACATACAGTTGCAAGACCTTTACTTACAATTTTGTGTCTTATCTGTATGCATCTTTCCGCAGCCTGTTCGGTGACCATCGCTTTCCAAATGTCATAATTTACGTCGTTCCGGTTGCCGTAATTTATGGTGATCCCGCGAACCTTGCATACCGTTTTTGTTTTGACAGGATCGCCACCAACACAAACTTGGTACGCGTAATTCTTAGGACCACCAGATAAAAAAACGCTAATATAGCTTCCCGGACCGTAATCTTGAAGTTCATCTTGAGGTCAACTAAAAAGTCTCCGGTCGGTGAACTCCAATCACCAGGGCGTTCCGTGAATAGAACGCTATATGTATCGAGATAAAAAATGCGGTCCCCAATTTTTCAAGGATGCTGTATATGTGCAACCTAGCTATAACAGTCGTGTAGCATGCCACCGCTACACTCGAGTCGGGGCTAGGGCACAACGCGTCACGCGTATCCTTGTAATTGAGGAACATAACCTCATCATTTACATCAACGACGCTCTCCAGAGTAATATACGAATCCGTCAGCTACTTCTGGATGCCCTGATAGTTGTTAACAATGGCTACGTGTGGTAAATCAAGTCTTTACCCAAACTTTCCTCATGGTGAATTTAAAAATAGTTTAGCCAGAGTGCGGAGACCAGCGTTTTTACAAACAGAGCTGAAATCGAGTTTTACCTCTTCCCTTTCCTCATAATTTTGAATATAATTTAACATCTCATCCTGTGAGATACATCACTCTGGGCATCCACTGGCTTCTTGTTTGATTTAAAAACAAGTATCAATGTAACCGTGAAATAATCCACCAAAACGTGTCTGACGATCGTAAACAAATACATTGTACTCCCCCACTTCGTGTACGGCCTCAACGGTGTAGCCTTTCTCAACGGCTTTCCGGATCTCGTCAATCACCCAGACTTCTATCAACCAGCGATCTTTTTTGTCGCTGTGCTGTCACGTGCCTTGGGTTTTTTTCCTCACCGCATTTCCTGCACAAGATGAACATTAAACTGTCGTACATCCGTGTAGGCAATACTGACATGAATAAATCCCATGGAGGCGTCATCGTAGCTTTGGCTATGCCTTCTACTTGATCTATAGACGGAAAATTTGGTTCCAAGTGAATTTTAGGGTGGCCGATGGAATATTTTTTGTACTTTCAAACGTAAGGATACAACGAACACACATCCAAGTACTTGATTTTCTCTCTACAAGAAAGGTCTGCTTCGTGGAAGAGTTTTTATACAATTCGTAGGTCCACCAACGAATGCGTCCCTGGGACTGAGGGACTCCTTGCTGTACACCTCGTGCTGGAGCACAAATTGTTTCAAGTCCTTCTCCGAGCGTTTCATCGCATTAAACATACACTCCCACATCTCTACGACCATGCAGCCGGCATTCTTATACTTTTCCACACAGGCCATGGTCGCTATATAGAGCGTCTCCATGGTCTCGTGGGGGCTGTTTTTGATAGGTGTGGTCCTATCGGAATAACAAAGAGGGCACCCGTGTCAATAACATCCCCAGAACTGGAAGATTGTAATGCTATCTCCAGATTTAAAAAGCCGTCCACATGTCGCCCTAACACATATTCCTCACGGTCGTTACCCGCATGAAGGATAGAGACACCGCGTTGGTGGGCCTCTTAGCAGATACATTGTACGGCGACGTGCGACTGTTTGTCTGAACACCGGTAGCCACCGCTAGGGATGATATCGATGGTATTCTCCTTAAGATGACTTTGGCGGTAAACCAACATAGCTGCTCCCGCGATCGTACACGCCTCTCTGAAAGGATCCACCTTTTCTTTTTCCATAAGTATATCTCTAAACTTTAGGCAGGCCTTCCGTAGGATCTCTACATCTTTCACACAATACAATTCCAACTCACGGTTAAAATCAAAGGCATAATTTTCTTTGTTCAACGCATCATACCACTTCTCAAAGTGCTCCTTTCCCTCAACCGACATCTCACCAATACCGTAGTCCTCCTTTGCCGGCAAGTAACCATTATACCCCGCGTTTACTTTTTTATTGAAAAATGGGGGAAATGTCCCTTGGCCAATAACTCGTCCAAGCCGAATATTTTGGAGCATTTGGACAAAGACGTCGAGAGAAAGTTCAGCGACCCAATAAATTGGAGTGGGCCGTAACGCATGGACATGATTTTTCCTCCGTTCAATATATGGTCTGAAGTCAATATTTTACCTCCATCATTTATTTTAAAATAAAATTTTCATAATAGCTCCTAACATTATGGCCTAGGAGGGTGATATTCCTAATTTTCTCAATAAATTCGAAAAATTCTGCCAGTGTTGCAACACCCTTGAATATGCACGTCCTATTGCCCTCACATTTGTGCAATGATGATCATTTATATCGATATGAAGCCAGGCCTTGTAAACCTTCTGCACGACACAGAGATTAGGTTCGTGCAAGTACGTGTTGACCACACCTTGAAGAAGCGTTTCTTGTCTGCATTCAGAATCATAGAATATAAACATGAAATTGCTCTTTTCCATAGTCGGCTTGGATGGGGTATCATATAGCAGATATGATAAAAAGGACGATATGACTCGCATACTCTACAAAATGTCTCATAACACCTGTGTGAATAATTTGACTTTTCCTAACTGAAACATTGCCACACACAGACCTCACAAACCTTTTTTACATCACAGATCGACTTGTGACCTCTGTAAAAACTGGGACGTTTATGGTTATCAAATCAAGTCTTGTTTGTGAACCATCTTCCACAGTCTTTACAGGCCACAGTTCAACCTCCACTGTAAATCGCTTTAGCGTAGTACTTCTCCCACGCGGATTCGCATTTGTGCACGTTATTTGTATTGAATGGCACATGGAACTCGCGGTAAAAGTACGAGCACCTAAATGTGGCTGTCAAGGATGTTATGACATCAAAATGGTTTTGCTTATCTTCTTGAAAATACAAATCAAGGTAGCCCTTAAAGGAATGTTCGGGAGGAGTAGGCCCCTCATATAGGACTTGTTTCCCCCGACATTCCCTGAACACAGTGATTTTGTATTCGGAGAGGTATGTTTGAAATTGTTTCATTTCAGTTATTCCCTCACCTTTAAAATGATTCACACTGGCATCACGGCATAGTTCCTCTGATTTGTGTTTTTGAATAGGACGACAATTTTTTATTTGTTTAAAGGTGTTCCCGTCCATGCATCCTGGCTATATTTTGGCGGCACACACAGCCTTGACGACAACCAACGCACGGGCAAGGCAAAGTGTTTCGCTATTTTTAATCGTAATGATTCCTTTGTTGTTACGGCAATATGTGCTAGCAAGAGATAGCTTATCATAATAACGTGCACTCCCACGAGGCTCCTTAAAATGACTAAGTTTAACGTACAGTGGTGCCGTACTTAAGAGCAAGCTATTACTCTACAACACGCGACTTACGTTATTGAGGATGGCTCGAGTGTCTAACTGATTCGCCCACCTATAAGAGACGAATACATTATTCAACTTCAAGTTCGTGCTGTTCAAAAGTAAGCTGACATGATCTTTGGCACTGACACCGTGGTCCTGCAGCTGATTGAGCAAAACATTAATTTGCTCTTCAAGCCAGCTTAATGCATCACGATCGCTTGTAGGAGCACCAAGATGTACGGTAACTTCTCTACCAGTATAAAAGAAACGCCTCAATTGTTTTATTCTTTCCTCGACGACTCGAAGAAAGATACCATTCGACAATGTTCCACCAACCTGATTTACCGGGCCACTCATTCCCGGCTGTTGTGCTGCTGATGGTCCCGCCACCACCATGGGTTGAGAGAAGACTCCTATCCGTTACCTGTGTAATGGGATAACCAATTTAGCACTGTACTGTCCAAAATTGTTGCGCTTAATCACTGGACAAAAACACAAATATTATACCCTAATATAAATGCAAGTGTATTCATGTATAATTCTGCATGTGTTACATAACACGTCTTGGATACTTTTTGGAAGAAGACCGGTGCCATCAGAAGTCTTACCCTCCCTCGCCGTTCTCGCAACACTGCACTTGACTGGGCCAAGCATCGACAACAACTGAGGGCAGCGCATGGCATGCTCATCAATTGAAGCCTATTTTACTTGGGCCTACGTGACCAATACCAATGAATAGGATTGCTCCCCCCTTGTTTCCTTCCCAGGATGCTTTGCGTTCAACCCCTATAAAACTCCTGGGCTAGCTAGGCAAATAGACGATTATAATTATTCATCACCTTCAGGATAGTCAACACTCTCCGAAGTTCTCTCATCGACTCAACTTCACGCAACCAGTGGTCACAAAGATGACGCCGAGGGACCGACCGGACCGGTGAAAGTAATATCGAGTTTGATTAATCATTTAAGTTCACGGGGAGTAGGCGGCTATATGGCCAGGCTAGAATCTTTGGGTTTTGTATAAATTGTCAAGAGGATTAGATTCTCCCACTAGTAATATCCTTTGTTGTTTAGGTTAGCTTTCCATGACTTAGTTCACTAGACGTTAAGTCATTTAGCATTACACATGTTTTCTGCTTGGTCCTTAAGAAGACCAGCAGTCTAAACAGGGATGATTCCCACATCTTAGCATGCATGGCCATTTGTAGTCTGCGAGGCGGTTAGTCCATTTAGGTTACTTGGCGTGAAATCATTTAATATTTCACATGTTCTCTGCTTCGTTCTTAAGATCTGCAATTTAAATGGGAATGGTTCCCACATCTTAGCCCGCATGACCATGTTGTAGTTTGCGAGGCAGTTAGTTGGGAAAGGGGCTGTTCAGATTGTTCAGGGCCTAATGGTAATACGAAGTTAGGTATATTTAACTTGTGTTGTTCATAAATTTCGGTTTTCAACTTGTGGGTCACTTCTGCCCGTCTGGCATGGCTCGTATTGTTTACTATATTTGACTTATGTTGTCCACCAGTTTCGGTGATAAACTTGTGGGCCACTTCTGCCCATCTGGCATAGACCAATAGGTCATGCGCCAGCTCATGACGAAGTAAGGCGAAAACACTGAATTGAAACTTCCCTTGTACTATTAACATTGTTGTATATTTTCGGCCGATCCATCTATGTCTGGAGCCGACAGCCAACAGATTGGAACTTACAGAACTTAAACTGTCTGTCAATTTAGTGGGCGCTTCACGCCATACTCAAGCCTACAGAGTATCTATTATTTAACAATCTTTATATCTTATTGTGTTGAACAGTCAAAGGACTGTTTTAGTGTATATTGGTTTGTGTTCTGAAGATGTTCTTTGTACCTATCTATGCCTTTTGTTTCATTAAATTAATTTGTTAAAATGCACTCATATCTATTCCTTTCGAGTGTCTCCTGTGATGTTTATTTACAATTTTAGCAATCGCTGTCTCTAGTGTTCACCAGAGCAGCGGTACACCTGGAGGTGGCAAAACTCTCATTGGCTTAATGGGGGCTCTTGTTGTCGGGGCTGGGACCGAGTGTTTCACATGCCCTGGAATCAGGTTGATGTAACCGACATCTTCGTCATCATCGGCTTGCGGTATGACGTCAACACTGCCTGGAGGGGGCAAAACTCCCACCAGTTGAATGGGTGCTGAAGATTTTGGGCTCAAGACCGAGTCTTTCCAATTGCATGTACCGGCATCTCCAGCATCCATTTGAACTAAAACACAAGAATTTGAATTCAAGCACACGTCAAACTTACTAAAAAGTAAGCACTTGAAACAATGTTCTTTCAGCCAAAGTCAGTTTAAATAATTCATTCTTTGCACTGTTTAAATCAAACAAGCTATCATGTAAGCTCGAAAATTAATTCCTGAAAACAAAAGACCATATTATTTATATTTCATCCTCGGAATGGACGGTATGAATATCACATATTAAAACGGATCGCTCAGTTGTTCTAACTACCCAATTTTAAAGACACCTGTTTATTTCACACAATGTTCAGGACATTTCATTTACTTTAAGGTTGGTTCTACTTTCAAAGTATTTTCACCTATTAGTATTCTATTATAGAGGTTTACAAAGCAATCTTCTCATTATACATTATATGCTCTTTCAAATTTTAATCTTAATAATTTTTTATACAACTATTCTTTTACTATTTTAACGTAAAATAATAATCTCACTTATGGCTGCATCATTCGGATTCAGATCCGAAAAAATGTTCTTTAAAGGCACTGGGGATGGTGGTGGTGGTGGTGGTGGTGATTCTATCGGAACCTCCGCAGACACCTGATGTACAGGAGACATCATACAATGATCCCATGCATCTGAAACAAACATAACTTTGTATTAAAATATTTTAACGTAAATGGCGTCCATGAATAATCATACAGAAACTACCTATTAATTTGCATATTCATTTATACAATAATAGCTATGGTCCTGCCAGGACTCGAACCCGGAACACCTAGATCAGGAGGTAGGCATTCTACCAACTGAGCCAAGGTGTCATACAATAATATTGCAACAAGAAGATCACCTTAAATTAATATAATATTTACCGTTTATTATTTATAAAACAATAAATGATAATCCCCAATTTTGTTCATGGAAAAAACCCCACCAATTTAGCACATTATTCAAATTTCGAAACAATTTTTGATGGTGCTATTTTTTTGTTTGGCTTTTAAAAGCTAATTATTCTTTCTTACAAATATGGCCTTTCATTGGCCAGCAATTACCAACCATTTGCGGCCAATTCCTCCAGGTTGACACCGAGTGCCATCAGATCCGCGGATGTCTGTGGATCTCCCTAAAGCTTATTCTCTAAAAATACAACGCAACAGCCTAGTTTAATATTCAGTATAGCTTGAATTTAAAAATATTAAACATACTATACACGTGATATAATAATAAGATAAAACATTATCTAGAGTGTTAAGGAAATCTGAGACAATTAGCAGCGCTAGCTCGTTCAGGCCAATGTGTAATTTATGATAAGACACGCATCACTTTGAAGCGTTAGCCTGGTTTTGGTGTCTGTATTTAAAAGCTCGACAGTAATCTGGCGTCCTCGGCCAACGGCAAAGCTTTACATATATCCCCTCCTATACAGGATGGTGACCATTTCAGATCAATTAGCTTTTTTTAATTAGACAGCCTTTTTTAGCAGTGAGAACGGGTGTATAGATACTTTCGAACAGTACAAGAGTGCTTTTTAAACCCAAAGTTTTTTAAATGGTTTGTTCTCTGTTTCATTTAGGCGGGACTATGAAATGTCTTTCATAAGTGCAGGGGTCCACAGAAACTGATGACATTTTGGTATTTTAAAACATTACCCTCAATGAACCCATTATTATGTTAATTATAATAAACACTTGTTCAAAATATCTTTTAAATAAAATTTAGTTATTAGTAAACTACCTTTAAATAATTTTATAGTTTGTAATAAATGTATTCAATAAACTACTCTTAAATAAAATATACATTATTTAATGTACTATAACCACTCTTGTTTATACTATTTTAAAATAATATTCAGCCATTAGTAAACTACCAACAAAATTAATGAACATTTAACTATAGCTAGGAATCAGGTTTTTCAATAAGCTACAATTGATTATAATATACACTTGTTTCGGCATAACTTGATCTAAATGTCATAAAAAAAAGTGGTTACTTAGACACCTTCAAATTATCTATAGTTTTAATTCTCATATACCTACTATAAATTAATAAATTTAGATAAATCTACCATGGTTTATTGTAATTTTGAAATAAATTAAATATATATACTTTGATTTAACAACAAATAAATAATGAGTGTGCCTGTTAGAAAAGTACATTTACTCACCCAGATCTTTCAGCGAAGCGTAATCACTCATCCTGGGTTGCGTGTTTAACACTCGAAGACAAGATACACAATGAAAGGATTTCAAAAGAGGTGCTGATATTTATAGCTGTTACCAACTAGGGTTGCGACAGAGCGATGACGTCACCAGGGAAAACCCATGGCCACATAGGAGGGGAGGGTTGAGATATCATTTAAGGTCGTGATCTATACTTGTCTCGACTTGTCTTGTAGAGCCGCCAAACTGGCGCAAGGTATGAGTCATCGGGATAACCCAAGGCCACATAGAAGGGGGATGGGGAGGGCTGCCAGGGTCAATGACCTCATGTACTAGCTCACGGTTCCAAGGTCACGATCTATTAATGTCTCGACTTGTCTTGTAGAGCCACCAAACTGGCGCCAGGTATGAGTCATCAGGGAAAACCCATTGCCAAACCTACGGTAAAAAACTCCAGAAATAAACCTTTCCGACATTAAAGGAAGACCCATGTCGTCATGGAAATAACCAGAGGGAAAAGGGGTCAGGGGAGGGGGAAGCCATGGCCCAGTTCCAACAGCCAATCAGAGAGTGACGTGGTGGTCACGTGACGATCTCTAAGCCAATCACAGTGCTGTTCCAATACGCCCCACCATCTACTAGTGACTGCTCTCCAAAAATATCCCACCAAAATTGGTTTTGTTTGATATCTACTGCCGGCATGTACGGAGGTAGGTACCGCCATACCAACATGGACCCTGGGTGGTGATGTTCGAAGATAATGTGTTAGAGAGGAGTAAGGTAGAGTATAAAGAAAATGTTCCAGCGTTTACGTGGAGAGAGAGTGGGAAACCATTTAGTGATAACTGCCAACAACTCAGCAGGGATTCGAGCACCCAACTTCCCCCACCGTCTGAAAGACATAACTAGATGAGATTGACATTTAGATTGCGTGCCCCACCGGTGTACCAAGATAGATTTGAACCCAATATATTTCGCCGAGTGCTTCATGCTTTGTAATTGCCAAACCTGAGAGAAGAATATGGTGTATCAAATTGCACGCACACGTTCTGGTTAAACGTTTATATATATCGTCTATATATAAACGCCTATATATAAGTCCAGTCATTATTCAGTCGAGAGTAGGTAACTAAGCAGTTTGTGACCCTCATGAGTCCAGTCACTGTCCATTCGAAAGTAGGTAACCAAGCAGTTTGTGAACCTCATGAGTCCAGTCACTGTTCAGTCGAGAGTAGGTAACCAAGCAGTTTGTGAACCTCATGAGTCCAGTCACTGTTCAGTCGAGAGTAGGTATCCAAGCAGTTTGTGAACCTCATGAGTCCAGTCACTATTCAGTCGAGAGTAGGTAACCAAGCAGTTTGTGAACCTCATGAGTCCAGTCACTGTTCAGTCGAGAGTAGGTAACCAAGCAGTTTGTGAACCTCATGAGTCCAGTCACTATTCAGTCGAGAGTAGGTAACCAAGCAGTTTGTGAACCTCATGAGTACAGTCACTGTTCAGTCGAAAATAGGTAACCAAGCAGTTTGTGACTCTCATGAGTCCAGTCACTGTTCAGTCGAGAGTAGGTAGCCAAGCAGTTTGTGACTCTCATGAGTCCAGTCACTGTTCAGTCGAGAGTAGGTAACCAAGCTGTTTATGACCCTCATGAGTCCATTCACCATTCAGTCGAGAGTAGGTAATCAACCATTTATGTAACTGTATTTCTTTTGATCGTTAATTAGGGAGTGAAGTTCAAAAAAAAAAAAATATATATATATATATATATAAAGATATTTTGTTTAAAACTTGTCGCCATATATAATATAATCATTTATATTTTCATTTTATAAATTGCATATTAGTTTATTGAATTCGTAAATAAACATAACATTGAAGTTTGCTGTTCGTTCTATTTCTTTAAAGATGACTAAGCTGCAATATATTATAAATAGCGATAAATTAATTTATCCGGATAGGATAATAATTTAAAAGACTAGGATATGGCAAATAAAATTTAATTGAAGAAGTATGCAAAACAAAAAATGTGATTACAAATGCAAATTCTAAGCTATCATTTACTAAAATTATTCTTGACCATGTGGCTGTCATTCAGTCAATTCGTTGTATTGTGTACCTTGATTGCCGTTTTGTAAAGAGTTAACTACATGAACAATGCGTGGCTAATCAGACTATCTCATAGAAGAAAAAAAAATTAAAAGCACTAAAATTCACTTTTCAACAAGAATGCAATTATTGTCAATGTTATGTCAGGTAAACCTATGTTTAAACTGAATAATAATGAGCTTACCTTTCCTGATTCACTATGGTGTAGCTTTGTAGTAATTAGATCTAAACAGTTACTCTTTATGCACGTACGTATGTAGGCCTACTTAAATAATATACAACGTGTTTCTAAAACATTGCATCAAACTTTGGCAGGATACTACTTGGTTGAAATTAGAATAATTCTCATAAGCAACCTGGGTCCATCTTCAATATTAAGGGCGGTATACACCCCTAAAGATAGAGCTAAAAACGACTGTTGTGTGAAATATTATGAAAGCTGCTTAGGGTATTACAACGAATCTTTGTATACTACTTATTGAAACCTTGATCATTAATAAACTAAATGTGCTGTTACCGTTACCCACCCCCATCATGTAAAAAAGGGAGGTTTTAACACATTTTTTCTAAAATAAAATATGTCAGAGTAAGTATTACCAATTTTTACTTAAGATTACAAAACAGGGAATCAAAATTAACAAAAAAGGTGTCTCGGAGAAACTATCTATCTTTCCCCGTTTCTGAGATAATCACACACGTTTGGGATCAGAGCCAAGTGCAAATGCCTGCCAGGTAGGCAGCCAGAATCGCAGTTTTATTTCGCAATGCAGTCGTTTAACCATTTTTACCGGCACGTGTGACTATGTATCACGTACATTTGGTAAACAAGGCTGGTTTGTGTGTTATGATGGAGAAACTCTTATACTTTTCCTTCTTCATAATCTCCGATGTGTTGCTATTTATTACATTAGTGAATTATGCTTACACAGTTCACACTTGGGTGAGATTTTATTCATTAAACTCACTGGAATATTGAAAGCTACATTAATAAATACAAATTGTAGTTATTGCATGTTTTAGTTCCTAGTTTCAAAAGCAGATTCATAGCAAGTGTTCAAAATGGTGGCCCCTAACGTTATTACAATAATTGAGGCGACGTATCAATGACTGGCGTACTCTTTCGAAAACACGTGGAGTTTCTTGAACCTTATCACATGCAGCAACTATCCTGGCTAACAGGTCTTCCTCAGATTCAACAGCTGTCTCGTACACCAAAGCTTTGACAAAGCCCCACAGAAAGAAGTCTAACGGATTAAGGTCAGGAGAGCGTGGTGGCCACGCAACAGGCCCACCTCTTCCTATCCATCGGGCAGGAAATACAGTGTTGAGGTAGTCACGCACAGCTCTTGTGAAATGAGGTGGGTACCGTCATGTTGTAGCCACATGCGTTGTCTAACGGATAGCGGTACATTCTCGAGGAACTGTGGCAATGCAAAGTTCAGAAATTGGTAGTAGATGTGGCCAGTCAAACGTCGTGGCATCAGGTAAGGGCCAATGAGATGGTTACCCACAATGCCTGCCCAGATGTTGACAGAAAATCTATGCTGGTTGCCCATGATGATAGTTGCATGAGGGTTCACGTCATTCCAAATGTGACTATTTGTACTATTAAAATAGCCGTCTCTGGTGAATGTTGCCTCATTGGAAAACAATATTATAGTGGAGAAATCAGGAACCACTCCGCACTGCTGCAGAAACCAGTCGGAGAATTCATGTCGAGGAGCATAATCTGCTGGCCCCAATGCCTGCACCTTGCGCATGTAGTACGGATGCAGCAGCTGATCATGCATGACACGCCATACTGTGGAATTGGACACATTCGTTTGAAGCACAATGGCACGTGTGCTTGTTGACGCGTTATCATCCACATAATTCAGTACCTCTTCTTCGACAATTGGAGTGCGAACATTCCTCGGGTGACCAGCTCCCCCTCGTAGCTGAAATGTACCTGTTTCACGAAGTCGCTGAGTGACATCGGTGAAGGTCCGGTGATAAGGTTGAAGTCGCACAGGATATCTATCGTGGTACAACCTTGCAGCTGCTCTTGCGTTTCCTCTAGCTTCACC
This sequence comes from Timema podura, assembly GCA_033556935.1. Classification (NCBI taxonomy): domain Eukaryota; kingdom Metazoa; phylum Arthropoda; class Insecta; order Phasmatodea; family Timematidae; genus Timema; species Timema podura. The sequence continues at coordinate 10,507,327 of JAVRXN010000010.1, forward strand.
GTACAGCATGACCATGTCTGTCATTTCTGCGTTTGTGTACTTTGCCATTTGACTAGTAATACGCGCAACATGCAGTGAAGTCGTGTGGACTGATGCAGTCTGCTCGTGGAGGGAGGGGAAGATAGTGATAATAAGAGTGGGGGAAATGAGGGGGGTGAAGCAACACAGCTTTATTGGCTCCCTACCTGGCAGGAATTAAAACTTGTCTTTGAAATTAAACATGCATGATTATCTCAGAAACGGGGAAAGCTAGACAGTTTCTCCAAGACACCTTTTTTTTAAATTTTGATTCCCTGTTTTGTAATCTTAAGTAAAAATTGGTAATACTAACACTGACATATTTTATTTTAGAAAAAATGTGTTACAACCCCCCGTTTTTTACATGATGGGGGTGGGTAACGGTAACAGCACATTTAGTTTATTAATGATCAAGGTTTCAATAAGTAGTATACAAAGATTCGTTGTAATACCCTAAGCAGTTTTCATAATATTTCACACAACAGTCGTTTTTAGCTCAGTCTTTAGGGGTGTATACCACCCTTAATATTGAAGATGGACCCTAGGTTGCTTATGAGAATTATTCTAATTTCACCCAAGGAGTATCCTTCCAAAGTTTGATGCAATGTTTTAGAAACACGTTGTATATATGTGTGTGTATAAATCAATAATAAAGCCTATTTATACGTATGAATGTGCTATATTTATCCAATTAAACTTTATATGGACCCATATATTTATGTTGCTACTGTCTTGATATAATCAAACTAAATATGTATATATTTGCAAAATACTCTTCATTGCAATTTTAATTTTGTGAACACCCTAGTTTTTACATCACCAGCTGCCACTGATGTATTATGCAGTTCTTATTTGTATTTGCGACTGATTTAGTGCTTTTATTGGGTTTTAACTTTTAACAGAAAATAATAATAGTCTGTGTCCATCCTGTAAGTATGAAAATATGAGTGTAAAAGCTGTTTGTTCGCTGGGTTTCTGGTTTATCCAGTGCTAGATTTACAGGAGGGCTCAGGGGGCTATAGCCCAGGGCAGCAAAATCATAGGGGTGGAAAATTTTGTAAAAAACAAGAAAAGAAAAAATTTATAAAGTTTTGCAATCTATAATATTATTTTTATAATAAATAAGTCATTAAGTGAATAAGTTAATTTGAATAATGATTCCCTTTTATAATGAAAATGTAGTGCACGATTTTTTTACTGGAAATGCTTGAACTTTTATTGAATTTTTTAAAAATATTAGTTTTGGATTTTTATAATTACTTTTTTGGCCTATTAATTAATATGAATATTGTTTTCCTTTAATAAAAAGTTAATTTTATAAGAACATATATCGTATTAAAGGTATTATTAATGCATGGCTACTGCTATGAATCTGTGTTATTTTATGCTATAATGTATTAAAATTCTATGTTTAACGTAATATAATAAATATTTAAAAAAAATCACCATGGTAATTGATTTTTACTTTATTTCAACACGTTAAAAGCAAGGTTTGCTGGGCCAGGAGGATGGTGGGGGGGGGGGGGGGGGGGAGACTAGACCAGTATTTATAAACAATTATTGAAATAAAAGCCATCAGTTGAAGAGTAATTGAACAACCAATACATAGGTTTGAGTTATTTTAATGCTCGTTACAGTCAGAGTTAAGGATTTGGATATGCTACACGCAGGGCTATATTATACCATAAGTCCTTTATCACTGCAATTTATACGACTTCTCTCTATAGTGTTTAGTCCAGTGGTTCCCAACCTTTTGTGGCCCATCTCCCCTTTCTGGAGGTTGACTAACACCTATCGCCCCCTTTTCAGTTTCATTGTATGCCTAATTTTAATTTGAAGTAAAGTGTAAATAATAAAGCAGTTTTATTATTTTAAACAATTTTATTACCGTATATAAAAACAACCAAAGCAGTTTTATCCGGTCACTCTTAAATAAAATAGAAAAAAAATTTAAATGTACATTTTTTACAGATTTATTTTAAGAACAAAGAAGTGAAATAATTAACTAAGATCATTGACGTACATTTAAAAAAACAGGACTACATGTTTTCATTTTTAAATTGGAATCTGGAAAAAATTAAGAAAGTTAACAGTTAAAATTTGAAAAAAATAAATGATAGTTTGAAACTGTATTGTTTATTCCTTTCATGCTGTTGTGTTGTGATTTCAGTTAAGTTGAATCCGGTTTATGTCGTCAAGTTCAGGCGCAATTCTTTGAGGCTAATGTCCAACTTATTTCTTTGTTTTGTGAGGAGCTGGACAACAGAACTAAATCCTTTTTCAACTAAATATGTTGACGGAAACGAGATGAGAAGTAGTCAGTTCTTCCCCACAGTTGTCGATAAGTGTCCATAAGCTTCACCCAGACTAACTTGTAACTGCTCTGCTTGAAAATGATTTTCTCCTCATAGTCATACTTCAGATCTAGAAACTCTGTCTGCAAAGAATTATCAAGCTTATCCACAGCTTCAAACGAGAATGGATCTAGAATCCAATCCGGAATTTGTAACTTGGTCAAATCTTCAAATCTTGATTCCATGTCAGTTTTTAACTGGTCAAGGTGATCAGTAAAAATTAGGATTTTGTCTTCTGGGAGTTCAGGAGTCTCGCTATCTGACACTGAACACTATTTAAGGGTCGGAAACTGAATCAGCTCTTTACGGCCAATATTTACCTTGTGAATATCAAACTTGGCGATGAATGATGAAATAATTCCTTTGGCCTTGATAAGGTTCATCTTGTTTCCTTGAAGCCTTATATTGACATCGTTCATTTTTTCAAAAATATCTGTAAGGTACGCAAGTTCCAACTTGCGTTTCTTCAAATTCTCACTTAAAACAGGATCATACGTGTCGAGAAACTCAGTAACCGTGTCAAATAATTCGAAGAAACGGCACAAACAGTTTCCTTTGGAAAGCCACCTCACGGCCGTATGTAGACGCAAGCGTTCTAATTCCTCATCATTTTCATGGCAAAGTTGTCGGAACAGACGGTCATTGATGGAATTAGCTTTAATCTTGTTGACACCAGTAATAACCAGTTGTAGGGTTTCATGCAGGACACCACTCAATTTTTTCTCAGCTAAGTGTTGACGATGAATGACACAGTGAATAGTGATGACCTCTGGCACTTCTTTCTTAAGGTGGGTTAGAAACCCAACATGACGACCTGACATGGCAGGAGCACCATCTGTTGCGCAAGCACTCACGTTTGTAAGGGGAATCTCTTTTTCCTCAAAATAATCTTGCACCACTTTAAAAATCGATGATCCCTTCGTATCAGTGATCAAAGTTCTAGCAAACAACATTTCCTCGGTAATTTCCTTTTGTTCATTGATAAACCTCACATAAGTTAATACAATTGCTTTGTTATCAATAACAGTTGATTCATCAATCTGCAATGCAAATTTACTTTTTTTCAACAAATTGGTGAGTTTGGATTCAACGTGCGTGGCCATTTCGTCAATTCGCCTGGAAACATTATTGTTGCTCAAAGGAACCGATTGATTTATCTTATTACTAGGGCCCTCACCTAGCATGATTTCAACATTTTTTTTGGTAGCCGGTAAAACAAGAGTTTCGCCAACTGTGTGAGGTTTACTACATTTAGCGATCAATAAAGACACCCCGTAAGAAGCAAGAAGACCTTTGTCAAGATCAGTTGCTCGTTTTTTAAATAATTCACTCACATTAGGCTGTTTATCAGCTTTAGCTTTGAGGTGTTGAAAGAAAATAACTAAGTTCTTTACTCACTTTATCACTGTGTACTCTTGATAAATGATCTTTCATTCGCGAAGGCTTCATGGCTTCATTACTAGTAAATGTTTTATCGCACAAAAGACAATGTGGAAACTGCACATTTTGCGGTGACGCGATAAAATCTAATCTTAAATACTCAGCTGAGTATTGACGACACTTCTTTTTTAATCCATTGTGCAAGAACTTCTACACTTCAAAACAAACACACAAAAACAGAAAAGACACGCACAAAAACTGATGGTGAGGCACACAAAGGCTAGTGAAGACTGAAGACGAATGTAGGTCAATGGCAAGTGTGTTGTGATGGCAGGAGGGGGAGGGGGTTGAGTCACCAGTCAGCCGCGCTGAGCAACAACAGGTGGGGACTGTGGAGAGGGGTGAGTGCAGTGAACTCGCTGGCTGAGAATAGCTAGTGACTCGTGCTACCCGGCAACTTCTACTGTACAGTACCATTTTAATTTTTCCCCCTTTGAATACTCATCGCCCCCAAATCGCCCCCACTTATTTATTGCCCCCCTGATAACCCAAATCGCCCACTTGGGGGCGATCGCCCCCAGGTTGGGAACCACTGGTTTAGTCTATAGCTTACACTGAGTTTAGTCTGAGGGTTGGGGGGATGACTGAGGGTAGGTATCTGAGTGGGTTTCCGGGTTGGGCAGGGGGGAGGGGGACAAGATCCATGTAGCCCCTAGGCAGCAAAAATATCAATTATCCACTGGGCTTATTTCGAATGGTGTCCCGACAAGTGGTCCCAGAAACATTTGGTACCACTCGACTTTTCGTGACAATTCGTACCACCCTACTTGAAAGGGGTCTACTTATGATTTCAAAATATTTACGATGCGATAAATGGTACTTCTATCTATTTAACCTATAAAACGAGCTAATATATGCAAGAAAGTTTCATTACTGGATAGTAGATAACTGTGAGAGCGTAAAATTTCAGTTAGTTTAAATTTAATAGTGAGTTAGGTTAGATAAGGTTAGGTTAGGTTAGGCCAGGCTAGGTTTGGTTAGGTTAGGTTAAGTTAAATTTCAAATATTTGAAACCTCCTCTACCATTGCCATTCTCCTTTGTAGCATGACCTTAAATATCAGAGACATCTTACACACTAATTAAATTAAATTGGCCTAAATGAGCTTAAACCTGAAGCCTGGTAAACACTCCCATCAAGTGGTACCAATTGTCACATCGTAAATATTTTAAAGTAGGAGTGGTGCAAAATGTCACGTGGTACGAAATGTCGCTAGGACCATTTGTCGCCTATTCATCTCGAACGTACAAACAAACAGACTTGCAAATTAACCTTTCTACATAGTGAGAGACATGCATTTTTATTTTTCTTGTAATTGCTACGTCCACAAAATGTAGCCTATTCAGATTAAGATAATATAATATTCTAGTCTACTCTAAATTTGACTATATTTAATACTTACTTTATATTGCATCTCAAATGCACGTAATAATTCCTCCACGGACTTAGATCTCAGACACTGAAGTATTGCTCTAGAGGTTTCTGCCAAGCAACCTAGACTGCGAGCTATGGCTCTAGAGCACTTAGATGGGTCTTCAACTCTTGACCATGGAGAGAAAACACTGCCAGACATTACTATGGCTCTCTGAAAATAGCCTAATAATAAAAATAACATTCAGTTTGGACATATAAATCATTTTTTTATTCTTAGATAATTAGGGATATTATTGTAGAATACCTTAAATATTTCGTAGAAATGTAACGTTATTAATTTATTTATTCGTCACCACGAATGAACTAATTACGCTGAAGTGCTAGGTGTTAGTAATATTGAATAAAGAGGAAGTGTACAATAATTTGAGTGGAGGGAGAGAGTAAAATCATTTAGGAAAAAAACAACCTCTGTACACTTTACTTGGATTTGAACCCTTGTCTGCTCGTCATTGGCACTCCAATTTTTAGTAAGAGCCATGCCTTAGTTAGACCATTCGATTACCGAAGCGGGTGACAGTAGCAATTAATTAAAAATATGGAAATGGATTATATAATTTAAGATGTACGTCAAATAAAGTATTTGGTAAAGTTCCACAAAAAACGAAACTATGTATTTTTAGCCTTATTCATTTGTTTTTAAAGCTCAATTCAAGGGCGTAGAAATGTGGAGGTACGGGGGGTCCGAACCCCCTGGGATTAACTGGACTCCCCCCCCCCCTGGAGTTTACACCTTGTAAAACTTCCGATTGTAAAATTAGCTCTGTCAACATTTCAAACACTGTACTTATTTTCTCATACATTCATTTGGTATTGAAAAATAAAGAACATTTCTTGAAATAAGCCAAGTAATTGGTGTCCAAGAAAATGAGGCAAACATTTTTGCTATCACTTGTAAGATCCTACTTGAGAAATCACCCTAAGAAAAGAGCAACTTAAATAACAGAACAATTGTTAGAAGTGGAGTTTGTAGCTTATGTAGGTAGGTTTACTACCTTCCCCCACCCATTATCTCAACATAACTACTTACTCAAAACATTATTTGCTAACTATGAAAACTTTGAAAGAAAGGGTAGGGTTTGGGGGGGATCCGAACCTCCCTAGAATTTGTTAGCGGACCCCCCTTCCCCTATAGAAAAATGAACTTTCCATGCTCTTGGTTCAATTTAATATCATGACTTGTATGCTTTGTGATAGCTTTATTAAAGGTGAACTTATTTGTTAGTATTTGTGGTATTTATAGTAGATTATATGAAATATCTATAATAAACATGTGTTATAGGACTCTTGCTCAAAACAACACGTAGGCCAATTCTAGATTAAAGACATTTAAAAAAATAATTATATATTTATTATTAATTTTGTGAGAAAGTTTAAATTGAAAGAATGATCACATTTATATGTACAATAGAATTATTAAAACAACATCGTTTATCTCGACACATTTTTATAATGTGTCCTGTTCAATGATTCAAGCAAATGATTTTTTATTTAGAATACAAGGGCTCCAGGGACCAAATTATTTGAATGTTTAGCCCTATACAAGATACATTTCCCACTCCAATTTTCCCCAGTTTCTGAAAACATGATGAATTAACCCACAGTACATAATATATCTGGTGCGATAGTACGGATGAAGCAAATACCTGAGGTTCTAGGAGATATCATGTGGTAGATGGCACTCGCCGCTCCTGCGGAATGGCCCATTAGTGTTATACTCGATTTGTTGCCACCAAATGATTCTATGTTGTCTTTAACCCATAGAAGGGCAAAATACTGGTCAAGTAAACCTAGGTTTCCTCTAGCATATATATCTTTTAGACAGAAGAAACCTTTAACAAAAAAAGATCATACAGGCCTATTTATGAATATTATTTTAAAAACACATCAATCAATGCAACTATATTTGTTTATCACAGTAAAAATTTGATGTTCAAGACTAACACTTTTTAAGTACTACATCCCAGGATCTGATAAAAATAATTCCCAATAATTATAATACGTACAAACACTTAACATTTGCCTTCACTTTTTTTCCATAATAACTTTTTTTAGACACTGAACAGGGCAGGCGGGTTAGCGTTTAAGACTATTTAATTGTAGTAGAACCCGAAGGGTTAATGTAAAGCTTGTTAAATCATAAATAACGTTATTATATATATATTATGTTGTTCAAACTTGAGTAAGTTAACCGTCTTAATTATCTGGTATGTTTGGTTTTGAAGTTGGCGTTAGCGTAGCGTGTGGTGGTAGTAAACTAGTTAGGAGATAGAACAGAATAGGTAGGACTATGTAAGCGACAAGGCCGTAACTTCATGTCAGAGAAGTTGGAAAAGTTCCATAATACTAATAGAAAAAAGAATTTAATAACAACAAGCAATTCTTAATCAAAATGTATGATAAATATTTTAAGAAATATTTGGAAATAATAATGGTAGAGTACTGGCATTCCAAGGGTGTATAGAAAACAGATGAACAATAAACTGACTGAGACGAGAGAAGGGCAAGGCGATATACCACCAAAAAAAACCTGTTTAATATGTACATTTATATAAGTCATATAACCAATATTACGATTTTGAATGTAGCTATAAACCTTCTACCGCGGTATATTGTCTATCACGGTGTATCATGAATGATGATGAATGGCGGCGGACGATACATCGTCTATTATGGTGTGGGTTTAGCGCTGGGCTTGTGTTGCACGCTCTTTGAGGCATGTTGACCAAGTGGATTCATCCCTCGTGACGTCACGCACCTGTTCCGGACGTACTTCCAAATGGGAGTATGGGCAGTCAGCCTGCCCCAGGTGTCCTCGCAAAAACTCCTTCAGGATGCTTGCTCATGGAGCCTGCCCCAGGTATCCTCACAAAAACTCCTTCAGGATGCCTGCTCATGGAGCCTGCCCCAGGTGTCCTCGCAAAAACTCCTTCAGAATGCCTGCTCATGGTAGCCCCTGGGCAACGCACCTTCATGCTGGACGGCTGTGTGGGGGTGGGGACAGCGATGTCTTCCATCCGGCACACACTAAGTGGTTGGCTGTGCGTACCCAGTCGTCTGGGGATAGCTGGGCAGAACACCTCCTCGAGGTCTCCACTGGACAACTTAGGGGGCCACGGGAAGCCATGGCTGTCCCTAAGGCTGAGTATCTGCCTTGCCTCGGTGATGCTGGCAATCACTCAAGTGGAGCAACTCCCTCCGCCAAGGGCCAGGAAATGGCTGGAGGAGGGTATTATCCCGATCCACCCTGAGCCAGGAGGTCAGCTGAAGGGCTCGCGATGTTGGGTACCTTAAATACCACAGGCTACAGCTGTTCCAGGTGGTTGGGGGGGGGGGGGGTTTACCTGGCCGAGGTGGGCCTGCTCGCTTTTGGGCGGGGTTAAGTTGGGTAGTAGCCGTCTGGATCGTAGTCTCATCCACACAAGGTCTTGTTTTTACTTTAAAGTCGGTTATAAGCCTGCCCGGCTTGGTTCTGATCAAAATCAAGAACCTCCGAAGGCCTGATGGATCCAGAACAGATGTCTATTATGCTGTATCATTTACAGCGATATAAATGATGTTTAATCCTGATGTACAGTGCAATAGCTGTGACTGGTGTTTTATGGACAATTTCAAGCCGCTACAGTTGATAGTTCGTGTCCTAATTATGTCTATAGATAAACTTTGCTAAAAATACGACAAATACTATTATTAATGCAACTTGGCGATACAGCCTTGCACTCTCGATACATCGTCCCACTGTTTACCAGTAATTGAACGCCGTTGTAGATTACAAACATGTTTTTATTGATTGATTGATTGATTGATTGATGGCAAGTTTTCTAAACCCTTGACGAATATAATAAATAAGTACTTTCATTTCTTGTATTATTTCAAACTATTGTTAGGAATTTTTAAATGATATCAAATCAAAGTTGTCAAACACATTATAGAGTTGTAATAATTATAATGTTGTTGCTTCACTGTCGCAATCACTCCTCCGTTGCTAGCGCTTTAATATAGATGTAAGGTTGAGTAGAGGTAAACCTATTTCATGGTATCCACGTTGTATCACCATTTGCTTCGTGTCTTATGAATAAGCAGTTGCTCAGCAGCAGAAGCAGTTACTCCCTTCTTATTTCGAAGCCAACACAATCATATGTTTAAATATATTTATGCTGACATGAGGTCTTGGACACAGATAAATTAAACACTCCTGTATTGTGGGATGGGGCAAATAATACTTTGTCAATGGTTTTGTTTGTTTTTAACCACTATGGCAAGCAATTCGCAAGAGGCAAGTTGTGCCCAGTCATGGACCAGTTTTGTTAATATTTTAAAGGACCAGTGGTATACCCAGATATTTTCTTCGGGAGGGGCATACTATATATATATATTATAATGTAGTTGATTTTTGGACTGCTCTCATATATTTAAAAAGTCATGGATGAAGGTATTTTTCTTTGAAGTATCGTATGTAAATTATCCTTTTACTTCATCCATGGAGAATCACGAGTTTTCGCAGAGTAGTCTGTAAAAGGATTTCACTATAAAAACTTGTTTATTATTCTCAAAATATAACTCCGCAGTATTTAACAAACTAGCAAGAAAAGCCAGCTCCCTATATCCAATAGGAAGCTAGCTTTCAATGCACCTGTTGCAGGGACCTACCTGATTGGTTACTCTTGACAGTGTCATGAGAGGTCCAAGAAACAAGGGACACATCTGCATATACGCTAAATGTGCGTAGAAAGATACACAGAATGTGCCGTAGAAAGAGCGAGAGTAGACGTAGAGAGAGGGCCGGAGTAAACAGACAGAAAGTGTCACAGAATTAGCGAGAGTAGACGTAGACAGAAAGTGTCACAGAATTAGCGAGAGTAGACGTACAGAAAAAGAGTAGACGTAGATATAGAAAATGTGTGTAAACGATAAAGTGAAGAGTAATCACAGTCAATACAGAATTTAATTTCAACAAAGTGTAAAGAGAGAAATAATAAAGCGTGTACAACATAAACAGTTGTATTTATATCATCAACATTCCATATCACAATAATTGGCGCTCGAACACGGAGATATAAATACCAATTATATCTAATATTATTCCATATCATCAGAATTGTCGCCCAATATCGGGGCAATTATATGTGAATAATACCGTAATATAATAATTGGCGCTCGATCACGGAGCTATAAATACCAGTTATATCAACAAACATTCAATTTAATTATAATAGGCTCCCAATCGAGGGACGATTACACGTCAAAACTTCGATATCGTTACAAATGAGGCCCAACCGCGGGGCAATTACATCATCAAACAATCTATATCGTTATAATTGTCGCCAAACCGCGGGACAGTTACATAATCAAACTTCTATATCGTTACAATATGTGTGTGAAATATTGCGTGTCTGGACTACATCACTCGTAGCCCAGTTTGTGGAAAGATTAGCCAGTACTAATGATGTACAGTTGTCCAGGGGACGCCCAAATAGTACTTCCTTTCCGTTCTTTCCATGTCCCGATGATATGAGATGATGGTAGTAGTTAGTGTGAGGGTAGGGATCCAGTGGAAACTATTAAAACCTAACTTAGGCCTAATTAACCAAACCTTGGTGACCGTTGGGGGGGTTCCCCTTAAGGGAAAAATAACATAGTTACTTACAATGTTAGATTTCTGTTTAAAACCACTTAATAATTTCTCATTCATATTTGATCTTATGTATGTTTTAAACCGTAATCATTATCTCCAATTTTTCAAAATCAGATAATTTTTATAAACTATTTTGAGTGGCCCTACCTCTAAACAATTTTTGAAGAATGGTTCACTCTAGAAGCTATGAGTAGTTTTTACTTTGATTTTTCTAAAATTAGATTCTTTTATAAATTATAAGCCATTATTTAAAGTGTTCCTCACCTAGAAATTTTTGAAATTTGGATGCCCCTCTAAGCTATTTAGAGTGATCCTCACTTTAGTTTTTTAGAGTAGTTAGATACCTCTAGAAGATAATCCTTAAAGTGGTCTTCCACAGAATTTTTTTTTAAATTGAATTATTTCATAAACTAGGTTGTTTAGAGTTGCCCTCGCCTGAAACTTCTTCTAAATGGCATGCATCTAGATTCTAGAAGCTATTTGGAGTTTATCCTCCCCTAGACATTAATGAAATTTGGATGACCTTGGGAGATAATTAAAGCTTTCCTCCCTTGACTTTTTCTTCCAGTTAGATAACTCTAGTCTACATAATAGTTATTATAGCGGTCTTCTCCGGCAAATTTTTGACAATAGAATGCATCTAGAAGTCATTTGGAGTTTGATTTCAGGCCATCTTTCAGCTTCATATTCGATAATATCAGAGGATTAGAAATATATCTAGGGTGGGAATTCATTCCCGGAAGAGGCAAATAATTTCCAGGGGGTCAGAGTCCCCCACAGTTCCACCGCTCCTGCTGTCCACACATCCTCTAAACTCGGTATTCGTGGATGAACTGCTCTCAGGCGATTATTAGTCTTCTTTGATGTTTGTTAGTTACCATCTTTATGCGGAACAATGTTCGTCACTCGGTATGCACGACAATTATCTTGCACACACCCTACCTAAGGGCTTACAATAACCACAGCCCTATTTTGTGCCACGAGTGTTTCGATGATGCGGATCAGGGTTACACCCTTTTTTTAGTATTTATTTAAAACTACATTGATTGTGGTGGGCAAAAAGAAAATAAACCTCGAGTTACTGTAGATTCACACGTTCGCCGAAAAACTAGCGCAGAACAAAAACGTAGTCACGTGATGAGCTCTAAGCCAATCACAATATTTCCGCCTTATTAGAGCGAGCTATTCCTCAGAAGTTCAACTCATCTCTACTCCATCCACTCTGCTTGAGATGTTTGGCACAGGAGAACCAATCAAATCTCAGAACCAAACATCTCAAGCCAGTGCACATGCAAATTTGACAACGCATGCGCGGTACAGCCAGAATCAATCAGACAGCTTAGCTAGACAGCTTGCGAGGAGATTTGAAATAACCCGTTAATGTAAAGCGTGTGAATCGATGTATTGGATTGAGCCACGACAAACATATTTGAAAATATCCATCGGGGTATTATCTAAAATATTTGTCCATTTAATAGAAAATAAAATATGTTGATAATCAGCTGTTTTAAGTTAGCGTTGCAATGCATCATGGGTCGACATAAAACGAGTGAGTTGCTGCGCCCCTGAGGAAGATTCTGCCTTCTATTTTTGACGAACGTGTGAATCAAGCTTTAGATCACCATGTTATAAAAGGTGGTATTAAGATCCATGGTAAAATTTAGTATAACCATATTCTGGAGATGTTAATTCAGAATTTAAGTAATATATGCTGTGGTCAGGTTTGAAAAAAAAGTTTCTTTTAAAAATACATAACAGTTCTATTTTGTTAAAACTTTTGTTTTGTTTAAAAAATGTTTTTTTTTTTAAATAGAGGAAAAGTGTTTTAAACTGTAAATAATACTGTAAGCTTATATTGTTTAAATTGTGAATAAAACATTATTTATTTAAATAAATGTTGGAAACATTGCCTCAAACATTATTTACTGAAAAAAATACTGTGTATCTCTATAGCTTTTTAAAAAATTCTTTAAAATTAAAGGGAAACATTTAATATTTTAGATGGAAATGTTTTGAAGAAATACTGGCAGTTGGTCATTCTGCTGCCTAAATCTCAATTATAGTGATGGGATTTACTGTTTCATTAATGCCTTTTGTTATTAGTAATAACCTGTACTGAGATTATTTGGAATTTTAAAATGAGTTTTATTTCAACTGGAAGAATAAAATATGCCATTTGGACACATTTTTTTGGAAAGTCAACCAACAGGGTCTCGAAAAACACTAAGAGCAAAATGCAAACAATGCAAAATAGAGATGGTAGGAATAGTTTCAAGGAGGAAGAATCATTTGGAAAAGTGTAGGCCTGAAACAAATTTTCATGAATCAATTGAAGAGGAGGAAGATTTAAATGTATCACCTTTTGTTGCTTGCTCAAAACTATCTAATAATTTAAAATCTAGACATTTGGTGGTAAACAAAACTCAAATTCTATAGGTAAGCTATTTGCTCTTATTTTTATAAATTAATTTGTGAATTAAATTACCAATAATTTAATTGTTTTATTGTCCTGTATAGCCAAAATTATCTTTGGAACAAAAAATTGTAGACCTACTTTTCTAACTGCATTAAGACTAATTATATACAACCCACTGACTTAAATAAAACCTCTTGGCCATCTGCGAACATCTTGACCTATTTGTCACTATTTTTCAAAATAATGTAGAATTGTCAGAACATTCTTTTTCTCACATTTCAACAAATTTGTGGGAAACTTTAGTCGTTAAGGAAATAGTCCTAAGCCTCTGCCTTATTATAGGTAGGCTAAGTTAGGCTGTAACAAAATAATGGTTTCGCATTAATTTTTTTATATATGAATATATTCTTAGGCTACCAACGGTTACAATGTTTGAGTATCTAGAAGTTGTATAATTTTGTTTTGTCTAAATCTGTTGACATGCAACATCGTTAATTCAATAATTTAGCAAGGGTTTATTTAGGAAATTCTTTGACTTGACATTATCGATTATAAGAAAATAAAATGTTTCAAATTTTGGAGAATTTCAACTATATTCATTAACCTAATCTATTAATTAACCTCTCCTAAAATGTATTGCTGGTATATCTCTACTCAAAACAGCAAATCTAAGCCATACTACCCCTAATATTATGTTTAAGTTGTTTAATGACATTATGTAGGCTTATAGGATGAATATGTTAATTTAAAATAGCTTAGGTTATGCCAACCTATGGCAATAGAATATACCTTATAATATTTTATCTGTTTTTATGTTTAGATTAGTATGACCGAACTGTCTGTAATGACAATCGTAGCTCAATAAGATCATATACCGCTGTTATATCACCAGGGCCAAGCAACCAGACTGCACAGTTTAGTTCCAACGTTAGTAGAAAGCGAAATTCAACTGATTCAGCACCAGGGGACACTTTACCTGCAACTCCTAGTGGATGTGGAAAAGAGATGCAAATCAATCTAAAAAAGTTTGCGATTCGTACATCACTAAAAGGAAAAAAATATAATGTATATTCAAATTGCAAGATTTATTTATGGAACAAATTCAGCATTTAAGAATGTGGAACACCCTGAATTTGTTAAATTAATTCAACTACTGAGCCATGGATACAAGCCGCCAAATCGTCAACAAATTGGAAATGAACTTCTAGATTATGTTCATATTACAATTATGGTAGATGTTAGAAAGAGGTTGCATAGGAAAACTGTTTGTTTGGCACTAGATGGATGGAGCAATGTACACAATGATGCTATTTTGTGTTTGTCTGTGACAGATTTACTAGAGGAATGTGTACATCTGACACAATTGGCACAGCTGACAACTGTCACATATCAGAATATTTGTTGCATGTAGCAGAAAATGCTATAAAAAACTGTAAACACTATGATTGCACAGTTCGTAGTTTTGTAACAGATAACGCTGCTAATATGGCAAAAATGAGTCATGATTTGGCAAAATCTGACAGTGTTGCCTTACAAATAACCTACGGATGCTCTGCACATTTACTGAATTTATTTGCACATAACATATACGTTCCTGGGATTAAAGAACATACTAAGCAATTAATAAAATAGTTCAAAAATCCACAATTTCCTTCAGCTAAGTATAGACAAGCTGGAGGAAAATCACTTATTCTTCCTCAGAATGTTCGTTGGAATATACTGGCTGACTGCATAAAGTCATTTCTTGAAAATTGGCACATTTTGTCAAACGTTTGTGGTGATAATCGAGCTGCAATTGATATAAATATTGCATCAAAAATTAATAATTTGAATATTAAAGCAAATGCTCAAGATTACTTGGTAAAGTTGGAAAAAGAGGCTGTTGCCAGCGTGATAAATGCACCATTGGCTAAGCAGCTGAAATATGGCTGTCTTTGCTAACAGAGTTTGAAGTAGAAAGAGAAATTTAGAATGAATTTAGACACTTTGAAAAACTATTTCACATAACAAAGACGCCTTACCATTTTTTTAGCAAACCTTTTAGATTCACGGTTTAGAGGAATAAAAATGAGTCAAGAGCAATTAGACATGGCTATGGAGTATATAGATTCATATCACCCAATTTTAATGCCAGAAATAATAAAATATCGGGCAGAATGTGCTCCACTCAAAGATTATCTATTTTCGAAATATGTTTTAGAAGATTTAAAGCCAATAGCATGATGGCTAACACTATAAAACGGTGTGAGCCCAAAGATGCTGGACCTGGTCAAGCATTATTGCACAGTGCAGTAGCATCATCTGCGGGAATTGAACTGCTTTTTTTGGCTTCATACATTTGAAAATTAGAAATAGATTAGGTAAAGAAAAAGCATCTAAACTTATGGTAATTTTTGAACACTTAATAGTAAATAGACAAATTAATATTACTCCTTTGATATAATATTAAAAGTAATATTTAAAACAAAATGTTTGATTTGTGCAAGTTTAGTTAATATTTTTAAGACATTTAAAATATTATAGCTCAAGAAATTTCTTTAAAACATTCTATCCATTAGCTTATATAAAGTTTTGTTCTTAATTTTGAGTACTAGGTCTAGTTACTTATTAAAAAAAACATAAATTTCTTCTAATTATAAGTTGTAATGTTGACAACCTATTTGGATGTTATGATGAGGGAATTTTCCATTTTTAACTAAATAAACGTTTGTTTCATTGTAGTTTTGTTTAATTGAAGACTTTAAAAAAATGTTTAAAACAGTTGTTTAAAATGTTTTTAAACAAATCTGTTTTAAACAAGGTGTTTTAAAATAACAACCCTGGTTATGGTGCAAATAAATAGTTTAGGTCTATAATAAATAACATTATTGAGTTATTATTTAGACTTAAGATTTAAATAAAGCTGAGATTATGGGATTTTATGACTTACCAAAAACATTCAGACGATAGTTCACTGAAACTACAATGACGCCTTCTGCAGCAAGTTCTTGAGCGGGGAAATTGTTCACGGAGCCAGACACAAAACCACCACCTTCAATGAACACTAAAACTGATGTCTCACGTTTATTAATATTTTTCTGTAAAAGACACAAACAAATTAAAGAATGAATATTAGAGACTTTACTTCACGGATAATAAATGCGCCCATTACCTATCATAAAGATAATATATTTTTTCAACATTGTTTTAAGTTTCAAATACTTTCTAAATGTTGGTATTGTTAACCTTTTAGACCTTTTAACCTTACGAGGACATTATCACTTACTCTAACGCCCCACTTTAACTTCCCTATTTTCGTTTATTTGTAATTGCTAGGATGCTATCATTGTTCAAATATTATTGAAAGGGGTGTTTCATTGACGTCACGTTTCCTGGAATTGAAGATTATTTTTGTGAGTCCTGTTTATTCGATAAAGATTATCAATTTTCTTTCTTTCCAAGATCAAAATGGAAAGCAAAAGAGAGTGAGATTAACAAAACTCCAACGGAAACAAACACAAGACTACTCATTTTTATATACAGTGACATTTTTCTGTAGAGGACGAGGATTTAAAAAAACCTGTCTTTAAGGTGGTATAGAAGGGGACGCGAGAAAAGGCAAAACATTTCTTTAGGCTAGAAGAAATTAAATATTGCTCCACTACAAACATGGAGTTTAATATTCTTCACATGTTGATATTAAAATTTCCTGAATATCCATCATGAGCATAGCAGCATTAGATAATGAACTTTTTAAATGAAGAGAAAATGTTGTCATTAAATTTCAGGACACCAATGACAGATATTCAAGAACCGTTTATGTCACCATGTGAAGAAAAATATACTCTATATTTGTACTGGAGCAATATTTAATTTATTTTGGACACAATAATGTTTTGCCATAAAAACTGCAAAAACACTGGCATTTTCTCTCGTTCTCTTCCATTCCACCTTAAAGAGTGCCCGTTTTATGGAAAAATACATATTTTTAAGCCATATTATTCACAGGTATAATATTCTTTATGAACCTGTGTACTGTGTATGAGTATTATAACCATATGAACCTTCTTCGTGGGCCACGTGGTCTAACGCGCTACTCTCACAGTAGACTAGACTGCCGATGACAGGGAGATCTAGGTTTGAATCTCGGTCGGGTGTACCGAGTGTGTTTTTACCCCAATGGTTTTCCATTCTCTCCACACAAATGAGGTATTTTAGTCTTAAAATAAACTAAAATATCCGCTCAAAACTTATCCTTTTTTCTATTAATAAACCCATGGCTTTAATAAATTAAATAATCATAATTTTTTGGTGGCATTTAGAATTTTAGTTTCAGATGTTTGTATGCCCTGTTGCTGTTTTAGCAATCAAACTGTTTCTCTAGCAGGGAAAGGTGGGACTGTTCACTCTGCATGCAAGACAATGGCGTTTCAAACATATGTATTTGAAATATATAGATTGGTGTTTGCATATGTTGCCAGCTATTTGGAGATTATATGTGTCAACAGGCAACTATAGTATCTCTGTTAACGAATAAGTCTGGAGCCCATCTAATTTAGCAAACTGTCTTTAATACATACTCAAATATCTACATTTTATAAACTCTCCATAATAACGTCCATAGTAAAGTCGCTTTGTATAAGAATCTCTAAAAGTATTTTAGCATGAAAAGGGTTCTATTATGTAAGAATTATATAGGCCCTTTATTAATAAGTACTATGATAAGGATTGAAATAAATGTGCAAGAATGCTTTATTGAGTTATTAGAAAAAAAAATTATAACGGTTTATTGTATTATTTTAAAGCCCCTCCATATATTCTCATATTGATTTGAAAAGATGAATGTATTATTTTGAACTTAAGGAGAAGTCAAGTTTCTTGTAGTCAAAACCACCATATTATAATTTAATATCTAGGGGCATTCTGATATCGGTGTATGTAATGTACATACGTGGAGCTTGTTTCATAAGTCGGGTTATTTAAATTTAAGAATAAGAAGAACAAATGCCAAAGTTTCAGTAATGTCAATGCTTATAGAAATATCTTAACACTATCTTCCATCACGTGTGATATATATATTCAAATTAAAAAACTAACAGTTCTTATTTTCTGAAGATACCCGAAGGTTATAACTTAATATTTTATTGCTAAATCACTTTAAGCTTACCGTCGCTTCCCCGATATTTGGTCTATTGAAGAATGCATTGCTGTTGTTAGCACCTATCTTGTTTTAATTTTTATTAAATGGTTATATTTACTTAATATAATCGAATTCCCAACAAATAAGATATTTGCATTGCTTATAGGCTCTATTGGGAAAAATAGCATTTTCTGTTTCAATAGTGCCAGGCTAATTTTGAAACTACAAATCCTAAATGAGTTGAAATATAGAAGTAGCTAGGGTGGCGTATCAGGGCAATTTGACCCCGGAGGGAGTGTGTATTGTGATGATTACGTAATTTCCCCTCCCCTCCTGCTCTTTACCCCCTTTCCAGACATGTTGGTTCTTGTTCCAAACATGTTGGTACTTGTATTCTTTATTTGTGCACGATGGGTTGTTTGTCAAGGTAGGATTGTGATGGGGCGTTGGAGTTTTTTATTTATTTATTGGTATCGGGCGCTCCTCTTGTGGTATGGTGGAATACACGGAGCACGAAGCTCTCTTGACGGCAGCGTAGCGATGAGTTTGACCACCGAGCAGCTTGCACCCAAGAGACCACCCTTTTCACTCTTTCCCTCACTCCCCTCCTTCAAGGCATGTGTTGAATCACCCCTATGTAGTAATGGATTTTCCCGGTGTCGCAGCCCCCTATGTGGTAATGGGTTTGCCCGGTGTCGCAACCCGGAGCTAGTTTGGCGGTCGACAAGATAAGTCGAGACAAGAATAGATCACGACCCTGAATGATGTCATAATCCCCCACCCCTATGTGGTAAAGGGTTTTTCCGGCAACTAGAGAGCATTGACACAGCTCTGAATATGGGGCCATGGAATGCTCAGTTAGTGGCCTCTATCCCCTACCGCAAAAGTTTACTAAAATTGGTTGTATGCGATCATTCGTCGACATGCGCGGATGTAGGTATCAGCCATGGGAATAATTAAGAAATACCTACAGTTTACATGGCAGGAATTAGATTTCCCTCAGCCAGAATTAGATGAGCCGGACATTTAGATGGCGTGCACACCGGGATTCGAACCTCGATATCGTTAGCACGGCTAATGTCTGTTAGAACGGCTGTACTTCCTGCTCCCCCGCCATTTTGCCGGTCGACCAGGTAGAATATGTACCCGAATTTGCTTCAAACGTTGATCACCGGCCATCTAGTGATGCCTTAGACCATGCGACCATCGTTGCATTTTGATGGTAGATTGCTACCTAAAGATAAAGTGAAAATAGCCGTTTTATTCCTCGAGCTATTTATAAAAACAGAAAAAATCATTTAATGTTCTCATGTGAGGAAAGCCAATCCTCCACCGTGGTTCGGATTCCACGTTAAGCTGTAGTTCCTCCATTTTATCTCACAATCACCCTACATTAGCATAAGTGCTTATAACACGAACGGGTAGTAAGACGTTGTGCTAATAATGATATATAAATCTTACATTAATTCCTAAGCAATATCAAATTTAATGTTCGAAACTATATTTTGACGAATTAATATATAAGTACATAAATAACAAAAGAAATATCAGGGTTGAGGGAGATATAAAATATACTTGCATTTGTGTGATACGGTCGACCTGGATTCAATCCCCGTACCTCCGTGCTAATGGCCACGAAGTTAAGCTTATCGGTATTTAGAACAGCGTCTTACTAACCGTCAGGGGCACAAACCTTGGACGATGAGGGAGGAAACCGGCCTCGGTACACACGTGCGACAGGCAGGCGTGAGATAAGAGCTGATTTTGACCAGGTGAAATGTGTAACAGCATTTGCCAGTGATTGAAATGTGAAGTAATTAGCGTTTTTTGCCCTCTAATGGAGTCACAGGGCGAGATGTGTACCCACATTTGCGCGTCATTGACACCTGAACCCTCCAACACCATCTGGATATCTTTGCTTGAATGATAGATATAAAATAATAAAATTAGGGATGTACCGTCATTCGTGCAGGGTTGAAATGTGAAAACAATCAAAGCTATTATTTTGCTTTCTCCTGCTAGATATCATTGACGAGATTCGAACTCAGGACTTTTGGCGTAGCAATATAGCGTTTGTTGACCTTGCAGGGACTTGAATCCCCCTAACTCCTCCCGTCACAGGGCGAGATGTGTACCCGCATTTGTGCTGCCGGGGGACCACTTGGTCGTGTATTTACAAGCGTTTGTAGAGCGGTTCAAGATGGACAAGTTACAGCAGTTATTAAATATTTTTGTCGCTGTACGGACCGTAAAATTGTTTGATCCAACCGTCGATCAAAAGTACTCGTCTAGTGACCATGCGACCATCGATGCATGTATTATAAAATGCATTTCCAGTCTAGCAAATTGAACTATGGTTAAAAGAGGGGGCCCAATTTTAGAAAAAAACGTGAGAAATATGTTGATTAATCATATGGACTATACCTCCTTGCTAATAGCCACGAAGACTAATTCAAATCAAACATTGATCACTCTGTCACCGGTCGTCTAGTGACGCCTTAGACCATGCATTGTGACGGTAGATTGATACCCAAGGACCTAGTCTTTTTTTTTTGCCCGTGATGTGCTTCAAATATGGTCGGATGAATTGACGGGGTTTTTTCCAAATAGTTTCATTATTTACCTTCACGCAAATGAGGGCACACTTACCTTCTAGCAATCTCACATTGCGTTGACCGTGACCCACTGCGGTATTTTGTTAAAAAATTAGCCTCATTAAAAATCCGGCTTCGAGGTGCATTCAGACACACTCCCGTACACTTATGTTAAAAATTTCAGAAGTCTGCGTGCCATAGATTTGGCTGGACATCGCACACTAACAGAAAAACACTTCCTTTTATTATTATAGATTCCTGTTCTATTAATATAGACGGGCGGTCCAGCCCACAACACAGCCCCATTTTCATAGGAACAGCGGATGACATGCACTGGACCTAATTTCAAAATACCTAAAGTTTAGGAGCTATGACTTTAGGTCTTATAAATCTAGGTCCAATGAAGTTAGGTCTTATAAAATTAGGTCTTATCCCTTCAGGTCCACTACCTGTTTGAACAGTTAAGGATATTTTAAAGTAATCTATGAAAAATTGATTTTAGGTCCAGTGCTTTTAGGCCTAGTAAAGTTAAGAGCTATTAAACTAGGTGCTGTGAAGTTAGGTCTTATACATTTAGGTCTTATGATGTTTAGTTCTTATAGCATTTAGGTCTTGTGCCGTTAGGTCTTGTGCCGTTAGGTCTTATAAGGCTAGGTGTAATAAATTATAACTTCCATCTCATTGCAAATATTCAGTCCCATCATGACCATCAAATAAACAACATCAAAATAATCCATCACCTCCTAGATTTTAGAACCAATGACCTTGCCTTGAGGGCTATAGGACCTGGGGCTTAGGGTGCATATCGGGACCTGCATAGGCTGCGTACAAGTGGGGGGAGTAGGGAGCCATTTTAATTTTCCACATCATGCTATGAGGTTAAATATAACTTTAATTATATTTTAATAAGATATTAGTTCTATTTTTAATCCCATGTAAACATCTCTAAATTGTCGTGTGGGTTAGAGAATGTAGGGTATGGAGCCAGAGGTTGGAGGAAAGGTGGTGGAAAGCCTGTCGAGACCTGCATTGGTTGGATGGGCTCGAGTTTCTAAGAGCAACAGGGCGCCAGGGATTTGCTTCTATAGGTTAGAGTTGTTGGGAGTGCCGGGGTGTCGTGTTCGTGGGGCGTCCATACGTTGAGGGTAAATTACCATCATGGGGTCAGGGTGTTGGGGCGTCGGGACGTCGTGTTGGAGGGGGTGTCAGAGCGTCAAGGGTAACTCACCATTGTGGGCTCTAGGGCTCAGGGGGCAATACCTGTCAAAAATAATGTTAATAGTATCAAAAAGGGAATTTTGCAGCAAAAATTGGTGTGTCAGTGAGAGAAAGGTAAGTCAAAGGGAAGAAATGTCATAACCTTACGAGGAACAGCGGGTAATTTACCGTTATGGGGTTAGGGTGTTGAGGATGTGGTGTACAGGAGGTATTCAGACTATGTCAAGTGCATCAGAATTCGCCTGGAGATAGAATGTAAACTCATTGCTGGACGTAGGGAATTTGTCATCATGAGGTCGCGTTGATGGGCTCCACCCCTGCTTATAAGGTATAGGAGTGGCGATCTTTGATTTTTATGGCGACCATCTCTAATTTCCACATAACGTTTTAAGGTATAGGGCGGTCCTTTTGGATTTTAATATAAAGTTGTAAGGATTTTTGGCGACCATCTTGGATTTCCACATAACTTTTTAAGGTATTTTGGTGGAATAAGTGAAGTTTGCTAATATAATATACCACGAGATTAAGCTGGTAAAATACAAGCATACAATAATGAGATTTGCTTTGTTCCCTCAATAACTGCACTTTAGCCTGCATCGGTGATCGAATGATTCAGAGAATAGGCTAAATTTTTGATGATGGTGAGACCTGGTTCAAATTCCAGCCAAGTATACTGAGGCCTGAGGGTGAGTTTTAATAAATGGTTTCTGATTTTTCCTCCACGCAAATGAGAGTACATGTCCTCTAAAGTGTACATTTCTCTTTCTTACACCATTGTGAAAATATGTGGATAGCCCTATCGTGCTAGTAAATACGTGATACGGGTGACATAAAAATTTGGGCCATGATTATCACACAGTTAAATTTTATTTTAGTAAATAATAATTATGTCCCTAAAATACATTTTTAATATTTTTTTGTTTTAAATAATGTGAAATACGTGAAGAAAGAATGAGTAGACAAATAAGTTAGAAAACACTCCTAGCATACCTGAAAAGGATAGACTAATATTTACTTCCTAAATAAAAGCTGTCCACGTCGGTCGAGATTATTAACATTGAGGCAATCCTACCTATCAGAGATTTTCATCTTACTTTTCGTTCAAACTATCCACATTTAATTTCACTATTTTAAAGTGATTGAGAAAGGAAGAATTTAGGGGAAGTGTTTCCACATTTGCTTGATAAGAGAGTGAGGAATCATCTAGGAAAAATACTTCGGTACGCTCGGCTGAGATTCTAATCCCAACTTCCTTGTCAGCGGCAAACTAGATTAGATGAGCTTGACATTATTCTACATTCCAAGCGTTTTAGCCGTGTTTATTAAACCACTCTATCTCTAAAGGTATGTTTTATATGACGAGATCGATACACCCAGCAGGATTTGAACTACGACCTCCCATTCTTCAGAAAACAAGACAAGACTGACACCTTTGTCTGTGTTCCTATCAGTGTGTTAAAAAGAATGTTTTTTTAGGACTAATGCCGGCATGCCATACAAATTTAGGTCTTGTGAATTTAGGTATTGTGCCGTTAGGTCTTGTGCTTGTTGACTTGTGAGGTTAGGTCTTGTGGGGTTAGGTCTTATAAAATTAGGTTTTGTGAAGGTATGTCTTATAAAATTAGGTCTTGTGCCTTTAGGTCCAATGCCTGTTTGAACATTTAAGGATATTTTAAAGTAATCTATGAAAAATGAATTTTAGGTCCAGTGCTTTTAGGTCTAGTAAAGTTAGGAGCTATAAAATTAGGTCTTATGAAGTTAGGTCTTATAAAGTTAGGTGTTATGAAGTTACAAAATTTAGTTTAGGAGTTGTGACTTTATGTCTTATAATTTTAGGTCCACTGCTGCATGTCCGGAACAGCCACTAGATCTAATTTCACGTATTCATACGTCAAGACAAGTGATCTGCAGCAACCTATATTGATATAAAATATCACCGATACTGTAGTATTTTTTATAAATGTTGGCTGAAAAAGTTTGTATTTCCTTAAAGTCCCTTCGTATGAAAATTGAACTCTACCTATAAACAGTCCTTTTTCCACAGCATTTTTACTACCGGTTCGGGCTTTACTACACTTATTCCCCCTTAGTGCGAGACTGCCGACTTGTAGCCCCGCGACAACCGGTGTATAAAATATTAGTGTAACTATGAGAGGGTGAAAACTTCCAAGTGCAGGTATGAGCTCAAACTACCTCCCTCAGTACATCCGGTCGAGATTCGAACCTCAATCTCCCCCGTCATCAGCAGTCTATAGCCTGATGCGAGAGTAGAGCCTTAGACCATGCGGCCACCGAAGCAGTGATTACCACTTTGTCCTCTAGTGTAGGCCGGTTTGCTATCTATTACTCTTTTTTAGCACAGCGTCTTACTAACCGTTCGGGTTATAATACGCTTAAGTACTATTTACGCTAACGTATTAGGAATTGGGAAGCTTGAACCCTCATTTGCGTGGAAGGAAAGTTGTAACCCATTTAGGGAAAAACCACCCTCAGTTCACCCGACCGAGATTCGAACCTGGAACTCCCCCGTCCTCGACAATCTGACTCTACACGAAACAAGCGCGTCAACCAACCACGCCGCTGATGTAAATTATTTTATAAACAACCGTGAGCCACTTAAAACATCAAACAACAAGGTTTGATTATAATATAATTACTTTTATTTTGAAAATTACTCTAAGAGGGAAGACAAGGAAGTGAGAGAAGGACTGGGAAGCACCGATCTCCCGGTAAAACATCATGACACGGAGCTAATATCGGGTACCGGTGCACGATTCCAACCTTACCCCCTCCAGGAATAGATGAGCCTGACATTTAGACGGCATGCCCACTTGCGCCGGAGTGAAAATTGGGAAAGTACAACAATATCTTCTACAACTGCGAGATTCCTGAGATCACAACATTCAGTACGTTCACCATGTTTGAGGTCATTTGACTCTGTACAAGTGGTAGAGATTAGATCTTAAAGGATGGTACATGCTACATGGGTGGACAGTTATGAAGTATTGTAAAATTGAAAATACAGGAGAGTGAAAAACACCCCTAGTTTACCCGATCGAGACAAATTACCTCCAGCTTATCGGTGTGACAAACTTCTTTTTTTTTGAGCTACAATCAACTTTGGAAATAGAATGGGAAATATCGATATTGCAAACATGTATTTCTGACACACACACACACACACACACACACACACACACACACACACACACACTTTAGGAGCATTGACATTCAGGTATATTTCCGTCATAAATGGTCTTGTATTATTATTATTATTATTATTATTATTATTATTATTATTATTAGCACCGCGTCTTACTACCCGTTCGGGTTATACGCCCTTACGCTAATATGTAGTGGTAGGGTGATTGTGAGATGAAATGGAGGACCTACAGTTTAACGTGGAATCCGAACCACGGTGGAGGTCTGGAATTCCTCACATTCACAAGTTGTGATTAATACACATCTTGTCAGAGGTGAAGGAAGGGTTTGGTAATCAGATAAATCTGTGCCGGTACCGAGGATTGAACCCCGGACCCTCAGCACAGAAGTCTGACACCTTACCCCTAGACCACCAGGTCACCAAATGGTCTTGTAAGTAAGCGGCTTTGACCTCTGAAAAAAAAAGGAGGGAATTCACCCGCCCTAGGTGTTTCATAATGGGGCCTTTCAAATTGGATCCCCGCAATTGGCATGCGTGAGCCCCGCTATCTTTTGCAGGGTACATCATGCCATAACTTGAGATCCAATGGAGTTTTTAGCATTGCTAATGACTGTTGGAACGGTTATTCCTTCCAACGTCTTTACGTTGATAAATGCACCGTCATTTGCGCAACCGGACAGTTAATACACATTTGTACTAATTATTCTCATGATTTTAGAGATTTGGAAAGCTATATTTAGAGGAAGTGTAACAGCATTTGCGTGGAGAAAGAGTGGAAAACAGCCATCAGTACACTCGACAGAGATTCGAACTTCGATCTCCCTGTCATCAGTAGTCTTGTCTACCGCGAGAGTAGCGCATTAGACCACGTGGTCACCGGTTTGAGTAAAATTATGTTGACAAAAAAAAGTATTTCCAAATATTAATGGTCTCAGTTCACCTCTGTTCTAGTATTGGATAAGCACTGAAAGAATGTGTAATTATAAGTCCGACACTTTAGCTCAGTCAGTAGTGTGTTTGCCTACTAAGCAAGAGGTCCTGAATTCGATACCCGGAATGGCTGAAAGTGTATCATCGGTGGAATATGGATTTCCCCCTTTCATAGTGATTCATTGATACCCTGGGGAATGGGGCGTTCTGTATGTTATAGATTTAAGCTAGATTGTAAGTTGTGTACTGATATAATCAGTCACTGCATAAAATGCACGTTAAATACCTCCAATAAATTTTAATGGAAAAATATACTTGTAAATAATAGTCATTAGTGATTCTATATATTATAAAAAGCAAAGCCCATCCAATATAAATGGCTATCGTGTTCTGGAAGCAAATAAGTTAATGCATTACTAAATATTAAATTAACATGATAAAAACTCGCTTCAGAGGCCAAATAGTATAAGGCGTCACTCTCAAGTTAGACCGGTATGTTCATGACGGGGGAGAGGGGGGAGATCGAGGTTCGAGTCCCGCTTGAGTTTTGAAGTTTTTCCTCCGAATGGTTCCCTACTCTCCTTCCAAGCAAATGCCGGTAGATTACTTCTAAAATACGTTCTTTCCATTTCCTAGTCCATTAGCGTAAATAGTACTTAAGCAAACCCTAATGGCTAGTAGGACGCGGTGCTAAACAATAAAATAAAAACATGGTTTCCTAAAACAAAGTGTAAGGTTTTATCTTTGTTACACGTGTGGCGTAGTTAGCTAACGCGCCAGTCGTGTTGAGCTAGACCACCGAGGACGGGGAGATCAAGGTTCGAATCTCGGTCGGGTGAACTGGGGGTGGTTTTCCTAAATGGTTTTCCACTCTCCCTCCACGCAAATGCGGGTTCACTTACTCTAAATTCAACCTTCCCAGTTCCTAACACATTAGTGTAATTAGTACTTAAGCGTATAACCCGAACGGGTAGTAAGACGCGGTGCTAAGTATTTTTTACACTTCTGAAACACTCGCATGCTTACACTAATTGAGTGGGGGTGAGGAGTGAAACTGGAAAACCATAGATACATAGTTTGTAGTGTGGAATAAGAAGGGGGAAGAAATGTACCCGCATCAGTATGATGGTATAAAACTAAATGTGTCTTCTTACTACCCGTCCGGGGCACAAGCCGTGGACGATGAGGGAGAAAACTGGCCTCAGTACACGCGCACGACAGGGATTAGAACCCCGGCCCCCTCCGTCACTAACTCGTAGTACCTTAGATGCTCTTATTCCTCTATAAATGTATGTCTCATAATCAGAATGGCTGTATATCATTTCCGGATTGCATTCATTAACGAACACCTAACATAAAAAGATATAAAAAAAAGACAATACGCTATAAAATTTATCGTTAACGGTTTTTCTTACTTCGATTGTATTGAGTCAGTTTAAAACAATAAGTGTAGCTGGAAACTAGCCTTCCGTAGTTGTCCGATTCTATTCTCGATCTAAGTTTGAAGGGATAGGGCGTTGGTTCTCTCGTGAAAGGGGTTTAGGTTTATATATTTATATAGGAGAGATTTTAGAGAAGCCCTGTCT